>JAUPFV010000003.1:14449675-15193350 GCA_036936605.1 Limnanthes douglasii subsp. nivea | reverse complement strand
TAATTTTAAAAGTTAATCTTGTTACATATAAAATTGTTTTAGAAATCAATAAATATTTTTTAAAATAAAAATGATTAAAAACATAATTATGATTAAATAATAATATATTAAGTGAAATATAAACCAACACTTTTTTCAAAAAATAAACTTTGGAAAAATAAAAAATCATCTACTTAAAACTAAATACGTTTGATCGATATAAAAACATCTTTGAATTAATTCATTTTACAAAATATTTTACCAATTCAACTTTTTAATATTAAAACAAATAATATTTAATTATGTATAGCCAAAATCAAGTCATCTGTATTAAAACAGAACAGACAAATCAAAACATATAGATTGGAAAATCTATTTCCCCGTAACATTTCTAATTTCCTCGATAAATCCAAAAAGTTTCATCTGGGTGAAGCTATTTTCTCCATCAGATGAAAATGAAAAAAAGACTTATCACTTTCTTGTCCTCATTTTACCTTCTAATTTATAACTTGATGTCATTAACCATTACGAAACTTTTATATCAACAAACACATGATTTAGCAAAATTAAATCCAACATATATGATTTAACTTCTAAAATTAAACCCTAAAAACAAAAAAAAACTTCAAATTTCTTAAAGATTACTCATGGAAAAGGAAAACACCCAAACTAAAGATTTAACACTGGAGAACATCATTCAATCAACCAACAAGATAATTTAATTTTGTTTTTTAGTTTTACATTCATGTAACTTGAGAATCTCTGTTAAAAAAACATAGTTTCGAAAATCCCAATTTGTGCAGGTTTTAACGGAAAACAACTAATTCTGAGACAGCACCTCACACTCATGTGTTTTTTATATATAAAAAAATGCACCTAATTCTGAGATGTCGTCTCAGAATTATGTGCGTTTCATCTGTTTTAATAAACCATGGTGAATTTTTAAGTGTTGTTGTTTTTTAAAATAACGAATGATTTCTACCTTAGACGAATTCGAAAGAGACTGCCGTTTTTCTGTCAAGATTAAAAGAGAAATCGAGTAGTTAGCCATGGTTTGTTGTTTTTCAAGATTAGAAGAGAAGTCTTGAAGAGGAGATCGTCTTTATAGTGGCTAGGCTAGGGTTATGGTTTATGAGGGATTGATGTGAGAAGCTAATAAGACTGGTTGGGTGTGTATAAGTTAATATGATATAGATAGTTGGGATGGTGGTAGAAATCGATGGAGTTGCTAGAGAATCAATGAGTTTGGAATAAAAATAAAGAAAATGGTAAATATGTTATTTTCTTTATGGAGGAAATAACAAAGTGGAGTTTCTTTTTATTTATGGGGGAAATAAAAAAATTGATGGAAACCCGCTTCATCTTTATATTTCCTTCATAAAGAAAATACCAAGACTAGCCCTTATTCATCAAAATAACATTTTCTTTAGTTCTTAAGCAAACACCTAAAGCTTTCATTAACTTCTCTGTCATTTTTCCATCCAATTCCACCAAACACTAGCCACTGCATCTCGATTTCAGCAGTTGTTAACGACGAACACTTGATTCTAATGTGGTAGCTAGGAATTAGTTGTTTTTTCAAAGAACACCTGATTGCGAGGCGGTAGCTAGGAATCAGTTGTTTTTTCACAAAACACCTGATTCCAAGGTGGTATCTTGGAATTAGGTGTTCTGTGAAAAAACAACTTATTCCGAGATACCACCTCAGAATCAGGTGTTCGTTAAAAAATGCAGAAATCGAGATTTGCTATGGAAGGGTTTTTTCTAAGACGGATTTTCAAGTTATACAACTTAAAAACAAGATTAAATTATCTTGTTGGTTGATTGTGATGTTCTCCGGTGTTAAAGCTTTGGTTTGAATGTCCTCCTCCTTCATGGATAATTTTTATCGGTTTTTTGGTTTTTAAGGTTTAATTTATAAGATAGAGCATATATGTTGGATAAAATGTTGTGTTTTTTTTTTCGGAGGGAACCCGCAGCCGCTACTCAGAGTGCAATGAGTGCGCACAGGGTAAACCCTCAGTCTGACGCGATAACCTGCAAACCAACGCCAGAAGGTAAACCACACAAGGTGACAGGCTCAGTCGAGAAAGCGTATGTAGAGGGACATACTCAACCAACTCGGCTACCCTCTTGGGGGCTAATTAATGACACAAAATTATAAACTTAAAAACAGAATGAAGACAAAAAAACAAGTCATCAATATTTTTTTATTTGGAATTATTAAAAAATAAAAAAAAATTGTAGGAGAAATAATTTCACCACATGTAAATCTGTCTAAATATTATTTCACCAAATTTTGTTAATTTCTAATATCACAACAACAAAAAAATCATATGATGGATCTAATTATGACATATATTTTTGTTTTTGATAAAGTTGAATATGTCTAAAAAAATCTTACTTGTATCGAAGAAGTTCTTTTGTCCCATTGTATTTATTGCATCTTCTTTTCAGTATTATTTTGATTACTTAATATCCAAAATAGACACGTCCCTATTCATCTCTCCAAAGCCTGAAACTTTATCGGCGTCCAGATAGAGAGGCAGACCAGACGATGATCATCACGGTAACTAAATCCTCTCTCTCTTTAATGCATCAAACGTCGCTATATTCTTATACCCTTTAATTTTTAAGTAAAGCTTTCTTTTTCCCAATTCCTTAAAATTGGTTTGGTGAAAAATGGAACAGCAACAGGGAAGCATGTCGGGGTCGTCGCTGAGCCCAAGATCTCCTTCATCGGAGCCGTATCTATCGGCTTCAGTGACCGATCCGGTCAAATTGGGCAATGGAGTACAGTCTTATATCTCTTATCGAGTCATTACCAAGGTAAATTCTGTAATTTGGTTGCTATAAAAAAGTGAATTTGAGTACGTTTAGGGCTTTATGATTCGTAGTTTAGATTTTAAATTGAGTGGTTTCTTTAGTGGAATTGAAGTTAGCAGGTGACTATGAATTCGTAAATCTTTTCAGGGTTTGGTAAAAGAACTAAGAAAATAGGAGATGAATTGTTTAGATTTCTAGTAAGGCTACCATACAGTTTACATTGTTAGCAGTGTTCTTAAGTTTACCTAAAAGTTGCTGTTTTCAGCGTCCAACATGTAAAAGTCTAGGTGCAAGTGTCCTTAAGCAAGTTTTACTGAGTGTTTGCAGTCTTGTTTATTGACAGACCAACTTTTCTGACTACCAAGGGCCGGAGAAGATTGTTATTCGTCGTTACAGTGATTTCGTTTGGCTGCATGATCGTCTTTTCGAGAAGTACAAAGGCATTTTCATTCCTCCTCTTCCAGAAAAGAGTGCCGTAGGTAATTGATAATTCTTGTTCTTCTTTTTTATTCATGAAAAGGTCAAGCTAAACTAATTTAGAATTAGTAAAAGTTGACGTGGTGGTATATAGCAGCACATTGGCTTTTAGATGATGATTTGTGTTTGACTAAGATAGCTTATCTAATTATAGATCCCCATGGCGCACTAGTGACTGACCAGCAGTTTTTGTGTTTTGAGATGACAAAAGATGTAATCTTGAGGGATCCCATTTAAACATTTTAAAACCTCAATGACTAAGTTAAGATACGGGGTTAATCTCGGTGACTAAAAGTGTATTTAGTATATTTCCTCTATCATTGCTAATGTATCTATCTATGTATTAATTACAAATAGGAACTGATTATTTAGGTTGCGACACCGATTAGGAACATAAATATAGATTGCGAGGAGTCCTCTTACTTAAAAACTTCTATTGCACAGAAAAATTTCGGTTTAGTACTGAGTTTATCGAGATGAGGCGTCAAGCATTGGATACGTTTGTTAATCGGATAGCTTCGCATCACGAGCTTCGGCAGAGTGAGGATCTTAAAACCTTTCTGCAGGTGGATGAAGAGGTGAGGCCATTAGGTTCAGATTTTTACTGTTATCTTTTGCCTTATGAAAAATCCATTTCAATTTAGTGTTATCTTTTGCTCAATGAAAAATCCATTTTAATTACTCTACTTATATTTCGTGATCATTGAGTGTGGATTTGCTGTTACTTGAGACGCAGCCTAGCCTTGTTAAGTTTTCAAAATAGTCTGCTTATGCACCTAGTGTAAAAGGTGATTCCGAAAAGCAAAAAAAAATTGTTGATATATATGGCATGGTTAATATTATTTAAGGTATTAATTTATATGCGATGGAAACATCGTTGTATATGGTGTTCCTTTCTTTTCTTTTCATGTGGAATATTGGGTGATGATGTGTTCTTACATGCTAATACAGACAATGGAAAGGCTAAGGTCCCAAGAGACTGGTATATTCAAGAAGCCAGCAGATCTGATGCAAATGTTCAAGGTAAAACAATCTGAATTATCTAATGGTTAATGAAACAGTAGAAATATCACCGCTTATTGCTGAATATTGTGTGCAGTTGATTTACCGATACAGAATCATAGTTGAATTCTTATTGATATCGCAGTTCAATGTTTTGCAACTTATCATCTTACTGTAGAATATGAAAGAAAGTAATTGTATATCTTGAAGTTCTAATGAAAATACATATGCTTTATCTTAAAGTTTTATTCATGCTACCATATGTTTGCAATTTTTGGGCTTTTATGTGCGTTATTGATACCAGCATCTCTAGCTTCCTCATTCTTTACATGATATTTAGCATCAATTGTGAAGAGCATGAAATATCTATGTTAGCCATATGGATAAAGAATTTGGTCTTGCACTCATCTTGTTTAGTAATGGACAGGATGTACAGTCGAAAGTGAGTGATGTTGTCCTTGGAAAGGAAAAACCGGTGGAAGAATCCACTCCTGAATATGAGAAGTTGAAACACTATGTTTTTGAGCTTGAGAACCACTTGAGTGAAACACAGAAACATGCATTTCGTCTTGTAAAGAGACATAAAGGTAAGAAAAATATCTAGTGTTTGTCCTTTCTTTCGAATTTTCACTCCACTAAATTTTAAATTTGTTCAGTTGTGATGTCTTGTGTTCTTTATTGCAGAATTGGGGCAGGCACTTTTAGATTTTGGTAATGCGCTTAAACTTCTGGGTGCTTGTGAAGGAGATGCTCTTGGAAATACACTAACTGAGCTTGGATCCAAATCCGAAACGTTATCGGTCAAGCTGCAGAAGGAGGTAGATTAAAGCGAAAGCCTAGTCTTTTTAAAACGCTATTCGATTTTATCTACATGCTCACTTGGAGGCTTAGATTTGGGGTCAGTTAATTGGTTATTTGAAGCCACATACTTTTGCTAAAGTTTCTACTACAATCGCAGGCTAATCAAGTCTTGATGAATTTTGAAGAACCCTTGAAGGATTATGTCCGTGCTGTGCAGTCAATCAAGGTTAGTTTCTAAATGATGGGTTTTTACATTTTATATGTCAACTGAAAAATTAATAAAACCTCGGCCCTTCTTTTCTCTTTAACTTCTGATATTGGGGACCGAAACGGTAACCACTCTAACCAAATTCTGATATGGCTGAATCGTTGTTGTGTTTGGTTCAACAGGCCACACTGGTTGAGAGAGCTAATGCCTTCAGACAGCAGTTTGAACTGGCTGAAACATTGAAGCTAAAGGAGATAAATCTGTATGATTCTACTACTCCTTTGTTTGTATACTTCACCTCTAATATATGCATTAGATTATTCGAGGTATTTTAATTCATTGTCAAACGATTCTCATCCGCCCATTGCGAGGTTTAGTTGATGATCGCCCGCTCTGCCCTGTTGTTTGAAATCGTGCTACTCTATCTTCAAACACTAATTAGGATTTTAGAGGGGCTCAAATAAAATCAGGGGATTAGAATGAGGTGATTTAGCTAGTCCGATCCACCTGCATGAATTAATTAGTTCTATTTAGACATCATATAATAAGTTGTCAAGGTCTATAGGATTGTCTTATTAAGTCACAAGACTAATGAGTGTTAGCCCTCACCAAACACAAGGTTGGACGAAAGTAGTCCAATCACCAATCGAGCATTAAAAGGCATTACTTAATTTAGCTATATATATGTTAGCGGGTTCTTTGAATTTTGCAGTGACAAACTCATGATGATTCGATCTGATAGGGTGGGAGAAGCTGAGATCGAATATAAAGAGGCAAGTCATCTTTTTCTATGGACACCCACTCACTTTTCTTTTGTTACTTATTAAATTAATTCTCTATTGCAGTTAAAGGCGGAAAGTGAAGAAGCCACCAGAAAATTTGAGACAATTGTCCGGCTGATGAATGAAGAAATAGTTCGTTTTCAGGAACAGAAAGCAAACGATATGCGAATTGTGTTCCATGAATTTGCAAAAGGACAGGCGCGATTGGCAAACAGTATTGCTGATGCATGGAGAAGTCTACTTCCGAAAATCGAAGCCCAATCAATCGCCATGAAAGAATGAATTTTGCTCTTTGTTTAATACTGAATCTTATCAAGAGTACAATTTTAAACTTAAATTAGAAGTTTATATGGAGTGGCCACAAAAATAATTGGATAGAAAAAAACATTGCAAGACTATAATATAACTTTTGGATTCTTAGAAACTTTTTATTGTGGGTTTGCAGTGTAACATTAAATTTTCAATGTCAAAAGTTACAAGAGTAAGAAAACAACAAGACTACAAAGTAACTCTTCTAATATATTATTTGTAGCTCTAATCTTTCAAGTTTAAGGTCATAAAATATTTCAAAGTTTAGCTCAACATTATGTTTTTTTTATTTGATTTTTTTATTTGATTTTTTTGGTAAATTAAAGTTTGAATTTTATGTAATATTAAAAATTGAAATTGAAGGTTTTAAATGAAAAAAAATGAACCTAAAACCTATTTCCTTGCCGTGAGATTCTTAGAGCATTTTCATAGATCCTCAGATAAAGAGGCTAAACTTGAAGTACACCTGAGATCAAATTCATCTAATTTAAGTCTTTAATATATACATTCTATATGTTTGCTGTAGAAGCAAGCTCCTTCTTAAGACTGCTGACTTCGAGTCCTTTTGCTGCTAATAGATTCTTGAAATTTTTAGATGCCTCATCGAATTTCTTGTTCATAAGCTCGGATTCTTCAATGGTTACCTTGTACCGATAACGTAAGGCATCTAACTGTGCCTGTGTCCCTCGGAGCCTCATTCGAAGTTTTGCTCTTTCGTTGCTAAAGCTCACTTGATTCTGTAGAGAGGCATATTAGTGTACTATCATACATGGGTACATACAATCATATATAGATCATTTGGTACACGGCAGAAGCTAAAAGCAGCTAATCTAACCTAAGCAAATAATAATTATTGGCTTTTCAAATATAGTTCAAAGCTTGTTTGGTTTTAACTTATAAGTTAAAAAATTAATGCACCGGTGTAGAACTAAGTCTACATGAACATGGAGAGAAGAAAATATTGTTGGATAAAATTCATAAATTAACAAAGCGGAAAAGCTATACCTTTTAGGTTTCATAGATCTAATATTCCAAAAAGTCTAAAAGCTAAAAGGCCGAACCAAACATAACAATCTGTTAAAAGTGTACTATGTAGTGTACCTGATGTTGATTTGATTCAGCTGATTGCTTCAATTGGTCAATGTGCTTCAACAACTCTTCTCGATATTTCTCTAAAGAATTCACTTCATCTTTAAGAATATTCATCTTCTCACGAGCATGTTGGAGCTCCAACGTCAGTTTTTCCAAAGCCTGATCAAACAGAAAATTTAAGCACTAAAAATCGCTGTGGTGGCAAACGATGAAGTCAGTATGAGAAAAATGGAATACTACTTACTCTCTGCGTTTGTAGATTGTTTGCATCAGATAACTTTAAATCATTCTTGAGTTTATCGATCTCCACTGCTTTCTCTACGCTGAAAGATGCAATACTCCTTGCTTAGTAATATATTCATATATGACCAATGGCTAGCAGCGCCGCATTAAGTGATAAAAGTTGTGAATCTCTTTGAGAAGGTATGGTCGTAATTTTGCTTTCTTACTAGATTTGCGATGTACTTTAGAAGAAATACAGAATCCCATAAAATGAGGAAATAATTAAATATGACAAACCTGGATTTCTTTTCCTGCTTGGCATCGTCCTCTAAAAATGTTAATTTCTGTTTCAAGACTTCACATTCTTCTTTATAAGATTCCAACTCATCTTTTATCTAACATCGTCAGTGGAAATTTTAAGCATGGCAGGTTTAAAAGTCAGAAAATATAAACTTCAAACTTAAGAAATGAAAATGTAAATAGAACATTTCGAAGACCAATAGACAAAAGTTTCAACAGCTTGCAGATTTTAACTGTACCTTTAACATTTCTTGAGTTAGTGACATAACTTGTGTTGTGTAATTCTTTGTCTTCTCCTCAGCGGCTTTAATTGAAGCTTTCTCTTTAGCACACAGTATGGCTTTCTCTTCTTCTATCTCCAAAAGCGAGTTAACAAGTTGCTATAATTAAAAGATTAGGATGAAATTATCATTCTCTGACAGCAAAAAACTTTCTATGTAATTTCTTTAGGAAATATTAAGCTACCATTGCTAACTCCTCCTTTTCTTCGAGCAAGATCTTGATAGATGTTTCCAGTCTTTGCTGATCCGAAGAAGATTCTTCCAGCCTAAGTTTCTGGATAGTGAGGACGATAAGATGTAAGTATAAAACAACTATATGTAGAAGATATGGAAAGTGATTAAATTCCACGCCGCTAAACTCTTATTGAACCAAAAAGTATACAAGTACGAGAGTTCAAGGCTACTGACCTCTTCCTTCAAAACATCCAGTTCCGAGTGTAACAGCTCTAGCTTTTCAATTACATTTTCAAGTTCTGAAGCCAACTCCTTATTTCTAGATAGAGCTTCTTCTTTTTCACTCTCTGCAGCAGCTAACTCCTCTTCCAGAGCAGCAACAACGTTTTTCGCTTCAGACACAAAAGCTTCAAGCTCCATCTCATTTTCCTCCTAACAAGACAAAAAGTGCAGAAAATGAAGAAATAGAAGAGCACTCAGAATAATGAACTACTATAATATAGTCCGTTTTGGACACAAGACCCATGGTTTTACTCTTGGTTCACCTCAAAATAACTCATGTTAGTGGAGATATGTCCATATATATATATGCTCATGATACTTTTCATGTTTAACCGACGTGGGACTTTAAGAGTACCCTAACGTAGCATTGGGCAGATTGTGTAAACTTAAGGCAGATAGGATGCCATATGAATGAGCAATGGCAAGTGCAATTACCTGTATTGCCTGTTCTGAAGGAACAGAAAAGCCTTTTCCCCTTCCTACACCCACCACTTTTGAACTCCTTTCAACAACTGAATCCCGGTTTTTGATTGCCAGACTGTCACGTTTACTTATATCTCGGTCAAGAAGAGTCTTCTGACCTTGTAATCTTCTAATCTCTCTATCGGCATATGCTTTCTCACCCTGAAACATGATATTTACAGCATGAAAGATGATATGAATGTGCACAAAGGATATAATAGTAAAATAACAGTCACCAAATAATGTATATACCTCAAGCTTAGTTTTCTCCTGAATGGCAGTCTTAAGCTTCGATTCGGTCTCCTTTAGCTTTCCCCTTGTTTTCTCGAGATCTTTTCTTAAATTCTCCTTCTCCTTAGCCAGAGAACAGGATGACAGACTTGATATATCCTTCTCCAGACACTGAATGTGTGCAAGAAATTCTGATCTCTCCAACTCGTGTTGCTCCTGCATAAATATTATAATTTTTTGTGCATGAAGAAATCCATAGAAATGAATCGAAAAATAAAAAACAAAAAGGCTAAGATCAAGAAAATACCAACAGGGATGCTTCTCGATTTGAAGCTTCTAATTTCAGTTCCTCTATATGGCTCTGCATAGTGGCTGATTGAACTTCCAGAAGAGACTGCAAACAAGATACGAATTATTTCCTATATAGCCACACAAACACATGAAAGAAGAGAGGAATCCAGACCTTTTGATTTTCAAGCTCAGAAACTCTTTGTTTTATGCACAAGTGCAACTTCTCATGGTTATCAATAGTAGCTTCGTGTTGCAGAGAGCTCTGGCGCCTAAATGAATCAAATTCCTGCATTAAAAATGTACCACTTATAAAAGTAGATATAACAGAAATCTCAAAGTACATTCAAAATCATGTTAAATTGCAAAAGAAATGCAGTTGAACTGAAAAATAAAATTATAGGCTACAGTTTAAGGTCAAAGAATACTCACAACTAACAAGCTACTGAAGGTTGAAAAACTGCGAAGAACATCATCCACTAATGACATGGCATTCTCAACTACCACTTTTGAGCTTTGAACTTCAGATATCAATTCTTCGACTGCAGATGAAATTTTATTAAGAGAATCAATCTGCTCAAAATGAAAAGACAAGAGAAAGACGAGAAGTGAAAATCAGATGCTGGGGAATAAAACATTTATAGGAGAAAGTACTGAAAGCAAACAAAAAACAAGCAACACCAATCATTCCTACATTGTTGGATGCATGTCGTTCACCGGTTTCTCTCGCATTAGCTCTTGCAATGAGAAGTTCCTCCTGAAGCTACAAAAATGTATACAATAGAAACGCTTACAAACCCCCAACTGCAAAGAGTAGACAATCTACTTTTGGCGGATTTATGGAGGAAAAGATACTGTACCACCGTATGTTTTAATCTTTCAACAAGTGAAGAGGCACTTACGAAAATTCCTGAAGTTCATAGTTTACCCTTTCCTAATCACTTATACATCCAATAGATGGATGTAATGTTTCAAAAGTAAGCCAAAGAAAAAACTTTTCTTTTGGCAACATCATAACTAAGACTGCATCCTAGGAATTATTGGCTAAATCATGCAGAGCATAATCTATTATCTTTTGTGTTCGCCTTAAAATTCAACTATAGAACAAGGAAGTGTGCATGAAAGAAAGAAGAAGCCTTTTATTACACTTAAGACCCAAATTGCAGAAGTTGATGCAGCCTAGTTTAACAACACTGTCGACTAGAAGAACTGCAATGTTTCATATGCTTGATTTGTACATTACCTCTTCAAGTTTTTCATTGGCAAATAAATTCTGCTCCGCTGCTAGTTCAGCCGCACGATTGAGATTCTGCTGGTATGAAGAGTTCTCAATTTCCAAATTCTTAATCTACGATACGTGAATAGATTATAAGTAGAAACATCTAGAAGCATGGAGATCATAAAAAGGATTAAACGCCAAAAGACAATTGCAAAATAAATAACTAACAAATATACAACTCTAGACCATTAATAGGGATAAAATGACAGACCTTCTCTTGGAGCTGCTTGATCACAAGAATAAGCTCTGACTCCCTCAAGTGCTCCAGATTGTCATCATGCATCATACTTCCATCGACAATATATTTCACATTCTCATTGTGTACCAAGTCCTGGTTCGAATTAGCCTCTGCTAATTTCCTTTTTAGGCAATCTATTTCTATTGCGTTACTAGTTCTCTACAGTGAGATGTAAGGATAGTAAATCAGGGAGTAATACTTCATAACGGAACCAAAAGAAAAGGGAAGTCTGAAAAAATTACCTCAGCGTCATATCTTAATAGCAAGTTGTTATAAGCTGCTTGCACGTCTACTAACTCTTTGGTATCCTGACATGAACAATATATTAGGATGCTGAAGTTAGCTACTAAGAATTATCAAGGATGAAACTGATACATGACAAACCGGAAAGCTATGTGTCTTCCTCCGCGGAACTTTTCTTCTATTCGTGACATTCAATACAGCACTTGGGTTAGGAAACGTAAACTCTTCTAATGTATCATCTTTATTATCTTCTCTTTCCTTGTAAAACTCATCTTCAGTGGTCAACTCTTTGAATGGAACTAATTCCATCTCACATTTAGAGCTTGTGACTGTCGAAGCCCTTGAAATGACTCCAGAGTCAACCTGAAAGGTAGCAGAAGAAACTTGGTGATCTATAATACTACTTCGGACGCTTTGATACATTGGATGAACCTGACCTAAACTAAGTAAAACATCGTAGTATATTTTTCTATAGAAAGTTAAATTTAGTAGATGTATCATGTATGTGTTGTTTCCATTCGCCTCTACAATATTCTGCCCCTAATAATTGAAGGTCATAAAATCTTTGGTCTTTGTATTGCATAAGCTCAACAGCACACATGCATGTATAGCATGTAGTTGATACGTTAGATTAACTTTATAAGACGAACAAGAAGTAGAGAAAT
Organism: Limnanthes douglasii subsp. nivea; assembly: GCA_036936605.1. Classification (NCBI taxonomy): domain Eukaryota; kingdom Viridiplantae; phylum Streptophyta; class Magnoliopsida; order Brassicales; family Limnanthaceae; genus Limnanthes; species Limnanthes douglasii. The sequence goes on along the minus strand of JAUPFV010000003.1, from coordinate 15,181,209 downwards.
TTAGGGTTTGAGAAGAGCATATGTATAGATAGATGTATAAAATAGTTCTGATTTACCTCGGACTCGCCTGAAAGATTGATAGGGGCCCACGTATTCCGTCTCTTCACCTAGTACAGCTAAGATTTATATCAGGAATTTAAAGAGGACATATGCACATGACAACAATATGACAATAGAAAAGAAACAAATGCAACATATCAACACAGATGTAGAAGTCGTTTGTTCAACATTATTTTGAACATTATTCATTATTTAAACATGAATGGCCGAAGATTAAATGTTAACTTGAAGAACACATGAGAAACTAGAATGAGTCAAATACAATCAAACCTTTTTTAAGTTATCCCTGTTATCATCTCGATTTGAATATAATACCATCGAGCTCAAGTTCTTAATCTTCTTTGCTTGCTCTTGCAGCTCTCTGTCCCTTGCAGCTTGGGCTTTCTCCAATTCCAGAGTGATACGCTCTCTCTCTAATTCAGACTGCCCAGAGATTAACAACTTTCAGAAAATATGGTCAAATCATTCTGAAAAGCGAGCTAGCCAAGTGGCTTGGGGAGCCTAGCAGCTAAGAGGCCTTGGCATGAGCGCTTTTTTTTATTATATACACTACTATTTTGAAGAAAATCAGTAAAGTTTACTCACATACAAGTTCAACTATTATAATCCATAAAATCTAAGTCGAGTTGTGAATAATAATTAATAATTTAATACTACAAACTCTTACTAACAAAAACTAAACTTATCACCGTCAATTATAAAAAGACGGAAACAAAGAGAGAAATCATACAAATAAGCCTGTCAAGATCAGGCCTTACTACTTGCATCTAAAGCAGCCTGCATATACACTCTTTTGACCTCATTGGCCTATTACGCAAACGACAAGCGAGAAACAAGACTAAAGTTTTTGTTATATAAATAACGTACCTGTAATAAATGATTTCGTAGATTGAGAACCTCATCTTCCAAATGTTCTGAATGATTACCCTGAAATTCAACAAAAGAAAAGATAAAAGCCAACACTTTGGAGAGCAAAATTATTAAAGACGACTCTCTATCTTATAAGAGTCCTACCTGCAATTTAGCTCTAAGCTGCTCTATTTCTTTCTTTTGACGTTTTAACAATGCAGCATCTGTTAAAATCTGTAAGGGAAGAGGGAAACCACAATTAGTAACTACTAAATTACACGCCAAATATGGCTGAACATCTGAAATAGAACATTTGAGATTGCGCTTGTGTCGAAGGCAAAACAAAAGAACAAACAGAAGAAAATATTTGATAAAGATGCAGTTAAGACCTCATTGACATGAGCACAATTTTTTATGCGTAATGCTCTGCTTGCAAATTGAAGACTGGACTTCGTCTCATCTGCATGAATCTTTCATCAAAATGAAAAAATATGTGATCAGAATATCACTCATAATCAGCTGAACATATGTACTCTATAGGTTTCCACTTTCCCAGCGAAAGATCACAACAAAAAACAATAAGCAAATTAAGCATGTCAATGTACTCTAGGTTTTCAATTTCACAGCGCCAGATCACAGCAGAAAACAAGAAGCAAATCAAGCGTGCTGATGTACATGTATGGCCTCCTGTTTATCCACTATAAACCAGATGATGATAAACTCCAAGATGTAATGAGATTGCATCAACCAACAAAGATCTTGCATTGAATGATACCATAAAAAGGAAATAGAATTTATTTCTAGACATATGTAACAGTATCAGTGATCAGCTACAGTTGAAAATGTCTACGAGCAATAACAATATAACGATTATCGAGGGATACCTGTGCAAGAGTGATATTGCATATTATAGCTGTGTTTGCATTTCCACCCAAAGCAGGTTGCAAAATCCGGGTAAGTTTGCTATCACGATAAGGAACATGACCACTACATCCAGCATTATACAATGTCAAGTAACTCATTTCAATCTTAAATATAATCATTTTAATTTTAAAAACTTGCATCATTAAAAATTTATAGACATACCCTTGGCTTTCAGCACCTTCGCTCAACTTTTTTATCACTGTTCCCAATGTCATTAAACTTTTGTTGATGTGAGAGCCCTCTTTCAGTCTAACACCCTCTGCCCCAGTTTTTGCGGCCCTTTCTGAACCAGCTAGATCAACTAAATTCTGAATACAAAGCAAGATTCATCACAAAGTTGTGAACAAATAGAGCAACTATCTCCACTAAATTAAACATATATATACCAAAACTGACACGCGCACGGCATCACAAGCGCTCCCATCATCCCCACTTTCTCCACTTCCACTTCGCTCCCGACTTTCAATTACCTATCAACGAATAATATGACTTTGCACATGAAGATGTATATCCAAGTTAAATGTAAGAAGGTATGAGAACTTTACCATGCGGAATATTGTGTGAGACCTGCTGCTATAGACATTCATATTAGTCTCTCCAATATGTCTATGACCTACATTTACAATTAGGGCAAAAAACAAGACACCATTACAAACCAAAACCATATTATAGCATCAAACAATGGCGAGACATAAATAAACTTGTAGACAAACTGTTAGAGAAAAAGAAATGCATAAGAATTAATACGAAAATGCAAAAAGGAAGTAATACATTCTCCGGATGTCATAAGATCTAGAACTTGCTGTGCAGAAACAACAATTTCTTCACGCAACCCAGCAACGTGCACTCCCCGCTGAAAATAAGAAAATAAGAAAATAATCGAAGGAAATAGTCATATACATTCTCCAACCAAACCACTCGATAAACAAATTTATTCATACATCTAGATTCTCGTGAATTTGTAGTTTTCGATGCTCAGGGGCCAACAAGTCGTTTATTTCTTCATTGTAAATCTCCAAGTACGACATCCGCAAAAGAAACTCTCGTTCTACATTCTGAAATAGAAATGCAAAAAATAACAAGCTGTAACATTCTAAAAGGAAATTCTCGATCAGATGCAACTTGATGCATTCAAAAAAAATGAAACCTCTTGTAAAATGTTGAACATATCAACAACAGCAAGAGGAATAACCCCAGGTTCAGTGCGTGAACCCCGCATGGTATGTGTCTTCCCACTATTTGTTTGTCCATATGCAAAAATAGTACCTACACCACACACATATATTAATAATCATACTGCTACAAGAAATCCCCTACTCTTTCAATGTTACTATCCTAGTTTCTATCCTTGATTTTCAACTAAAATTATATGAACATCTTTTCGATTTTATATAGTTGTTTCACTTAACAAAAGAATTGGACTATTAAGAAGTCATTTCCAAATGTAATAATCTACTCCAATCCACGAAATTGAACGATTAAAGAGATTTGAGATCCTAATGTATATTAACAATCCATAAAATTGAATAATTGAAAAGATTTGAGATCGGTACCGTTGAATCCATCAACAGCAGCAGAAACAATATCTTTAGTGCGAGCTTCATATACATCCACAGTCTTACAATCTTCGCCAAATGTTTTATCTAAACCCAGTACAAGGGAGATCAATAGTGATTTTACAAGTCTATAAATAATGTATGGATCAAACAAATAACGGAGAAATATCTTACCGAATTCAAACTTAGTGGAAGTTTGAGGTATGAAAATGGAGTTTCCAGCGATTCTCCATGGACTCGTCTTCGTGTCTTCTGCTGATAAAGGTCTTGCCCTAACTGAGACGTGGATTCTCTCCATCTCGTTGAATAGGGAGAGAGAAGGGGGGCTAGGGGCTAGGGGCTAGGGGCTAGGGGCTAGGGGCGTCCGAAAGTTTTCCCGCTCTTTTGGTTGAATTGGTGTTGATTTAAGTAAAAAAATATCCGAGACTAGTAAAGAACAAAGTAGGCAGCGAAGGAAAAGGAACTTATCGACGATGGTCTAACAATAAAAGTACGGTGGTTAAAATATGGATAAACAATGGAAAAGAAGAATAAGAAATAGCTAGATTTACTCTATTCTAGAGTTATTTTGGATTTTTTCAAATTATTTACTATTTCATGGAGTAAAAAGTTAATATTATGGATGGTAATAGGTTGTGCACTGGGTTTGGGCCGGTCTGTTTGAGCTTGTTTTTTTTATAGTAATCCAAACCCGACCAAATCTATTTTCGGATTTATATTTTTAAACTCGAGTCTTTCTAATTTTAATATTTTTTAATTTATTTTAATATATTAATTTATTTTAATATATTAATTTATTTTTTATATATTATTGTGATTATATAAAAAATATTAATTTTTATATATTTTTATAATTTTCGGATCCAACCGAATCATACAAACTAAAAATCCGAACCCAATGGGATCTGGCTAGGAATTACAACTTTTTAACCCAAAACCGATCTGATCGGATCAGATTGGATCGGACCGAATCGACTACACGGCACCCAAATTATCATCCCTAATTAATATACCATAAAATAGTCATCTAAAACTTAATGAAATGAAAAATGATCCACCAATCATTAGTTATAGTACTAAATTTAATTTATTATCATATAGATATAAATAATTATTATTACATCTTGATTAAAAATACTCATCCAATAAGATTATAGATAAGTATTTATAATATTAACATAGTTTTGATTATATGTGATGATGTTAAGTATAGTCGGACGCATATGAGACGGATCAAAACTCGAAACACACGTACGAATAATATTTATAGAAATATCAAAACAAAAAAGGATCAATTGTATTAATAATTACTATATTAAGAGTGACCTGAAGTTCGTCCTTATCATTCAATAATACTAAAAAATAGTAAGCTACCGAGTAGATCATAAAATTAAATTAATATAGATAAAGTGTTCGAATCGAAAATAAATTTTTTTATTTATTTTTTGGGTCGTATTTTATATCTTTTTTCTTTTTTCTCATGGAATTTAAAAAAAAACAAAATCCACTTAATCCAAAACTGAACTTTAACAATTCCGATTTTGTATTTCGACTTCTCATTTTAACCCAAATTTCGTCAAACTGCAAGACTGAAGCTCCTCTTAACCGATCGAGTTCAACATTTTTCTATAAAAAAAAAAATTGAAATCCTAAAATTAGCATGTGAGTAACAATATACATTTTTCATTTTTTTTAAACTGCATGGTTTAGATTTAGTTTGGAAGTGTTGAGAACGATAAATAAGTTGTTTGTTATGTTTTTTTATTAAATATATGTTCCCAACTGGTTTTTTAGTCGACTATGGTTTGAAAGTATGAAAAATTATCTTTTTTTTTTGCATGTGATGTGTTGCATTTTAGTCATTGTTTATAATGTATGGTCTGATTGTTAAAGATATAAGGTTCAAGCCCGTTAGGTCATATGTTTTAATTATAAATAAGAGCCTATATATTATGTAATAGATACACTTTCAAAAATAATACAAAAACCATAGTCGTTATCTTTTCTTTATTTTGTTTATTATTTTAAAATGGTATCAGAGCCTAAGTACCTCTTTTTCATAGATCTACCGGGTATTCAATTTTGTATTAATATTAGATTTCGGTTTAGAATTGTATTTGTTCGGAAATCTTGGATTTGTTCGGTAATTTTGGATTGTGTGTTGTCAGAAAAGTGAAAAGTGATAAAAATGAAAAGTGATATGTTTTATTTCAATAAAAACACTGCTTATATATACGCACATAGCTAGAGCTAATTATGATTATACTCAATATAGTCAATCCTAGTTATGATTATAATCAATATAGTCAAACCTAATTATGACTATAATTAGTAAAGTCAATCTTACTACATTAATGCCTAAATTAGTGCAACCATTCATCTACCTTTATTCTGCGCTTACTTTATAATAAATAGGAAAATACTCCCCCTAGAGAGTGTAAATCAAGGACTCCCAACTTGTTGCAAAAAAATCAAATTGATCTTTTCCGAGCGCTTTAGTAAATATATATGCCAATTACATTTTTGTGGAAATATAACATGGACGAATTATCCTAGCCTGAAGCTTTTCTCAAATTATATGACAATCAATCTCAATATGCTTAGTACGCTTGTGAAAAACTGGATTAGCCGTAATATGTAAAGCCGTTTGATTATTATAAAACAATGATGCCGGTTTATCCAAGTCGACCTTCATATCTTTAAGTATGTAGCTCAACCAGGTTAATTTCAAACAAGTATTTTCCATTGCTCTATAATCTGCTTCTGCAAATGATCGTGAAACATTAGTCTGTTTCTTTGATTTCCATGATATGAGTGATGAGCCAAGAAAAACACAATAACCAGAAACAGATCGTCTTGACATACGACATTCACTCCAATCTGAATCACAATAGGCACTGAGTGTCAGATTGTTTTCTCCATGAAAAAAAACCTTGACCAGGTGATTTCTTGATGTAACGGAGGACTCTTAACGCTGCTTCCGAGTGTGGCTCCTAGGTGCTCTCATAAATTGGCTTAGTGTACGCACTGAATACACAATATCAGACCTGGTTACTCTCAAATATATTAACCTGCTAACAAGTCTCTGATATCTAGTCGAATCATGAAGTAGCTCACTGTTTTCATTAGTTAATTTCAAATTCTGCTCCATTGGGAATTTATCAGGTTTTACTCCTGGCAATCCTGTGTCTTGTAAAATATCTAATGTATATTTTCTTTGAGACATAGAGATTCTTCTCTTAGATCGAGAAAATTCAATACCTAGAAAATATTTTAACTCACCGAGATCTTTAATGTGAAAATATTAGAGTAAATGATTATTCAGCAATTTGATTTATGTAAGTCATTTCCAGTCAATATGATATCATCAACATATATGAGAATAACAGTGAACTTGTTACCTTGAGATTTAGTAAAGAATGAGTAATCCGCTTTTAACTGTATGTAACCTGCGGTTTTGACAGTAGTTGAAAAGGTAGAGAACCAATTTCGAGATGCTTGTTTTAAACCGTAGATAGATTTTCGAAGCCGACATACCAAATTCTCCCCCTGTCTGTGGAGACTAGGAGGTGGAGACATATATACCTCCTCATTTAGATTTCCATAAAGAAAGGCATTACGCACATCAAGTTGATGAATATATCAATTTTTGGAAGCTGCGGCAGTTAACAAACATCGAAGAGTGGCGAGTTTAGCAGTTGGAGAGAAGGTCTCCTGATAGTCAATATCTTCAACCTGTATGTAGCCCTTTGTCACTAAACGAGCTTTATATCACTCAATGGTTCCATCAGATTTATATTTGATCTTATAAAACCAGCGACATCTGATAACTTTGTGTCCCAGAGAAAGGGGAACCAACTGCCAAGTGTTGTTATGTTCTAGAGCCTTAAGTTCAGTGGACATGGCTTGGCACCAGAGTGGATCACGATTAGCATTTTCAAAAGATGAAGGCTCTGTTTGTGCTAATAGCAAAGCTAAGAAAGCGCGATGGTTAGGGGGAAAACATAAAATAGAAGTATGAGAGGACAGGGGATACCTTGTATATTGACGATAACTTGATTACGTTGAAGATTGATTGATCTCGGTAGACATGTCGTAGTCTTTGTGCCATGCAGGTGGATTAATGTGGCGAGTGGAATGACGAATCGATATATCATTAGGCATTGGAGTATGTTTGGTTGTGGGTGATAGTAAAGTAGAAGGTGTTAGTGGAGCTGGTGGTGATGACGGAGTTAAGAGTGAGGATGATGAACTTGTAGTTGATTCTGGGAATGTAGGAGAGGTAGAGGTTAAAGGTGTGAGATTTATGGGATTGGATGGAGATGAAAGAGATAAAGGTTGAGGTTATGAGTCATATGATGTGGGATTGGGAAATGAAACTAATGAGGAGTTATGTGATTGATTGAAAGATGATGAGGATGATTGGTTCGGAAAATGTGAGGTCGAGGTATGTTGGAAGGGAAATAAATTTTCCTTAAAATGTACATCGCGACCTATGAAAACTTCATGTGTATGTAAATCAAGAACTTTGTATCCTTTTTTTCCATGTAGATAACCCAAAAAAACACAAATGGATGCACGGGGATCAAATTTATGTTTAGGATAAACATTAGTTACATAACATGCACAACCAAAAACACGCAAGTGAGTGAGTGATGGGGAACGATTATATAAGACCTCAAATGGAGATTTATTCGATAGTCAAGGATTTGGAATGCGGTCGATTAAATAAACGGCTGTTAAAACACAATCCCCCCAAAATTCAAGTGGTACATTTGATTGAAACATGAGAGAACGAGAAATATTTAAAATATGTCGATATTTTTTTTCGACAGCTCCATTTTGTTGTGGGGTGTAGACACACGAGTTTTGAAGTTTAATGCCTTTATTTTGAAAAAAAGTACGAAGAAGAAGAAATTCACTACCATTATCCACTTTTATTATTTGAACATCTATTTGAAATTGGGTTTTGACGAATTGCACAAAATTAGTTAATAAAGATTGTGTTTCTGATTTATCATGCATAAAAAAGGTCCATGTGCATCGAGTAAAATCATCAACAATTGTAAGAAAAAAAACATGAACTAGTATTTGAAGGAACTTTATGAGGACCCCAAACATCACAATGTAATAAAGAGAAAGGAAATTCCGTATGTATTAAACTTTTAGGAAAAGGTAAACGTGTTTGTTTGGTTTGTGGGGAAACTGTACAATTATTTCCTAAATCTTTAGGAATACTTGGAAGCAAATGTGAAAGTAATTTAAAACGAGACAATGGTGGATGGCCTAGGCGTAAGTTCCATAGGTCAGATGACTGCGACACCAGACAAATAGACGATTTATTTGGATGCATATAGTATAGACCACCACGTTGTCTACCAAAGCCAATCGTCTTCCCCGAAACCAAGTCCTGCAAAATACAATAGTCGGGAAATAAAATGATGCAACAATTATAATCTTTAGTGAGTTTACTAGCTGAAATTAAATTTAAATTAAAGGCTGGTACACACATGGCATCTTTAAGGGTGTGAGTGATTTGTGGTGTTGCACCATTTGGTAAATTAACATTGGTAATAACTGAAGGCTTGGGATCAGTTAGATATGATATGTGAGAGACAATATGATCAGTGGCGCCAGTATCAAAATCCAAGAACTTGTACTACTAGAATTAACAGACACAATAGTAGATGGAATCAAACCTACAGCATTCGCATACGCATCAACATTACCAGAGTTATTTTGATTGAGTGCACTAATTGCTTGGTCTAATTGTTGTATTTGTTCGGTAGTTAATCCCTGGACAATGGTAGAAGTATTGGAACCTGGTAGGTTTTGAGATTCTGTCACATTCGCCAAAGGTTGATTGCCACGAACTGAAGATTTTTGTGTTCAGAATTGTACCAGCTTATGATTGTTTCCATGTTTCAATCGACATTTCTCCTCTGTGTGACCCCTCTTATCGCAATAAGTCCAATGATACCTAAGATTCCGACATTCATCTATAGTATGTCCGGATCTGTTACAGTGCTCACATATTTTCTGCTTTGAATTTCCTTATTTTCTCCGGACTGCGGCTGCTATGGAGAAATTTTCGATTGGCTCAAAGGATACATGTAGTTGCTTCTCTTCTTGTATTATCATTGATTATGCTTGACGGACATTGGGCAGAGGTGACATCATTAATATGTTGGACCTCACCGCCTTGTAAGATTCGTATAAACCCATTAAAAATTGTATAAGATGATTTTTCTCTCTTTGTTCGAGGTGTGCTTGTAGTTGATTGCAGGTCAGTGGAGAACGATATGTCTCAAGTTTGTCCCACAATTCCTTGATCTTGGTAAAATATGCAGCTAATGGCATTGTACCTTGTGATATGGTGGCGATTGATTTTTGTATCTGAAACACGTTGGAGCATTCTTTTGAGAGAATTGGTCGCACAAGTCAACCCATACTTCACATGCTGTCTTAGTATGGATAACTTCTTTAGCGATGTCTGATTCAACAACACGAGTCAGCCAAGAAATTATCATGTTATTGCATTGGTTCCCTTGATCGAACATAAGAGGTTCATCCTCCTGTGATGGTTCTTTGACACTACCATCGATGAAACCGATCTTCTTTTTTGCAGCGAGGGCATGAATAACTGCTTTGCTCCATGATTAATAATTGACGTCGTTTAATTTGATTGGAACCAATACATGGCATGATTGGTCTGAATGATGAATGTAGAAGGGATGTGATGGATTGATAATTTTGGTCTCCGATCCAAAACCCTTGGAGTTGGTGGTTTGGATCTCCGATTTGTAAGAATCATCAGCCATTGTGATTTTTGTGTTGAGTTTTTTTTGTAAGAATGCTGATTGTAATAATCAAGAAAAATACGAACTTTGCTCTGATACCATGTCAGAAAAGTGAAAAATGATAAAAAGTGAAAAGTGTTATGTTTTATTTCAATAAAAATACTACTTATATACACACGGTAACTAGAGCTAATTATGACTATAATCAATGTAGTCAATCCTAGTTATGATTATAATCAATACAGTCAAACCTAATTATGAATATAATTAGTATAGTCAATCTTACTACATTAATGCCTAAATTAGTGCAACCATTCATCTACCTTTATTCTACAGTTACTTTATAATAAATAGGAAAATATACTTGAATATGTGTTGGTATTGATCTTGACAGAGCAGACTAAAATTGGATAAAAAATTGTATTGTTGTTTCTAATTTATGAGGAAATAATCTATTTAGTTATTTGAGTTATTATTTGATAAATGTATAATTTACTCAGTTATTTGAGTTGTATTATCGTTGGATTTTGGTTTTGTTTTTTTATCTGCTTTTGTGTGGTTTCCAATTTGCTCTCTTATTTTTCGATTAGATTTTTGCTTGAAATTTTGATCTACTTTTTGTCAGAATATATGCAGTTTTCGGTTTTCGCATATGTTGTGTGCAACCCCAATCAAAAAGAGTGCGTTTTTCTGAATTTCAGTGAGCGTGTTCGGATATCCAATCTTTCAATCTGATTGGTTGGATTATGATTTGATGATACAAGTCGGGAGAAATCGTTATTGGAACAACGCACCAGTTTTGTTGGTAAAACCGTGAATTCAATTTGATTTTGGTTTTGGTTTTGGTTTTGGTTTTGAATAAAATTGAAAATTGAAAATTGAAAATTGAAAATTGAAAATTGAAAATTGAAAATTGAAAATTGAAAATTGAAAATTGACAATTGACAATTGAAAATTGAAAATTGAAAATTGACAATTGAAAATTGAAAATTGAAAATTGAAAATTGAAAATTGAAAATTGAAAATTGAAAATTGAAAATTGAAAATTGAAAATTGAAAATTGAAAATTGAAAATTGAAAATTGAAAATTGAAAATTGAAAATTGAAAATTGAAAATTGAAAATTGAAAATTGAAAATTGAAAAATGAAAATTGAAAATTGAAAATTGAAAATTGAAAATTGAAAATTGAAAATTGAAAATTGAAAATTGAAAATTGAAATTGAAAATTGAAAATTGAAAATTGAAAATTGAAAAATTGAAAAATTGAAAAATTGAAAAATTGAAAATTGAAAATTGAAAATTGAAAATTGAAAATTATAAATTATAAATTATAAATTAGAATTTAGTTTGGTATTTGGACTTGGTATTTGAATTTAGTTTGGTATTTGGACTTCGTTTTGGATTTAGATTTGATTGAGTATTCAATTTGATTTTGATGAACCACTAAGATTTTGAATTTGGACTTGGTTTGATTTTGGATTTGGGTTTGATTTGATTTTTTCGATTTGGATTTGGTATCTTTTGATTCTTTGATTTTGTTTGATTAGAGATTATAGATCCTATTGCGAATATGATAGGAAAATATGATGGATCCCCTTGTTTGATTTGATTTTCTGAATTTCACATAGTACCCTTTAAGTAGTTCTTCTCTCTAAAAAACTACTTAAAGGCTACTATCTTAACTCCAAAGGTAAACTACTCTCAAGACTGATCTCATCAACATTTATGGTGTTAAGGTTGCCTCTCTTCCTATTCTTTCCTATTTTGACTGTCGGCCCCTCCTTCGCAATATTACGGTCCGCATTAGCTCTTGGATTTCTAAATACCTCTCTTATGTAGGTCGTCTTCAACTTATTAAATTTGTTCTTTTTTCCTGGAAAAGTGTATTGGTCCTCCATTTTCATAATCTCTTCAAGATTTCTTAAAGAACTCTACTAAATCATCTGACATTATCTATGGTCTGGTTATGATTTGAAAATCTCTTGTAACAAAGTGGTATGGTCCTCAGTTATTGTACCATTATTTGAAGGTGACCTTGGGATTTTGGACTTAAAAGTCTGGAATCAGGAGGCGGTCATCAAGCACCTTTGGTCATTAATTAACAAAACCTCTAACTCTATCTGCAGCGTTTTGATTAATACCGAAAAAATTAAAAACAAAAGCTTCTGGGAAATATCCCTTGGCTCTACCCCCTCTTGGACCTATAAGAAAATTTTATCCCTTATGTATCTGGCCAGCAATAGTTTCAAGGTGGATATCAGTAATCGTAGGAATACCTCTTTTTGGTTTGATCCATGGCTTCTTTCTACTCCATTGTTTTTTTACTAGGGTCATTCCATCATCACTGATTCAAATTTAGGTAAGCAAATTATTATCTCTGACCTTATCTCCGATGGGCGATGGATATGGCCTCTCAAAATGAGATTCGTCAATGCTAGAAATATAAACAACCTTATGGATCTCTGCAACATTATTCTTTACATTTCTCTTTCTAGTCCACCTCGAAGACATCCCTCTCTGAACGGAAAATAAAAGAGCTTACAAATTCAATATTAAAGACACTTACACTGGCATTTGAACACCTATCCCATGTGGCGGACGGGTGGGGTTAGTTTAGAGTAAATATAATATCTCACGTCATTCTTTCATTATTTGGCTCACCATTCATGGAAAACTTACCACTCGTGACAAGATTTTGTCATGAAGGATTGGTTCTTCCCCTTTTGCATCCTTTGCAATGATACATATGAAAATATTAATCATATTCTCTATGATTGTAGTTTCTCCAAAAGCTTATGGGAGCATGCTTGCTATAAGATTGAGATCCCTTATCATAATAATTATAACTATAACTTTTTAATTTTTTGAAGCCTCCGATTGGCCTCCCTCAAATCTTTTTCATATTTGGAAAGCCTATTTTGGTGCTATCATTTATCATATTTGGATAGAGCGAAATAACAGAATCTTCAACTCCCCTCCAAGCCGTGCCCCTGCTGTCTCATTTTGCGTACTAGCTGATCGTTGTTACCGATTTCTGGGAACCAAGACTGGCTGACCTTTCGAAACTATCATCCGCTAACTTAATATTATTTTTGTTAACTAATATTTTCACATTATGCAGGATCTCCACGTATGTTGCTCCCACGTCTGTTGCTCCCACATCTATTCTTTACTAGATTAACATCTTGCTTTTTCTAATTGTTGTCTTACTACTATTTTTCGTTTATTTACTAACCTCGCTATGGTCTTTTACTGCATTTCTTTACTCGTCGGTTTTTCACCCTTCCCTCGTAGTATGCGATATGTACTTGTATGAACATATTTATTTTGTTTAATGTATTTATTCGACCAAAAAATATATTATGATATAACATATAGATTGATTGTGTGTATATATATAATTTTAATAAGAAATAAGTCTATCAAACACATGTAATTTCAAATTCGGTAGGCAAGTAGAATATGAAGTGTTTTCTTAATAAATATGGTATTATAATTTTTTATAACATGATTTTATGTGCATGGACTAATGAGAGAGATGATGAAATATTATAAGAGTAAAACATGTCAATTTCATTTTAATTTGTTAAAATTAGGCATATAGGTGCTCCGTCATTTTTATAATATTAGTTGTTTAAGTTTTTTTCATCAATATTAAGGAAAGTAATAATGATTATAAAAGAGTAAAAGAAAATAATTTTTATTGGTGAAGTTAATAACTTGTGCAGAAGGTTAACTATTTTATTGGTTGAGAGTGAAATATATGTAATCAATGCTGCATTGGAAAATGAGAACGACATATATTATTAAACAATTTTATTTCTAAAAAGACTCATATTATGAAACAGGTAAGAATGTTTTAAAGATAATTAAAACCTTCGTATGCATGCATCAAAGCTATCACATCAAATATTGGTTTGTTTTCACATATCTCAAAACCTATACTCAACAAGGTTTATGTGTGTGTGCAGTTAAAATAAAACGTATAAAATATATTACATATAGACTAATATTTCAAAGCCAGAAATCAATTTAGGCACAATTCAAGACATCCAAATTAAGGATTGGGTACTATCGAAGGCTTGAGATTGTATTTTTTATATCCAACTGGTTTCACATATTTTGGCTTTAACTCGTATAGGTAAAACATGGAAAATTGGTACATAATGTCATGGTTAGTTAATTAGAAATCATAACTAGTTTAAAGTAAAGTTTTTGTGATTTTTTTGGTTTATGAGACAACATATTTGTTAATTTTATAGAAGATTGAGATACACATACTTATGAGATAAAATAATATGTTTAGGACGTTCTCTAATATTTATTGAAAAAATGTTTTAAGCTTGAGATAGTTGGTATTAGCTGAATATGAGGCGACCATAATGGGTTTGTGAGTCGTTCATATATGTGGAACCCCATGGATGAAGTTTCTAATTGTTTCACAACTCGTGATGAATCATGTTATAGTCCAAGCCAAAATAAAAAAGGACGATTTTATCAATTATTTGCGGAAGCTCTATCGTCACAAGTATGTTTGAACATGTCATGTATGAACAAGTACCAAATATCGACAACATGATACTAGATGCGCTCGTTTTTTAATAAAATGACGATCCTATAAGAAAATCTAACAACAAAAATGCATGATAGAACCTCCGAGGTGAAATGATGGTTATAAAATAAAGCACAAACTGACAATCTGTTATCCGGGCCTATTACACATAATGGGTATTGTAAAAGATAAAAAGAAAACCTGAAACATGAAAATACATTCGATAATGTATGTAGGGCTGGTAGACGACGTAATACAAAAATAAACATATCCGACCTCTCAAGCATTGTTCGGGCCTTAATAAATAAGATTTCAGTATAGAAGAATTCATGAATGCAAAGGTGGTGCACATTGCAAGTATAAAACATTACATTGTTAAGTCCGCGTGACATGTTACTTATAGAAAATCATTTTAGCAGATGCAAAACTTTGTTTAAAACATTGTGATATGTACCAACGCTCTACTAACACAATCAAAATCCCAAAAGTTTCCCTTGAATCGATTTCAAAGGTCGTTTTGTTATATATGTAAGGTTTGGATATGGTTAGGACCCTTGCCAAAGGCTTTAAATAGTCGGTAGTTCGTCATGTTGATGATGAATTATTTCTTTACATGGATATAAGTGGAACCTTCTGCCAAAAATTGAGAATGATTTTTTCTCAAGATAAACATATGATTTATGTATAAGGTGTACAAGATTATCACAAGTGATGAGGGTCTATTATTTTAGAACACATATCTAGCTCTATTTTTTCAAACTCAGGGTATAAGACAATTTTATTCGGCACTGTTCTTCCAAAAAAAAGTAGGCAAGTAATGTTAATGGCAACCAAGTGCCACATCCCACATCGGTTAAACATGTGAAGGATCAATAGTATATAAATGAGAACATACCCCAACTAGTATGAGGATTTTTAGAAGTTGACCAAAAGCAAAGTCGTGAGGGTCTTCAGACCCAAAATGGACCATATCATACTAGTGTGGAGATCGGTTGTTCTTACTTATATACGGAGGTCGAATATGCAGTACCCATATTCCCGAAAAAATGGTATCAGAGCCAGGCCCATACAAAATGTGATGGTGGTGAATTCTCAGATGCTGAACAGGACTTACAATAAGTCATGCTCAAGTTGATCTGTTCTAGAGATCTTAGTTTGGAGTGATCTTGACTCATCAAGCGGTGGTCCTTGATTGGAGTGGGGAGTGGTTCTAAAGAACAAGACGGTAATGGTCTAATAGGAGGTGAGCAGCAAGATCTGTAGTGCCTTTATGATTCAGGTAGTCTGCAACCTGATTAAAGTGGGCGGATGGAAGGCATTGAGAGGAGACTATAAGAGGTGGTACTTTGTTCGAGAGGATGATTTGTTAGGGTGTAAACCAAATTTCCACATCCCACATCGGTTAAACATGAGAATGATCAATGGTATATAAGTGAGAACATACCTCAACTAGTATGAGGCATTTTGGAAGTGGACCAAAAGCAAAGTTTTGAGGGTCTTCGGACCCAAAGCGGACAATATCATTCTAGTGTGGAGATCGGTTGTTCTTACTTATATACGGAGGAAAAATATGCATTACCCATATTCCCGATAAGTAAAAGTAAAAAAAATTATTGTAAGGCATAAAGCAGAAAATTGGCCAAAGTTTGTACAAGAAGTTGTATGAACATACCTTTTCACTTTGGTTTATGGAATAAAAGTTGTATTTCAAGGTTGCATGTTTGAACTTGACTGACACAAATTGTTAGAGATAAATAGAAGATGACTTCAAAGTCCTTTTTTATAATTTTAAGATAAATGATCCAGTATTTAAATGTGTGTTCCTCCATCCAAATAATAAGACTCTTAGAAAACTAAGTACAAAAATAACCTGAAATAGTATTGACCAAGGTCACGCCATGAAGTTATAGATTTTTTAATGAAGAAGGTCAGTCATTTCCTCATCCATATAACATTGAACAATGTAAGTTTTATACAACTATATATATAAGACAATGACAGATTTGATTTGTAATTTATATTTTTATATAATTTAGATGTATTTTTCCTTACCTCGGTGACGCGAGAATATTTTAACGAAACATATGCTTTTAATAAAAAATTATTTTTCTATTTATATATACATTTGGATAATGACTTTGAAAATAAATCATAAAGTTGTATTAATTCTACGGGCCCCTATATATACCTTTAAAATTTATAAGTTTGTTATAAAAAGAGATTTTCTCGGTACAGTGCATAAGCACGTAAATACATATCAAACAATTTTGTAGTTATCTGGTTGAACCATGTAATATTTTTTTTCTTCTATAGAACCTACCCAATATTGGGAATGATAACTCAATCTTTTGAATTCTCAAGGACGACAGAGCTAAACATCTTTGTTTATCATGAGTTTCTAGCAAAAAAAGACTTTATACAAAAAGTAATACCATTAAGTATCTTTTTAAGCTTTCTCAAAATAATTTTTAAGTATCTTTTTAGGCTTTCTTCACCTAAATCCGATTATAACTTTTTCTTATGAGATAGCAATCATCAGAAAATCTAAAAAACTCGAGGAAGTATTTCTCACTTATTTTCTCTAAGCAGTATAATCTTCTTTTTCAATGAAGGTTTTAGTCGGTGAAGGTTTTAACGAGACATGGGTACCTCGACTAAGTAACTAAATTGTGATTTGGCTAGGGCTTTTAGTCACATAATAAATTCAAACAGACAACCACAACATAAAAACTTGACAAAATGGTGCTAAACAAAGATCACCAATTAGCTTGAAAAAAAAATTCCAGATATCTGTTATTATGCAAAGAGAAAGCCCTCGCGCAACATAAACTCACGATTACACGACTCATTTTCTAAAAGACCAGCATATATCTTCCCTAAATATGGACAGTGTTGATATTCATACTTTAACTTTTCACTCCCAGTTAAATCTGTATAGTATTATGGCCTCACCCATACATTCGATCGTTGTCCATAATGCTGATTAGCTGAGGCTCCTTGAAAAGTATTCCCCCTGTTCGAGGAGGCAAGTTATGATTGACCTTTGGACGTAGTGGTTATAATTCGAAGTGTTTCATTGATTTTTTGCCACTTGTCCTGAATTCTTTTGACTGGTCCCAGCTCCACCTCGAACCATTGTGGATTCTTCCACTTTGATCTGGTCTTCGATTTGGCCCATAAGCGCTCCACAAGTTAAATATCTTCTCTTTGTTGTTTCATTAGCCAAATCACTCGACAATAAACCCTGACTGAAATATCAAATCGATTCAAAAGTGGAATAGACCTAATTTCAGCAGTTAATGGAGAATTTCTCCAATCTACTCCTTGCACATACAGATCGTCTCCTTCCATTCCCATTACCGCATATAAATTATGATAATCGCATGTGTAATGGTTAGATGTGTTCCTTTTACACCACTCTGATTTTTTAAATCAGTAAGGGACATCATCCTTTTTCGACCTACTATCCTTATACAATTTTTGATGTTTTTCTTCTCTAAAAGATCCTCAATAGCGCTTTTCCCTAGATGATCATTCAGACTCCGAAGCATCAAACTTTTCACCACTAGATCCAACGTACATATGCTTATCTTTTCTATCATTTCGCATAGTTCGATGCTCCTTATCAGATTCAAAATGTATTTTATTACGGTCACCTTGAATGCGGTAAGTTGCGTAAGATCGATCAGATTGACTTTCCAGATCATATCTGTCATTTTCTTTTCGCACCTCGAAAGCCGTCCTGACTGAATATCATGCACTATTTGGACATACATCTCATCCAGAGTTGTAAATTTATCTAGCAACTCATTCATTCGAGATTCGACGTCTGAGTGAGTTTCACGAACCATAATAGATCCATCTTCCTTACTTTTTCTTCTTTGTAGGTCAGTTTTTAGCCTCTCAATCACCTTTCAAACCATAGGATCGTTTTTCGTTTCCAGGTTCCTTTGTCGATCCAAATTAACTACGAATAATCAATTATCGAGCAACTATAAAAAAAATCAAACAATAATAGATAGCCGCTACAAAAAATCAAACAAGAACAGATACTCGAAATCAACTAAGAACAGATAAAACAATCTTTAGAAATAAGTCGTTTTTGGTTTCTAATTACAAAATCAAGTTACCGATCTTGCTTCTAGTGTGGTCGCCAATTTGGTGAGGGTGAGATCTAGTTTTTTATATAGAGAATGAAATAGATTTTAAAGAGCAAAAAGTTGAGAGTAAAGTATTTGTGATTTCCTCAAATGAAAATATCATAAGTGATGATCTCAGCCTCCGCCTTTATATACAGGCGCCAAAAATTAGTAACACAATTAGTTTTATAATTGGAATAATTACATATTAGTATCTTATTCTTATACAAGACCTGATATCTATCTTTGAACTATTCAAACCATCATATAAATATTTATTTATTACATTTAGACCCTTTAATATTATATATCCTTATCAAGTATAACCTGAGATGCTCAAGATTTCAAGGGTGCTTCAATAGGTTGCTCGATTTAGTTAGGATATTATAAAAAAATAAGTATAGTCAGAACACGATTCATTAAAAAATTAGAGAGGAACTCTAAAAAAGAAAATCAATAAACAAATGAATAAAATATGAGTCGTGCACCAAATCTAAGGCAAGTGGTAAGCACTGGTGTACCGAGGACCAAAACATTATTCTGTCATCGACCTTCTGGTTATTATCAAATCGAAAAATACAAAATAGCTATAACACATTTGGTATTCGAATAATATATTTTTTAAAACATCAATAAAAAATCACTAGCTACAACACTACTCACCATTTGAGGTGTGAAAATTTACAATATATATGAGGTTCCAATGAGGGCCGAGGCACATCAGTGTTTTGGGAGCCTATTTGATCTTATATCCCTTTAAAAATAGTTGGAATAGGAGCATGAAGCTCATGCGAGTAAAATTAAAAACCTTCATGGTTTAGTTGATATATATATAACCTATAACTTTAAGGTCTAAGGTAAGACAAACTAATGCTGAGGAAAGTTCAATGAAAGTTCATGATCGGGTATTGGGACCGCTTTAGAGGTACCAGGCTGACCAATCTAAAATACTTATAGAAGATGGCGCACGTCTCGGTACCATCATCAATATTCTTCTTCATTAGGTGAAAGGCCAACTGCTATTTATTGTGAATCAGAGTCCCCATAATGAATACATCATAAATTCTATTCTTCTAAAAATTAAGGTTAAGTAACTGGTCTGCACCATCAAATAGAGCTCTTACCTGAATTTATATGGTAGAACATCACAAGGACCTGACAGTAGAATAACCGTATCTGGCCCGACCTACAGGGTTATTTCAGCAACCTCTTTTACAAACTCATATTCAGTCCTTGTAACCACATCCGTAACCGCGACAACATAATGAGAAATCTCCTCCACAATATATGCATCAATATTTTCAACCTAAACATCCAATTTTGAACCTGGTTGAGGAACGACCTTAGGTGTCCGGTAATACATTTAAACCCGACTAAATTATCTATTATCCAAATTTTCACTTCATGAGTCCTAGCTAGCCTCATTCAGAAATCTACTAAGTCTTTAAACAACATTCAATACGGAATGATGCTACCGAGGGTTTTTCTTACCTTCAAAGGTATAAGATATCAATGTACACATTGCCATTTGAGATCTTGTTTTAATAATATCCCCCTAAGTTTAATCAATATAAAATGGATATGTACGATGAGAATAGAGTTCCCGAATATCTTATTCAGATTGAGTCATAAATCAATATTGAGGGGATTATATGTTTAAGGTTCAAGCGAATCTATGAGCCTTTTATGCATTAAAACCTCATTTCAGCACCAATAATTATATGTTACCATTTGACTTATTCGATCTACATCTCATTTAATAACTCTATTTTCCTACGTCAATCACTCGGTTAAGCCTGACCACTCTAAATCCTACTATGTCGAGACCTTTTGGGCCTACAAGAGAATCATAAAAATTCCAGACGGATCACAATGATAGGTGTGTTCATGAAGGTAGCATGTCATGAATATGAAAAGTAATTATATCAACAATCGAGAAAGTAGTGATGGTAAGCTAACAAAGAGCATAACTACAACTTTTTAAAAAGACAAGGATTATATACACTTTAAAAACCTATAATCTATTAGAGTACAAAGAGAGGAAAGAAGTTCCAACAAGTTCTGCAAGTATCACCACGATATTGGTCATTACATTAGATACTAAAAAGTGTTAAGATGAGAGTTCATACCCTTATTGAGAATAAAAATTGATTGAGTTTTCCAAATATATAGCTTAAAGGGTTCGTATAAAGATTAAGTCTGAACCGAAGACTGAGGTTAAAATAATTGAGGCCCCAATAGTCCAACCTAAAGAAGATTGAATTGTGTTTATTATAGACAAACCCGAAGAGGTATATGTGAACCAGAAGGGTGAATATCTGGATTTCAACCCTGACTATGGTATCGTCAGGACTGTAGCTGGGAGTGTCTTGTGATTACGAATAACTAATACTTCCAGGTATAGACATGCTTCAAATGAATATTAACATTATAAACATACCTCTACTCACTTGTATTGAGCCTTTATCACCAATAATATTTGCTGACGATGATCTAAAGGGCTGTCGACCCTCACTAAAGTTTTGTTCTCATTACTGCTTGCATTACCAAGACTAATGTAAGAAGAGTCACAATAGATATCAACGTCTCTTCCAATATAATATTCAAAAGTAGACTTCATAAAATAAAACACTCACCTACTGACCAAAGGTTTGATAGGACAGATATTGGTTGCACAAAGAAGATTCCAAGCTCGGTGGTGAGTTTGGGGTCGATATCTATCTCTAAATAGGGAAATATAATAAGTATATGAATGTCTTGTTCATCATAGTGGATAACATTTTAGTCATATATTACTATAGTAGGTCGATCATAATTTGATGAGATACATGTTATCGCCTCAATAATTTACAATTGCCTCCACTATATAATGTGAGGTAAGTTAAGATTCATAACAATAAATCAAAAGAACATTATGGGGTGTTATGTTGCATCTCTTGCGTTGAAAATAAGTAACAGTTAAGGGTCCCGCTCAATAGTGAGGGAGTTGATGACCCTTATGAGGATTTGAGATTAGTTAAAGATTGTGATGATACCAAAATTCTTAAACTTCCCAAACCAAAATGCTTAAACTTCGCAGATGAAAGTATTTAAAGGTTGACACAACTCATTCCGGTGATCTCCAGATTATCCTGTTATATTTTTTTAACGAACAACTTAGATGTTTTTGCTTAGAAATCTGAAGATATAATAAAAGTACCTCTATATATAAGTTATCACAAGCTATATATTTGGTGTAGGCCATAAATACCTCGTAAACATATGTATTTTCAAAGGACTATATGGACCACAAATGGATCGATCAACGACACATATAGGTAGGAACTGTTGAATTTTTTCAAGAAGAAGTTGTGCTCAAAATTTAGGTACAAAGAAGTTTGATGGAACATAAAGGTGAGCTTAGCCGACCACATGCAGATTGTTTTTAACTAGACTGAAGACCTGGTCAAGAGAGTAGAGGTTAAATCGATGGCATGTGTCGATGACCATATCGCATGGCCTGATATCGATGCCCTTAATCCAAAGCCTCCAAGACTACCAAGTTCTTCCTAAGACAATGCTTCATACAGTATTGGGATTAAGTTTTAAATTAAATTGGATTATTCAACTTGATATGTTGCATGCTATCAAATGTAGTTATAAAGAGAATTGGCTTACGACCATAAAATAAGAACTAAGATCTCTCAAGAAGATGGACACATGGATTATTGTGAAGCATCTAAAGGGTCAAAATCTAACGGGGAGTAAATGGATATTCAAGATAAAGTCGCGTATTCCTGCTGCTGAATTACCCATATACAAGGATAACTGCGTGGCTAAGGTCTTATTTCAAAAGTAGCATGTTGATTTCAATGAGATGTTATCGCCAATTGTGAAACAAACCTGTATCAGGGCTGTGCTATCAATTGTTGCTAGATTTGATCTTGAACTAGAGTAAATGAATATGATTACTTTCCTCTTGAATGGTGAATTGGAAGAGACAGTTTACATGTGTCACCCGAAAAAATTTAAAGAAGGGAAAGAATGTGATTTGTATTTGTTGAAAAAGGCTATTATATGGGCTGAAACAGTCGTCGAGGTAGTGGAATAAATATTTGGTACTTTTATGAGAGCAATCAAATATATTTGTATATGTTATGAAAACTATTTATATTTGACTTGAGAAATAGACGAAGAGAGGCAAGTCATATTGTTGTCGTATGATGATGACATACCAATAGCTGGAAGATATAAAAAGTGGATCAAAATGGTAAATACTATGCTAAAATGATAGCTTGAGATAAAATATATGCGAAAGGCTAAGAGGATACTTGTTATTGAGATCAAGATGAACATACCTAAATGGTATTTAGTGTTATCTTAACAAGATTATATATAAAATATATTTAGGAAGTTCAAAATTTCTGAAGCTAAAGTGGTTGGAACTCTTACTGGTTCCTAATTCAAACTCAATGTCACTCACGAACCAACCAAAGTTGCAGATGAGAACTATACGATAAGGATACATTATATCAATTTCATTGGTAGCAATATGTATTCTATGAGGTGCCCGAGACCCGATCATTCTTACATCGTAAGTATTTTGAGCAGATTTATGTCTAATTTGGGAAATTCGTATTTGCATTTACTCAAGTGGTTCATGAGATACTTAAAGTGATCGGCTATTGTAGGGTTATATTACAATATATAAAAAGACGACCAATATATGGATGAGAGGGTATATGGACTTTGATTATGCATGTTGCCCCAACATAAGGAAGTTTACCATTTACCTGAAGTTAAATTCTAGAAAAGTGTACTTTTAGGGTTCATCAAGATAATTCATGGCATACATAGTCAATGAAAGTTGTATATAAGTTGATCCTTCACATTGAGAAGCATTGCCGTCCATACACCTACCCAAGTCAATTAAAGAGGTCCAAGTATTAACTGGTAAGTTCGCCGTCTTGAATAGGTTATATCATGCTTCTCAGATATATATATATATATATATGTCCACCTATTCCAAATATTGAAAAAAAAATCATTTCCAATGCTCCAAATAATTCAACAAAAACTTTAACCAATATAAATGAATACTTATCCTTAGCGGAAGTTCTTTCAAAAACTCTACCAGACGAGACACTTTATGTATTTACATAAACATAGTAGATTATATCGTTAGTTGCATGCCACTCGTGAAGGTAGAGAGGTTTATAAGGAAAAATTACTATGTAAGCAAAAGCCTCTTGGATGCATAGACAATACATCTTCTTCTGTCCCCGGATTGGGTTTTCTGACCCTAAAAATACTAATTCGAAGTGTTTTATCGATTGTTCGTCACCTGTCCTGAATTATTTGGACTGGTCCCAACTCCAACAAGAACCCTTGTGGATTCTTCCACTTTTATCTGGTCTTTGACTTGGGCCATAAGTGCTTCACAAGTTAGAGATCTTCTCTTTGTTGTTTCATTAGCCAAGAACCCTTGTGGATTCGAAGTTATAATAAAATTTGTTATAGTTTTACTAAATTAATGGTCATACAAATAAACTTATCCTAGCCCCATGTAGCTCTCTTGTTAGTTTATTTGAGGGATGAACAATTTAGAAAAATAACTCAACTAACAATTTTCTTATCAATTTTAGTATCGGTAATTTATTATTTTGATTAAAAAAGTTTATTTTTATTATAGATTCTAAATTTTAAATTAGAAGAGTTCCAATTTTGGTTTTAAAACTCAATTCAAACCCTTAACTAATTTTTAAATTTAAACTAAAATTAAAATTATATTAAACATATCTAACTAAATATAAATAAGCATTTCTTCATTTAGCATCGAGAATGCGCTTACATAAAATTCACAAACTAAAAAAACACAATTTTCCATACGTTAAAAGACGAGGAATATGGAAATTTTTTAAAAATTCTATCTCCTATATTCTATTTTTTCATTTTTCTATTATTTAAAAAAGAGATAGTCGCATATTTAATAATCGAAATTATAGCACTTTCCATTTTGAAGCCTTTACCTGGAGAGTAAAGGTTACCTAAGGTGACTCACACTACATTCAAGCCTAAATATTTTTGGAATTCGATAATATACTTCTTTCGGATAATTGCACTAAAGAAACATTAACAACATGAATGACCAGATTAAGGTGGATCTAGTGATATTATTCCTATAGCTGAAGTAACAATTGATCAAACCTTGGGTGGTAAGTGACAATTGAATAGTTGAGTGGGTACTTTAAGTACAATTTCCCTAGTTTTAATATACTCAAATTTTAGAACTGGGATTATAATCTAAATCTAGACAGCGAAACAATGTTTGGATTACGAGTGTGGGTTTAAATTTAGAGTTGGAGCGTCAATTTCAGTTTTAGAATTGAAAATGAATATTAATTCTGAATCTATATTTATATTTATTATAGAATTGTATTATATATATATATATATATATTAGTTGTTTATAGTATAAATGTTGATTTAATATAAATAGATGTATTGATTTAAAAAATAATATAGATTTGATAATATTACTAACTAAAAATTTATATTATTTTAATATAAATAGATATATTGATTTAAAAATAATATAGATTTATATATAGTTTTGGTAATGTTAGTAACTAAAATGTTACATATTATTTTTTGCATTTTTAGCCCATTTTCAAAATCTAATATGTTTTAATCATTAAAAACGCTTAATAATTGTACGATGACATTTGTGGAAAAAAGACATATTTACCAAAATTAGTAACATAACTATCCATCATCACATTCAAGCGATGAGTAATAGGAATGTACAGAGAAAATCAACTTAGATTTATGTTTTTATTCACATTTTATGACAATGACAATTCAATATTTGAGATTTTAATATAACCCATATTTGTTATAATTATTTTGTATTTTTCGATTTGATAATAACTAGAAGGTCGAGGACATCATAATGTTTTGGTCCTCGCTACGCCGCTGCTTACCACTTTCCTTAGAAATGGTGTACGACTCATATTTTATTCATTTGCTTATTGATTTTATTTTTTTAGAGTTTCTCTCTATTTTTTTTTAATGAATCGTGTTTAGACTAGACTGATTTTTTTGTAATATTATAACTAAATCTAGCATTATCAGTGGCGTCGTTTATAAAAAGAGACTGGTACTCGAATAGTATATGTTTTAAACCATCAACAAAAAATCACTAGCTACAACACTACTCACCATTTGAAGTGTGAAAAATTACAATATATACGAGGTTCCGTTGAGGGTCGAGGCACATCAGTGTTTTGGGAGCGTAGTTGATCTTATATCCCTCCAAATACAGTTGGAAAATGAGCATTAAGCTCATGCAAGGAAAAAAAAACCTTCATGGTTTAGTTGATATATAAATACATAACCTATAAGTTTAAGGTCTAAGGTAAGAAAAACTAATGCTGAGGAAAATTCAATGAAAGTTCATGATCGGATATCAAGACCGCTTTAGAGGTACTAGGCTGACCAATCTAAAAATACTTATAGAAGATGGCGCAGGTCTCGGTACCATCATCATTATTCTTCTTCATTAGGTGAAAGACCAACTGATCTTTATTGTGAATTAGAGTCCCCATAACGAATACATCATAAATGCTATTATTCTAAGAATTAAGGTTAAGCGACGGGTGTGCACCATCAGAATAGAGCTCTTACATAAATTTATATGGTAGAACATCACAAAGACCTGACACTAGAAGAACCATATCAGGCCCGACCTACATGGTTAGTTCAAAACCTCTTTTACAAGCTCATATTCAGCTCATGCAACCACATCTGTAACCGCAACAAGATAATGCAAATATGCATAATAGAGTTTATGCGAGCAAAATGTTCGAACAAATACAAGATTCTACGTGTAAACAAAATCATGCTCGAAAAAGAAGCTTAACTTATTCCAGAGTGAAAAATATGATCTTATGCTTGTGCGAGAAGTTGTCAATTATATAGGTTATACTCGTAGTTAATTTGTGTGTATAATCTTAAGTTTTTAATGTGATTCGGATGAAATATTTGTATTCTTCTTTTAATGGTAATTCTCCTTTTGGATTAATTTGTTTTTTCTATTTAATTATTTTATTTTATTTTTATGAATCAATGTTTATTTTAAAAGAAAAATATTAAATATATATTTTATTAATAAAACTATTGATACATTTAATTTTTTATTTAATGATATTTAAATATTAAAAATGAATGTTTTGTGTCGAATCTATATATTTAGAATTAAATGTTATATGTTATAAAAATATGTTGTCCTGGCTTCTTGGTTTTATTATTTTCTATTATAATTACTTAATATAAAATATATTAAATAGGAAATAAATGAGATCCTAGCCCATGTAGTTCATTTGGTAAGTCTATTTGTATTCATATAAATAAACTTATCCTAGCCCATGTAGCTCTCTTGGTAAGTCTATTTGAAGGATGCATAATTTAGACTAATAACTAAACTAACAATTTTCTTAATTATTTTAGTATTGGTGATTTATTATTTTTATTAAAAGTTTTATTTTAATTATAGATTCTAAATTTTAAATTAGAATCCAATTTTAATTTTAAAACTCAATTGAAACCTTTAACTAATTTTTAAATTTAAACTAAAATTAAAATTATATTAAGCATACCTAACTACTACTTAACTAATTAGTTATTTACGTGACTAAATATAAATGAGAAATTCTTCATTTAAGTATATAGTATGCACTTAGATAAAATTCACAAACTCAAAAAACAACAATTTTCAATACGTGAATTAGTGAGAAATATGGAACCTTTTTTAAAAATTATATCTCAAGCACCCCTGTACGTTCTTTTTACTATTTAAAAGAGTGATAGTCGCATATTTTATAATAGAAATTATAGAACAAATGGTTTTCAAAACCTTTTTCTTGAAACCCTTACCTTACCTGGAGAGCCGATGTTACCTAAGAGTGGCTCACACTACATTTAAACCTAAATATTTTTCTAATTGAGATTATAATCTAAATCTAAACAGCAAAACAGTTACTTTTTTTTGCATTTTTATCCCACTTTCAAAATCTAACCGGTTTAATCATTAAAACAACTCTAACTATAACTATCCATGGCTTAATAATTGTATGGTGACATTTGTAGAAAAAAAACATATTTACCATGATTAGTGACATAACTATCCATCAACACATTAAAGCGATTAAGAGGAATGTACAAATAAAATTAACTTAGATTTATGTTTTTTTTATTCACATTTGATGACAATGACAATTCAATATTTTAGATTTTAATATAAATCATATTTGTTATAACTATTTTGTCTTTTTCGATTTGATAATAACTAGAAGGTCGAGGACACCGTAATGTTTTGGTCCTCGCTACGTCACTTCTTACCACTTTCCTTAGAAATGGTGCACGACTCATATTTTATTCATTTGCTTATTGATTTTGTTTTTTTAGAATTTCTCTCTATTTTTTTTAGTGAATCGTGTTCTGATTAGACTAATTTTTTCGTAATATTATAACTAAATCGAGCATCATCAGTGACGTCGTTTGTGGGAAAGATTGGTATTCGAATAGTATATTTTTTAAAACATAAAAAAATCACTAGCTACAACACTACTCACCATTTGAGGTGTGAAAAATTACAATATATACGAGGTTCCATTGAGGGTCGAGGCACATTAGTGTTTTGAGAGCTTACTTGATATTATATCCCTCCAAATACAGTTGGAAGAGGAGCATTAAGCTCATGTAAGGAAAATAAAAAACCTTAATGGTTTAGTTGATATATAAATACATAACCTATAAGTTTAAGTTTTGAGGTAAGACAAACTAATGCTGAGGAAAATTCAATGAGAGTTCATGATCGGGTATCAAGACCGATTTAGAGGTACTAGGCTAACCAATCTAAAATACTTATAGAAGAAGGCGTAGGTCTCAGTACCATCATCATTATTCTTCTGTACTTGGTGAAAGGACAACTGATTTTTATTTTGAATCAGAAACCCCGTAACGAATACATCATAAATGCTATTCTTCTAAGAATTAAGGTTAAGCAACGAGTCTGTACCATCAGAATATGGATCTTACCTGAATTTATATGGTAGAACATCACAAAGACCTGACACTAGGAGAACCATACCAGGCCCGACCTACATGGTTAGTTCAAGAACCTCTTTTACAAGCTCATATTCAGCCCATGCAACCACATCTGTAGCCGCAACAACACAATGCAACTATGCATGATAGAGTTTATGGGAGCAAAATGTTCGCACAAATACAAGATTTTACGTGTAAACAAAATCATGCTCGAAAAAGAAGCTCATCTTCTTTTAAAGTAGAAATGCAATCTCATGCTTGTGCGAAAAGTTGTCAATTATATATATGTTAGTACTCTTGGTTTATCTGTGTGTATAATTTTAAGTTTCTAATGTGATATAGATGAAGTATTTGTACTCCTCTTTTAATGGCAATTCTCCTTTTGGATTAATTTGCTTTTCTGCTATTTAAGTTTAAATTTTTATTATTTTTTTATCAATATTTATTGGGAAAAAATTAATATTAATAATATACTTTATTAATAAAAAAAAAATAATTTTATTAAATTTACTGGTTAAGATTAAAGCTTTCTTTTAAATATTTATAGTTAGTTTTATAATTTAAAATTTGACTTTTAATACTCATCGTTTACATTTTAGAAGAAAAATATTAAATATATATTATATTAATAAAACTATCAGAAATTTTATTTTTTTTATTTAATAATATTTAAATATTAAAAAGGAATGTTTCCTGTCGAATCTAAATATATTTATAATTAAATATTATATGTTATAAAATATATTGCCAAATGGGCAGGTTCTTAGTTTTATTATTTTACATTACAAGTGCAGTTACTTAATATAGTATATTATATTAGAAAAGAATGAGTTCCTAGCCCCATCTAGCTCAAGTCGATTTTTAGTCATACAAATAAACTTACTACTTTCTTTAAGAGTAATGAACAGTTTAGACAAATAACTCAACTAACAAATTTCTTATCAATTTTAGTATTGGTAATTTATTATTTTTATTTATTAAAAAGTTTGTTTTAATTATAGATTCTAAATTTTAAATTAGAAGAGTTCCAATTTTAATTTTAAAACTCAATTCAAACCCTTAACTAATGTTGATGTTTCTCGGGTTTGCATTGTTCATAAGGAATGTGTAGTGCTTCCCTGATATCATTGTCCAACATGTGCATAGCCCGAGTTTCTTTGAATGGAACTTGGTCCACGTCGATCTCTTGTGGACTATTCTACATTAATTTGTTCTTTAATTTGAGCCATTAAAGCACCAAATTTTAATCTCTTCTCTTCGCAGTCGTATTCGCTAAATCTTCTGGAAGCACACCCTGCTTAAAGGCTACATTCGCAAGTAACTCTTCACAATCTTATAATTCTGTTTTTGTTAACACAAAACGTCTGTTGTAATCTCTTAACTTTTCTCCCACATGTTGTTTGCATTTATTATAGTGTCCACGCTAGCTCACATCTCTTTGCTTCCCACGAACTATTTTCGGATGACAATGTAGAAAATCCCAAAACTGGTTATTGATCCTTTCATAATTTTGTTATATCACTTTAAAGTTGTTCCTTTAATTGTCAGATAAAACACTATACACGCCCAACCTATCATCATCCTCAAAATTCATTATGTAATTTTTAAATTGTTCAATATGATCATCGGGATCTTGTGTTCCATCAAACTCTTAAAACTTTGAAATATCAAAGCGCTTAGGAATAGGTATTGACCTTATTTCATAAGACAAATGAGAGTTCCTCCAATCCACATTTTGCATGTACCGATTAGCCTCAGTTGTTTCTATAATAACATACAGATTTTGGTCTGCCGTATTAGCATATTAATCAAATATATTACCTCATAACATAAGTTTGTCCCTTAGATTACAGGGCTTATTTTCCTTCTTCATGTGTTTACGTTTTTTACAAGATTTATGATGACGACTTCCCTCACCCTTCGTAGAACGTCAATATTTTCGTTGTCTATGCTCATCATCCTCAAAATTCGAACTAGATTCATCACTAGTCAAAATATATCGATGTTTATCTTTATTTTCCTTCCACGAATAGTAATGTTCCCTATTTATTTTCCTTTTCTAACTGAAAATTCATTTTTTTATAATCGCATCGACTTTGGCAAACAATATATAATTCATCACACAAATTCGCTATCTATTTTCTTTCGTCAATATATTTTATTTGATCAAACTGATCATTCAAAAAATATATCTTCTCCAGTAGTTTATTCATCTGATATTTTAAGTTAGATTATTCATGTTGGTTTTCTTGAACTTCATCCCGATTTTTATCTATAGGCAAGCTCGATTCAATCATTTTGTTCTCCATCAAAACTGCATAATCATCTTTAATTTCTAGTTGGATTGCAAGTTCAATTACAAATGTTGTGGTTTTAGATCTAAAAATTTATGTACCTTCTTAAACTACCACTATGGTTTCCAACGTTAAGTAATGAATTTTCTGTGTTGATATCGAATAATGACCACAATTTTAGAAAAATAAGATAACTTGTCTATCTATCAAGATAAGTATTTTGTAATTAATGGTGAATATGAAGTGTCAATCAGCCTTTATTTCTTAACTTTCCCTCCTATTCATAGAGTATAAATGTGAATAACATAATCAATTACAAGTTATAGTAAATTTTATTTTTAGCCCTTACTATTTGTATTCACATTTAACTACACAAAGCTAAAATATATAACCATTTTCTCAAGTTAATTTTACTATTTTATTATTTATATTCTTATCAGAACTGATTTTAATATAATAACTGACTTGGCCTAAATGAAAGATAAACGAGTATCAGTTGACTTTACTTAACCTCTAAACTTACAAGTTTTTTTTAATATTATAAAACATTCATAAGATAATTAATTGCAGATATTTAGTTTATCAAATGTGAATTTATTATATAGGTTTGATATGACATGATAAACTTTTAGTGGAACTATAAATATAATAGGTTTTACATTAAACGTTTATTTTGAGAAGTTTTAAAAGGTCTTAAACATAGTTTAGCATGATAAAATTTAGGTAGAATTGTAAGTATAAAAGGTTTTACATTAAAATATTAGTTTCGAAAGTTTTATGACCAATAATAATATTTGTTTAGACATCAAGCTCGTAATTTATAAAGATTTGAAATTTAATACATTGTTTATACATATAATACGTACTTATATTGTTGAAAGTTTTAACGTTTTTTAAAAAATGTTTATATTTAGTATTTTAATGTTTTATATTATTTTTTGTATACGCTTATGTCATTTTTCATTCACTTTTATCCACTAGTTGATTTTTTCATACGTTATCCACCAATTTTATCTAGTAGTTTATACACTCTCATTATATTTTTTATTATTTTTTATCATCTTGGTCACTTATCTCTTACAAGTTTGATACTTAAACGTTGTTGTTTAACCCTAATTTCAAAGATATATCTAACTTTAACCAATATTGGTCGGTCGGAATCAATTTAACGCATAAATACATCACCAAAATAGAGTTATATGTGATAAACATATGTAATTATGAAATAAAATTTTATGAAACCCCCATCATTGTATTCATGTTCGTTACCAATTTCTAAAAATATAAAAAATAGATGCTTGTTTCTTCGCTAAGATCACACCTAGTCCATGTAGAAGAGGACCATGCAACTCATGTTGTTAATATGTAGCAACAACTGGACAATTTAAAACAATCTCATTTGGAAGAAACCATAACAATCTACTCTCTGGGAGCAGGCATGCACCCGACATATCGATACACATTGCACTATACCATCCATCACCCAAAGAATAAAGAAAATTATGATAAAGAATACGATGTGGCCACTTCCATACTCATGTATTACTACTAAAATTATTTAAAAAAGGATCACACATCTCACCACTCTTATGTCAAGTATTACATGACAAAATAGTCTAAAAAGCAGTTTAATCGTGAGTTTGATAGCATGTCTATAAGGTTTCGTTATCTTTTTTATCATTCCATGCATGTACCTCACCATCACATATAGAAAAACTATTGGCCTCTATTTGGCACGCAAACAAAGACAAATCATCACAACCATCCAACTACTTTATTTATGGGTTAATAAAACCACCAAAATTATAATATGGTTCCCTTAAGGGATCAACTGAACATGTTGAATACGGTCAAACAACCTATTTGGATGCACAAGTTTACCACCAATATTTATAACATATATTTTTCTTACATGTGACCCAATGTTAACATAGTCAACCGTTACAAATTGTGTTCTATTTTTTTTAGACATGTCATTGTCGAATCAAAGTTTATATTTATCTTTAGTGGCATCGTAAATACTCCAAGAGTATTTTTGATCCAAGTTCAACTAATACAAGATGAATAAATACGATGGTGATGGAGAACCTGAACACCATATCGAGCAATTAGTATATGAGATGCTCGTATTTAGGGTAAATGGCATACTCTTTTTTTTAGCATTATCCATGACGTTCAAATATAATGCTCTAACCTAGTTCAGTTAGCTCACACTTCAAAGTATCCATAACTTTAATATGCCACGAACAATAAGAATAAAAAACCAATTTATTGTTAGCAAAATCATCAAGGGAGATGGTTACTATATTATCCAGTGCAAGTATAAATCACAAGATAACATATCAAACTACATGTAGAGGTTTGTACGAACCAAAAAAGTTGAGAGAACTGTCATGAGCTTATAATTCTATGGCTTATAAGCATGGAATATTATCGAAGCTCTTGACATATGACATCATAAAAAGAAGGTTTTGAACTTTGATGATATGTTTGCTCTGGTGGAAGAACATATCAAATTTGACAATACTATGTATGTAAAGATTTTGAGGGTCCCAAACACTTACCCTATATATCACATAGTCGCAAAATATTAATAAGTTACAATGATTCTGAACCAAAACTCTAAGACGTCGGTTGCGCTTCCCTCAAAGTCTAAACAAAAATATCGTAGATTTTGAGATAATCAGTAACTATAATATCAACGTGAAACCAATAAATTTAAAGCAAACCCGAGAAAATATGGACCCCTAAGAACAAACGAGATCATAATAGGTATTGTGAGTACCACGATGATGTATGATACTTTACATGAGACCGCCAAATATTAAATGATGAGGTAAAAATCACGTTGATGAGGGTAAGATTATAATATTTTTTTAAGTTAGGCACCAAGATCGAGCCAAAAATAAGTTGTGGTTGAGCCTTTTCAACCAACAAGAGTTGAATCATAATAGGTTGAAACTATCACGTAAAGTTTTGATGAATGCATTGACGTTGGTCTGAAGCGATGCATATTTCTTACAATAGCAAGAGGCACTACTATATAAGATACTACTAGATTATCTTAAAAAAATACACATAACATAACTTGAGATTCAGAGCCATGGTCATACATCGTTACTAATAAGTGTCATCTAAGGTAGTTTATCAAGAAACGTGAATGTGTGAGAGGTGTCAGGCAAACAAGTACAAGATTCTAGAGAGAGTAGTTAAAATCAAATACTAATCATTAGAAGATCCCCTTTTAGGGGACAAAATATTTCCTTATATAGTGACAGCTGTGGGGCCCATAGTCACATGCCAAATTTATTCTAATTGCATATTACCCCTTATATTTGTATTTGTGTCACTTACTTTTTACTTTACAATTAAGCCCCTGTACATTAATGTATTAAAATTTAGGTCATCTATTACACTTGGTATTTTATGCCCTTATCAGTAGCCCCCTAGTTTTGTGGAGGATCGAGCAAAAACTAAACCGGGTAGAGTGCAGGGTCGATGATTTCCCATTGATTTGGCATGTCGAACGCAGGGTCGACGCTTCCTCGTTGATTTGCAATATCGTACGCAGGGTCGGTGCTTTCCCATTGATTTGGAATGTCGAACGCAGGATCAGCATACCGCCATTGATAATCGTCGCCAAGTTCGAATTTATTATTGATCGAACGTCGATGTTAGGGTCGACATACCATCATTGAAGATCGTTGCCAAGTTCGAATTCAATGTTGATTGAATTGTCGATGCCAGGGTCGGCATACTATATACAGCCTTGTAGCCAAAGTGTCAAAGGTTTGTAAATTGGTTTGGGCTATTTTTGTGGGCTCGAAATCGGGTTAAACTCTTCGAAGCCCACCAAACTCCTATGTCCAACCGGTTTTTCAGCCTACCCACGAGTCCGCTTTCGATTAGTCGGTGTGTTATTCATCATTAGCCTCCTACGCGTGTGTATAAATCACAGCCCCCTAGGTCTGTTGTAGCCACTCGGTTAGATACGTGTCTCATGGTAATTGGGTCGTACTTTAACCTGTATTTTGGTTAAGCGACTCTTGATATTCCCGAGGCTCTTTTCGATTGCGCTTCTCCATGGAGCGAATCTTTACCATACTTGCTACCTCTATAAATGGTTTTCGTTTTCATTTCTCATTTTCACTAAGTTTTTTCTAGAGATATAAACTCTGGCCAAATTCCCTTTCTAGAGAGAGAAAATCCTACTATGTTTATGAGAAAACCCTTGTCTCATAAAAAACCGACGAAAAAATCCGACGCTCCTGAAAAACCAGTCTTTCGCTTCGTCGACTATTTACAGATTACTCAACGAGCAGAAGAATACCGAGCCGCTGGGTTGATCCATAAAGGCGTTGTTTCACGAGCGTATTTGGAGCCATTAATTTTTCCAAGACCTAAAAAACCCCGTCCCTTCGAATCTTTCAACCCACGATGATCTTCCGACCTCTCAAAAAGCATCTTCGTCGAAGCCCCCTGCTACTCACTCTTATCCTAAAAAGTCCACAACTGAGAAACTTCTCACACAGCCTCAGGACTTTACCAGCCGACCCGAAATCCCGTTTTTAACCATGGGTGATTCCAGCTTTTCATTTACTCCTCCACATGAGTATGTTCAACTGACTCACAACACTATCGGGATTCGAACCAGTCATAATACCACGATGACTGCCAAAAAGGGTGTTCTCACAGATGAAGAGAAAAGGAGGCGAAAAGAGGTTGCGTCAAAAACCGGTACTACAAAGCTTGGCCAAATTCAAACGCACAGCAACTCAAGTGATGTCCTTGCAACTCCTCTTCGCGACTTAATGTCCGCTGAAAAATATCCACCAACAGGGACGGTAAATGCAGAGGCTGTAAACCAATCCCCCAAATCTTCCACAAAGCCAGCGTTGGCTGAAGTTAGAGGCAAAATTGCTGACCGACCTGTTAAAAAACCCTTGCACAAACCATCCAAGCCAAACATGGTGATAAAGGTCGATGCCGACGTTGCTAAAAACGGATTCAATGATGCCAGACCGGCTAATCCAAGTACCTCTAAAACAGTCGCACCAACCAAAGCTGTCGATGCACCTACTACAGACCTTGGACTTGTACCAATTGAAGGTGACGATGCCGACCCAGAAGCTTCGACCAATCCTTCAGTAATCATGGTTGATAGCGTCGAGAGGGAACCGCTGCCACCTGAAACGGCCGACGTCGTGACTAGTTACCACATTTGTCTGACTAATGACCACATCCTTTCTCTATTCAACGACAAATACCTATATTATTCCCCTGACGAATAAGAGGGTTTGAAAAAGATCTGGGGTATTCCTCAATGCGTTAAGGTCCGTTTTCCCCAACATGGTGAAACTTCTTTGTCTGTCCAAGGTCAAGATGTAGTCTTTTCTACCGAACTCTTCAACTGGGGTTTGCGACTTCCCCTTGATCCTGACATTGTTAGATATTTTGAGATTCTCGAGATATGTCCGACCCAGTTGACCCCTAACGCTTGGTATACTTTGATGTCGACCATCATGGCTTCACGACTGTCCGGAATCCCCATCTCAATGGAACAATATATAGGGATATTCGGGCTCTCCAAATCCCCGAAGCTGCCTTTTTTCTACTCATCTTTCCTCAACCCCAAAAATATCGTGAATAACTTGTTGAAGGCTGATAGATCATGGAAGTACAAATTTGTCTTTGTCAGTGGTGTTTGGGAGAATGGTCGACCCTACAGCCAAGAGAATCTGAGGCGGCTCACATTTAAATGGACCACTAAATGTATTTATATGCGTATATCGTTTTTTTAAGGTTGTCATTTAGTCTGCAAGGTTACTATCCAACAACTGCGGAAAAAGCACCTTGAAAAACCTTCGACAATCTTTGCTCAGCTTCGGGATTTTGCAAGGAAAAGCTGGGGTCAGAAGTTTTGTTAGTGCTTCAAGAACACTAACCTTATCAACAGCAACCTCTAGCGTTGTTCCAATCGGACTTTAAGTTTTGAAGAACTGTAGACCCTTCCTGACATTTTTGATTTTGTCAAGAGACTCGAGGCCCCAGATTGTGAGGTGTTTTTACCCAAACGGGATCAAGCCCCAAGCAAACATGTGAAGTTTGAGGAGTTGTCCAATGCTGAGGGCGAACAAGGTAATATTGTGGACCAACATATTGAAGTTCTGCCTTCAGAGCCGGAAGCTACTATCGTCCTTAGTGACCCAGCTGCAAGTGGTGAAAATTCTCCTACCACTGTTAAAGGAGGACAAAAAGGTCGCGGTGAAAAATAGAAGAAGGACCCTTTGGCTGAAGAGGGAGGCAATTCCTCCTTGAACAAAAAATCCAAAGGAAAAGTTGCTGCACACGAGGTACATGTCGATCCTATCATTGAACAAACCACCATACCCTCTATGTTCGAATATTTCGAAGGTGCGAAGCTACCTGCTCCCGTGGACAGCCACGAGAAAAAGACAAAATCAGAAGGTCCTATCTCTCTGGGCCAAGGGAATTCGGTGCACCTTGATGCCGCGCTCTTGCCCATCCGCGCCCGGAGTTCGAACTTCTTCTTCCTTCAGGACTCCGATCTTTTAGCTAACTCATTGCAGACTCTGCTTTCCCCCATAGCACAAGAAGATAAAGAGGTATTGAAGCTTCAGAGGGAGCTTGCTGAACTCAAAAGGAGCATCTCGTCCAAAACCAAGGAATCGCAGGAATCGATCGACCTTGTTAAACAACGAGCTGATTCTGCCGAGGCTAAACTTAAAAATTTTGGTGTGAAGGAGAAACAGTGGGAGAAAACCTTCTCTGAAGTCGAGGAAAATCATGTCAGGGCCGTTGAGGAACTGGCTGCTCAGAAAATTCAGAACTAGTTTCTTCGTTGGCGATCCACAAAAATGGCAAAGGAATTGCAGAGGCTCCAAACAGCTCTCAACCACAGCAAGGAAGAAAATAATGCTTTTGGAGTTAAGTGCAAAAAGGTCATGGATCAACAAGTTGCCGACGTGAGGGCCGACTATGTCCTGAACTTCCATGCTTTGTGGTCCCGGATGCCACTTGGGTCGATGTGGCTAGACATTTCTGAAGAAGACCGTCCTGAAGGTGTCGACTGCTCCGACCATGCCGTTGAAGATTCCGACCCGTCCAACGATTTCTTTGCTGTCTGATATTTGTAGCTCATATTTTATGTTGTTTTTCTTTTCTTTGCTTCCAACTTGTATTGTCACTAGATTTCTATTTTGTAAGCCGCGCTTGTTTATGGCGAACTTTTGTTCGAACTTATTTATGTATGCTTTAAGACTCATCTTTTTTTTACAACTGGAAGTGATCAATTTCCGATGCTTAATGTTTAATGTATTTAATTACATCTTAAATTCGTAGATCAACTTAAGAGTTGGAAAAAACCCTTTGATGGGTTCGACAATTCGTTGATCAACTTGAAAGTTGAAAAACCCCTCTTAGTGGGTTCATCATTTTGTAGATCAACTTGGAAGTTGAAAATCCCCTCTTGGTGAGTTCGACATTTTGTTGATCAACTTGAAAGTTGAAAAACCACTCTTGGTGAGTTCGACATTTTGTTGATCAACTTGAAAGTTGAAAACCCCCTCTTAGTGGGTTCGACATTTTGTTGATCAACTTAAAAGTTGAAAAACCCATTTTATGGGTTCGACATTTTGTTGATCAACTTGAAAGTTGAAAAAACCCCTCGTAGTGGGTTTGAGCTTTTGTTGATCAACTTGAAAGTTAAAAAACCCCTTTTATGGGTTCGACATTTTGCACGCTTGTTTTTAGGATCTGGAACTTTACTAAAATGGGTCGGTTTGAGTAGACACCTCATTAAAACCTCCTCGCGCCACCAGGGTAGGAAAAATTGTGCCCCCGACAAAAGCTTCATTTACAAAAGAAAGTAGAAAGATAAAAAAATACAATTCATTTTAAATACAATTTAAGATGCTCGATGTTCCACGGAAGGCGCAAGGGTCGACCAAATTTGTCTTTCAAACGATAAGTCCCCGATTTTACTTTTTCTACTACTTGGTATGGTCCTTATCTTTGGTGTGGAGGAAAACTTTTTGCAAAACCTTTTCCCCAACCTTGAAATTTCTTCTTCGAACTTTTGATGCATACATGCTCCTCATTAAGGTCTGATAATGTAAAGAACTGAGATGAGATTTCACTCGCTTCTCTTCTATCAAATCCAAAGCCAACGCCTGATTTTCATCGTTGATGCTCTCCTCGTAATGATCGACCCTAAAGGAAGGGAACATTGTTTCTGCTGGGAGTACCGCATTCATTCCTTATACCAAAGTATAAGGTGATTCTTGCGTCGCTGTTTTAGGCGTGGTTCGGTATGCCCACAATACCTCTTGTAAGAAATTTGGCCATTTTCCAGCCTTTACTTCCAATATCCTTTTCAATCCACTGATGATCGTTCTGTTAGTAACTTCGACCTGCCCATTTGCACGTCACCCCCGCATCCAATGACACTTGAGCTACCATTTGTTCTGACTATCCATTCATCCGTGTTAACCTCTGGCTCGACTGATACTTCCTCGGGTCTACTACAATGAAATTCCACTAAGAAGTCTGCCAACGCTTGCCCCTTGATTGTCGTTCTCGGTTCAAAATCGATATCAAAGTCTCCCAGTTCTACCGACCACTTCGTCATACGGCCAGAAACATCAGGCCGCTGTAAAACACTTTAAGGGAAAGCGGTTCGAACCGTAATGGAATGGCCTTGGAACTACGGTCGCATTTTTATAACGGCTGTAACCAAAGCCAACGCTAATTTCTCAAGGTACCGTTTTTCTGCGTCCAGCAGACTTTTACTCACATAATAGAAAGGTTTAGGAATCCTATCCTCTTTTAAAACTAGCGTTGCACTCACCGCATGCTCCGAAACCGCTATATAAAGAAACAACCTTTCCCGGGGCAGCGACTTTGTCAGCAACGTTGAAGATGACAAATTATTATTGATTTTGAGGAATGCTTTGGTACATTCAGGAGTCCAACTAAAATTCTTAACGTTTCTTAGAACTTGAGAAAATGGTGTGCACTTGTCCGAAGATCGCGAGATAAATCTGTTCAGCGCTGCTAATCGCCCGGTCAAAATCTGTACCTTTTTAACATTCCTCGGAGGTGCCATATTGTTCGGACCATTTACATGGGTTAGATCCGCTTCTATCCCTTTTTCGCTGATCATGAACCCTAAGAACTTTCCAGATCAAACTCCAAATGAGCATTTTTCTGGATTCAATTTAAGGTTCACTCTTCCAAGGTTCCTGAATGTTTCTTCTAGATCCGTAAAATGACTTCCATCGGTGACGCTTTTGACCAGCATATCATCAATGTAGACCTCTACATTCCATCCTATTTGTTGTTCAAAAACCTTATTCACAAGTCTTTGATAGGTAGCCGCCGCATTTTTCAGGCCAAATGGCATAACCTTGTAACAATACATACCCATTCCTGTAATAAATGTAGTGCTTTCCTGATCTTTAGGATCCAGCTTTATCTGATTATACCATGCGTATGCATCAATGAAAGATAACAACTTGTTACCTGATGTCGAGTCTACCAACTAATCGATCCTTGGCATGCGGAAATGGTCTTTAGGGCATGCTTGGTTGAGGTCCGTGAAGTCTACACACATTCTCCATTTTCCGTTTTTATTTTTAACCACAATTGGATTAGTTGTCCATCGTGGGTACCGGGATTCCCGTATGTGTCATACCCTTGTCAATCTTTCGACCTTTGAAATGATTGCCTCTGACTTTTCTTGAGAAAACGCTCGACGCTTCTGTGTTATGGGTCGACTACTTGGGTTTATAGATAATTGGTGATAGATGACGCTCTCAGGGACTCCCGTTATATCTTATGAACACCAAACGAATAAATGTAGTTTTTGTTTAAGAAAATCAATCAACTTTTTTCGGAACCAAGAGGACAAGTTCACCCCAATCTTCAGGACCTTCCCTTTAGAAAATTCATAACTTTCACAACTTTCATCCGTAAGCAAAAAGCCTAGAGTCTCCCTATGATCATCTGCAGGCTCTGATCCACGGGCCGACCCCGCTAACTGCTAATCTCTCACATCAACAATTTCTCTATATGGTTTCACTGCCAAACTTGCACGGTAACATTCCTTTACGGTTTTTT
This sequence comes from Limnanthes douglasii subsp. nivea, assembly GCA_036936605.1. Classification (NCBI taxonomy): domain Eukaryota; kingdom Viridiplantae; phylum Streptophyta; class Magnoliopsida; order Brassicales; family Limnanthaceae; genus Limnanthes; species Limnanthes douglasii. Next base: position 15,139,808 of record JAUPFV010000003.1, on the reverse strand, counting down.
GGCTGCTTCTGACAACTCTGACGTTGTTTCCGATTACATACTTCAAGCATTGGTGAACCGTAAAAGTTACGGCATGCATTCTTGACAACCAAGAGCGACCACAAATTTCATTGTGTGGCGTAGGTGCATCGACAACAATAAACAAAACCATCACTTCTTTCTTGAACGGCCCTCTCCCGAGTTGAATCACTCCTTCAAATTCTCCTACTACTTCTGTGATGCTCCTGTAAAGCCGATGATTGTACGATCTGACACTGGCTTATTCCCGAACCCTGAAAAGGTCGATAAGAAAATAATATTTGTTGAACTACCGGTATCCACCAAAATTTTGCGCACTTCCTCCCCTGCAATAATCGCCTCAATCACGATTGCATCCTCATGGGGCCCAGCAACGTCTCTCATGCCATCTTCGTCAAAGCATAAAATAGGAGAAGGATCCTGGTACAAATGAGTCGAAGTTCTTGCCTCTAGTTGAGTAGCCAAATTTACTACATGCCTCTTCCGTGAAGAATTGGTAATACCTACCATTGAATCACCCCCGAAGATAGTCAGAGACTCAAAATATTTTCATAATTCTCTTACATTTTCTCGTGTTGGGGATACCACTTCCTCAATCACTCCGATTAGATTTCTATTCTTATCCGGGTCTAAATATTCGGTGGACACGTCAAACGAATCATTGACCTCAGAAAACACCAAAGAAATTTCCTGCCTAGGCAACACTAAGATTTGCTTGGTTGTTCCATCTTGCTGAGCTTGCTTCTTTACATACTCTTGTAACTTACCACCGTCAATTTGCACTTGTACTTCCTTCTTGAGCGCGATACAATCCTTGGTATCATGGCCTACATCATCGTGGTACCTACATAAATGGTTGTTCTGGCCTTCGCGGGGAGTTCTGATTGGGAATGGCTTCCGAAATGCACGTTTTCCGCGACTTATCGAAGATAGTCGCAACACATTCAGTTAAATCAGCAAAATAATCAGGCCGAACCCATTTGTTCGAAATGGGTCGGTAATTATTTCCTTGGTAGCCATTTTGCGTCCTCTGAGTTTAGTTTCCCGATCTTTTCGCGTGTGCTGCTGGTGCTACAGTACTTATTGGTTGTGGCTGATGGATCGTACTTGTCTTTGAAGTTTTATGATATGTTACTACCGAAGCTTGATTTGTTTGTTGGATATGTGCTGCTAACTCTGATGCTTCAGTTTCCTCAATCAGGATCTGCTTTTCGACTTGGGCTAACAAAGCTGAAAAAATGAAGGCTTGCTTCTTCGTCGCAACTTGCTTCATTGGAAGGCTACACTTTCGTCACAATTATCGGGATCTGTCTTAGCGCCTATAAAACGACGAGTATAATCCCTCAAGCTCTCTCCGACCTTTTGTCGGCAATTAACTATTGTATCCTCATTCGCTCGAAATTGTTTGCTCCCAACAAACTGTTATCTAAACATCATCCAGAACATATCGAAATTCTTAATGTATCCTTGTGGAAATCAATTATACCACTTTGATGCCCGGTCTTTAAACGTCATTGAAAAAGCTCGACAGACCAGCTTATCGTCATTGTCAAAATTTAGCATAAATTTTTTGAAAGCTTCTAGATGATTATCTGGGTCTTTCTTAGCATCGTACTTTTCAAGCTTACAGATGTCGAAACGCTTCAGGAGATTTCTCGACAAAATTTCATCTGACAAAGGGGAATACCTTCAATTATGCCTGATGTTAAAAGTTCCACTTTCTAAGCCTTATGCACAGCTCGTGAACAACCCTTCATCAAATGGGTTAGCAAATTGACTCCACACCTATAGCCATAAGATTGGCTCCCTGATGGGAATTGGAATTGGGGAAAATTCAGCTGCTCTCTGTTAAAAGTAACCGTGCCAATTTTTTTAGCAGATGTGGGAGTGACTTTATCGATGCTACCTCCCTGAGGTTCGGCTATTTTAGCTCGCAATGACTTACGCCTTCTGAGCTCTCTTTCCTTGATCATCCTTGTGTTCTTCCTGAAGCGTCAGAAATCTCTGACCGAGGAAGAAGACTTGCTCATATCCTCTCCTGAAGAAAAATCATACTCAAGCTTGGATCAGAATCCAGATTTCTTTCGTGCAGTCCCGTCAATCCTTCGCATCCGATCTCTGCTTTTGTAAAACTCCACTTCCTCCCGATCAGTAGTGCGTCGAGCCTCTTTCATTTCTGAATCTGATCGTTCGCTTCGACCATCCAACCGACCTTTCTTTTCAGCCAAAGCCAAATCTCTCTCGATATTTAGCTTAGCAATATCGTCTAATAGTTGTTGCATAGTCATGATTAGGGTCGACCGTTTACTTCGGCCATGGTTTCCTTGATCATCATCACCAAATAAATCCTCAGAGTTCCGACCCTCCGAAAATGACATCTCCTTATCGGAACCTTTTTCCTTAGCCTTTCCCTTCCTAGTCTCGGTATTCATTCGCTGACTTTTCTTTTTTGTAAGGTCGATATTTTGGGGAACCTAATCTCCGGGTATCTCTCTTTCCTACAGACGACACCAATGATAAGTGTCAGAATATCTAAGTTAGTTTATCGGGAAACGTGAATGGGTGAGAGGTGTCAGGCAAACAAGTATAAGATTTTAGAGAGTGAGAGTAGTCAAAATCAAGTACTAATCATTAGAAGGTCCCCTTTTAGGGGACAAAATCTTTCCTTATGTAGTGACAGATGTGGGGCCCATAATCACATGCCAAATTTATTCTAATTGCATGTTACCTTCTATATTTGTATTTGTGTCACTTACTTCCTACTTTATAATTAAGCCCCTGTACATTAATCTATTATAATTTAGGTCCTCTATTACACTTAGTATTTTATGCCCTTACCAGTTACGAATTTATAAAAAATTATACATTACCATAAGTTTTAATGATAAAGACCTTTGGAAAGTTGTAAAAATACATGTAGATAAAATTATTATTATCTTCGAAAGCGTGGGAATAAATGTTTAAATTATTATGATGAACATTGATAGTGTAACTAATATTTTATTTAAAATAACTTATAGGAAAAAACAAGTATCGGTCGATAATTTTGCAGGATTCATTGAGACATATATCCAGTAACGGACAAGTTTCGATTGAAGAAAATTATAGGTTAGTAAGAGCACAAAAAACAACAACAATACTTGTTTTTTATGGTGGATGATCCCTCATATAATAATTTAGCTTGGCTAAGTGCATGCGATAATGTCGATTGTGCATCAGTATCTTTGTTAGTTAATCAATAATTAGGTTAGCATGATCCAAAACAATCAAAATATAGTTAGATAATACTACTCCGACTATTTGGCACTCGAAGTGTAAGAACCACCATGATCCTTAGACATCCTTAATGATATAGATAATCCACGAGAGACCTTTTATGAAAATGTGACTTTGAGAGTATAAAACGTTTTCCGTACTAGTAAAGACTTGTCAGGTAATCATCTTATTGATTTGTTAAAAAAACTATTTAGACTTTATTTATTTATTTTTTTGGATTGCACATGATGTAACTGTTATAACTACCAAAGTGATATGTCATAAGTTATCCTTAGACAAAATATTTTGACCAATAAAGTATAATGGAATATCGTTTTCCCCAAAAGAGGTACAAACAATAATAAACAAAGTTGATCGGTTTTAATCACATATGTCATACATGATATGTGTTATATACGGTCTATACAGCCAACCCAGTGTTGGCCAAGAAGAATAATGACAAATGAAGGGTGTGTGAGGAATTTCATAACCTCAACAAGACATGTATAATGGATTTTTACCTTATTATACATATTAAGCAACTACTAAATCATATTTTTGGAAATCATATGTTATCCTTGTTGATGCATAGTTAGGCTACAAAAAGATCCAAATAGATTTGGAAGACAATACACACAATATTTTCATCATATAATGACGACGATATTGTTACAAAGTCATATCTTTTAGACTCAATAATGTTAGGGTTATACATCAAAATATTCGCCTATAAGACATTCTTTAGCTAGTTTAGATGTAACCAACAAGCTTGTATCAATGACACATTGTTCATAAGTAATCAGGAGGCATGCCATATGTCAGACTTCGTAAAGACTTTTTTTAACCTAAAAATGTGACTTTAAATTGAAATCGTAAGAAGTCCACCTTTGGTGTTTAGTATAAAAAGTTTTTGGGGTACGTTGAATATAGGAAAAACTCGTGTAGTTATCCATTTTTTTGCATAAAGCTTATACACAACCTCAATAAAGCCTAAATAATGGTAGGGAAGATCACTACACTCAACCGGATTATTTCCATATATTTTGATAAGTGCTCCCGTTTCTTCTAGATAATCAAAAGGGTTTGCCTCTTCAACTGGACTCCCAAGTGCCACATGTCATTTGCCAAGATAAAAAAATACATAGCCTTTCTAAAAGTCCTGATCAAGGACATGTGAGTTCCTCTTTATGTACTTAATTTTCATATATGATTACATGGTTAACGCAATCCTAGTTAGGAAAAAAAATATAATATATTACAAAGTTATATGTCATGTTAGTAAATTTCTCATAGATTTTGAGATATAATATTATATTAAAAAAACTTAGTTTTGGTAGCAGTGATCATGTATAGTATGCCTTACTTTTAGGATCATATAATCATAGTCCAAATATTGTTTCTCCTTAAAAGTATACTGCATAAGCCATACATATATAACAGGCTCACTAGATCGTCAATGAGTTAAAATACTTCAACATTAAGTTGTAACTGGGTGTTGCCACAAATGCTCTAACACTGACGGAGTTTTAATTATAGATGACTATCTTTGGTAGATAACCCAAAACCAACATCGCAAAACAAATTCAACATAATTCTGCAACTGAAAGACATTTTTCCAAAATAATTTCGTAACAAAATTAGTTGTCTCACACCAAATTAACACTTATTTTCACAAAACAACTTGTATTTTATTTCTCCATACAATCATACTTATTTAACAATCAACGTTTTATTTACACAATTATTTTATTCTTAATTGTACAACATATTTGCACGTAATTGTACAACTAAAAGACAATTATTTTTTCGTACCAAACTCCATGTAATTCCGCAGCTGAAACACAATTGCGTTTTTCATACTTATCAACTACACGTAATTACACAATTAAAAAAATAAAAAATTGTATTACATAAATTTAATTTTGTCATTTATAAAAATAAAATCAATAATATGTTTGTATTTTTCTTAAACTTATAGCTCAAAAAATATATATAAAAAATTGGAACTATGATTTTGTTTATGTATTTTTTTTTTCCGGAGGGAACCCGCAGCTGCTATTCAGAGTGCAATGAGTGCGCACAGGGTAAACCCTCAGTCTGACGCGATAGCTTGCAAACCAACGCCAGAAGGTAAACCACACAAGGTGACAGGCTCAGCCGAGAAAGCGTATGTAGAAGGACTCGAACTCATGACTTTTTGGTTATAAGAATGTCATACTCAACCAACTCGGCTACCCCCTTGGGGAATTTTGTTTATGTATTAATATGTCATTAAGTTGATATTTATATATTATCAAATTATGAATGGTTGTTTATAATTTAATGTAACATTTAATAGGTTTTGATAGAATCCTTCTAAATTTACATTTTAAATTATTATCTTAATAAATTTTAAAGTAACTAAAACAAACAATATAGAAAACAAACCAAGTATCATTAGCCAAACATAGTTCGATCGATACACATAAATGAAAAAAAAAATTAAAATTCAAAATTCATTGTAATTTTTAGCTTGAAATCGTATTGAAAAGTACACTTTTCCAACTTGGCTGGAATAGCTCAGTTGGTTAGAGCGTGTGGCTGTTAACCACAAGGTCGGAGGTTCGACCCCTCCTTCTAGCGATATCTTTTTGTTTTACTTTTTTGTAGCTTTTTGTTACGTTATGTTCGAATATCATCAATATCCAAGAAACCATACCATCGAATGACAGTTTGGCCGAGTGGTCTAAGGCGCCAGATTTAGGCTCTGGTCCGAAAGGGCGTGGGTTCAAATCCCACAGCTGTCATTGTTTTTCTTTATTTTTTTTCACTAAACTTCATTTTTTTTATAATATTGCTACCATACAAACCCAGTTCTTGAGCTAGAACTCTAATGGCGAAACTTACGAGGAACAGCCTCAAACCAAGCTTTCTCACTCAATTATTTAATTATCCTTGTACGATAGTACCTTACAGATCACTACAAACCCTAGCCTACGAAGAAATCCAATCATCTACCGATCGACCTCACGATTCCACTGCTTTCGTCCTCCACGGTCTCCTTGGATCTTCCCGCAATTGGCGATCATTCTCACGATCTCTCGCTTCATCACTCTCTAATCATCATTCTTCTCCATCAGGTCTCTCTCTCTCTTTCTCTCTAATAAATCATCTTCGACCGTTCTCTATTGTATTTCGGATGTTTATTAGTGTTTCTCGTCGTTGTAGAATGGAAGATGGTGATGGTGGATCAAAGAAACCATGGGAAATCAGCTGATGTCGAGGGACTGCAGCCGCCTCATGGTATGGTCACCTCGGCTAAGGATTTGGTTGATTTGGTGGAGTCTAAGGGCTGGGAGTGGCCTAAAGTTGTCATTGGTCACTCTATGGGTGGTAAGGTTGCTTTGCAGTTCGCCCAGAGCTGCGCTCGAGGTGATTACGGTGAAATGGCTACTCCTCCTGAACAGGTAGCTTTTAGGTCAAGCTTCATTTTGTAATCTATGTTTACAGTAGCTTGGTAGTGTCAGCTTGGCTTGCGTAGGTAATCTATGTCTATAGTAGCTTCGAAGTGTCAGCTTGGCTTGCGTAGGTAATCTATGTTTATAGTAGCTTGGCAGTGTCAGCTTGGCTTGAGGAGGACTATGTTGATTCAGTTTACCAAGATTATTCGATTGTTTTTTCGGGTAGAGTAGTTGTGATTCATGTTGTTCTTGTTTCTTTAGCTGATGTGAACATATGATATATAATATTTGACGATGTTCTTATATATCATGTAACTCTGATGCATTTCATAGTTTACAACTTGATTAACTACACTCAAGTTAAGCTTATAATTTTCTTTTGTTAATGTTTGGTATCAATTATTCTCTATTGATCTTGAAAATGTGAAATATTGCTTCTTCTCTTTTCTCCTCTCCCGCCCGTAAGTTTGTTTATTGATTATGAACGTATAGAGTAGAACAGGACGGACTGAAATAATTTGCTCTTTCAGCTTCAAATCAGTGATTTTATATATCTTGAATTGTTGAAAAGAAGCATGGTTGAAAAGTCTGATGGAGCGATTTTATTATTGAGATATTTCCTTGGAACTTTGGCCAATTGTTGATAATACTCTGTGCTTATTCCTGAATCTTTTTGGCCGAAGACAGACTGTTTGCTTTCATTTGTGTGTTGGGAAAAACTTTATTTTTAACCTTATATTCTTCATGCAGAGCAGATCTGGGTGCTGGATTCTGTTCCTGGAGAAGTGAGCCTAGAAAATAGTGATGGTGAAGTTGAGAAAGTTCTTCAGACATTGCAAGGCCTACCGTCTTCTATCCCATCTCGAAAGTAACACGATTTTTCCTTGTGTTTATAATCTTCATTACCTGGATAATATTTCAAGTTTGATTACTTATTTTGCTGTATTGAATCACCGGCGCTCTTAGGTTAATCGATATTTTCAGGCATATAGTTTGTATATTTGACTATGATTAGTATAAATCAGCATCTGAAACATCACAACACATACTCTTGTAGTTTTGTCTTTATCTTTTTTATAGTAAAGCCATGATTAAGTTATGTTTAAGCAAATTCTAAAAATGCTATGCTTTAGGAAGTCTTAGCCTGAAATATTTGGTTAACTTTTTAGAAGCATAAGTAAATATATGCAATTGAAAGAAGAAACCGTATTCTCTCACCGTTATCTGTAGATTCGGTTTGACCATGGTATATAGCCTTCTCAGTAAATATGGGTCATGGAATGATATGTATAACTTATGGTTTTTTAGTTGAAACCTGAAACTCTTTCTAAAACTCTTGATTATGCATAAAGAGTGTGTATGATTTGGAGTTCGTTATTTAAACTCTATGTGATTTAGACCTGGCATTTCTTGATTTAGCTTAATAATACTATTTCAATTGCTTTATATAGCAAATGTGTTTTAGGATCCATCACGTGACTATGTTCCTCGTTATAGATGGCTTGTAGATCACATGCTTGAACTCGGGTTTTCAAGGTCATTATCAGAGTGGATAGGCACTAACCTCAAAAAATCTGGAGAACAAGAGACATGGGCTTTTAACCTCGAAGGTGCCATCCAGATGTTCCAGTCTTACAGGTATAGTTATTATTACTGCAAGGGTATGTTTGGAATACCGAGGGAGATCGAATAAATAGGATTGGATTCGATAGGATTAGAGTAACGCGGATGATTTAGATCTTGTCTAATCCGCACCTTTTCCATGGGACTAGTTACATAATTAGTCATTTGTGTACATATAGAGACTCGTCAGAACTAAACACTAGCTTGGACCATGATGTTGTTTGGTGTCATCAGTTTTTTTGGATAATAAGCAAAAAGATTGCTTCGTTGGTCATAGGATTATAAAGTCTAAAATAACGTGAATTTTTGCACTGCATATATCAGTATACATCACCAAACACAAAATTTGACTAAAAGAAGTTCAATAGAATCTAATTGGGTCACGATCTTATTTACCAGACGGCACAAGGACTGACGTATTCGTAATATAAAACACTCTACAGGGAAACGTCTTACTGGTCTCTATTGGAGAATCCACCTAAAGGGATGGAGATAGCAATTGTTCGCGCCGATAGGAGTGACCGTTGGACTCCTGATGTAATTCACCGGCTCGAAAGCCTTGCAAGTCGTGGCAGAGATATATCTGAAGGAAAAGTTTCGGTTCATGTGCTTCCAAACGCAGGCCATTGGGTTCATGTCGATAATCCAAAGGGACTTCTTCAAATCATTGCTTCTAATTTTGTCTCCCTTAAAAAATAGGAAGGTTTTCATTTCACTAGGCCTGCATTACCTGTTATTGTAGCTTCCAGAGCGTTAAAGTCTGGATTATCATGGTGTTTTTAAACGGAGTAATATATAGCTAAAGTTTTATTGAGTTTTTATTGGCTCGAAACGGGACTCTTTTGTAATAAATATTTAGTTGTGTATCACATCGATGAGATTGTAACATCCATAAATTAAACTTAAAATCCAAAATCTAATTCAATATATTATGTTAAAATACCTAAAATTCATTCCGAAACCAATTCAAAATATTTTAAAATTATGAAATCCAAAATATTTTAAAATTATTTAAATCGGTATTTAAAAAAAAAAAAGATAAACTACCAGGGGAGAATTATAATAAATTATGATGGAGCAATAAAGCTACATTTTGCATTTTAATTTTTATAAATTTTATTTCCGCCTCGTTTGTGTAAAAAACTATATTGTATTCTCAGGAGATTTTGTCCAATTTTGTGCAATTCCATGGACATCTTGTACACATTTGCGTAATTGCATCCGAGATTTTACACAATTTTGCGCAATTACTTCAAAACCATAATACGACATATGATCATATAATGAGTGCGAAATTTTATATTTTGTATATGTTTTATACTTTGAGTTGATATATTTATGCATGTTGTAGGAACTGAATCAACTATAGTATATGATGACCGATTACATACATATTTTTACAACCCACGTGTATTACACTAAATCTGATTTGGGCGTATTGGTTGAATATGAAGGTATCCATATAAGGTTCAATAACATTGTTACCCTCGACGACGGTGATAAATTGGAAACTCTTTAGATATATTATAAATGCGAGAAGTACGACGTTTATAGACCTAAACCCAAACTGGATGTCGTGAAGAGAAGACAATGTTCATCTAAAAAATGTAATTGACCCTTCTTGTTAAGGGCAAGTCCAATTGTAAGAAAACTGGATTATTGGTGATTGTACGTGTTAAACGTGAAACACAACCACAAACCCTTTTTGCACTTGAATGATCATTTCCAAATTAGTAAAGTGAAAGCAGACAAAGATGAGTTAGTGTATTAACATTAATCATTTGTGTCTTATAGAGATATACGTGGGTTTGGAAAATCATAACCCATAAAATATATCTAAAATACACACCATATACAACACTCGTCAAAAATGCTGTTTAGTTGAATAAGACGAAAAACCCAAATACAATTCTTGTTGTGTAATTATTATGTGTGGTATCGATCAATCAAATCGACAAAAGATATGGCCAAATTAGTTTATCGCACATCCTATAAGTATCGATTTGTTGCGCATATTTCATCGAGTTCTTATCATCCGGATCCAGGGGGTGGCCATGTATGCCATGGACCACCCTAAATTCTAAAAATAAGTTTAGTGTAGTGGTAAGGGTGTTCAGTTTTTAACCTTAAGGTCAAGAGTTCAAACCTTGGACTGGACCACCCTAAATTATTCTTTTTTTTCCTTTCTTATTTTGCCCCCAACTAAACCCTAAATTGTTTTTTTTCTTTCTTATTTTGCCCCCAACTAAACCCAAAATCTACACTAATATAAAAAATCTTCTATTTTTTTATTTTTCTTCCTTTTTTTTCTTAATTTTTTTTTTCTTTTTTTTCTTTTCCCCTCTGTTGTCTCTCTCCCCAAACGCAGCAACTCCTATCTCTATCTCCCTCCAAACGCAGTCGTTTCTCTCTTTCTCTCTCCTCAAACGCAACAACCTCCTCTACCCTCTCCTCCTCAATCAAAATCACATATTTTCTTTTACGAACATAAAAAACGCAGCACTAAAGTAGTGTAATCCGCTTCTCTCTTTCTTTCTCCTCAAACGCAGAAGCCTCATCTACCCTCTCTTCCTCAATCAAAATCACCTATTTTCTTTACAAACATAAAAAACGCAGTACTGAAACAGTGGAATCCTTTGATTTTAGGCATGCCAATGTGTTTTTAGTATTTTCTACTATGTTAAGAAATCAATTTGAGAATCGGGTATGTTAATGTGTTTCTAGTATTTCCTACAAAGTTATGGATGGGAACCATTTTATGAAAAAGTTGTGGGTTCTTGTGGTAATCTTGAAGTTGATGTGCCCGACATGGAGTCGAGGTATGTGCAAGGTAATAAATCCAAAAGACTTGCTACGTTTTTTACAAATCACAATCATTTCAAGAATGATTGTTTTTTACATGTCATAGATTGTGTAATGCAAGAGTTGAATGATCGATTTACACCCGAAAATGTTAAGTTGTTGAATTGTGTGGTATGTTTTAATCCTTGTTCTTCATTTCAAAGTTTTGACACTAACTCACTTGTGAGGTTGACAAGATTATACCCAAATGACTTTGTGGATGTTAGTGATAAAGAGTTGTCTAACCAGCTTGAGACTTATATTGAGTGTATGAAGATGGACGATAATTTTTCTGATTTGAAGAGTATCTCAGATCTATGTAGGACTCTTGTGCGTACAAAAAAGCACAAAACGTTTGGATTTGTGTACAAGCTTTTAAAGCTAGCTTTATCATTCCCGGTGGCCACCGCAAGTGTTGAACGAGTATTTTCAAGTATGAAATATGTGAATAATGAGTTGAGAAATCGAATGTCTAATCCATGGCTTAATGATAGCTTAGTGACATTTGTGGAGAAAGAAGTGTTTGCTACAATCGATAATCGAGATATTATCAAGCGCTTTCAAGGCATGAGTAATGCAATTACGTTTAGACTAGAAATAGATTTTCATATTTAGTTGTAATAGCATATTAATGTATTTTGACTATATATTACTCGGACTTTTTTTAGTTCAATGATATTTTTGGCACACCCTAAATTCTAATCCTGGATCCGCCCCTGTCATGGACAATACTTACAAGACCACGAGGTGTAAAATATCGTTGTTCGAAATTTTTGGTGTCACCTCAAACAACAAAACATTTTGTATTGCTTTTATCTTTATGAGCTCAGAGAACCGAGTGAATTACATATGGCATTTTAATGTTTTAAGGACCGTGATGGTGGATAATATTTGTGCATTTGTGAATATTATTGTCATTGATCGATAGTTAGTATTGATGCGAGCTATTAAAGACGTATTTTTGGATGTTATCCACATGCTACGAAAATGATATATAAACAATAACATTCTTATAAATGTTTAAAGCATAATGTTCAAATGAGACGATTCAAAGGAGTTTGTGTGGTTTTATGATGTCTTTACCCAATCAGACACAAAGGAATATTATAATAAAAATCTGACAACAATGAATGAAGTGTTCATTTTTTGCCCGAGAACTATAGATTATGTTGTGAATTAGTGGATACAACTATACAGGGAAAAATTTCTTCATCGTTTGACGAACGAGTATCAAGATGTATGCCTCATATTTTTGTTTTAAAACTTGACTTTTATAAATTCAATGTTATAATTAAGATATTTTTTTATACTTTTAAGGCGGAGAGTTCTCGCATGAGCCTAAAATGTTATATCGGTACAAGTCAAATAACTTTTGAACAATTTTTGGGCAAACTTCATAATTTACTTAAAGCTAAACATTCAACCATTTACGAATCATTCAGCAGAAGTAACTTTTTACCGAAAGTTATATGTGTTTTTTTATCTATAAATACTCAAAGTGTAATTTATCTTCTACGACCTTAAATATTATCAACGAGAATTATTAACATGCTATAAAAATAGGTGTAGATTTTAGTTGTATTATTAGAAAAATACACGAGTTATCGTATGTATGTGAGTTAATCATAACTGATATAAAGTACAGTTTATTTTCTGTAGAAGAATGTTATATGCATTGGATAACTTTAAAGATCGTTCATAGAGATAAGATGAGTATAGAAGATGATCTAACAAGAAAAATCATAATAATTTATACCTCTATCATGGTTACGAGCAAAAAAATCAAAATCAAATTATAAATAAGATGATGCAAACCTTAAACACGAAACAAGTCACATATTATATGTTAGGTGCGACCAAAGTCCCATATTCCACATTGGTTATACATGTGAAGGAAGATCAGTATATAAGTTAAGAATATATATCCATTAGTGTAAGGCCTTTTGAAAGTGAACCAAAGGCAAAGTCGTGCGGGCTAGTGGGCCTAAAACAGACAATATCATACTAATCTGAATCAGATCCTACGATAGGTAACACGATTTCCTTGAAAGAAAATTCACTCTTAGTACTTAAATTTAAAGCTTCCCTAAAAAAGTTACTTAACCAAAGAAATCCAGTAAGACTAATGATCAAATTCGTTACTAGGAATGCTTTTTAAATATTTACGTGATTATATTACTAACATGGTATATATCATCATACCATAGTTAAATTGATATATAATTTTGATGATTAATGAGAATATGTGAGATGAGATATGATGTCCGAAGGAACGACCAACACGATTTTTACATGGGAGAAAATGGTGGTGCGTATATTTTAGATGTCGTACTTAATTAATTAGATTGGTTTGAAGTATATGTGGACGGTATGAAGTGTTAAATGATATTACGTGACACTAGTTTAGTACTAACGACTCAATATCAATGCGTGATATATCATATTTCTCTCAATGCTTTTTTATGCATCTACCATTACGTGGTTTCCCACCTCAATCGTGTCACATAAAAGAGGTTGTGATTTCTTTTGTACATGATAATTATGTTAAGTTACATTGGGTTAAATTATCTAAAATTTATTATTACAACTTATTTTGGATGAACCGTTGTCGATAATATATTTAGTATGGTAATCGTTTTACTTAAGAGAAGCAACTGCGTGGGGAATTTCGCTTGACCAAATACTCAACCAATTTAACCAAATCAAACCAGACTAAAAATCTAGTGTGCATTATGGAGCAACACATTATACTCATTTGACCAAAAGCCATTGATCATGCTATGTTTGTATGATGTATTCGATCTGTTACTTGTTTAAGTCTCAGTTCCACGACATATATACGAGTTATTTACTTATCATTTAGATATTTATGTTTAATTTACGACTAATTTATGAATTGTTTTATTTTGTTTATATTTATGTATGTTTTTGCTTAAAATTATCCACGACATGCTAAAAAAATAAAATTTACCATTGATTTTTCAAAAAACAAAGAGTCGTCATAGTATGACATACTACCACAATATTGTGCACTTAGCATGAAAAAAATTTAATAAATAGCACACACTCGACGAATCGTGATATACACAATATCACACATCATAGTGGGACATTTTATATAGTTTGTCACACTAAAAGCGCGAGGATTTGACTATTTTTTTAAAAAAAAACTAATATTCACACACTTGTTCTAAGTAAAATTTTAATTTGAAACAAGTTTTCATCAAATAAAATGGTTACAAAGACCTGGTTAAAAAAACAACATTATAAAAGAAATATTAAAACTTGACTAAAAACAAATAGAACAATAACTTAGAACTGTTGCAGATGAAATCACGATAACTTAGCAATTTAGAAAAATGAAACAACGATAACTTATCAATTTATAAGTTGAAACAATAATTAATGATAATATAGACAATTGCTTAACTTTCAGGCTAATTCCAATTCACTAGTATTCTTTCTTCATTCTGAATATTGTAGTCAATCAAAACCTCGTATATAACTTCCTCTATCATGTGTGTTATCTACTCATGCACTTTATCATTATATTCTTTAGTTATACTGTCAATAACATTGTAGTTAAAAAACTAAAACACTAAAGTACCGTTTTTCACGTTGAGGTTGAAAACCAAGTGTATTTGTTGAGTACTTATATGTTTCCACACAATTTTAATCTTATTTAAATTATTGTAAAAATTTGGGGGGGATCAACATGATCCTTACCATAAGGATAGTATAAACGAAACACCATTATCTTATAATAATTTAACCTCATTCGTCTTGATAAATATTTTTTACTTTTACGACAACTTTCTTCGGATATTAATCTTTGACATAAGTCCACACAAATATATTTAGTATTTGATACGCGTAAGTTGTGGATATCATAATCCATTTATCCAATCGGTTTGAGAGGCGTATTTGATAAGACTAACGCAGCCATTGAGGTATGTTATGATAAACTCGCGTTATAAGTATCATATAAATTTTACTAAACCTTTGATAATAATTAAGGATAATGAAATCTAAATAGACCTATCAATATTTGACACATGTAAGTTATGGATATTAATGATAATATTAATATCAGTATTAATATTATTATTAATAAAAATAATATAGATTATAAAAGTTATAATTATAATAATATCATAATCTACTTATACCAATCGTAAGAAAACAGATGTTGGATAAATATTGCACGTGAACTCTCACCGAGTTCCATATTACTATACTCTTACAATTGTCAATGTAATAATCAAGCAATTCATATAAATCATTCTCGGTACTCAAACATTCCATATAGATCAAATAATGTAATGAGTTCGGGTTCGTTAAAATTCATAGCATTACTAAAACGTAAATATAATATAAAATGAAAGTCATAACAATAAAAAAAATATAACAAGATCATTAAAGTCGTACATAACAAAAGACTCGTATCACAATAAACAACACATGTATTAAAATCAATCCTCGTACCGATAATTATGCGCAAGTGGGTAACACTCACATAAACAATTATATCTCTTATCCATAGTCATGGAATCATGCATCGACTCCATCTCGAGTACCCGACCCGTAAACTCGTATAGCTTGGCCTGATAAATGATCGCAAAAAGGTTCACCCTAACATATGTATTGGCGACTCGAGATTAATGGTCGATCAATACGCACCATAGGTTGGACCTTATCATTGTCAGAAAGAACGACATTGTATCATCATGACTGGGCTTGTAAGAAAAACATCGTATTGAGTGATAAACAATATGAAACTACTATACATTCTATATAAAATGATCCCACAAATAACAAGCGTTCAAACATCCATCTCTACCGCTACCTACCAAAATAGGTATTGATGGCCCAAGTACCTCTTGAACATGCCCCAATTGTCGAGCGATACATAGTAGATAATGAGCTTTTATGGTATCCGAAGACGTCAATGTAACATCTATCTAAGTAATCTTACAAAAATATATTATGTCACGTATGGTGTTGATTATTTTCAACTGAGGGTAAATTTGTCTGATGTTTTGTGGTGTTTCAAAGGTATTTAATGTTTAAGTGGTTTGTAGTGAGAGATTTGAGCTGCCTGGTTGTATTAAATGTTCATTACCCTCATTAATGAAAGTGGTTAGGTATTTATACCCTTAATTATGGGTCACAAGGGCTTTCGGGTCATACTTATGAAACCGGGTCGAGTTCAAAAACCCATTAGTTATTAAGAAGGTAAGCAATTAGCTTAGTCATGAAGTGATTAGTTTTTAATACATTAGTCCTGTTTGGATGGTTCAGTGGGTGGTTTTTGTCCGAAATGCCCCTGTCTGGTTTTTACAGTGACTGGTGAGAAAATCCGGACTCATCAGTAGCCCCTTTTTTAGGTTATGTTCGAAGGCCTTTGGCAAGACCTAAAAAATAGCTCACGAGTACCTGTAACAATCTCCGGACAGACTTCGATTTGTGTAAAGGATTCATCCGGACTGGCAAAACTCTCAAAAGTTCAAAGGTTTTTCCAGAGATCATGGGACACGTGTCCCTTTCTCATTTGTCTCACCAACCATTTTTCTCCTGGAACGGCGCTCCCACTCATTTCATAAAGTAACCTCTTCAATTAATGTTGGTGACATTAGCGTCATCTTTAATCATTACTCTCATATTTTCGTATTCTCCTAGGTTTCAAGGCATCTTTTGTCTCTTTAGTATAAATTAACCCATTTTTCACTGTTTTACCATCTTTATCATCTTCTCACTTTTAATTTTCAAAGCTTTTATCTCTCTTTTGCAAAAACCCTTTTTTGGTGTAAGTTTATGTTTACAGCAAGAAACGCACTTGTAAAAGGTGGGTGGCTTAACTTGTCGGAGTTAGAGAAAACTCAAAGAGTCGAACGAGAAATGCACATTGCTGTAGGCCTCCATGTTTCTCCTATCGACAAATCTGAAACACCAAGTTCAGAGCCCGATCGAGGTTCGTCTTCTGCCAGAAGTTCTAAACTCATAAGGTTATTTCAACCTAGTCTTTCACCAATCGTCTCAGGCTCTTCGGTCCAGGAATCAGAGCCTATTTTTGAACTAGAGCCAACAGTTACAAGTACCAAGAGACCCTCCCCATTCATTGCCATGGGATCGGATGCTGACATCTCCCCAGAAAAGCTGATAAATCGACGAATAGGTCGTCTAGTAAAAGGCCAGGTTGCCGCTCCATAGTCTAAATCTCCAAAATTCATGCCTTCTAAGTCTGGGGCCAAAGATAAAACTACAGGTTCAGAAGGACCCATAAAAGTTCCTAAGGACAAACTGTCCAGTCCGGAGGCGACTAGTTCAAGTCTTCGAAACGAACCCTCCGGATCTGAGCCACAACCGGACTCCATACCACAAGAGGAAAGTAATTCTCAACCATCCGGAGGGCTTACTGAGCCAACCACTAGCACTTCTCTCCCCAAAAAAAATTGATAATCCTTCCATGGTAATGGAAGACGTAATGAAGGATAGTGTTGAAGAAGCCCCTTTTGAGACCGATGTCTCTGGGCAGACAAGTGAAGCTGCCATTGTCAAGAAAAGCAAAAGCAAATAGAAGCTATGTTTAAAACATCCGGAGCTGCCGGAGTGCCTTGTAGGAGAGGTGGGACCTTGTTTCCACAAAGTAAGTGTAAAGTATCTGCTAGCCATGCAGAAGATCAATTATACTTTTATTCACACAACTGAACTAGGCCGGATCCGGACGAAGTGGGGGATCCCAGAAAATGTTAAAGTGAGGATACCGGTTGATCCAGAGACACCAATGGATTGCAAGCTCAGTGAGATAGTTTTCTACACTGAGTTATTCAACTGGGGGCTTAGGTTTCCCTTAGACCCAGAGATCGTTAGATATTTCCATCTGACAAAGCGCTGCCCAAGCCAACTGAGCCCCAACGCTTGGTATACACTCATGGCCTGCATCATGGCCTCCAGACTCTCCGGAATCCCGCTTCCGATAGAGCAGTTTGCTACTGTGGCCAGCCTTTGCAAGAACCACGTCATCTCCTTCTACCATTTTAACATGGGCGACAATTACAAAGTAGTGGATGACTTACTTGAGTTGGAGAAGAACTGGAAGACTCAATTTTTGTTTATCAGTGGTGCTTGGGAGAATGGGAGGAAGATTAAAGCTGGTGTCAACCCAAGCATGCTTATCAGCGGATGGAAAAGTACAGGTAAATATTTTATCACATACTTCTACCTTTTCTTATAACAAGTTTGTTTGTTTAACATCTCTTCATTTTGGTAGTGCTGCCGAAGGAGTTCAATGACTACTTAGAGGAGGGGCTGACTACTTGCACCAAGCTAAATGCTTGGGCTGCTGAGAAATGGGGAAATCGCTTCCACAACAGTTTCACCGGAGGCAACTTAGTAAGATCCCACCTCTGGAATACAACCGGTCAGAGAGACTTGTCTTGGGAGGAGTTAACCACTCCACCCCCTCCGGAGGTGATTCTCAAGAAGACAGATGCAAAGGATGGAAAGCTATCATTGTCGGGCAGAGCTAAAGCCCCAAGAAAAATGAAGGGCAAGAAAGGCAAGGCCAAGCAAGCTGTGGTTGAGGTCAACCCATGCGATATTGAGGAAGTTGTCCCAGCAAACCCGGAGGGGCAGGACCAATGACGGATTGATGTTGCTTTGCTACAAGTGGTAGAAAATGAAAGTACCAAAGAGGTAGTTGGATTTCCAAAGCCCCCAAAGGCTCCCAAGAAAGACAGAAAAAACGGGGAGCAGAAGGTGGAGATATAGAGGCCAAGAAGAAGAAAACCTCCAAGGGAGATGAAGTAGCTCTCCGGCCTCCAGAGTCTCTTCCTCCGGTTGATCTAACAGACCTAACTCAAGCATAAGAAATCCCAAGTGACTTTCACACTGGAGAGGGCGTCGGAGGGGACATCAACATTATGATGTAAACATCAGTGATCTTCAAGGGATTGATCTTTACTTTGAAGGCCTTGAGAATGATGACTTCGCTGGCCCTTACCTCCCCCCAGGCTCTTCGAACATTGTCACCTTTAATGGTAAATCTTTTTCTATTTCAGGTGAAAGAGACATTGTCACCCACTCCGTGTTGAGCAATATTCAGCTGGTGCTCAACTTAGAGAAACAAGTGCGAAACCAGTCAGCCATCATCAACACACTCAACTCTGATAAAGAGAAATCATCTAACGACCTCCTTACTGCCAACCAGAATGTTGAGGTATTGAAGAAAGAAATTGAGGAGTTGAAGAAAGAAATTGAGGAGTTGAAGAAAGGGAAAGAGGATTTGGCCACCAAGCTGGCCACTTCAGAGGGAGTTATCAAAGCACTCCAATTGAAGCAATCTGACTTAGAGAATAATCTTTCTACTTTAAAAGAGGAGGTGAAGGCCAAAAACAACGTCATTCAGACCCTAACTAATGACAAGACTTCGCTCGAGGATGTTGTGTCTAAGGCTAAGCAAGAAAAAGCTGACTTGTTGAAGGAGCAAGAGAAGACAATCCAAACTAGGATTGATGCCAACACCAATGAGGTGATAGACTCCCGTGAGGAAAGGTATGCTGAAGTCAAGTCAGATATGGTCTTGCTCTTTCATGAGAAATTTCCGAAGAGGACACTTGGAGACTTATGGCGGTTTGTGGAGTACGGAGACCTTCCTCACCATACGATGGCGGATGGTGACAAGAAGAACTATTCCAGTGGTTGGGATGACACAACTGATGAAGATGAACGGACCAGGGAGAGTCCATATGAGGAAAACAATGATCCTAAGAAGAAACCAAGTGAGGTTGGGCCATCTAAGAAAGCTCAATCTTAATGTATCAATTATCTTTCAATTTTTGGTGTTTGAACTAAAGTCCTTCGATGGCCAAGGCATTTTTGTAATCGTGTCCGACCCTCGTCCGGACAAACCTTTTTCTTTGAAAATTCAAAGTCCTTGGGTGGCCAAGGCATTTCACATATTTTAATGGGTAATTTTATTTTACACAACTCTTGCATTGTTTTATAGTTTCTCAACTTTGATGGCTAATGTTCAAGCAACCCTTAGTTATTTTACAAGTATTTTAAAGTGAGAGTGTTTAAATTCTCTGATGACAAATGTTTAAGTAGTTATCACTCTACCAATTTAATCCGGTCTGCTTTTTTTTATAAAAATAATCAAGAAAGCTATTAATTGAAACAATCCGAATTTTTTAAGAAGGCATCAAATTTTATTGAAAAGCCCGGACACCTCATTAAAACCTCCCCGCGCCACCAAGGTAGGAAAAAGTATGCCCCCAAATATTTACATGAACTTTAAACAGGTAAATATTTACATAGTTTTCATTCTAAGTACAACCGGAGGTGTTTAATGTTCCAGGGGTGATTCAAAATCCTTCCATCTTTATCTTGGATCCTGTATGTCCGAGGCTTAAGCTTTTCACTGATCACATAGGGTCCTTCCCAAGTTGGAGCTAACTTGCCGAACTGCCTATCCTTGGTATGCAGGAAGACTTTCCTCAATACTTTATCCCCTGGTTGAAAATCCCTTCTTTTGATTTTAGAAGCAAACCTGCTTATAATCAAACCCTGATAGTGTGTGGCTCTGAGGTGAGCCTTGACTCTTGTTTCTTCCATCAAATCAAGTTGGCTTCTGATTGCCACTTCGTTAGCTTGTTCGGAAAAGTTATGGACTCGGAATGAAGGGAAAGTGGCCTCTATGGGGGCTATGACCTCCATCCCATACACCAGGGCAAAGGGAGACTTTTGTGTTGC
Organism: Limnanthes douglasii subsp. nivea; assembly: GCA_036936605.1. Classification (NCBI taxonomy): domain Eukaryota; kingdom Viridiplantae; phylum Streptophyta; class Magnoliopsida; order Brassicales; family Limnanthaceae; genus Limnanthes; species Limnanthes douglasii. Next base: position 15,118,878 of record JAUPFV010000003.1, on the reverse strand, counting down.
AGCCCCGAGAGTGGTTCGGTAGGCCCATAATACTTCTTATAGATAACTTGGCCATTTGCCAGCAGCTCCCTCTAGATTCTTTTTAAGACCGAACATGATGGTCCTATTAGCCACTTCAACTTGCCATTTGCATGTGGGTGGAAAGGAGAAGAGAAGCAGTGTTGAATGCCTCTAGAAGCACATAAATTCTCCATATCCTTGTTATCGAATTGTGGCCCATTGTCGGTAGTTATCTTTTGTGGAACCCCAAATCTGCAACAAATGTTAGACATGATGAATTTTATAACAGATTTCGAAGTAGTTCCTGCCAATGGGGCTGCTTCGATCCACTTCGAGAAGTAATCAATAACAACAATTATAGTTCTGCACCTTCCGGATGCCATGGGTAGAGGTCCCACTAAATCCAGCCCCCAATGAGCAAAAGGTATTGGTTCAGAAATTGACTCTAAAGGGACAGCTGGGGTATGAATTTCATTACTGTATCTTTGGCATGGATCACATTTCTTCACCAATTCCTTGGCGTCTTGCATTATGGTGGGCCAGTAGTACCCAGCTAACAAAATTCTTCTAGTTAGAGCCCTGAATCCACAGTGTGTTGATCCCTCGCCATCGTGCAATTCGGAGAGCACTATTTGGGACTCTTCGATCCCCAAACATCGTAAGAGAGGTTTACTAAAGGATTTTGTTTATAAAGAACATCTCTTAAGATGAAAAAATCACGAGCCTTGTATTTTATCTTCCTTGCTCCTACTTTTTCCGGAGGCAAGATGTCATCTGAGAGATATTGGAGGAGAGGAAATCTTCAATCTTGGGGTTTTTTTACTTGTATATTCAAACTTTCTTCTTCCTTATCCGGATTTATTTGAATGGATGGGCACTCTTGCACATGAATCCAAGGGTAGGACTCAAAGTAGGCTATGGTTGCCAAGGAGTCTGCTAGCGTATTTTCTCTTCGGGGTATGTGCTCATAGGTGATGTTTTTGAAATTGAGTGCTACTTCTTTGAGAACAAATAAGTATTTAACCAGCTGCTCCTTTTTTGCTTCGAATTAACCTTGTGCATGATGGATAAGAAGCTGAGAATCGCTCATTAACCTGACCCTTTTGGCCCCACAAATAAGAGTTAATTTCAAGCCAGCTAAAGCAGCTTCATATTCGGACTCATTATTGGAAGCCCTTAAAGCAAAACATATAGCCTGGTACATTTTGTCGTCGTAGGGAGAGGTTAAACATATCCCATCACCACAATCCATGGTACTTGATCCACCATCAGTTTGGATAACCCATACTTTTTTATCTTTTTCACCAGTTGCTTGCTTGGTATATCTGTCTGAATGGAATTCAACTAAGATGTCAGCCACAGTTTGAGCTTTGACTGTTGTTCGAGGGGCAAAGTCAATATCATAGTCTCCTAGCTCCACTGACCACTTGGTCATTCTGCTTGAAACGTCTGCCTTTTGAAAAATGTTTTTCAAGGGAAAAGATGTCCGGAGAATGATAGAATGAGACTGAAAGTAGGGCCTCATTTTCCTTGCAGCAATTACTAGGGCCAGTGATAACTTTTCAAGCTTTAAATACCATTTTTCTGCATCTATCAAGCTTTTCCTGATATAGTACACCGGACGAGGATAATTATCCACCTCTCTTACCAACACTGCACTTATGGCACAGTAAAAAACTACTAAGTATATGTAGAGTGTCTCTCCATCAATAGGTTTAAACAAAGTTTTAGGAGAAGATAAGTGCTTTCTAATTTCATCAAAAGTCTGGTCACACTGTGGAGACCAATTAAATTCTTTTGCACCTTTCAAAGTTTGAAAAAACAGGGCACGCCTATCCGAAGACCTTGAAATAAAACGGTTTTGATGAGTCCGGATTTTATCACCACCCACTTTAAGGACCGGACAGGGGCAATTCGGACAGGGTCCACCCACTGAATCATCCGAACTAGACAAACGTATTAAAAACATAATCACTTCATGACTAAGCTAATTACTTACCTACTTAAAAACTAATGGGTCTTTGAACTCGAACCGAATCCATACTTGACCCGAAAGCCCATGTGGCCCATAATTAAGGGTATAAAAACCCAACCACTTTCATTTAATGAGGGTAATGAACATTAAATACAACCAGGCAGCTCAAATCTCTCACTACAATCTATCCAAACATTAAATACCTTTGAAACACCACAAAACTCTGAACAAAATTACACTCAACGAAAAATAAATCACACCAAATTGGCGACCACAGTGGGAGAAGAAGGTGCCTGAATCATGCATTCAAAACCATCAGGAAAAACCAGTTCGGATGAATCTGGACATGCAAGAAGTGCCACCAGCTTTGGCAGAAGTGGTGGGTGAGAATGATGAATACACGATTGAGGATCGAGATAGGTTGAAAGTTAAAATAAAAGCTTTGAGAGCTGCCAAGAGGGTAGAGATGGGCACAAAAGAAAAGTATAAGACATCAGCAGCTCATCACACTGACAATCCGCGAGAGCTTGAGCCATCTAAAACTCATGTAAGTATAAAAAAGACTCATGCTAGCTCAAAAAAGTCTCACCGGTCAAAACCGGTGGAGAGTTCAGATTCAGAATCAGATTCTTCTAGTAGCTCCTCGAATGAAGATGGAGTTGAAGAGTCATTGTCATCCAGTAGCGATGAGGGCCATTCTAAAAAGAAGCAAAAATTGGTCAAAAAGTACTCAAGAAAAAGGGATATGCATGGAAGGTTAAAGAGGCATATAGGCAAAGGATCGTCTCATAGCCGGAGATACATATATCGAATGCTGGTGGATCCTTTTTACTTTCATGATGAACCATGTATCTTTGCAAATCCAAACGAAGATACTGTTTTTAGTCGTGGTCGAAATTGGAGACAGTTTCCATTGTCCTCCAAGATACTGTCCGGGAACCTTCCTAAGAGGTTTGTAGTACAAAAATGGAAAAATATGATGGAAGTAAAGATCCGGATAACCACTTGGAACAATTCAAAAACGTTATGATGAATTCCGATGACGACGACAAATTACTTTGTAGGGCATTCTCTCAATATTTTACGGGGAGTGCTCTCAAGTGTTATAATAGCTTGCCTCAGGGATGCATCATAAATTTTGACACCTTTTGGGTGGCTTTTCGTAGACAATTTGTTGGAAGTAAAGAGGTGAAGGACAATGGAGACACAATTATCCATTGTGCCCAAGAACCAAATGAATCTTTAAAAGAATACATAAGTCGTTTTGTAAATACTAAAAATGGTTTGGCTGATTGCTTTGAACAAGTAGCAATAGCCTCTCTAAGATAGGGCTTGAACCCTGGAAACTTGGCTGATTCAATAACTAGGAAGAAAGCCATGACATGGGGAGGGCTGCTGAATCAGGTCGGTAAGCAGATCAATGTGGATGAAACAAAGAAAACCAGGGTGCACAGGCAGGTGAGGTCTGCTCCAGTTGCACCAAATCAAAATCAAAACCAGTCCGGGAACAAAGCCAAGGAAGCCGGACAGGGTCATAACAGAGCCAAGGCTCAATCCCATCCAGTCGCACCAGCCCAAAGCCAACAATCCAGGAATAAATGAGGGCCTTGGGTCCAACCTGAGTGGTTTGCTGAGTTGAAAGAAAATGTGGCCACTATATATGACAAAACAAAAGACGAAGTACATTACCGAAAGCCTGCTGTGTTGCAATCCCCTAGGGAGAGTCGTAATAATTGTTTTTGTCAATATCACCATGATATTGGCCATACTACTGAAGATTGTATTGCGTTGAAACAAGAAGTGCAAAATCTAATTGAAAGAGGGGAGTTGGGAGCATACGTTAAAAGAAGAAGTGGGAACAAACCTGATAACGCTCACCAGGCTGGTCCGAATAATGCAGGCACGTCGGCTCCGGATGAGGCTATGGTAATAATTGAGAGATTTGATGTAGAATCAGAGTATTTGGACCCTGATCCAACCCCCCGAATACGGTGGGTGTTGTCACAGAGCATTGCAAGACGGTGTCCGGACTCATCAGCTTTTTTTTAGTCCCTTACAATATTCGGAGGAGACACCATGACTGCACCAACTTCTTCTTCAAAAAAGAGGCATGTTCATACTCTAACCACCCAGCTTAAAGGAGGCATGACTTCCTATCAATCGCAAATTCCTTTTCCTTTCATTGTCTTTGATGAGGATGACTTGAGGGATATTGCTGGTCCACATGAAGATGTTGTTGTCATAGGAGCATCAATTGGAGGCAATGATATAAGAAGAATTTTGGTGGATACTGGAAGTTCAGACAATATTCTCTTTTTAACTTCCTATAAAAAGATGAAGAATCCAGCAGTAATTCAGCGTTCCAACAGGTCAATTGTGGGTTTCACTAGAAGCTCAGCAGATATGATCGGAGAGTTCGAAGAGGAGGTTTTGTTGGGAAAATGCCCTTTTAAAAAGATGGTTAGAATACTTTTTATTGTGGTGGATTGCCCCACTTGTTATAATGCTATTCTGGGGAGATCTTGGCTGTCTAAAATGCATGCTGTGACCTCGACAGTCCACCAGTGTTTGAAGTATGTTGTGCAAGGACAGGTGGGAGTTGTTCGAAGCAGCAAAAAAGTAGCAAGGGAATGTTATGCAACAGTTTTGGCCCCTCGAACACTGGGGGCAGTCCGGATCAATGAGGAATAGCAGTTTGAGGGGCTTTCTGGGGGTGAGGGTGAAATTGATGACCTCTGAGAGACCCCTGGTGTTTTAATACCAATTGAAGAAGTTGAAACTCATTCTCTGGCTGAAGGAAAAAGTGTTAAGATAGGATCCAAGATGGATTCAGAGTTAAAGAGGAAAATCTTAGATTTCTTGAAAGACAATCAGCATGTTTTTGCTTTGTGCAATGCTGATGTGACCGGAGTACCAACAAGCATTATATCACATCAGTTATCCGTCCGAAGAGACATAGCACCTGTTGTGCAAATGAGGAGAGCTTTATCTAAAGAAAAGGCAGATGTCATAGTTCAAGAGGTTGACCGGCTTACTAAAATGGGGCACATAAAGGAATCTCAATACCCTTTATGGACAACCAATCCGGTGTTGGTGAAAAAGAAAAAGGGTAAATGGCGTATGTGCATCGATTTCACAGATCTCAACAGAGCTTTTCCGAAAGATTTATATCCAGTCCCCCGGATTGATCAGTTGGTGGATTCCACATCTGAGAACAAGTTGCTGTCCTTTATGGATGCCTTCTCCGGCTATAATCAAATTCAAGTAGATCCCAAGGATCAAGAACATACTACGTTTGTTACTGATAGGGGCCTCCATTGTTATAAGGTGATGCCGTTCGGATTAAAAAATGCTGGAGCAACTTATCAGAGGTTAGTGAACAAGGCTTTTGCTAATCAGATTGGAAGAAATATGGAAGTTTACATCGATGACATGATGGTGAAAAGTGTGGATGAAAAACTACACTTAACAGATTTCCAAGAAACTTTTGCCAACTTGGTAAAGGTAAATTTAAAATTGAACCCAGAAAAGTGTGTTTTCGGGGTGCATTCCGGGAAGTTTTTGGGGTATGTGATAAGTGAAAAAAGGATACAACCTGATCCAGACCAGCTTAATTCCTTATTACAAATGGAGCCTCCTCGGAATATTAAAGAAGTACAAAGATTAACAGGGAGGTTAGCTGCTCTAAACCGTTTTATTTCAAGGTCTTCGGACATGTGTGCCCCGTTTTTTCAAACTTTGAAATGTGTAAAGGATTTCAGCTGGTCCCCACAATGTGATGAGGCCTTCAATGAAATTAAGAGTCATTTATCTTCCCCAAGACTTTGTTTAAACCTTTTGATGAAGAGACCCTTTATGTATATCTAGTAGTCGCTGATTGTGCAATAAGTGCAGTATTGGTAAGAGAGGTGGATAATTATCCTCGTCCGGTGTATTATATCAGCAAGAGTTTGATAGATGCAGAAAAACGATATTTGAAGCTTGAAAAGTTGGCATTGGCCTTGGTAATTGCTGCTAGGAAGATGAGGCCCTATTTGCAAGCTCATTCTATCATAGTCCGGACGTCTTTTCCTCTAAAAAACGTGCTCCAAAAAGCTGACATTTCAAGTAGAATGACCAAGTGGTCAGTAGAACTGGGAGATTACGATATTGATTTCGCTCCCCGAACAGCAGTCAAAGCCCAAACTGTGGCAGACTTTTTAGTTGAATTCCATTCAGATAGGGATACTAAGCAAGCGACTGGTGTAAAGGATAAGAAAATATGGGTTGTCCGGACTTATGGTGGATCAAGTACCATGGGATGTGGGACTGTGATATGTTTAACCTCTCCGTACGGTGACAGAATGTACCAAGCTATATGTTTTGCATTCAGGGCTTCCAATAATGAGTCTGAATATGAGGTTGCTATAGCTGGCTTGAAATTAGCTCTTATCTGTGGAGCTAAGAGGGTCAGGTTAATGAGCGATTCTCAACTCCTCATCCATCATGCACAAGGTCAATCTGAAGCCAAGAAAGAGCAACTGATTAAATACTTACTTATCCTTAAAAAATGGCATTCAATTTCAAAAGCATTGTCTATGAACACATACCCCGAACGAAAAATATGCTAGCAGACTCTTTAGCAACCATAGCTTACTCTGAGTCCTACCCTTGGATACATGTGCAGGAGTGCCTGTCTATTCAACCTAGTTCGGATAAGAAGGAAGAGCGTTTCAGTATACAAGTCAACCAACCCCAAGATTGGAGATTTCCAATCCTTCAATATCTCTCAGATGGCGTCTTGCCTCCGGAAAAAGCAGTGGCAAGAAAGGTAAAGTATAAAGCTCGTGGTTTTGTTATCCTAAGGGATGTTCTTTATAAAAAGTATTATAGTAAACCTCTCTTGCGATGTCTGGGGATCGATGAGTCTCAAATAGTGCTTTCTGAACTACATGATGGTGAGGGATCAGCACACTGCGGATTCAGGGCTTTAACTAGAAGAGCTTTATTAGATGGGTACTATTGGCCCTCCATAATGCAAGATGCCAAAGAGTTGGTAAAAAAATGTGACCCATGCTAACGATATAGTAATGAAGTTCATACCCCGACTGTCCCTTTGGAATCAATTTCTGAGCCAATACCTTTTGCTCGATGGGGGCTAGATTTGGTGGGACCTCTACCCATGGCGTCCGGAGGGTGCAGAACCATAATTGTTGCCATTGATTACTTTTCGAAGTGGATTGAAGCAGCCCTATTGGCAGGAACTACCTCCAAAGCTGTTATCAAATTTATCTTATCTAATATTTGTTGCAGATTTGGAGTTCCACAAAAGATAACCACAGATAATGGGCCACAATTTGACAACAAGGAAATGGAGAATTTCTGCTCTTCTAGCGTCATCCAACGCTGCTTTTCTTCTCCTTTCCACCCACAAGCAAATGGTCAAGTTGAAGTGGCTAATAGGACCATCTTGTCCGGTCTTAAAAAGAATTTAGAGGGAGCTGCTGGAAAATGGCCAAGCTATCTACAAGAAGTCTTATGGGCCTACCGGACCACTCCCGGGGCTGCAACACAAGAGTCTCATTTTGCTTTAGTATATGGAATGAATGTTATAGCACCTATAGAGGCTACTCTTCCTTCATTTCGAGTTCATAATTTCTCTGAACACGCTAACGAAGTGGCAGTAAGAGGCCAACTTGACTTGATGGATGAAAAAATAATTAAAGCTCACCTCAGAGCCACACATTATCAAGGCCTAATGAGAAGCAGGTTTGCTTCAAAAGTTAAAAGAAGAGATTTTCGGCCAGAGGATAAGGTATTAAGGAAAGTCTTCTTACACACTAAAGAGAAGCAGTTCGACAAACTAGCTCCAACTTGGGAAGGACCCTATGTAGTCACTGAAAGGCTTAAGCCTGGGACATACCGGCTTCAAGACAAGGATGTAAAGAATTTGAATCACCCCTGGAATGTTGAACACCTCCGTTTGTAATTGGAATAAAAATTATGTAAATATTTACTTGTTTAAAAGTTCATGTAAATATTTGGGGGCATACTCTTTCCTACCCTGGTGGCGCAGGGAGGTTTTAATGAGGTGTCCGGTCTTGTTAATACAATTCGATGCCTTCTTAAAAGATTCGGAGTGGTTCAAGTTAGTGTTTTCTTTAAAAATTTCTATCACAGTTCGAATTAAATTGGTAGAGTGATGATTACTTAAACATTTGTCATCGGAGAATTTAAATACTCCCCCTTTAAAATACTTGTAAACTAACTAAGGGTTGTTTAAACATTAGCCACCAAAGTTGAAAAAATGTGAAACAATGCAAATTTTGTGCAAAGTAAAAATTGCCCATTAAGATATACGAAGTGCCTTGGCCATCCAAGGACTTTGAGTTTTCAAACAACAAGAATTATCCGAACAAAAATCGGACACAATTGTAAAAATGCCTTGGCCATCCAAGGACTTTGGTTCGATTACAAAAAACAAAAACAATAGATAGTTGATACTTTAAGACTGTGCTTTCTTGGATGGCCCAGCCTCACTTGGTTCATTCTTCTTGGGATCATCATCTTCTTCATCCGGACTCTCCCCGGTATTTTCCTCTTCATCAGTTGTGTCGTCCCAGCCACTAGAGTAGTTATGTCTATCACCCTCAGCCATCGTATGAAAGGGAAGGTCTCCGTACTCTACGAACCTCCATAGTCCTCCTAACGTCCTCTTTGGAAATTTCTCATGAAATAGCAGGACCATGTCTGACTTCACCTTGGCATACCTTTCCTCCTGAGAATCTATCACCTTGTTGGTATAATCGTCAATCCTAGCTTGGATTGTTTTCTCTTGTTCCTCCAACAAATTAACTTTCTCTTCTGCAGCCTTGGATACAACATCCTCAAGTAAAATCTTGTCATAGTTTAAAGTCTGAATAACTTTATCCTTAGCCTTTATCTTCTCTTTTGAAGAAGAAAGATGTTTCTCCAAGTCGGATTGCTTTAATTGGAGTTATTTGATAAGTTCCTCCGAAGTGGCCAACTTTGTGGCCCAATCCTCTTGATTTTTCTTCAACTCCTCATTTTCCCTCTTTAGTGCATCGGAATTTTGATTGACAGCAAATAGATCGTTTGACAGTTTCTTTTTTTCAGAGTTAAGAGTATTGATGATGGCTGACTGGTTGCGTACCTGCTTCTCTAAGGAGAGCACCAACTGGATATTACTCAGTAAAGTATGAGTGATGACATCTCTCTCACTTGAGACAGAAAAGGACTTACCATTGAATGTGACCAGGTTCGAAGAGCTTGGGGGAAGGTAGGGCCCAGCAAAATTATCTTTGGGAAGGTTTTCAAAGTAAAGCCCAATCCCTTCAAGACCAGTGATGTCGACACCATCAATGTTGATTCCCCCGCCGGCAACCTCTCCGGTATGAAAATCATTGGGGATCTCTTCAGCTTGAGTAGGGTCAGTTTGGCCAACAGGAGGAAGAGGCTCTGGAGGCCAGAGAGTAATTTCATCACCTTTGGAGGTTTTCTTCTTCTTGACCTCCCTATCCTTGCCTTCAACTCCCCGTTTCCTGCTTTTCCTAAGAGCTTTTGATGGTTCTGGAGATCTAACCACTTCTCGAGTACTTTCGTGCTCCACTAATTCTAGAAGAGTAGCATCAATCTGCCCTTGGTCTGCCCCCCTGGCTTTGTTGGAACAGCTTCTTCCATTTTGGTAGGATTGGCTTCAATCATACCCCGCTTACCTTTGACCTTCTTGCCCTTCATCTTGCTTAGGGCCTTGGCTCTGCCTGGCAAAGACAGCTTCCCATCCTTGGCATATGTTCTCCTAAGAATTACTGCCGGAGGGGGTGGAGTGGTTAATTCCTCCCAAGATAAATCCCTCCGGTCAGTGGTATTCCACATGTGGGATCTTGTGAGATTGATAGGGGTAAAAGCATTATGGAAGCGGTTTCCCCACTTCTCAGCAGTCCAAACATTTAGCTTGGTGCAAGTGGTTAGCCCATCCTTCAAATAGTCACTAAAGTCCTTGGGCAGCACTACCAACAAACAAAAAAAGAAAAAGAAAAGTTAGACAAGCAAATTTGTTACAAGTAAAGGTGAAAGATACGAGATGAAGTTTTTTTACCATCACTTCGCCATCTACTGGTGAGCATGCTTGGGTTGACACCGGTTTTAATTTTCCTTCCATTCTCCCATGCACCACTAATAAATAGAAACTGAGTCTTCCAATTCCTCTCTAACTCAAGCAGATCATATACAGTTTTGTAGTCATCACCCATATTAAAGTGATAAAATGGGATGACATGGTTTTTACACAGACTGGCCACTGCTGCGAATTGCTCCATGGGAAGAGGGATTCCGGAGAGCCTGGAGGCCATGATACAGGCCATAAGAGTATACCAAGCGTTGGGGCTCAATTGGCTTGGGCAGAGTTTGATAAGATGAAAGTACTTAACAATTTCTGGGTCTAAGGGAAACCTTAGCCCCCAGTTGAACAACTCAGTGAAGAAAACTATTTCATTGAGCTTACAGTCCATCGGCGTCTCCGGATCCACCGGTATCCTCACCTTGACATTCTCTGGGATCCCCTATTTTATTCGCATCCGGCCCAGTTCGGTTGTATGGATGAAAGCATAACTAAGTTTCTGCAGAGCTAGCAGATATTTGACGCTTACTTTGTGAAAGCAAGGTCCCACTTTTCCTACGAGGCTATCCGGCAGATCCGGATGCTTTAAGCAAAGCTTCTCCTTGCCCTTGTTTTTATTGGCAGCAGCAGTCTCACTTGTCTGTCCGGAGACATCGGACTGAAAAGGGGCCTCTTCAATGGAGTCCTCCATTACAACCTCCATTATTGTGGAGGGATTGTCAGCTGTTTTAGGAGGGGAAGAGCTAGTATTTGGCTCAATAGGCCATCCGGATTGTTGAGCATCCTTTCCCTCTTGTGATCTAGAGTCCGGCTGGGGCTCGGACCCGAAGGTCTCTTTTCGAAGGTTTGAGCTAGTTGCCTCCGGACCGGACAGCTTGTCCTTGGGAATTTTGATGGATGTTTCTGCCCCTGTGGTTTTATTTTTTGCCCCGGATTTCGGAGGCATGGATTTTGGTTTAGGCTGTGAGCCAGCAGCCTGCCCTTTTACCAGACGACCTCTTCGTCTGTCGACCAGCTTCTCCGGAGACATATCAGCATCTGACCTCATGCCAATGAATGAGGAAGTTTTTCTAAAGTTTGTAACCACATGTTTTGGTTCAACGATAGGCTCTGACTCTTGACCGATGAGTCTGAGGCGATTGGAGAAATAATAGGCTGGAATAACCTTCTGGGTATAAAACTCTTGACTGAAGATGAACCTCTATCAGACTCCGAGCTTGGTGTATCAGTCTTGTCAACAGGAGAAACATGGAGGCCTGCAGCAATGCGTTTCTCTCTTTCAATTTTTTGAGCTTTTTCCAACTCCGATAGATTGAGCCACCCACCTTTTACTAGGGCGTTTCTTGTTGTGAACATAAACTTACAACAACAAGAAAGGTTATTTGAGAAATGAAAGCTTTGAAGTTTGACAGAGTAAAGACAATGAAGATGATGAAATAGGGAAAAGTGAACTGATTTATACTAATGGAACAAAATATGCTTCGATACCTAGGAGAATTCGAAAAGTTAGATGTAATAATTAAGGGCGGCGCTGATGTCACCTACTTTAATTAAAGAGGTTACTTTTCAAAGTAAGTGGGAGCGCCGTTTTAGGAGAAAAATGGCCTGTGAGGCGAATCAGAGGAGGACACGTGTCCCACGATTTTTGGCGAAACCGTTCAAACTTCTGAGTTTTATCAGTCCGGATAAAGTCATTACACAGTTTGAAACCTGTCCGGACATATGTGCACATGCACTCAAACTATTTTTTAGTTCTTTCCAAAGGCCTTTGAGCACAACCTAAAAAAGGGGCTACTGATGAGTCCGAATTTTATCACCACCCACTTTAAGGATCGGACAAGGGCAATTCGGACAGGGTCCACCCACTGAATCATCAGAACTAGACAAACGTATTAAAAACATAATCACTTCATGATTAAGCTAATTACTTACCTACTTAAAAACTAATGGGTCTTTGAACTCGACCTGAATCCATACTTGACCAGAAAGCCCATGTGGTCCATAATTAAGGGTATAAAAACCCAACCACTTTCATTTAATGAGGGTAATGAACATTAAATACAACCAGACAGCTCAAATCTCTCACTACAATCTATCTAAACATTAAATACCTTTGAAACACCACAAAAATCTGGACAAAATTACCCTCAACCAAAAATAAACCACACCGGGTTTAGTGCAACCAACCTCCCTGTCAATCTTTGTACTTTTTTAATATTCCGAGGAGGCTCAATTTGTAACAAATCATTAAGTTGGTCCAGATCAGGTTGTATCCCTTTCTCACTTATCACATACCCCAAGAATTTTCCAGACTGTACCCCGAAAACATACTTTTCTGGATTCAATTTTAAATTTACTTTCATCAAGTTGGCAAAAGTTTCTTGGAGATCTGCCAAGTGTAGCTCTTCGTCAACACTATTTACCATCATGTCATCGATATAGACTTCCATGTTTCTTCCAATCTGATCAGCAAAAGTCTTGTTCACTAACCTCTGATAAGTAGCTCCCGCATTCTTTAACCCAAACGGCATCACCTTGTAACAATGAAGGCCCCTATCAGTAACAAATGTAGTATGTTCTTGATCCTTCGGATCTACTTGAATCTGATTATATCCGGAGAAGGCATCCATAAAGGACAATAGCTTGTTTCCAGATGTGGAGTCCACCAACTGATCAATTCGGGGAACCGGATATAGATCTTTTGGGCAAGCTCTATTGAGATCTGTAAAATCGATGCACATACGCCACTTTCTATTTTTCTTTTTTACCAACACCGGATTGGCTGTCCATAAAGGGTATTGAGATTCATTTATGTGCCCCATTTTAGTAAGCCGGTCAACCTCTTGAACTACGACATCAGCTTTCTCTTTAAAGAAAACTCTTCTCTTTTGTACAACAGGTGTTATATCCCTCCGGATGGATAGTTGGCGTGATATAACGTCTGCTGGTACTCTGGTTACATCGGCATTGCACCAAGCAAAAACATGCTGATGGTCTTTCAAAAAAGCTAAAATTTTACCCTTTAATTCTGATGTCATCTTGGACCCGATCTTGACACTTTTTCCTTCAACAAAAGAGTGAGTTTCAACTTCTTCGATAGGTATTAAAACACCAGGGGTCTCTATGGGGTCATCAATTTCACCCTCTCCCCCAGAGGGCCCCTCGAATTGCTAATCCTCACTGATCCGGATTGTCCCCAAAGTTCGAGGGGCCAGTGCTGTTGCATAACACTCCCTTGCCACTTTTTGATTGCTCCGGACAACTCCCACTTGTCCTTGTACAACGTATTTCAAACATTGGTGGACTGTTGAAGCCACTACATGCATCCTAGAGAGCCAAGATCTCCCCAAAATGGCATTATAACAAGTGGGACAATCCACCACAATAAAAAGTATCCTGACCATCTTCTTAAAAGGGCCCTTGCCCAACAAAACCTCCTCTTTAAACTCCTCGATCACATCTGGTGAGCTTCCAGTGAAACCTACAATTGACCTGTTCGAACGCTGGATTACTGCTGGGTTCTTCATTTTTTTTTGTAGGAAGTTAAGAAAATGATATTGGCTGAACTACCGGTTTCCACCAAAATTCGTCTAATATCGTTGCTCCCAATGGATGCTCCTATCACAACAGCATCTTCATGGGGACCATCAATGTCCCTTAAGTCATCCTCATCGAAAAAAATGAATGGAAAAGGAATTTGTGATTGATATGAAGTCATGCCTCATTCCAGTTGAGTAGCTAAAGTATGAACATGCCTTTTTCTCGAAGAAGCAGTTGGTGCAGTCATGGTGTCTCCCCCGAATATTGTAAGTGACTAAAAAAGCTGATAAGTCTGGACACCGTCTTGCAGTGCTCTCTGATAACACCCACCTTATTCCGGGTTGGATCAGGGTCCAAATATTCCGACTCTACATCAAACCTTTCAAACATCACCATAGCCCCATCCGGAGCCGATGTCCCTGCATTGTTTGGACCAGTCCGATGAGCGTTATCAGGCCTATTTCCACTTATTCTTTTAACATAAGCTCCCAACTTCCCTCTTTCAATCAAATTCTAGACTTCTTGTTTCAACGCAATACAATCTTCAGTGTTATGGCCAATATCATGGTGATACTGACATAAACAATTATTACGGCTTTCCCTGGGAGATTGTAATGCAGCGGCCTTCTGAAATGTACTTCATCTTTTGTTTTGTCATAAATGGTGGCTACATTTTCTTTCAACTCAGCAAACCACTCCGGTTGAACCCAATGCCCTCGCGTATTTCTCGATTGTTGGCTCTGGGCTGGTGCAGCTGGATGGGATTGAGCCTTGGCTCTGTTATGACCCTGTCCGGCTTCCTTGGCCTTGTTCCCAGACTGGTTCTGGTTTTGATTTGGTGCAGGTGGAGCAGACCTCACCTGCCGGTGCACCCTGTTTTTCTTTGTTTCATCCACATTAATCTGTTTGCCGACCTGATTCAGTAAACCTCCCCATGTCATGGCCTTTTTCCTCGTTACTGAATCAGCCAAATTTCCAAGGTTCAAGCCCTGCCTCAGAGAAGCTATTGCTACTTGTTCAAAGCAATCAGCCAATCCATTTTTGGTATTCACAAAGCGACTTATGTATTTTTTCAAGGATTCGTTTGATTCTTGGGCACAATGGATGATTGTGTCTCCATTGCCCTTTACGTCTTTACTTCCAACGAACTGCCTCTAAAAGGCCACCCAAAAAGTTTCGAAATTTCGGATGCAGTCCTGTGGTAGACTATTGTACCACTTCAAAGCACTCCCCGTAAAAGATTGGGAGAACGCTCGACAGAGTAACTTATCATCATCGTCAAAATTCATCATATTTTTTTTGAATTGTTCCAAGTGGTTATCTGGATCTTTACTGCCATCATATTTTTCCATCTTTGTACTGTCAAACCTCTTAGGAAGGTTTCCAGACAGTATTTTGGAGGACAATGGAGATTGTCTCCAATTCCGGCCACGACTAAATACAGTATCTTCGTTGGGAGTCGCAAAGATACCCGGTCCATCACGGAAGGCAAAATGATCCATTAACAAGCGGTCTATGTGTCTCCGGCCATGGCTATGACTATGAGACGACCCTTTACCCAGATGCCTCTTCAACCGTCCATGCCTGTCCCTTTTTCTTGAGTATTTTTTGACCAACTTTTGTTTCTTTTTAGAACGGCCTTCATCACTGCTGGATGACAAGGATTCTTCAACTTCATCTTCATTCGAAGAGCTACTAGAAGACTCTGAGTCTGAATCTGAGCTCTCCACCGGTTTAGACCGATGAGACTTCTTTGAGCTAGCATGAGTCTTTTTAGCAATCACATGGGTCTTCGAAAGGGTTATACTCTCTTGGATTATCAGTGTGATGAGCTTCTGACACTTTAGACTTCTCTTTCAAGCCTATCTCTGCCCTTTTGGCAGCCCTCAAAGCTTCTATTTTAACTTTTAACATGTCTTGCTCCTCAATCGTATATTCATCGTTTTCTCCCACCACTTCTGCCAAAGCTGGTGGCACTTCCTGCTCGTCCGGATTCATCCGAACTGACTTTTCTTGATGGTTTCGAATGCTAGATTCAGGCACCTTCTTCTCCCACCGTGGTCGCCAATTTGGTGTGGATTATTTTAAACTAAAGGTAAATTTGTCTGATGTTTTGTGGTGTTTCAAAGGTATTTAATGTTTAAGTGGTTTGTAGTGAG
Organism: Limnanthes douglasii subsp. nivea; assembly: GCA_036936605.1. Classification (NCBI taxonomy): domain Eukaryota; kingdom Viridiplantae; phylum Streptophyta; class Magnoliopsida; order Brassicales; family Limnanthaceae; genus Limnanthes; species Limnanthes douglasii. Next base: position 15,103,085 of record JAUPFV010000003.1, on the reverse strand, counting down.
AGATTTGAGCTGCCTGGTTGTATTAAATGTTCATTACCCTCATTAATGAAAGTGGTTGGGTATTTATACCCTTAATTATGGGTCACAAGGGCTTTCGGGTCATACTTATGAAACCGGGTCGAGTTCAAAAACTCATTAGTTATTAAGCAGGTAAGCAATTAGCTTAGTCATAAAGTGATTAGTTTCTAATACATTAGTCCAGTTTGGATGGTTCAGTGGGTGGTTTTTGTCCGAACTGCCCCTGTCTGGTTTCCACAGTGACTGGTGAGAAAATCCGGACTCATCAACGTAAATATCTATGTGGCATGAATAAGCAAATAAAAATAATATTATGATAAATTTTAAAGCCATATTAAAATAAAAAGAAGTATAGTAAAAAATAAAACTGATAAATAAAATTTATATCGTCCTTTCCAAACATAGACATAGTATGATAAATATCATCTCGAGTTTGTGGGTTTGAATGAAAAGGAAGAGGTGAATATCTATACGCATGTGGTTGTATGATAGCATATGAGATGGAATACATAGTCGCAAGCCTTAAAAATGATTGTAGATTTGTTTCTCTAATAATACAAGTAATACAACCCGATATGGCATGTTAATAAATCTTACCAAACATACTATATAAATCGGCTAATACCATATGACCCTAGCTAGACCTACCTGATCAGGTATAGTTCTCACTAAATGTAGTTAGTCAATGGAAATACAATTCCCAATATTGTTTGCAAGAATATAATATCTAAACATATATAAAAGATAACTCTAGATGATATGAATAACCATCTCTTTAGTGGAATGATCATCAAAATATTCCATAGTCGTATAAGTGTCACACAAAATATTTAAACAAACTATTTTGCCACTTATAAAACGGTTTTCACAGTTTATTAATAAATGAAACATAATCCATATTAAGAAATTATGTAAATTTTCCAACTCTTTCAACCTTACTTGGAAAATGAACAAAATAAAAACTCTGACATATGACATGAAAACCATTGATCATATGTATATCGTCGAATGTTACCGTTATCTTACCAAAAGAGAAATTAAATGAATTTGTCTCTACATGCCACCACTTCAAAAATTCCTCAAGTAAGTGAACATTGGTATACTAACACGAGAAGACTAACAAACATCTTCATAACTTTTGGTTGGTCCCGAGTCTGACGAGTGAGATCCACTGATGATGAATTGAAGATGTGTATATCACAACGATACTCTAGCTTATAAAATATAAAAAAACAAATTAATAACATTATTAACAATATAATTAACTGCGTAATTAAACTCGTAACTAAAATACTTTTATTCAAATAAAATGCTTCAAAAAACTTACCTCATTGTTGAAGATGTTAAACTTTGATTGATCATCTTTTTACTATTTTAATATAATTTTTTAATTTTTTGTCCGAAAGATCTTGATTTTAACGTTAAAAAAAACCGAGTTCATTTAATTCAAAATACTCCGTCTAATATTTTTTATATAAATTTATTATCCTTTTAGGTTTGACAACAAAATATAAAGTTATTTATTTACTAACTTTTACTAACAACAAAAGGATAAAAACAAATAGAGATTATTAGTGATAAACATAGTTGTTAGTATCGCGATACATATCGGTTTCCAAAGCCCCAACGATACATATCGTATTATTTATCGTTGGATTTATGTATCGGACAATACACATACGATATCGTACGAAATACGATAAAAACAGTCGTATCGTGTTATCGTCCGATAAATTGATTTTACAAAATTCAAATATGTAAAAATGGATATTCCTAATTTTTAATTGAGACTTTAGTCGTAACATTATTTAACTGCTTTTCAAATAATCCATAAATTCAAAAACTGTCATAAACATGAAATATAACTACATAAAGTCAATAATTCTAATAATTTAATAACACAATTACACATGACACTACAATATAACTACCTAAAGTCAATAATTCTAATAACTTAATAACACAGTTACACAAAGAGACCAGAGAGATACAGTACCCAACCATCTATAATCATTTACTATAAGAAATGGAAACAATTACTCAACAATTTAAATTACGTGAATTAATATATAGACCTTTTGTATAGACAAAAATGATTAACATTGCAGACTACTCACAAAATTAACACTACATATGCAAACTACTGGTTAATTAATATTAAAACTCTAAATACTTTTAAATTTACTAACAGTAAAGAGTACCAAACGTTTAAGATGCACAAAAGAACAGTAAAATAACGAAAGTTTAATACGTTTGCAGAAAGTCTTTTACTCCAAATTTGTTCCATTCTTCTTCTAAACTCTTCTCAAGTTTTTTTCACCACCTAAATGGAACATACTAGAGATAAAACATGGGAACACTGTAAGAGTGTTAATCTGAATGATAAAAAAATTGTATATTGCATTTACAATGCAATTATTGTTCAAAACAATTTTGGGATGAAATTAGTAGGATGAAGCATCATCTAGCTAGGACGCGTCAAAATGTTGCGGCTTGTAGCAACAATCCAGAAGAAGTTAGAGATTATTTTTCTAAACTTTTAACAAATTAAGACCTTAAAAAGAAGAAAATAAAAGATGCTGGTATTTTTGAATGCTTTGAAGAAGATGATGTTGAAGTCTAGAAAGTAAATCTTACTCAAGGATCCCTATATGCTCTTATGAAAGGAAAACAAAGGGAAATAAGCAATCGACTTTGCCGAGAATGATGAAGGATCGAGAGCTGGTATGTTTAGATATTTGTAGATTCTTTTATGGCCATACAATAGCGTTTAATATTATGAAAAGTCCTTTGTAAAAAAAATACGATGACTTTGGTAGCTAACTATGGAAAATGGCTTAAACTTGCTTCTTATCATGAAACTAGGATGACTTTCTTAAAGAAATAATGTAAAAATATTAATACAACCTTAGAAAAATATAGAGTTGAATGGAAAAGAAAAGGTTGTACCTTGATGTCCGATATGTGGAGAGATACAAAAGGAAGATCTATCACTAACTTTTTAGTGAATAGTCCTAGTAGAACCGTGTTTTTAAAATATCTTGATACATCTTCTATATCTAAAAATGCGGATGAGTTGTTGAAAATGTTTGAAGAAATTATCGATGAGATTGGGGAAGAAAACATTGTGCAAGTTGTGACGGGTAGTGCTTCGGGTAATGTATCGGCCGGTGCAAAATTGATGAACAAAAGACCAATTTTTTGGTCTATATGCGGCGCCCATTGCATTGATTTGATTTTAAAAGATATTGACGATTTATGAGTACATAAAACAACAATTACGAAAGCAAGGATGCTAACAGCTTACATTTATCGCCATGTTTGAATTCTTAGTTTGATGCGGAAGTATACAAAAATTCGAGAGTTGGTAAGGCCGGCCGTTACTAGATTTGCTACGACTTATCTCACTCTAAAAAGTGTACTATGTCAAAAAAACGGCTTGCAAGCTATATTTACTTCCGACAAATGGGTTCGAAGTAGTTATGCAAAAAAGATGTATGGAGATCAAAAAAATTATTTTAGGTGATAATATGTTTTGGAAATCAATCAAATATTGTTTGAAGTGTACCCTTCCTTTAGTGAAAGTTTTAAGACTTGTTGATGAAGATGCTATACCTGCAATGAGATATATTTATGAGACAATGGATAGAGCAAAAGAACAAATTGAAAAAAAAAATCAATTTTGTGAAGAAAAGGTACTCAAATGTTTGGAATATCATCAATATTCGTTGGAATTTACAACTTCATCGATCTCTTCATGCCGCCGCATATTATCTCGATCCTAGGTAAACCTCATATAATATATTTTGTTACATATTAATATATTATATTTATGTTTTTAAAAAATGTTATAATTTTGTTTAGGTTTCATTATGCTCCCAATTTTGATTCCGGTGTCGAGGTGAAAATGATGTTTTTTACTACCATAGAGAAGATGTGTCCGGACCGTGAGACAAGGATTGTAGTTGATAAACAACTAGAAAAATTTCACAATTCGGAAGGGATGTTTGGAATGGATATGGCGACAATTACTCGCGATAAGAAACAACCCGGTAAGTTTTAAATAAATTTTATTATTTTATTATTTTTATAAACTTAAAGTTGTTTATGATTTTTATTAAATTATTTGAATAGATCTATGGTCGGAAAGTTACGTTGGTGAATGTAAAGAGCTCCAAAATCTTGCAATTGGTATTTTGAGTCTCACATGTAGTGCCACGAGATGTGAAAGAAATTGGAGTACGTTTGACCATGTGCATTAAAAAAAACCAACTAGAACAACAAAGGCTTAATTCACTAGTATTTGTGAAATACAATATTAAGTTATAATTAAGAGAAAAAAAGACAAGAGAAAGGAGAAACATATGATCCTATTAGTCTCTCTGATATAGAATCCGATGATGAATGAATTACGGAGACTGAAGATCCAACTCTCCCCAGATATATTACATGGATTGACATGAACGAAAATTTTGATGTCCAAATCAATAATGGTGAAGGCGGAAGTTCTAGTCAAAAGAGGAAAAAAGATAAACAAATACATAATTTTGTTAATAACTGCAAGTGATTTAAATTTCTTGTTGGATTTGAATTGCCAATTCAAAAGAAATGGCAAAGGAATCTTACTGGATTTAACAAATGAAGATGAAGGAGAGTACGAAGAAGCCGGAGACTTAGACGATGAAGTTATATATCAAAATGAAGACGACGATGCAAACATCAAAACTAATATATTTATTAGTTTTTTTTTGAAAATTCTTTGGTGTCTTATGATGATTTTTAATGTTTAATATTTTTTTTTGGTTAGATGATTTAATTAATCGATAGCATCTTACATCACTAACATTATCTAATATTATTAGACTAAGAACTATTTTATATTATATTTATTATATATATATATATGTATATATATTAATAGATTAAAAAAACCGAAATTGATAAACTATGTTGATAAGTATTTGTTTAAACAGTTTAATGGTATTTGTTTAAACATTTTAATGACGAGTGGTATCTGTAAAAGTTTGTTTTGTTTTTAAATAGCCCAAATTTCATAGCCCAACGCAAGTAAATCAAAATCGGGCCCATTTTATACCAAGAACCCTACCAAAAAGCTTAGTAAAGCAGAATCAGCAAACCCTAAGTATAAAAAGCCGTCTTCCTCATCTATCCATAAGCTCTCCTTCACTATACAAGTCTTACCCCTGCAGCATTAACTTCTCAAAACCCTAACCCCGAAGCCATGGTTAGTCTTCTCTTCCTTTGAATTTAGTCTATAGTAGAACATAATGTATATCTATTTCTTTGTTCGTCTTGCGTATAGTTTTTGTATATTTTCGTTAGATCTAATCACTATGTTTGTTTGCGAAGTTGAAATTTTCAATTCATCGTTGATATTTTAGTCTACTATTGGTGCTCTCTCATAGAATCTTGAGTAATCGTCATTGGATTTGAACTTGACTGGGATCTATAACTGTGCAGTCGAGGAGAAAAACAAGAGAGCCTAAGGAGGAAAATGTTACCCTAGGTCCTGCTGTAAGGGAAGGTGAAAACGTGTTTGGAGTTGTTCACATCTTTGCATCATTCAACGACACCTTCATCGTAAGAACAATGAATTAGGTTTTTTTTTTCCATCTAGATTTGGATATTGTGCAGGGTTAACTGATAATTGTATGCATTGAAATTGTATTGTTGCAGCATGTGACTGATTTGTCCGGTAGAGAAACTCTTGTCAGGATTACTGGTATGCGTTTTTCAATTATATATGCTAAATCTTTCTAATCTGTGTCTCTTATCCTCGTTTGATGTTCCTTTTTGTATTTTGAAAGGTGGGATGAAGGTTAAAGCTGATCGTGATGAATCCTCACCCTATGCTGCTATGCTTGCGGCACAGGATGTTGCGCAGAGGTGCAAGGTACTGTCACTTCTCTTTGATTTATAGGGCATGTCTACTTATCTCATAAGTTTTGTAGCAGGTGTGTACACGTCTAATTATTTCCCTAAAACCCATTTTCGTATGTATGATCCGCTGCTGAGTGATCTCAGTATTAACCCCAGATCAATAATTGTCCCTGCCGAAGGTGATATTGTTACCTTGCAATTTTTGGTCCACCCGGCTCTTGATTATATTGCATTAGTCTATTCTCTCTTACACAATAAGTCATTTTAGTTATATAAGTGTCTGTTTAGGTGTTGATCGATGTCACTTAGGCTCTTTGTCCTTAACATGTAATAGTTTGGTTCGTGGGATACTATGGGGATATATAATAATTTAGTTGTCCACGTTTTTGTGATCGGGTTGTTTGATGGTAGTATGGCTTTTCTAGTTTCGACACTCTGAAGCAGTAAGATAGTTTGTTTGGTCAAACTTTATAGAGAGTATGAATGTAGGTTTTGATGTAGTAGTAGCTAAATTGTGTGCCTGTTGTTTTTTCAGGAGCTTGGTATCACTGCTCTTCATGTGAAGCTGAGGGCTACTGGGGGAAACAAGACTAAAACTCCTGGACCAGGTGCTCAGTCTGCACTTAGGGCTCTTGCTCGTTCTGGAATGAAAATTGGCCGTATAGAGGATGTTACTCCAATTCCTACTGACTCTACCCGCCGAAAGGGTGGTAGACGTGGAAGGAGGCTGTGAGTTTGCCTGGTTTATTTTTGTTCGGTATTTCTAGGGTTGAAACTTATATTTGGATGTTATTTTCCTATGATGTTACTCTTTGTTTCTTAACATTTTGAGTATTAAATTTTGACAGTGATATCTTTCTGTTTTATTTTTTATGTTATTGTGTTTGGTCTATATAAGTATTGCCTTATATCAATATGGTTCATATACAGTTCTGCTTTTGTTGCAATATTAAAATTTGTTTTCAGCCCTGGAAAGGAAGATATTGTAATAAATTTGGGCTGATTAACAGCTGAAATTAATTAATATAATGTAGAAATGACTGGAAGATAGCAGAAGTTGAAATATTAATCACTATTTGCTCTTCTAATCTTCATCGTCCTAAAGTTCTGTATTTTATAAAACACAGTAAACAAAGGTAAACAAAAACATGCCCTTACAAAAATTTAACACCAAAATGTTAGAATACATAGTCCTTGAATTTGTAGCTCTCTAAACACCTTTGTAAGTTCCAAGAGTGACTGCTGAGGTAGCCTTCCACCCTGTGAGGGGTGCAGCCTATGCCTTAGACAATTTATCTTCTTTTCCTTGCCATGAGCGGCTCTGCTTGATTGCCCATCCGTAAGAGAAGCATAGGTTCCATGGCTTCCTGCCATTGAGCTTGTTCACTTCGTTCAAACTGCAGCAGGGACAGTGCTCAGAAAAGCATTGACTGTGTACTCACTCAGCGATGACTCTGCAATCTTTTTAAAGTCAGATAGGGTTGTAACAATGTTGGGTTTCAATAAATTGCCTTTAAGCATGGCATGATGGTCACTAAGAGTTCTGTAACAAGAGGTAAGGAAACGTTCAGTTACAGTGGTACACTTTTGGACATCGTATCCATCAACGAGCCGTAATTGTCTTTTTGCCACCCGCAGACATATCCTTGCATACGGTTTGATATTTGGAAATTTGGAAACATCGTATCCATCAACGAGCCGTAATAATCTTCCTTTGGTTGCGTTGAGCTAGAGCTGGAATGCCGTTGTGTACTGACAAGAAAAGCCAGTATCGACCCCAACACGCCAGCAAGAACAGGAGCAAGTAGCTTGGAGCTTAAATCATCCGTCTAGTAACTGAATCTATAAGTCAAAACTATTGTAGGATGCCCTTCTAAGATTACCACCAACATGTAAACATAAATTATTCATCTATTACTTTAGAGAAACAAGGAAGAGAAGTAAAAAGGGCCACTCTCTTCCCATTCTCCTTCGATCACGATGGTTCCAGCAAGAGTGAAAAGCACGCCAAAGGCTCCCGATACATTTGTTAATAAACAAAGGGCATGAATGGGCCAAATTTCAAGAGCTATGCAACTACAGCAACTCAGCCATCTGCGAATGACATATTATGAGCCAATAGCCAAACTCTGAGGACCTGCCAAATTCACCACTTTTATTATCATTCTCTCTGATTCTGAGATGTTCTCAGTTACAAACCTGTAGATATGAGACCCTTTCAATCCATGTCCAACAGTAGAACCAAGCAGTGTAGTAGAAGCAGATTCGACAACACCTTACACTGCTGCTAGGAGCGAAGAGTTGGGCCATATGCTGATCATGTACAGACCAACAAAGAATTCCACAATCTACAATCATACAATTATAATTTTCAATTAACGGGAATGTTTAATTTGGATAAAATATAAACCAGAAAACAGACCCAAAGTGAGTTGAAAAAATAGGATGAAAACTAAAATACATAAAATTGACGGAAGAACATGGCTCTAAAGGTTCGATTATGCATGGTTTTCAACGCATGCTTTTAGTATCTTCAGATAATAGCTGTAGGCCTGCTCATCTTTTCTCTCCCTCTTTTACTACCTATTAATTGTGGCTTTTTTTTTTTGATAAAAACTTTAAGTTGACTACTAAACTTTTTAATGAGAGGTAACTTGCAAATTATCGGTAGCCATGAATGAAAGGTAATTTGTAAGTCAACTATTGTCATTTATTGAAACGGTTATTTGAATTCATATTTTTGGTTTGTTTTCGAAGCTTAGTTTTTTATAAACGGTATTTAGGTTGTTCTTAGAATGATAATAGCTTAGAGACACATTTTAAAAGGGTAACACTTATGTAATATATTATGTATTATACATTTGAGAAAAATATTTTTTGAGAGAGAAGAATACTTGTTGTGTTTGAGTGAAAATTGTGGGTTTTCTGTGAGAAAATTTGTTTGAATAATATGTGAGTTCTTTTGGGGTAGTTCCATAATTATAACACAAACAAACTATTTAATATGAAAAACAATGATGGAAGATTTGTTGTATTGTAAAGACTTATTTGATCATATTGAACTAAAAGAAACCAAACAATGTGCAACGACCAACACAGATTGGAAGAAACTCAACTGTAATTTTTTAGTGTGGTTCGACAATGGGTTGGACAAAAAGCGATTTGTGACATCATAAAAGAGATAGACGCTTTCAAATTATGACAACATTTAAAAGAAAGATATGAGCCCGAAAATTCTCAAAATAAAGCTTTTATCATAAGGATACTCGTGGACCTAAAATTTTATGATGGGAAAAGTGTATATGATCATTTGGTAAAATTTGACGAGATTCTCAACAATTTTACGAACATGGAACTGGCCTTAGCTGAAAATACAAGCGTTGATTTTGTTAAGTTCTTTACCAAATAAATGGGAATCACTTGTGGTAGCTTTCGTAATTCAGCAGTACAAGGAAATATGACTTTAAGCATGGTAAAAGAAAATATCAACATAGAAGGCAAACAAAGAGTTAGACAAAGCTCTTTCAGTCAGACTAAGGACAAACATTAGTCACTGAAAGAAGAAGAACCATAACCAAACATTTCTCTAGAAACAAGATAAACAAAAACAAATCCAGAGGCATATCAAAGGCAAAAGACGTCTTCATTTCAAGAGGATTGTTGGAAAGTGAGAGAAAACGAGTCTAAGGAAACTACTGAAGACAACATAGTTAAATGCAGCCGTCATATCCAACGATGGTGAAACATACCTGTTTTTTTTTATGATGGACGTGTCAACTTTTCATACCAAAACGCATGTACGATTGATTCTCAAATATCATTCCATGTAACAGCCGATAAAAGTATTTTGACCACTTATACAAGTGGTGAGTTCAGTTTTGTCAAGATAAGAATGAAATGAGATGTAAAATTATTGATATAGGTGATGTAACACTAGAAACCAGCAGTGGTTACAAGTTGTTATTAAACGATGTTCAACATGTTCTAGATATTCGTATTAGTTTGATCTCTAATAGTCAGCTTGATAATATGAGATACAAAAACATCTTTGGCAATGAAGTTTGGATGTTTAAAAAATGTAATATGGTCGTGGCGAGAGGTAAAAATATTGATAAAGCATGAAGATTCGACAAATTTTTGGCACACCAGACTTGGTTATATGAGTGAGAATGGTCTTAAAGTTCTCACAAAATAAAATCTTATACGAAAAACACTTCTTTAAAGCAACGCACTCATTGTTTGAAAAACAACAACATAGAGTTGCCTTTCGAGCATGACCACATCACAAAAATAATAATATTCTTGATCTAATCCATACAGATGTATGTTCTATGGATAAAAGAAGTATTGACGAATCGTTATACATTGTCACATTCATTTATGATCATTCAATAAAGAAGTGGGCTTATCATTTGAAGACCACATATCACATGTTAAAATTATTTACGAAGTTTTATGCCAATATTGAAAGGAAAATTCGATTTTTTTGAAATGTATCCATTCTAATAATGATAGTGAATACATTGGTCTATTTAAAGAATATTATAGAGTTCATGGTATCAGACTTGAGAGATCAATAACCAAGACTCTACAATATAATGGTATTGCTAAAAAATGAATAAAAGTATATGTAACAAGATCGTATGCATGCTCTCCCATTTAAGATTGTCAAAGTTTTTCTTTGGTGTAGCATTGCTGATAGAGGTTGATCTTACCAACTTATCTCAGAAGGTGTAATTCACAAAAGAATATGGACCAAAAAATACATAAGCTACAAACACTTGAAGGTGTTTGGTTGTAAGGCATTCGTACATGTCACTCGAGATGAAAGATCCAAGTTGGATGAGAAAGCTAAAAAGTGTAAATTTCTTAACTACTGATATGATGAGTTTGGTTATATAATTTGGAATCTAATAAGTATAAAAGTTATTCGAAGTAGATATGTTATATTTTTTATGACCAAACTGTTTGAGATATCGAGAATGTTGAGAATACAAAATCATATATAAATACAAAAATTGATTTGATTCCAAATGCACGCCTTCTAGTTGAGTATGAAGATCATGGCGAGACACTTGATCATGAATAAACAATAGTTAAAGTTGAAGAAATCATACCGAAGAACCCCATTTGAGAATATCCATTATAGACTGTCGACCTTCGACTATATACCCAATAAATGAGTACGTGTTATTAAGTGACAGGTAGAACCTGAATGTTTTGAAGAAGTTATGTTGTATATTCAAAATAAAGAGTGGTAGAATACCATGTAAGAAAAGATGAATTCGTTTTGATGAGAATCACACATATGATCTGGTAGAGTTACAAAAAAAGAATAAAACACTCAACAATAAATGAATGTTTAAGTTCAAGATTGTAGAAGGGAATCTACAACCAAGATACAAGGCATGATTGGTTGTCAAGGATTTGGTCAGCGAAAAGGAATTAATTTTCAATAAATATTTTCAGTTGTTATAAAAATATCAGTCATTCGAGTTGTTTTTGGAATATTTGCTAGCTTGAATTTGGAAGTCGAACAACTTGATATGAGAGTTGCTTTTCTCCATGGTGATTTGGAAGAATAAATTTACGTGAAGCAATCTGAAAGGTTTGGGGCTAAATATAAAGATCAATGGTGTGAAAATTAAAAGATTTTGTAAGGTCTGAAGCAAGCCCGTGACATTGGTATAAAAGGTTTGATTCCTTCACGGCGGAACATAGGTACAATAAGACTTCATCTAACCATTTTGTCTTCATCAACATATCTTCTAAAAATAATTTTATCATTTGTATGCTTTACATGAATGATATGTTAATTGTTGGTCGTCATATTAAAAAAATATTAGTTGAATATGGAACCCAACAAGTCGTTTGCAATGATATATTTGGGTTCGTAAAATAAATTTTGAAATAAAGATCACTTGAGTTGGGGAAAATAAAAAAATATGGTTGTCCTGAATATAAATTGAGAAGGTTTTATTAAATTCAGCGCGGGCGACACAAATTCGGTCACTTCTTCACTTGCAGGACATTTTAATTTTTCTTTCAAAAAGTCACCTACAAAGGAGATCGATATGGAAGAAATAGATAAAATACTTTAATTCTCGGATACGGGTAGTTTAATGTATGCTATGGTTTGTACAATACCTAATATTGCTTATTTCATCGAATTAGTCAGTCGTTTTTAATCTAATAGTGGAAAACAGCATTGAGAAGATGTATAATGGATATTCAGGCATCTTCGAAGAACCTCTCAATTATGTTTCTATTTTGGATATGGTAAAATTATTATTGAATGCTACACAAATCCAGATATGGCTGGTGATATTGATAATACAAAATCTATTTCAAGATATTTGACGACGTTTTGAGAGGGAACGATTTTATGGTAATATAGATTACAAAAGTGCATTGCATTATCCACTACTGATGCTAAATTGGTGTGAGAATTCCTTCTTAAATACAGTTCCAAGATAATAACGGTTGAACAAAAAAGAAAATGGTTATGAGTCTAGTAATTTTTTGTATATCAAAATGTGATCTCTTTTTACATCGAGGGTTTTACCAAGGGATGATAATTTGGGTGTTGTTCGACCCGACCCGATCCATCCCGGCCGAATTTTGTCCGGCCCGAACATAGAACGGGCCGGGTACGGGTTAAAAAATTGTAATCCGCAACCGGGACGAGTCAGTTTCGGGTTTCTAGTTTGTCCGACCCGTTCCAGCCCGAAAATTATAAAAATACATAAAAAGTGATATTTTTAAATAACAATAATATATATTTAAAAAATATTAACAAATATTAAAAAATATAAAAATTAATGTCCACAGGTCAGGCCGGGTTGACCGACGGACACGACCGAACGGGCTCAGGTTTGAAAATACAAGCCCGGGAGCGAGTCATGCCGGGTTCGGGTTCGAGTGTCCAAAAAATGGGCTCGGATGGGACGGCCCGAAACCGGCTTGCGGACGACCCATTGACATCCCTAGTTTTACCCTTATTTATACTTTTTACCGATACTCTCTTTCTATATTTATTTTCCTACTGTTACTACTTTAAACATAGTAACGTTTCTTAAATGTTGGTCTCGTCTCCTAATAAATCTGTAAACACATTTTTAGATAATGTATGATATGATGACACATTCTCAGGTAGTGTATGATACAAGTAAAACTCTTAGTGTAAAAGACAAAATACTTTTGATTAAAAAAATCACTATACTCTCAATCATATTTTATTTTCAACTGTTTTCATCATTTTGATTTTATTCTATCTCTAGAAAAAAAAATTGGTCACATAAATGATAGTTATGAGAAAATATCGCAAGAAGAGCACCATGGATTTATGTTTGCGTATCGTTTCCCTGGATCAATTGTAACACGCGTTCCATATGCGGGAGAACTAGCCAATAAAGATAAAGAAGACGATACTTACTTTTATACCATCATTTTTTACTAGGGTCTTCGGTTGCCACTACATGTTTTTAGGGCTGTCAAAAAAATCCGACCAAAATATTCGATACCAAATCCGAAGAAAACGGATAATATCTGTATTCGAAAGAAAACAGATAATATTCGTATCCAAATTCGTATATAAAAATAGCGGATATGGATATAGTCATATCTGTATTCGAAATATCCAGTATCTGAAATTGTATAAATAAATATATATAATTTTTTTTATTTAAACATGTTTTTAGTTATCCCACATCGTAAAAACAAAACAAAATACGAACAAAGTTGTCCATAAATATGGAAGATTGTTTTTTTAAAAATTGTATCTTATCCCACATCTAAAGTTGGAAAAAAATTGCTACTAAGCTGTTTATAAAAGACATTGTGGATTTTCTTTATAAGTCTATCTTTTTTAATCTCAAGACTCTTATCCTAAATCTAAAATGTGGAAAAAAATTACCACCAAACTTTCTATAAAAGACATGGTGGCTTTTCAAAATGAGTATATTTTTTAACCTTATCCCACATCTAAAATGGGAATATGGATTTCTACTAAGGTGCCCATAAAGATATCCTAACCAATAATGCAATTAGTTAAAATCTTTACTGGATATTCGAATTCGGATACAAATTCAGATATTATTTTAAAACAAATTCGAATTCGGATTCGGATATAGACAGATTCGTATCTGAAATATCCGTTTGAACGCCCTACATGCATTCATACATTGGTATTATAAGTATATGTGTATATGCCCCACCCAAGTAACTAGGAATGGTTGGCTCGTAATTTTGAGTTCAATGATTTTAAAAATACCTGTTAGTTTACCAGATTTACTTACCAGCATTGATATGTATAAATTTATAAGGGGAGAAAAATATAGATAACAACAAGGTTAATTATATAAAATATAAGATCTAAATTTGTGTATTTACTGATTAAAGACCAAGGTAAAGCAAACATAAGAAATAAAGGAGTTATATTATATACCCTATGAAATTGTTTGTAAATAGTAAAGGAGTGGGGTGAAAAATCCACTTTAACGGTGGTAATTATGTAATTTTACTATCCACCTCATGTACTATATAAAGGACATTCCTTTTTTGGGAAAAGGTCAATGATTAGTCAATTATTGGTAATTTTATTCCTTTTGTCTCTTCTCTCTCTTCAAAACATTACTCGTATAATTACAGTTACCTTATAAGAGCATTTCTTAGACAGACGTACTCCTATGAACATTTCCGCTTCCAAACTTATCTAAGAATATTCTGAGTTCATCAGTGGCGCCGTCTGTGGGAACCTGGGTGGTACCCGGAATCAACGTTCCAAAACCTTTAAAATAATCTAAAAAAAAGAAAGTGGAAACAAAAGTTCGTAGTGAGGCTTAGATGAATCCAACAAAGGATCTGACTGGTGTCGTATTCGGCAACAATTTAATGGAAGAACAAGTCACAAACGAAGGAAACGATCCTAACCGATATGCCGAGGAGCTTCTAGAAGAATCTGTCATGGTTTCCAGGCGTAAAGAGCTGTTGGAAGACATCGAAAGACTAAACGCAGAAAAAAAAATACGATAATAAGCTCTATAAAAGTCAGATCTGAAGTCCGGTGAGAGAGAGTCGTGGCTGATCAGACTTAAGATGTAATTCAACCTGAAGAAAGGCATCAGAGGAAAAGTCATCGATCTTCCAAAAGCCGAGCTAGATCTTAGCAAAGATACGAATCATCAGAATCTAGTGGGTATGCTTCTCTTAGCTCAGATGAATTTTCATCCTCGGATACCGATGCAGGTACAAAGCACATCAGAAGCAAATATATTCAATGACACGTAAAATCTCTCATCGGACCAATCAGAGAAGGAAGGATTCGAGGAAGAAACGTGATCATGTGAAAAGAAAGTTGTATTCAGAGGAGCCTGATAAAGTAGGAAATATCCGACCAAAGCATATAACTTCACGGAAGCAACTTCAATTCGATAGTTATAATCAAGATTACCGATTCAGTAATCAATTTACTTTTCTGACTGAGGAAAAGCTTTATATGACGGTTAATGAAGGTCCCGGGGGGAGGTGCTTACAAAGTTGGACATAACTGTAGGCTATCTCCACTTTCTATGGGGATCTTATCCAGACATCTACCCAAGTGGTTCGATATTTCGAAGCTGGAAAAGTTCGACGGGACCCAATATCCAGATAATCGTATTGAACAATTCAAGAACTGCACGATCAATTATGATGATGATGACAAGCTATTGTGCAGGGAATTCTCCCAAACCTCCAAGAAAGTAGCGTCCAAGTGGTATAATCATTTACCTCAGTGATGTATAAAGAAGTTAGATATGTTTTGGAGTATGTTTCGAAAGAATTTTATTGGCAGCAAGAAATTCCGTGTGAATGGGGATACCATCATTTACTGCGGACAAAAAGTTCGGGAAAGCTTAAAAGAGTACACAAAACGTTTCATTCAGGTCAAGGCGGATATGGAGTTTTGTGAGGACAAAGTGGCACTGACTGCTTTCAAAATGGGTTTGCTATTGGGGGTAATTAAAGATAATACCACGAAGACACATGCCATGACATTCTGGTGGAAGAAACTAGAGCATGAGAGATAAAATTGATGTCTTGGTTATATCAGGATCCGACCTTGATCAGGGCTGCTGCACCGACGGTGAATGCCCGACCACAAGTGTCGCAGTAGACAACAATTGTTCGACCCAAGCATCAGTTCAAGCAACAGGTCAGACTCTTCAACGGGCAGTGAATAATCAACAATATATATCTGCAGGACAAGCGTCTCAACAATATGTTCGACCCATGTCTAACCAGTGGGTCCGACCTGCTCACTATGCCGATTTAACTGAGTGTGTATCAACGATATTTGAGAAAGCACGTGCAAATGTAAATTTTCGTAAGCCTTTCCCGTTACATACCCCAATGAAGCATTGGAAGAATAAATATTTCCAAATTCATGAAGATATCGGGCATGATACGAAATATTGTGTGGCATCGAAAAAAGAAGTCCATTATTTGATATAGAATGGAAAATTAATCAATTTTGTGAAAATGAATTCCGCAATTGTTCCCAATCAAGAAGCTCCTCCTAAACAGGAGGATACCATGATGCTATATGAGGCGGTCGATGAAGAATCTATTGATGCGTTTGAAATCACTGCAGAGTATCTGGATCCGAAGTCGGGCAGACACATTATAAACATGGTTGAAGAACCAATTGCTAGAGGAAAGGTTAATGAATTATGTGCATTCTTTGAGCCACTAACCATTTTTTGTGGGGATACAATGGCAGGAATATCAAAATACTCTCGGAAAAGACATATTGTTAGTCTAGCGACATAGTTAGAAGCAGGTACTTCATCACACATGTACAGAAATCCATCCCCGATTCTTTTCTTTGAAGATGACGACATGAGAGACATAGCTGGTCCGCATGAGGATATAGTTGTAATCGGAGCAGAGATAGTGGGAAATGAGATAATAATATTTGTTTTATTGATACTAGGATTTCAGCTAACATAATGTTTATGTCAACTCATAGCCAGATAAAAAAACCCACCAACAATCTTGCGATCTGACCAGACGATAATGGGATTTACTGGAGCTACTGCTGAATTAGTTAGAGAGTTTGAAGGGATGGTAAAGTTAGGTTGAGGACCATTCAAGAAGATAGTCACTATACTGTTTGTAGTGGTGGATGCTCCCACGTCATACAACGCTATCTTTGGAAGGTCTTGGTTGTCTAAGATGCACGTTGTAACGTTCACTATTCATTAGTGTTTGAAGTACGTGGTAGGTAGTAACGTGGGAATGGTAAGAAGAAGTCCTAAGATAAAGAGAGAGAGTTATTGAGCTGTGTTGGCCCCCAAGCAGTTAAATGGGGTCGAAGTGAGAAAGGAATAGCAATCAATGGGGGGCCCTACGGATTCCGATCCTGTTGATGATTCGAGGGAGGCCCCCGGGTTCATGGTCCGTGACGATGGTTTTGAGGATCATGTTTTTTGTCCTGGTAAAAGTCTCAAGATTGGTACAAAGTTATCCGAGGAGGTAAAATAAAATTTAGTGAAATTTCTTTCAACCAAATTACACTTGATTTCTTGGTGTACAAAAGATGTTACAGGGGTTCCAAGAGATGCCATCTATCATAGGCTAGTAATACGGAACAACGTTCGTCTAATCATGCAGAAGATGAGATCATTTTCTCAAGTGAGCCACATACGCGAGACACGATATCCTTTGTGGATTGTTAACCCAATCTTAGTAAAGATGAAAAATGGCAAGTGGCGAATGTGTGTGGATTTCATCGATCTAAACAGGGTGTGTCCCAAAGATCCTTTCTATGTGCCTAAAATAGATCAGTTGGCCAACTCGATGTCCGGAAATCATTTGCTATCCTTTATGGATGCCTATGCTGGGTACAATCAAATCCAGATGGACCCAATATACCAGGAGAGCACAACTTTTATTACTGGAATGGGTCTGCTTTGCTACAAGGTAATGCCATTCAGATTAAAATCGGGGAAATATACCAACGCTTAGTAAACAAAGATTTTGAATGTCAGATTGGTAGAAATATTGAGGTCGACATCGAAGACATGTTAGTCAAGAGCCTCAAAGACGAGAATCATTTAGCTAGCTTGGAATAAACTTTTTCTAATTTGACCAAGGTAAATTTGAAATTGAACCTAGAGAAGTGCACGTTCGGGGTAAGATCCGGAAAAAAAATTAGGCTACATAGTCAGTGAATAGGGTATTGAAGTCGATCCAATACAGCTAAATGCTCTGTGTACTATGGCCTCACTAACAATCAAAGAGGTACAAATCCTGACTTGAAAATTGACAGCGCTAAACAGGTTTATATCACGATCCTCAGACAAATGTGCCCCTTTCTTCCAGGTACTGAGAAAAGAAAATTGCTTTGATTTGACTCAAGAATGTTCGAATGCTTTTAACCAGATTAAAGAGTACCTTTCCTCCCCAAAAATCCTGACCAAGCCAGATCCGGAGGAGAAGTTGTTTATCTATTTGGCAGTGTCAGCTTTCGCGGTAAGCGCGGTTTTAATCCGAGAGGAGTCAAATGTTCCAAAGCCGGTTTATTATGTAAGTAAGAGTCTTCTCGATGCAGAGAAACGATACCTCAAGTTAGAAAAGTTGGCGCTTGCATTGGTAACATCTACATGAAAAATGAGGCCTTACTTTCAGGCTCATTCAATTGTGGTACGAACATCTTTCCCACTGAAGAACATGGTGCAAAGGCCTCACGTGTCGGGAAGAATTACGAAGTGTTCAGTAGATCTTGGAGATTTTGATATTGAATTTGAACCATAAACTGCTATCAAAGCACAAGCATTAGCTGATTTCCTAGTTGAATTCCAATCCGATCTGAATGAAATGGATATTGATAAAGAAGAATCTGGCTCCGAGTGGATAGTCCAAACTGACGCGGGTTCAAGCTCATCTGGTTGTGGTGTAGGAGTACAATTGACATCTCCCGAAGGAATTGTTATATATCAAGTTGTTCGATTCGGGTTCAAAGAATCAAATAATGAAGCGGAGTACGAAGGTTCTTTGGTTGCCCTAAGACTTGCAAAAATTTGTGGAGTCAAAAGAGTCAGGTTGATAAGTGATTCACAATTTCTGGTGAACCATGCTTTTGGAGGGTCAGAGGCAAGAAAAGATAATTTTGTAAAATATTTGGGGGTCCTGGAGGCTTTAACCTTGAGTTTCGAGGACGTCAGATACGAACATGTTCATAGGGCTGGGAATTCAGTGGCTGATTCTATATCCAAATCATCTTACTCAGAGGAATACCCATGGATAATCGTCCAAGAAAACCCATCAATTGTTAAGGGATCCAAATCAGTTGAAGGAGGTGTTGAGGCCTTCCAAATTTCTACAGCTATAGTAACATACTGGAAAAGTGAGATACAAGAGTTCTTAATCAACGACATATTACCAGTCGATAAAGTAATGGCTAAAAGAATACGGTTCAAGGCATATGGTTATGTGGTACTCAGAGATGTATTGTATAAGAAATCTTTTAGTCTGCCTTTACTTTGTTTCTGAGGGAATGATGAATCGCAGTTGATACTTTCAGAGTTGTATGATGGGGAAGAGTCATCACACCGTGGCTACAAAACATTGATACGAAGAGTACTCCTGGCGGGTTATTATTGGCCGTCCTCGGATGCAAAGGAATTAGTACATAAGTGCGACGCATGCCAAATATTTGATCATTCAATCCATATGCCCGTCGTGCCCTTTGAATCAATATCAGAGTCTTTACCGTTCGACTTATGGAGTATTGATCTAGTCAGACCCATTTCGATGGCATCAGGATATCGTCTAACAATTATTATTGCAATAGATTACTTCTCTAAGTGGGTGAAAGCTGAGCCGTTAGCAGGAACAAGGGAGAAAGATGTGATCAGGTTTATTATTTCTAACATATGTTGTCATTTTGGTATACCAAGAAAAATCATAATGGATAATGGACCATAATTCGATAACAATGTGACGAAAGCCTTTTGTGCATTTAAGAGGATACATCAATGCTTTTCAGCACATTTCCACCCTCAAGCGAATGGCCAGGTCGAATTGACTAATCATATAATCTTAGATGGCTTGAGGAATAATTAAGGCCAGAAAATGGCCGGATTACCTACAAGAAGTTCTTTGGGCTTACAAGAAAACTCATCGGACTGCAACACAAGAGTAGCCATTTGCACTCGTTTATGGGATGGACGATGTGGTACCATAAAGAACAATGTTCCCATCCTACAAGTTAAGTGAATACTCATAGGAAACAAATGATAGAGGAAAGCCCACAGAGTTGGAACTAATAAAAGAAAAGAGAAGAAGGGCACAATTTAACTCTTTACACTACCAGACTTTGATGAGGAGTCGGTATGCATCAAAAGTCAGAAAAAGAGAGTTTAAAGTTGGGGACAAAGTTTTAAAGAAAGTCTTCCTTCACACAAAATAAAATAGGCTACGAAAGTTAGTTCCCAATCGGTAAGGTCTGTACATGGTAACCAAGAAAATAAAGCCCGAGACGTACAAATTGAAAGATAAAGAAGGAAGAGATCTTCCCCACCCTTGGACTATTGAGCACCTCAAAGTTTATTTAGAGTAAACATGTAAGTATATAAATATTGTTTTTACCATTTTATGTAAGTATCGGTGGCATACTCTTTCCTACCCTAGTGGTGCTGGAAGGTTTTAATGATGTGCCCTAATAGTCGACTTATATATAAAATCCCATTGCCTTCGTAAATGATTCGCAGAATGTTTATCTTTTGAACTCAAAAGGCACTCCAAAAAAATTGGACTATAATGTTCATCTTTTTTAACTCAAAAGGCATTCCAAAAGAGTTTGGACTAGAATGTTCATCTTTTTGAACTCAAGAGGCACTTCAAAGAAGTTTGGACTAGAAAGTTCATCTTTTTGAACTCAAAACACACTCCAAAGAAGTTTGAACAATAGAGTTCATCTTTTTGAACTAAAAACACATTCCAAACAAGTTTGGACGAGAATTCATCCTTGTGAATCATAAGACAATGATATCAGTTATTAACATAAAATGTTTTCATATGAAGGATTTCTTAGGGAAGAAATATATTGAGTCAGATAAGAATTTTGAAAAGTTTTCATATTAAGAAACCAAATGTGTGATAAAAATTGTTTTAGGGTGGAAATTTTAAAAGTAGGAATTTTTCAGTAAGAAATAAATTTGAAGAGCACAACATCAAAATTCCTCACAACAGGAGGTCAATTTTACAAAAAAAAGTTCCAAAAGGTTGCGGTTACAAATAATCAACAAAACAAGGGTAAAAACATTCAAATTATGCTAGTCGGATGCAGAGTTTTCCTTACTGTCTTTCGAGGAATCGGATTCTGAGGATGAACTTTCTGAGTCATCGTTGGTCTCCAAATCTTCCATAGAAATGCCTGCAAGGTGGTGCATTTCAATAACGCGCAGCCAAAGGCTACCTAGCTTTAGGTCCAAAAAATTCTCATGCATCTCTAATACTATAGTGGACCTCATGTTAACATCTCTTTCTTTGAGGCGAGACACAATATTGGCTGCGTATGCATCGAGACGTTTCTTCTACTCAGTTTCAAAGTCCTTCATAGATTCGTTCTCATTTGACAACTTCTCAATATTTATAACAACACTTTCAAAGTATGCCTTAGTCTTTGTAAGACCATCAACTACTGTGTCCCGTTCGGTATCTTTAGCAATAAACCGTTCCCGTTCGTCGTCAAACTCTCTTCCTTCTTTGGAAAGTGCAGTCTCCAACGAAGTAATTTTGGTTAAACGTTCATCAGATGTCTTCTTTTCCTTGGAAAATTTGTCTTCAACCTTTTTCAGTTGGGACAATACCTCTGCTTTATTGGCAAGTTCATCTATCAAGTCTTGCACCTTTTGCTTCAGCTCATTCGCCTCGGAGATCAACTTCTTTACTTCAGCCCTTCTTTGAAAGAATTCATTCTTGTAATGATCCTTGCGGTTGGCTTTCCGTTCGAGGAGAGCAGCAACATGGAGCAATTTGTTTAGCTCATTGGAAACAAAATCATTTTCGTAAACATCAAAGTAAGCTGAAGCATGGGAGAGATATGCACCTTCTTCAAAGTTTTCTTCTTAACTCGTAGTCAGTTTTTTCTGAAGGGTAAATTCTCTCCCGAAGTCTGAGTCGACTATGACAACTTTCTTTATTGGGGGTAAGCCCGGACAGGTTGTATTGTCATTTTTCCTTCACTATCAACCATTTTATTTTGTTTTTCTTCAACAATAAGTCTTCTTGGTCTTACAACCCCAGCTCTCCCAGTTGGTCTTACTTCAACAGAAATATCATTATCAACATCCTTCAGTTGTTTTTCTTGGGCGTTGGTCGGAGGACTTACCCAGGGACCCACTGAGTGTTCTTGCTGAACTTTTGATGGCCTCTCTTCCTGGGTCTCATCCTGATGATCTCTTTGGGCTCCAACTCCCTGTTCCTCGAAAGTATCACTCTCCAAATTTGCATCTTCCTCGGTTCCTTCACCACATTCCTCGGGTTTTTCTGCATCTTGGTGACTCGGAGCCCGAGCTCGGGTAGGAAGGTAAACTGCGTTGTCCAAACATTTCAAGCGTTTCAGGATAACATCGTTTGGGGGAGGCTCCATGAGGTTAGACATGGACTTCTTTTCTCCAAGGTCATACATCCAAAGATTGTTTTTTACAAAGTTCATTAGTAGGAAACTTTGGTGAAATTTATGATCCCAATGTTCACCTGCCCAAAATCTTATCTGCATAAAGATTTCCTTGGTAGTTTTGGCATAATTTGTAAAGGGCTTGGTAATTCCCTTCATAGCTGTTTGAAAAAACATGTTAAGACTATCCAACTTTAATTAATAAAACAAAAGACTATGTGAAGATTCATACCTTTCCCGGACCACTTCAAAGTTAACCGATGGGGAAGGTCTTCGGAGCTTTTGAAGCCAGTTTCCCATAGCCTGGAGATAAAGACGAATTGTTACTTCCAATTTTTATCAAATTCTAAAAAATCTTTGATCACCTTGAAATGTCTTGCAAAACCAAGGGAGTCAAAAAGGTAATGAGAGTTCTTAGCCACACCTGAGATGAAGATAAGCTACTCCATGGAAAAAGTTGTCTCATAAAGTCTAGAGGCTACGATGCAGGCTATGAGTGTGTACCACATGTTAGTGTCAGCTTGATAGGGGAAAAGTCTGATGAGGTTGAAGTATTCTACTAGTGTATGATCAAGAGGTAGACGAAGGCATCAGTTCATGAGCTTGGTATAAAGGATCAGCTCATGATTGCGAACGGACAACAGAGTCTCTCCGATGGTGGGAAACCGAATGGTAATATTCCTGGGTATCCCCCACCGGTCTCTAAGCTTTACCTCCTTGGTCGGATGAAAATATTTATACTTCACGTTGTAAAGGGCAAGAAGATGCTTGGACTTGATATCACGAATGTTATCACCTAAAACATCTTCTATGTTCGAGGACATATATGTAGTGTGTTTCCTCTTCTTTTTATCTTTCTTTACCAAGGAAGCCTTTCCGCTCCGAGGGGGTGGATTGGTGATAATTTTGGGGGTAGGAGAAGAGACACCTTGGCTTGGCGTAGATGATCTAGGGGGATGAATCGCAGCAGGTACAGCTCGTAAGGGTTACGCCTCAACCATAACCACATCAGGTTGTTCGTGATCACTGTCTGGCTAATCAAGTAGAGCTTTCTCTTAGATTTCAGTGATGAACTTCAAAACTTGTTCTAAATGAACATCCATTGTCGAATATTTCGTGGGACTCACTTCTGGAGTTGTTTGTGGGGACCCCTGCAGAGTCACTTTATATCAGAGGTTGGAGATGCTGCGATGAAAAATCCTCCAAGTGAAGGAAAAAAGATCTATGAAGATTCTTGCGTTTCTCTATTGCCATAAATGATAAATCACCAGGTATAATCTAGCGCACTAAAAAGTTCATGACCATAAAAAGAAGAAGAA
This sequence comes from Limnanthes douglasii subsp. nivea, assembly GCA_036936605.1. Lineage (NCBI taxonomy): Eukaryota > Viridiplantae > Streptophyta > Magnoliopsida > Brassicales > Limnanthaceae > Limnanthes > Limnanthes douglasii. The sequence continues at coordinate 15,079,184 of JAUPFV010000003.1, read as the reverse complement.
TGGGTCGAAAAGATGGCAGTTTGTAGCCAGGAGTAAGAACATATTCTTGGGAGATCAAAACCAAACTTTGAGCTTAAGTCCTCCAAGATAATGTGATATAATGAGCACTCCACTAAGATGGTTAATTGATTTCACGGATCTTTATAAAGTACATAATCATGGATCGTGTTATATCTACATGAAATTTATTTATCTTTAATAATGAGTTTCTTTTGGACAACCAACCATATAATAAAAGAGTGTTTGAGGATGTTGTACGTATTAGGTTCGCCTAATTAATATGAGGAGCATAATTGCGGATGGTATGGTAAGTAATGCTTATGATGAAGATCTTACTTCTCTGGTTGGAGATATATAGTTTAACATTTTCCGTGTTTTTAGGAGGGGGAGTACTCTAATAACATTACTGATTTCCTACTAATGAGAGTGGTGAAATCTACTACCAGAGCGACTATAGTCCGACCAATTACAAGCGTCGTTGAAGATGTTGTTTGTAACTTTGATATTGTTGTTCATTCTAGCATAACTTATAATAACTGAAACATAATTGATAACAAAGAAAGTAAATAATAACCAATGATATATTATTGAAATGTGAAGTTTACTTTTTTCTGATTGTAGATTTTTATAAGTTAACGACGAAGCTCTTAAGTTGAAAATTTTCCTTTATCCTTAGCTAGGGGATGGACATTTAGTGAGATTCTGAATATATTCTCAGAATTAATCTAATTGCACCATATTAAAGTATTGTTTCCATTTATTATGAACCATTGATGCTTGAGGGCAGTCCACTGATTCCATAAATTGAGGTCTATAATCCCAAGATCGTCTTCAAGTGAGGGCAATAAGAGTTTATTCTAATTTAATTTGGTGTCATATATTATCGTTTTGGGGCCCGACAAAAGAATTGTCAAATAATTTGGGATAAATCTTTCGAGACTATGACAGGAATGATGAACGTGGATGATCAATAAACTTGGTCAATAAGAAAAACTCTAATAAGTTGAAGTCTCTCAGTGTATGACAAGTGTTTTGAATTCCAAGAGTTAATGCAGACCATAAATTTATCAAAAATAGGACGACGATCACTATATGAGAGCCGAGAAGTGATCAAATAGACTCTTAAATAACAAAATATGAGAATATTAGTCTTAAAACCAACGATGTTGGTGATGTTCTATCAAAGTTTTTTTTATAACACCATGAAGAAATATTTGTTTCTTCCGCAAATTAATATAGAGACCTGCGATGAAGATAAATTTCTTGAAACCCTCCTTAACTAATTTAATGGATTTGGCATTTGTACGACTAGAAATCATAAGATCGTATGTAAAGAAAATATTTAAAATTTGAAGATTATGACACTTCCAATGATATTTTAAAAGTGATCGAAACTTTTTCTTTAATTATACTAGAGAGGACTTGCATAATAATAACAAAAAGGAAAATCGAGAATGGGTCACCTTGTCGGAGATCTCTATTACCTTTGAATGAACCGAAATAAATTATTATTGATACTGTATGTATGGAAAAAGGTATAAATACATTAATATATTATTTTTAGTGGGGAATTCCATGAATATTATAATATATAAAATAACGCGCTAACAAACGTTATCGAATGCTTTCATGAGATTGATTATGAGAGATGCCATTAAACTTTTTCTTTTAGTGTGATATTCTCAAATAAGTTCTCGAGAATGAAGGATATTGACTAAGATGCTACGACCGAGAATAAATACAGATTAGGAGGAATTGATTAAAGAAGGGTGATATTGTTGTACTATGTAATGAGTCTAAAGTCAAACGAGGATGAAAAGTTATCTGATTTTGGGATAAGAGCTATCTATGCATTATTTTTAATTATGGTTCATACGTTCACCAAAGAGGAAATGATGGACAACGGATCTTTTAAGAAACTAAAGGTATAAGAATATGGATTGACGGTTTGTTATTTCTATACAAAAAAACACTTTTAATCTCATCTTTGGTGATATGCCGAATCATATTAATCTTGTCTAAGTAGTTAGTTTGGTGGTGATAAAGCGGTTGATACATGACGAGGATAGAATATTTAGATAATTATATAAATATACAGGGGTTTATGTAGTAAATGCATTTTACTTCATATTAAGAGTCAATATACATACAAATTAGAGTATATTAGTCTTTTGTACCAATATATCTAAAAATGAGGATATATTTACCATATAAAATACCCCACAAATGAGATTTATCTCATTTATCTTAAATTTATTCTTTAAATTACTGTCTCACTCTAAAAAACCTATATTATATCTTAAAAGTTTAATTCTTTCATTTCTATTTTTGAAACAATTTCGGTGTATCTAATGAAGGATTTGAACCTTATTCATGACACCTCTATAAAAAAAATTTCTTGTTTTCATTATTTTAAATTTTTAATCATAAATAATTTTATATTTAAGATAAAAGCTTTCAAAAATAAATTTTGTTATTATGATAATGATAAATCATGGAAAAAGAGAATAAAAAAGATAAATGAGCTAATGATGAGTAGAAGAGTATTTGGTGAGAATGTTCGTCGAATAATTTAAATCATCAAATTAAAGTTACGACGAATGAACAACAAATCTAATATATGTTTTGGTATTTATCTAGTTTTATTTGATCTCGATTCAGTGTAAGAAGATTTAGATTCTAGTTCGAAGAAGAACGTCATTTTCATATTATCGATATCCATATGTTTTAACCAATTAAAACTACGACGAACAAATGAAAAGAGTATTTAGTTAAATAAATTATGAATAAACATGATTTTATTTTCGATATCTATCGGATATGATATATATTTTTCAGATTCAAATCCAAATTGACCAAACTCACCAATAATTCGACGAGTCGTGCTCATAATAATGATGTTAGTTATCAAATGTTCATCACTTGTTTCTTGTTTAATATGAGACCATGTGTTGCGGTTTAGATCCGAAAAAAAATCAGTTAGTGAATTGAAGATTTTTTTAAGTTAACGAGGTAATTTGATAAGTTATCATAGTCACGATTGAAGTTTTTTTGTTTTGTTAACTTATTTATTTTCTGATTTTAATTCAAAGTTAACCAGTTAAAACTATGAGAGTGTTGTTTTAAATCTATGAATCATTATTGATTCTCGATCAATATTTTGTTGTTTTGTATTTTAAATTAAAGTTTACAAATAAGAAGATATGCTTAAATCATTGTATTATCCCTCGACTATCCCATTTTTCTTTTATTTAGTCCATCGACTTCAAAAAAATCCTTTGAGGTTCATAGACTTGATTTTTTTTTTATAAATTTAGTCCATGGCACCATGGAAAATATCACACCATGGACGAAATTGATAGATTTTGTCAAGTTTAGGGAACTGAAAGGGGGATTTTGAAGTCAAATGACTAAATAAAAGAAAATGACGTAGTTGAGGGATTGTGCAGGTATTTAAACCTAAGAAGATAAAGTGATTTGTTTATAAGTCGTTGTTAACTTATGATTGATTATTGATTGGAGTCTATGAGTTTGTTTTTTTTTTTCCAATAATTGGTTCACTCTCTATGTTTTCATTAAGTTGTGATTATAGAATTTTAGTTGTTTAGTTCTCGATTAAGATATAACATTGTTTACATTCGACAATAATGGTAAATTTGATTTTTTATTCAAATTATAATGAATGAAATCATGATTTATTGATTGGTTGACTTAATTAAAATTAGACGTTGTTATTGGAATTTCGAGTTCTCGTCGATGTATAACTAAATTTGCTAATTAGTTTGATTCAATTAATATTTGTTTTTGTACAACGATATATATTTATATTAGTTTATATTAGTTTAAACATTTGAGTGTAGAATTAAAATATATTGAAACAAACTCATGTCTATAATAAAATTTGATAATCTTTTTTTGATTTGGTATTTGATGTTGATTGATTCTGAGTTCAGTTCAAGTTATACTTACTGTCAAAATATAACTGTCTTTATATTTGTATAATCTTTTTTTGATTTGATGTTGATTGATTCTGAGTTCAGTTCAAGTTATACTTATTGTGAAAATATAGTTGTGTTAATGAACTTTATTTGATTTTAGAACTTATGGTAAAGGAATCGAAGGTGTTCAAATAGCCGTGTTGAATAATATGGACGGATATACGATGAAACAAATATTAGTTTAATTGAATTTCTGTCTAGATCAATTCTTAGGCCAAACACGACTGCCAATAATTGGAGAGAGGTTGATGATGTCAAGTAAAAATTCAATTTGCATTTGTATGTTGGTAATTTTGGTGTTGATGAACTACAAGTTAAATGATCCATAAAATCATAATTCAATATTTACAGTTAGGCGGGACTATAAGATGTTGCCAACAGGGTTGGTTATAACTCTAAGCAAATTTAATCACATTTATCCTTATAAAAATTTCTTGAAACTCCTAAAGTTATACTTAAAAGTGACCGACAAATGGGTAATGTGGAAATTAGCTATGGGCATCAGTAATAAATGATATTCGGGGAATTTACATAGAAAATTCAATATCATTGAAAAATCATACCTTATATGAGATCGTGATTATAAATACTTTTCATCAGTTTGTAGAGACTAAGTGGTTGTATGATAAACCAATAATCATATTTTAGAGTGCACAACAGATCTTTATCCAGATGGTCGTAATGACAAAACCTTTTCAATTCACTTTCAAACTACGAGATAAATATTAAAATTAACAAAATCCTTGTTGACTATCAGAGTTAAAAATTGTTTACTATTTGAGTATAAAAATATTTATGGCCAAAGATCGAGTGAGGCTTTATAAAAAATGAAATAGATTTGAGGTCATTAGAAACCAACAATTATTTTTGTGATGATAGATTCATCTATAAATCATCGTAAAAATCAAATATCTTATAGTTTCGACACTAGTATTCATAAACCAAAAAGGTAGTCAACAATTAATGATAATTATTAATTTGATTGTTAAATTTTCAAGACAATTATCAACACACAACGGTTATTATATATATTAATGACGACAATCACTTGTGACATTTTATACTACAACTTCATCAACAAGTATTCAAATGTGAGGTATTTCTAATAATGAAGCTCAATTATCATAATATAATATTTAACATTTACATGTTTATTTAGAATCCACAATCATACATATATTTAAGACAAATGTATCATTATTTTTACATATATTTAAGGATTTCAGATTATTTTTTATACATAGTTTAAATTTAAATTATACATCAACAATAAATAAGTTGTCCAACAAACCTTAAAAAATATAAGTTGTCAAGTAATTGGTCTAATGAGTTCTATGTCATTGTCATCCATTAATACCCCTTTAACAAATACTCTAAATTTGGTTTAATGACTTGGGGGGCTTATGGGTTCAAAGATGGTTATGAGGTTAATAATTCATAAAACGATGGATATGATTGTTCCAAAGAAAGGGTTTATGATGGTTTATAAAATGATAGTCTTTAATGTTTCATATGGTTTATAAAATTTTTGTTAATTGAGAAATACTAATATTTTACAAGTCTACATCTAACAAATATTCATATTTCTAAGAAACTTTCCAACGATGGTATTTATGAAGTTTCTTTTACCAACGGTCTTTATGAGATTTCTCCAAATTGACGAATTAACTACTAGCGAAGGAAAAAGGCTACATGAGTTAAAAAATTATAACTAATAAGCGAGCATGGCTACACTACAAAATCAGTTGAAAAGTATAAGAGGTTACATATCCAAGTAAATATATTTATTTTTGAAATAAAATGTTACTAAAAGAGTTAAAAAATCCAGATGATAAAAATAGATAATTAAATTACGAAGTTCATACTGAGAAGTTATGAAAAAAAATATGATTAATAATAAGTTAATAACAAATCAATTAAACGAGTCATACAAATGGGTCAGTATATAATTGTAACTAATCGAAACAGTTTCATAAATAAACTTAGGTTAGAAAACCATAAAGTGTTCCATTGACCAAATTAAGCCCTGACTAATTGTCAAATTCACTAAAATGTTTAATAAACCGAACCTAAAATTGGAAAATTATAAGACTACACAACCGACCATAATGAGCCCTGACTAATATGTCAAATTCATGAAAAATAATTAATAAACCAAACCTAAGGTTAAGGTTACATTGAAGAGTTTAAGAATAGCTATAGGGTAATTTTGTGTTACGAGAATCTTTTAGTGTCAAAATAGAGTTAAGTTCTTTGTTTAGGAGCCTTTTAGAGAGAGAAAGTAATATTATATTCACCATGGAATCTATAAAGCGTGTGTGGTCCTTTTATAGTACAATTACGGGTCCCACACGCTTTAATTCCCGTTTATTACATCTTTGGTCCCTATATCTTTTTACCTTTTCATAATGGTTATCTCTATTATAGTCTATACAATTCTCCCTAATACAACTTATTCTTTACAATTTTATCCTTACAAACTTCTTCTTTATAATTCTCTCCTAATAAACTTCTTCTTTACAATTTTACCACACGTCTTTTATTCTCCCTTATCAGTAGCCTCCCAGTCCTAGTAAAAATATTTTTACTGGGACTCTAAAGATATCTTCAAATTTCGTCTTATGACTTCAATTCTCTTCGAAAATGCGCTTCCTCGAATAGCTTTCCTCTTCGAATAATACTTCATAAAAAATTGTTCTTCAAAAATTATCTCCTCAAGATATACCTTTAATAAACTGCTCTTTGAAGAAGAACAAGTCTCCTCCTCGAAAATATAGCCTCCCACGTTATTACCGGTAGCCCCCCAATCTTTGCGATGTTTTAGCATAGCTTTAAAGAAAAAGCCTCTCTTTAATTTTTCTCATCGGACTTCACTGATCCAGCATTACCGAATTGCCCCTATTAGACTAAGACATGGCAAGGATTTAGATGCTTCGAACATATCAATACAAAATGGTAGGCCGTTATTGTGCCGTCAGAAATCGTGACTCCTTGTCACCAAATCTTTCTGGAGATCTTATTCATGTTCCCAATGTTTTTCATCATTGGATTGTCCTTTCACCTTCACCCTTGTTTTTCAAACCAGCAAAAGCGTACCTATGGTACCCATAATGCCCATAGGCAAACAAGAGAAAAATTCCCCAGGCCTTATCAACTCGAAAAGCCTATCTCGCTTTATAAATATTGACCCCCTTCCATATCATTCCAATATTTATAAATCTAAAAATTTCTAGAGAGATAAAGCTGGCTTATAAGCCTCGTCAGATTCCAGAGTGCTGTTGATAAGTAAAAGATTCTAAGAAAGAGTTGTTGTTGGTGAATACATTGAGCCTCAACCCCAACCTCCTGTTACTACGCTCTATGGTGCCTGGCCTCCACCGGAAAATTCCACTGCTATCATACCCCTCGAAGTTTCAAACCCGTCTAATTTCCGATCAAAGTAAAGTCGACCTCATGGGTAAAGATAAACCGCATAAACACTCGTCTGGGAAGAGGAAAAAACACCATAAGAAGAAATCCAAGGAGCGCAAGCGTGCTAAGAGGACGCCCTCAGAGACTTCGAACTCCCCCTTGGCTCTAATCGTTGAAAACCCTCTGCCAAAAAATGACAACTCATGATCGAGCCTTCCAACCACTCCTTCAATCACAGCAGCTGGGAGCCCTCGATTTTCTCCAGGAAGGAATACCTTAACCGAAGAGGAGCTTCAAGAAATACGAAACAAAGCTTTGGCTGCTAAAGGAAAAAGGATTACCTCGGATATCCCTGAACCAGAAATTCAACCAGCGTCTTCTGCAGAGCAAAATAAGACCATTAAATTGCCTTTAGAATCTTCTAGTCAAGCGACTACCAGTCATCCAATAATGTCCGAAGAGCAAGCTCATCGGATTGCACCTAAGTCTAAGGGAGATATTACTCTTCCCTTAGAACTCGATGTCATTGCAGGCAACAATATTCGAGGGATTGAGAACAAACATATGGTGGCACTGCACAACATACAATATAAGTATTTTTCACCATCCGAAGAGCCCATGCTGAGGACCCGGTGGTGCATTCCTTCGTATATTGACATAAGGTTTCCCTCGGAAGGTGAGACTCCTCTATCAGTGAGGGATGATGAACTAATTGTTTATACCGAAATTATGAATTGAGGGTTAAGGTTTCCTTTAGACCCATTTTTATTGAGTACTTTGCCAACATTGGCCTATGCCCTTCACAAGCCGGACCAAACATGTGGACGCTTATGGAAAATCATCATGGCTTCGAGGATTTCAGAAATCGAATTCTCCTTAGAAGAGCTGATCGGACTATCTGGCTTAGCAAGGAATCCATTTTTTCCATTTTACTCGCTAACTTTTGGTCGACGATAAAAAGTTTTAAAAGACTTGCTAGAGGCTGATAAGAAATGAGGGGCAACAATTTATCTTCTTCACTGGTCACTGGGTGACATGGTCAGAATCGACTCCTTCGAATCCTCACAGGCTATCCCTCTTGTGGACCAACAAATGTAAGTTTACTAACTTCTTTGACCTTTTCTCCTCGAATAATAATGTACTGACTTGAAAATTCTTGTAGCTATGACATGTATTTCACAACCCTACTCGGATTATGTGGAGAGTGCCACTACTGTCTTCACCAAATTGAGCGAGTGGGCCAAAAAACACTCGGAAAATAGATTCCATTTGTGCTTCGTGAATAACAACTTAGCTATGAGCCGGTTGTGGAGGTTGAACCCTCTTGATCAATTGACCTCGAAAGAACTAATTACCCCTCCCCCACAGCAAGAAGTTCTAGACCGAGTGACTAAAAAAGACATAGTCATATACCTTCCAAAGCGCTCTCGTGCCAAGAGTCATCTTGGTAAATCCGACGAGGAAGTTTCCACGAAGGATCGCCAGTCAGATAACAAAGGGATAGTCACCAATCAAGAACCACCTCCCTCGTCCAATATTATGATACCCGATTACAATTATCCTCCAAAGAAATCTATCCATCCTCCGAAGAAGAAAAATATCAAAACAAGAGAAAAGAAAAACAAAGCTGTACTGGAGCCCATCCAAGAATTACCCAAGGATGGCAAAATGCAAGATGACGTTCAAGAAACCGCTCAGGGCAACGAGCTCTAAGAAAAATCAAGTTTTGCTCCCATCGAATTCTCCGAAAAGGAAGTTAGAGATAATTCTCCCAAGGAAAATTCTAATCAGACACCGAACTCTCCTCATACTCAGGCTTCAAGTCCTGCTCCCATCGAAAATTCCCATATACTGGTACCACTCCCCATTCCTCAAAGCAATCCTTCTCAGAATGTTGACATTAATATTCTAACAGGGGAGACTTTGGATTATGATCCCACAGTGCTAGGCTCACCCTCTAACTCCTTCGAGATTCCTCAGCACGATGAATTCTCATTAAGTCTTCGCAGCCTTTTACATTCTTCTGTAATCATGGGTCGAAGAATGCTGCATCTGGAAGATCGAAAAAATCATTACAAGTTCAAGGCATCGCTGGTCTCCTCACAACTTGAAGAGGAAAAGAAACAATACGCTGTTGTGGAGAGTCAAGCAGAGGCACTTTACGAAAGACTATCTGCCTCTGAGAACTATGTCATCATGCTCGAAAGATGTTTCCAGGAAGAAAGACACCTCTATCAAAATAAGACGGGGGCTCAAGAAAGACTCTTGACCGAACTTCAAAAGGCTCATGAACTGGCATGTAGGGGATTTAAAGACTGTTGTGATGACTATAAAAAGGTGATGAAGGACAGAGAAAAGTTGGTGAAGCGAATCGAAGATTTTCCTCGACAAGTTGAGGAGGAGAAGGAAAAAACCGTGAATACCTATGCGGAAAGATTTAATGCTCGAGATACTACAGTCTGAGCAAGCCTGATTACCCAAATTCATGCAGAGCACCCCGAATATGACTTAAGCAGCTTTTGGAAACTCGTCTCCCTGGACCTTCGTCCTCCTCACATTGTGGTGAGTAATAGTGAATCATCATATTTTGAGGAAAGTTACTCATCAGATAAGTCTGGCTAGTTAGGAAAAATGGTAGTATAGTTAGCAGTTTTTTGTGTATGTATGTCCTTTTAAGGCGATTTTCGTAACCCTGCTGACTTTGTTCGAGGAGATGGACTCCTCGGATTTTTTTTGTATGCCCCAGTATGGAATGTCGATCGTGTAATTTGTTAATTTGGATACGTTTCATAAGTGTTTGTCAACTTGCGTTGAATAGTTGATCTATACCGACTTGCATCGTAATATTCATTAGGAACTGTGATAACACTAACTTAGAAATATTTAGAAGCACTAAAAAATTCGAGGCACAAGATATTGTGACCCAAACAATAGTTCAATGCACCAAAAAATATAAATAGTTTGAAGCACCAAAAAATTCGAGGCACAAAATATTATGACCCAAATAATAGTTCGAGGCAGCAAAAAATTCGAGGCACCAAAAAATTCGAGGAACAAAATATTGTGACCCAAATAATAGTTCGAGGCACCAAAAAATATAAATAGTTTGAAGCACCAAAAATTTTGAGGCACAAAATATTGTGACCCAAACAATAGTTCGAGGCAAAAAATGTGTTGTATTAATTAGCTCATAGTGACATCTCGTTAAAACCTTCATGTGCCTAACATGGTAGGAAAGAGTATGCCCTCGCTGTTTTGGTAAACCTGGAAATACAAAAAGACAAAGATTATATGCTAACTTGTTACTCATTCAAGGTACAGTTTTAAGTGTTTGATGTTCCATGGAAGCCTCATATATCGTCCTTCATTGTCTTTTAATCTATATGTTCTCTGTTTTACTTTTTCTGTTACTCCATAGGGGCCCTCCCAATTTGGTCCAAATTTTCCAAGACTCTTCTCTTTAGTATGTAGAAAGACTTTGCGTAAGACTTTGTCCCCCACCTTAAAATCTATGTGCTTTACTTTAGAAGTATATTTACTCCTCATTAGGGTTTGATAATGCAAAGACTTCAACTATGCGCTTTGTCTTTTCTCTTCAACCAAATCTAATTCCAAGGTTCTGCTTTGGTTGTTCACATCTTCTGTATAAGTTGCCACACGATATGATGGGAGAACAATCTCCGAAGGGACAACTGCATCCATACCGTACACTAATGCAAATGGAGATGCAGCAGTGGCAGTTCGAGGCTTTGTCCTATAAGTCCATAATACTTCTTGTAAATAATCAGGCCATCTTCCTGTCTTTCCCTCCAAATCCTTTACAGCCCATCCAGAATTGTTTGATTGGTCACTTCCACCTGACCATTAGCTTGGGGATGAAATGGGGCAGAAAAGCATTGTCGTATTCCCCTGGAAAGGCAAAAGTTTTTAAATTCTTTGTTGTCGAACTGAGGTCCATTATCCGTTGTGATTTGCATTGGTACCCCAAAACGACAGCAAATATTTGAAACGACGAATTTGATAACATCTTTTGCTTTCGTCCCTGCTAGGGGTTCCGCTTCCACCCATTTAGAATAATAATCCACCGATACAATTATATTATGTCTGCCTTCAGACGCCATTGGTAGGGGCCCAACTAAATCAATGCCCCACCTGTCAAATGGAACAGCTTCAAAAATACTTTCCAAGAACACCCCGGGCTTGTGAATTATGTTTGCATAGCGCTGACACGTATCACATCGTTTTACCAAGTCTTTCGCATCCGAAGAGATAGTCGGCCAATAATAACCAGCCAAAAACACCCGTCAAATTAACGCCTTATACCCACAATGGGCTGAACCTTCCCCATCGTGCAATTCGGACAAGACAAATTTGCGACTCATCCTTGTTCAGACACCTTTGTAATGGTCGGCTCAAAGATTTCTTATACAAAATGCCTCCCAACATGATATACCTATGAGACTTGAACCTGATCTTCCTAGCCTCGTACTTTCCAGCTGGTAAAATATTTTTTTCCAAGAAGTCAATAATTTCTGACCTCCAATCATTTGTGATCACATTGCTTACCTCTTTAATGTTCATTGAATGCTCTGCATCGATCATGACCGAAGGATGCTCCTGAATCAAGACCCATGGGTATCCCTCCGTTCGCGAGGTTGTAGCCAAAGAATCTGGGACGATATTTGCCTTTCTTTGAACATGTTCATACTGAACCGCCTCGAATTTAGCAACCAAATCTTTTAACGCTTTCAGATACTGTATCAGCTTATCTTTTCTGGCCTCAGACTCACCCAAAGTTTGATTTATCACCAACTGTGAATCACTGATCAGTTTAATCCTTTTGGCCCCACATATTCGAGCTAAGCGCAAACCCGCCAATGTTGCCTCATACTCTGCCTCATTATTAGTCGCCCTGAAACCGAATCGAATAGCTTGGAACATGGCTATCCCTTCTGGAGAAGTTAATTGGACACCCGCACCACTTCTAGATTTATTCGACCCTCCATCCGTTCGAACCAACCATTCTGTGTCATCAAAGTGGTCAATAGTCTCCATGTCGTCCCTTTCTGAGTGGAATTCAACCAAAAAATCAGCCAAAACCTGGGTTTTTATCGCCGTCCGAGGCTCGAATGTTATGTCAAAATCTCCCAATTCGACTGACCATTTAGTCATCCTCCCAGATATATCGGGCCTTTGTAACAGACCTTTCAGGGGTAATGTCGTTCGAATAACAATAGGATGTGCCTGGAAATAAGGTCTCATTTTTCGGGCGGTTATTACCAAAGCCAAAGCTACCTTTTCCAACTTCAGATATCGTTTCTCAGCATCCAACAAACTTTTACTGACATAGTAAATGGGTTTAAAAAAAGTTTCCTCTTTCCAGAGTAACACGACACTGACCGCACAATCTGATACCGCCACATAGACAATTAATCTCTCCCCTACCAATGGTTTAGAGAGTATATCAGGGGACGTCAAATATTCTTGAATTTTGCAAAAATCTACTCAACACTCATTGGTCCAATTAAATTGTTTTGCATTTCGCAATACCTTGAAGAAAGGTGCACATTTGTCCGACGATCGAGAAATGAATCTATTCAGTGCTTCCAATCTCCCTGTTATGATATGGACTTCTTTGATATTTCAAGGTGGAGTCATGGTTGTTAAAGCTTTTTTATGTTCTGGGTCAGCCTCTATACCTTTTCACTTATCATATAGCCAAGGAACTTACCCGATCGTACCCCAAAAACACACTTTTCCGGATTCAGTTTCAAATCAACCTTACTCAAATTGTTAAAAGTTTCCTCCAAGTCAGAAAAATGATCTTCGTCCCGCAAACTCTTGACAAGCATATCATCGATATACGCTTTGCCATTCCTACCAATTTGCCTCTCAAAGGTTTTGTTGACCAAGCGCTGATAAGTTGCCCCTTCATTCTTTAGGCCAAATGGCATAACCTTGTAGCAATATAATCCTCTCCTGGTGATAAATGACGTGCTCTCTTCATCTTTTACATCTAACCGGATTTGATTATATCCTGAATATGCGTCCATGAAAGACAATAATCGATTACCTGAAGTCGAATCCACTAACTGATCAATGCGAGGCACCGGAAAAGGATCCTTATGGCAAGCTCTATTCAGGTCTGTGAAATCCACACACATTGTTAGTCCTTTTCTCACGCAAGTATACGCGGTCAAATCGTAGCAAGTAATAAGTAAGAAAGATCGTTCCCACGAAGACTAGGTGTATAAGACAAGAATTCACTTATGCAACAACGTATGATTATTAAACTAATGCTTGAACGAGTAATAAAGTATGAATGTAACTAAACAAATCAAGTAACAAGAATATCTAATGAGTTTTACTTATGCGAGAGAAAACATGGAACCCTAACTTCATTGTTTATTTTACTTAGAGTATTAATATACTTAATCAATATGTAAGATAACTATGATTACTAATCAGATAACACAAAATCAGAATACGCTACCTTTCAGTACACGTAAACCAAACCACTTAAACAACCACAAAAGAGATAGCAGTTAAGCAGACACCGCGTGCATGACAATCCTATATGTCTATATGAATTGAGTTACAATTGGTTTAAAGCACAAGTTACCTATTTCGATTACATAGGGTAATATGATATGGTTAATGACATATTACGAATCATGAATAATCACAATATGAATCATTCAAGAACCTATGCTAGCATGACAAGTTCTAAACCCTTAAATATACTTTCGCATTCATTAAAGATAAACAATCTAGATGTTCGCGACGCATCTAACAAAAAAACACAACCATACTAGGTAACCGATAAATATATCTCAAAAAATCAATTAAGCAATAAACCCTAAATATTATTTAAACAAATCCGCTAAGGTTCCATGACAATGATTAGTTCATAATCGAACAAATCATCATCATGGTCTTAAAAATTAACATAGCTTGATGAATATAAATAAAAATAAAAATAAACGAAGAAGAGTTTAGAAAATATTAAACCGAAAAAGAAACTCGAAGTCAATTCGCCGTCAATTGTCGTCTGTGTTAATCAAAATTCAATTCGGCGTCAAAATCGGCATACACCAGTTGTTATAAACGGACATATCAATTGTAATACCCGTTTTGTCTTCTCTGCTTTGCTTTTCGAACATACATCAATTGTGTATGCTTTTGGAACGGACACCAATTGGCTTTTGCTTACACCAATTGTATATGCTTTTCAAACAGACTCCAATTGGCTTTGCTGTAATCAAGTCTCTCGACAATCCCCATTTTTTTTCTTTGCTTTATTCTATTTATAATCTGCCGAAACCCTAAAAACAATTAAATTATGTATCGTAAATATTTATATTAAATAAAATAATATTTTAAACAATATAGCTAAATAAAATATTCGGATTAATCTAATATTCCTTTCTTAATTCAGCATTAATTTCCTTTTATTCTTCGCTTTAATATTTTCTTCTTAATTTAATATTTTAAACAATATCTTAGAAAATATATTTTCCTTTTTTTTCAACATTAATATATTTTTCAAGCATTAATATATATTTTTTTGGAAAATCACTCGTCATAATATATTTCAAGCATTAATATATATTTTTTTTTGGAAAATCACTCGTCATAATATATTTCAAACATTAATATATATTTTTTTCAACATAATTTATTTTTCAAGCATCAGTATATTTTTCTTTGTTTTCAACTGTTCCGAAATTGCCCTCAAGTACATTAATTTTCCAGTTTCTTCAATTTCAACCCCAAATTTATTAATATTATCACAATTTACTCGCGGCACAAGCGTCTTTAAGAATACTGGAAAAATACGTTAAAACTCAACGAATATTTGAGAACCGCTGACGAATTTAAGAATAATGGAAGCGTAATAAGTGATATGAAATGCACTTATCACACATCCTCCACTTGTCATTCTTTATCCTGACCAAGGTTGGATTCGATGCCCATACGTGATACTGTGACTCTCGAATGTGGCATATGCTTAATAACATTTCCACCTCCGAAAGAATAGTCGCAGACTTCTGCTAAGAAACTGGTCTCTTTTTCTGGAGAATGGGTCGAACATCAAGCCGTACTGCAAGTTTATGACATATTATCTCTGATGGTACTCCGGTCACATCTTGTGCACACCAAGCAAACATGTCGAGCTTGTTAGACAAAAACGCAATAAATATTTCTCTGAACTCAAAAGAAAGTTTTACTCTGATCTTCAAAAAAATTCCATCTCCAAATTTATGCTCCTCATAATCCTCTTCTGGGACCAGAAATCTGGGGGTCTCCCTCGGATCATCACATGGAATAATTTTCGAGGAAGGACCCTTTAATTGCTATGTCGTGTCCGATACATCTCCGTGAACTCCCTTCGAGGATAAAGCTATCTGGTAACATTCTTGGGCCATCTTCTGGCTGCTCCTGATTGTCCCAATGTTTTTTTCTACCACATATTTCAGATACTGGTGCACCGTCGAAATCACACCATGCATTTGGGACAACCAAGAGCGGCCAAAAATCGCATTATATGAAGTTGGTGCGTCAACAACAATAAATAGTACTTCCACTTCCTTCTTAAACGGCCCACGACCTAACTCGACCACGCACTGAAATTCTCCAACAACCACTGCTGTGGCACCGGTAAACCCCACTATGGTTCTGTCGGACCGTCGTATAACAGGTGGGTCAGAAATTCTCCTGTAAGTGCTCATAAACAAAATGTTGGTGGAACTTCCTGTGTCAATAGGTATCTTCTGAACAGGATCTCCGGCAATACCCGTAACAATCACTACCGCATCTTCGTGCGGGCCCACGACATTTCGCATATCATCATCAAAACATATGATGGGGGAAGGTAAGCGATGCATTTGTGCTGACACCTCTACTTCAATCTGAGTGGTCAAATTGACCATATGTCTTTTCCGCTAACTATTCGAATTCCCTGCGACGGTATCTCCTCTAAAGATAGCAGTGACTCAAAAAAAGCACAGAGGTCGTTTACTTTCCCCATCAGAATAATCTCCTCCATCATGTTCACGTTGTTCCTCCCTTCCTTGGGATCCAGATATTCTTGCTCAAGATAAAAAACATCAACCTCCTCGGAAATCACCATGGTTGTATCAGCGATTTTTGGAACAGCCTTTACCACAACATTTTTCTGGGAGTGTTTTTTTCATAAACTCTAACAACATTCTGTTCTCGATCAAAGCCTGCACTTAATTTTTCAAAGCAATACAGTCCTTAGTATCGTGCCCAATATCCTCATGATACTTATAATACTATCTAACACTTTTGTTTTCCCTCGGAGTCTGAATAGGATAATGTTTTCTGAACGACACCGTTGATCTTGCCTTATCAAATATCGTGGCAACATTTTCCGTTAACTCCGCAAAATAGTCTGGTCGAACCCATTTGTTCGAAATTGGCCTTGCCCCTTGGTTATAATTTTGCTGGTTGCCATAGTACTGTGGGTTTGTTTTCTGCCTCGTCGGATACTGACCCGTACTTTTGGCTTGAACATTGGCACGAGGCCCATGGTTGTTAGACTCAGATCTCTGAAACTGGTTCTGATCCAATTGATCGTCGGATCCTTTCTTGGATGCCTGAGTCTCCTCCATCAGAATTCTCTTCTCAACTTGATCCAACAATGCTCCAAATGTTATGGCCTGACTCTCCGACACCGTATCCTTTGATAGTCCAGGGAGTAGGCCCATTCTGAAAGCTGCAAGTGCCACTGAGTCTTTGCAGTACTCCATGTCCGTTTTTGTTTTGACGAATCGATTGGTATAATTCTTCAAGATTTCCCCAACTTTTTGTCTACAATAGATTATCGTATCTCCATTAGCTCTGAACGTTTTGCTCCCCACAAAATGCTGTCTGAAGATATTCCAAAACATGTCGAAATTCTTTATTGATCCCTGCGGAAGCCGATTATACCACTTGGAAGCTACCATTTAAAAGTCTGAGAAAACACTAGACACGACAATTTATCATCATCATTGAAATTAATCATGAAGTTTTTGAATTGCTCAATATGATTATCAACGTCTTGTGTCCCATCAAATTTTTCTAACTTCGAGATATCGAAATGTTTTAGGAGATTGCCCACCAAAATTTACAGGGACAAATAAGAAGCTCTCCAATTATGACCCGTCCGATAAGCATTAGATCTCAAGTTTTCATTACTCGGAAAATACAATCCCTCCTCGGACGGCAGAGTATATTGATGCTGTCACTCCGAATTTCGCGGGCCAACATTTTGGTTCCCAGCGGGAAAGTTCGTTTGGCCATAACCCCGCTCATTAACTCGAGTATGATAACTCTTCTCCCTCGGAGATTTCCTCTCCGAGCTCCTTCCCCTCCGGTGTTCTGCGTGTCTTCGACCATGTCTTTTCTTTCTGTGATTTTTCCTAGGAGATGAATCCGACGAGCTGTAACGAGAATAATCGCTCGATTCAGAAGACTCCAGATGGCGTTTCTCGTTCCTCCTCGAAGAACGTCGTTCATATCCTCTGTATCTATCATCCCTGTTTTTAGGACAAAAATTGGTTTCGCGCTCCTCTTTTCCACTGTCTGGCTCCCTTCTCACCTCGGAGCGAAGATTTGCCTCAACGGTTTCTTTTTCCGCCTTCAACCTTTCAATCACCAGCAACAATTCGTTCCTTCGGGCCAACAGATCCGAGTCATCAAAGGTGTCTCTGACGCGCTGGGCCCCATGCGCCTTGTACGCCATATCATTTCGATAATCGTCACCCACCAGATTCTCATTGCAGTTATTAACAAAATCGTCCTCTTGCTCTTCCATAATTCTGCTCGGATTAAGAATTATTTCCAGGAAGCGATTGGCGTTAGAACAATCTTCGTTTCCTACAGACGGCGCCACTGAAGAGTTTAAGAATAGCTTTAGGGTAATTTTGTGTTACGAGAATCTTTTAGTGTCAAAATAGAGTTAAGTTCTTTATTTAGGAGCCTTTTTAAAAAGAGAAAGTAATAACCAGATTAAGTAGAGAGAGAAAGTAATATTATATTCATTATGGAATCTATAAAGCGTGTGTGGTCCTTTTATAGTACAATTACGGGTCCCACACACTTTAATTCCCGTTTATTACATCTTTGGTCCCTATATATCTTCACCTTTTCATAATGGATATCTTTATTATAGTCTATGCAATTATCCCCTAATACAACTTCTTCTTTACAATTTTCTCCTTACAAACTTCTTCTTTACAATTCTCTCCTAATAAACTTCTTCTTTACAATTTTACCACGCGTCTTTTATTCTCCCTTATCGTACATAACTTGCCATACTCCGTGCTCACTTAAAATTTCGAATTGAGAATATGGTTCATAAACCAATTCTAATGATAAAAATCTATAAAGTTACGCAATTGGCCATATTGTTTCTCGATTTAAATGTTAAAGATAAAAACTGACTCCACAACAAGAAGGACAATATATATTTTACTTATCAAATAAAAAATATATTAAGTAAATACAAGAATAAAAGTTTGTTAATGGTTTAAATTTAAGAGGTTATGCATCCAAAAAAGAGAATATTTCTATATAAACCACATTTATTTGAAAAATGTAAGATATCACACTATTTTCTAATGTTCATAATGATCCTCGAAACGACGAATTCATATGTGTACAATGATATTTAAAGTGATGGTTCTTAATGTTTCTAAAGTAAAATAACGACAAAATATGAACCTTTATATATTCTTGAAACGACAAATATAAAAATGTAAATATTCATATCATTAATATTTATATGTAATTTTCATAATAAAAAATGAAAATAGAGCATCGAAAAAATAAATCTGTGAGAGCATCGACAAAAGAAAGAATAATCGGCAAAAAATATATTTGACTAATACGTGGTGAATAAAAGGCAAAAATAATTATTTGAGGATTGGAAAGATATTTAACATTTTGACAATATCTAAACTAAATAGTTAAAATAAAGTAAATTTTTATTTATTTATTAAATTAAGTTTTTTCATATTCTTGTATACATGAAAAACAACATATAAAAGAATTAAAGTGAAGAAGATGGGAATATAAATTGAAATAGAGCTTGAAGAAGAAATAATTTGAAGATTACTTATGAGAATGAAGATTGACATAAAGTATGAAAAATAAAAAACTTGAAGACTACACTATCCGGATTTACTTAAAGACTTGTAGTTTTTGTGTTTCATTTGACACTCAAACTTATAAAATATGGGGAGTCGTGATGAGGATATAATATTCAGATACTAGTAAAAATATGGAGACATTTTACTTTGTATTAAAAGTCAATATACAAACAAATAAGATATATTGGTCTTTTAAACCAATATATATATATATATATATACAAATAATGGTATATTGGTCTTTTACACCTCTATACTTGTTATTTTCCACATATACACGAGAAGTACCCCATGAAGATGATATATCTCATTTATCCCAAAATTACTCTTTTAGTTGTTTTTCAATCTAAATTTATCTCCCCTATATGTTAAAAGTTATTTTCTCTCATTTATAAATCTAAATTAATTATGGTATATTTGATGAAATTTTTGAACCTCATCAATACGAGCTAGTCTAGGATAACTAAGAGAGTATTTTTACCCAAAAATATTGGAGAAATTGTTGACAGAAATTCGAGCGACGCCCTAAGGTGAGGTGCAAGATTTTCCCAGACTATCAATAATGAAGATGATCTTGTTAAGGATGATACGAGACTTGATAATATTATTGAATAATTTGGAGTTGAGGTCACCAAAGTTGAGCCAAGTTTGGCGAGATTTTTATTTGAAAAATGATTCTTTCGTTATAGTGAGGAAGACACAATTTTATTTATTTATTATACTTCGATGATAGATGAAAATTAGAGATCGGTAACTAGATCTTGTTGGGTTCGGAAAATAAAGTTTTGGAAAAACAAAGCCTTTTTGTTAATATTAATATATTTTTTTGTTAATGAGATATATGGAATGTTGAAGACGATTAATATTTACGGGTTAATTTACTTGTTATAACCGTCAATGGGAAGGTTCCAGCTATTGGCAATTATGGAATTGAGACCTATTGAAGAAACATAAGCTTTTTTTGTTACTCTAACGGGGATATTGAGAAATAGGGAAATTGGAATATGATTGGAGGTATAACAAAAACAATAATTGGTGAAAAAGTATGGAAAATATCGTCACATCGATCATTCACAACATAGAGGAAGACTGAAAGGAATATCTTTTCGAGGTCATCAGATTTGTTTCGGCAGATATGCTCTTGAAGCACTGGAACCCGCTTGGATCACATCTAGACAAATAGAAGCAGCCTTACTTATCTTTATATATATATATTCTAACTTATTTATTAGACTACGACAATTGAAAATCATTTACTATAAGATTATTGAGCTTGCAAAGGTAATAACAGTTATTGAAATTGTTAATTGAGGAATTTCAAAGGTCTGAATTTCTTGTTTCGTCATTTGGTTTACATATGACATCGAAATAACCCAAAACGACCCATGGGTTGTTTGAACAGTTAACTCAATAGACTTAAGATCATCCAACAGAGGGATGCGCTCCAAGGTATCATTGAAATCGTAAGTTGCCGAAAAGCATAACGATGTGGATGTATATATATATATATATATATATATATATATATATATATATATATATATATATATATATATATATATATATATATAACATTACAATCAATGATCTGAATGGTGACTTTATTGATTGTTAATTTTTATATGATAGGGTTTCAAGCTTATAAAATCTTACCCAAGGGGTAGGTCGAATGATGGGTTTCAAAATGGCAGAAAAGTAATATGAAACACATAATGTTCTAAACTTTTTTTCTCAAACTTTAGTTTCAATTAATAAAAATATGATGATATACTCACATAAGATTAATTATACGATGTCTGTTTGGTGGATGATGTCGTTTAATCCACGAATATTCCAAATTGTAATAATTATGATATAAATATAATTGAAAGAAATTTACTTAATAAATAACGTACGAGATTCGAACAAATAGAATTATGGTTGGTAAATGAATTATATGTTGGGCACGAGGCCTCGTTTTGGGTCGAGTTTAGTCATATCAATTGTTTGTTAACCATAAATCTAATACGAAATTATTTCTATACACGGGCTAATAGAACTTAAAGTCCCACATTAGTTACCATAAATATATATTGTCATTCTACTTGAAAGGGTGAACAATTATTATATTGTTACGTTTAATATTCTCTCTTTAAGAGATTTATCTCTTTACAATAAATTTCTAAGATATTATAGTGAGCCAGACCATGACACATTAGTGATGACCATTGTGCACATGATATTTGAACTCGTACCCGAAAGCTTCTTTCAAAGTTAGAACTCTATTCGTTACTCTTTATCGCTTCCGGAGCGAACTATAGTTGAATGACTACTCATGCAGGAGCACATATATCCCTCAACATATGAAGTGATACTGTATGAGAAAGGTCAAGATATACTCTATCTCAAACTCAGATAGAGTAGTGAGGACAATAACTTGTGGTCAAAACTGCAGCGCTTCAGACAAAAAATAATAGTTTGATCGAAGTGGCCACCTTACAAGCTGAAAAGGATGACTCAGCTACCAAAATGCTGACATGCGGTGTGTGATTCACGTTGAGACATCATCTAAAATGACTGAATATGGTGACTATAATTAATCAGACTTTATGGTATGTACCACCCCCATAGTTCTATGATGTGGGACAACCATATGAGATCCTGATGTTGGTCTCGATTACTAGTGAAGGTGACGAGAATTCCTCTCCACATAGACATAAGCACCACTGTAAAAATTATGAATGTACCAAACACGTACAATACATGAGATCTCAGAATATGATAATGTTTACGAGAGAGTCCCGTAGGGACCATAAAGCCGATAAAAGAACAATAAGACAGTATATTTATGGTACATCCGTCGATGTTGAGCGGACTGAGATTAAACTAGTAACTCAACATGCCCAACACCCTAAACCATCATTCCTTTAGGGCTATATGTATCAATCTACTCCCAAACCGTGAGTTGGGTTACCATATTCGAGACATAATATTGCAGTGTATCAACAATACATTGTGGGGAAGAAACCAATTTATGATAATTTAACGCCAATTCTTTGAGTGAATTTCGAAATTCTTTTTCTTCAAAAGCTCATTTTTCTCTTGGGGTATAAAAGTAATTGATTATTTTCCATACCTCTAAATTTTTATAGCTTATGCCACCGTGTCATTGGTAAGATTGCGCTTGAAGAAACTTGCAACTGCGAGTAGGGAGCTTATGGACTACCCAAATAGGTACTTCCCATGGTGGGGTTCCTCAAAGGGAACCTGAAGATCGTTAGATCGTGCATTGACCAAACATCATCGGTTGGATGGTTACCTAATACGAGGTTTGAGGGTCAAAAGGGACGTCGATTCATTATCAACTACACTAATACCATTTTTTAAAGGCTATCACCCTAGGTCAACTACTTCACGAGAACTTAACTCTAGTGACATGTTCAAATTCTCGGGGTCGTATAATTACTTAAAGAGGCTCATATTTTGCATGCCATAACTGAAATCAATAACAAATATAACATTTTATCTTTGGAATAGGCCGTAGTGCACCACAAGAAGAGAAAAAGTAAAAATAAGACATGGACCTGATATGAACTTCGAGAAAAAATATTGGGAACAAAAGTATAATGGAAGTTAAAAACAATGCGGATCACAGGGAAAAAACACAGTGAGAAATGGAAAATAAAGTAAATAAATGAAGGAGCTTCTCTTTCTGTATTCGGGAGATTCTCTCTCTAAAAAGTGTGAGAAGTAAGGTTGAGGCTCACACTTACTTATAGAAGGAAAAGCTCACCACACTAACTTATAATGTAATCACAAAAAGCGTCGGATAGTTTAATCGTAGATTCACCAAACACGCATCGTAAAGCTACACAGTTTGCCTATCCTAAGGTTAGAACATGAACGAAACATGTTGAGTTTTCAGACCTTTCCAGAGGGACTTATAGTATTTGTGACTTGACTACCTCGGCATGAACGTGTGCTTTATTATTAATGGAATTATCTGTTTGGCCAAATGCTTTGTTTAAGGCCAAATTTAATCCTTACAGGTTAAAGGCTAAGTTTAAGCATTTAAATTAACTATTTGTATTAATGGGTTAATAGAGCTCTAAAACCTATATTGGCTCGAAAGCCAGTTTTCACATTGCATGTTTTGACTCATAAGCATACAAAAAGTAAATGCTCTGACTCAGAGTCTTATGCACATCAAATGTTTAGGCTCGAAAGCTTATGCACAATCAAATTTCTAATACAAAAACATCATAATACTTAACTGAAGATGACATCAAGATTGGGACGTCAACTTTCCTCGCGAATACGTCTTTTGCAATTCATGTACTGAATCCAAAAATCATACCCTCTATTGACTGGACCTTCATTCATTGTATTTAGATATCGTGAGTACCAAATTTGGATTAATCCTAAATGATCATAATTTACCGGGTTGGATTTTAGTTGCCGTATAATGGCCAATCTATCGCCTTTGGCACATATGGTGCGCTTGCTTTAGTGTTGTAATTTACTAAATATGGTAGTAGAGAAACATTAGAATTTTCGACTCCCCTGTCTCTATTATTTTGCGGTATCGCACCACAAACTCTATGAACTAAGTTTATACTTTTTAAAACTTGTTGTTTGACCAGTTAACCCTTATTTCCATATTTTCTAATTTTTATAATTTTCAAAAATTAAATCTATCCAAAAAAATTGACTAGATGCTTTAATTTGACAGCTGAATATCATTCTCTATTAATTCTCTTTTAGATTATTATATGTCATTTATTCTTTTTTATTTATGCATTTCTCTTTTTCCTTAAATACCACGATTATTCATATGCACCATTTTTATAATATATTTATTGACCCGTAATAATAATAATATAAATATTTCTAAATAATATTCGACAGTTCAAGTAATTTATTTTATTTTTACCTATGTTTATCAAGAGTAAATATTATCTTTTATATATAAATAAATAGCATATTGAATAACATTAGCATGTTGAAAATACTTTCTTTATAATTAAATGATCAGGGCGGATTATAATTCAAAGTTTATACCAACCTATTAAACTCGGACCAGAGGCCCATTGTCTAGAAGCCCTAATCTTTAACTTCTCGAAACCCTAAAACCTACAATATAAAACCCCAAAAGAACGACTGTAAAAACATTTTCTTTGCCGCAGAGCTTGAAGGAGAGAAAAATCAATCGATATGCAGATCTTCGTCAAGACCCTTACGGGGAAGACCATCACTCTCGAGGTCGAGAGCAGCGATACCATCGATAACGTCAAAGCTAAAATTCAGGATAAGGAAGGTAAAAGCAGACATTGTTTCTCTCTTCGTTCTCGCTAGTAAAAATAATAGAATCGATCTATTTACATGATTAACACATGATTGTTTATTGGCTTTATAGGTATCCCTCCGGATCAGCAGCGATTGATTTTCGCCGGTAAACAACTGGAAGATGGTCGTACTCTAGCTGATTACAATATCCAGAAAGGTAATATCGGTTTCGGCATCGTAAGTGTGAAATTTAGAGCGATTGAAGTATTTTTTTTATTGATTTTTGTTTTTGTTGTTGCTTATATAGAGTCTACTCTTCATTTGGTACTGAGGCTTAGAGGTGGTATCATCGAGCCTTCTTTGATGGCTCTAGCCAGGAAGTACAACCAAGAGAAAATGATCTGTAGAAAGTAAGATTCTATAACTCTTTGATTCAATTATTGTTTGCTCTTTAGATTGCACGCGTGATTGGTTCAATGTGAATGGTGCTTTTGTGTATTGATTAGGTTTCTGTGGTTATGGTTATGATTGTGAATGGGAATAAATTTATCCTCTCGAGCTTGTACTTTAATA
The DNA here is from genome assembly GCA_036936605.1 of Limnanthes douglasii subsp. nivea. Lineage (NCBI taxonomy): Eukaryota > Viridiplantae > Streptophyta > Magnoliopsida > Brassicales > Limnanthaceae > Limnanthes > Limnanthes douglasii. Next base: position 15,053,776 of record JAUPFV010000003.1, on the reverse strand, counting down.
GTTGAGGGGTTATACGTGTTCCCTACAAGAATTTCCATTCATCTAAGTTTTATCAACTGGTTATTTTATAGCACAGTTGATTTTGGTGGCGGGTACATTGTCATCAATACTCTTGAATTCTATGCAAGCAACTAATTACTCTTGTTAAGAACCCATGCCTTTAGTATCGGCCTAGAACGTTCGCACCATACCTGGTCTCTGTTTGTCTCTTTGTTAAGAACCCATATCTTTCTTTTTTTGTGTAAAACTATTACCTCAGTTCTTGTCTCTGTTTGTTTTGTAATTACTGTTTGTTTTGTAATTACTGTAAGTGTAGGCTAGTTGTGTATTTCCACTATTTCCGTGTTGTGTGTGACTCCGAAGAGCATGATTATAATTGTATTGACTAGGTTTATGTGATAGTGATTATGAATGGGAATAAATTTATCCTCTTGAGCTTGTACTATAGTAGCCATGGGGTTATACGTGTTCCCTACACCAAATTCCATTCGTTAAAGTTATTTCAACTGTGATCTCTTTTCTAAAGTTGATTTTGATGACTGGGACACTACTATAACATTGTGTTTGCTAATATTTGTTAGTCAGAGTTCCATAGAAAAGTCTTGTTGTTTGGATATCTTATCTTATTCTCTTCAAGCTTATAATATCTGGTCCTGACTTCATTTGTTCGTTTATATGTTCTAGTTGTATTCTTCTGTTTATTTTAGATAGTATGTTCATCTATTGAAGCAATTATTGAATAAAGTTGTATAGCTTGTGCTGTAATCTAGCATGTTCTATATACTTTATGCTATGCAAAATATGGCAGTCTCTATACCGTTTGGTTTTTACGTGCTCTTCCAAGTTCTTCACTTTCTGAGTATAGTTGTTAGAACTGTATCATGAGCATACAGACCAGTGTTAGTTCTTTCAATTTCAGGAAAATGCTATGCTCTTCAGTTGATCTCATTGCTATGTACATGCTTGTGCTTTGTTGATTTAATTTGTTTGATTATGTTATAGCTAAAAGTATTGTTTCCTTTGTTAGGTGTTATGCTCGTCTCCACCCAAGGGCAGTCAACTGCCGCAAGAAGAAGTGCGGACACAGCAACCAGGTCTTTATTCTATCCGTTTTTTTTATAAACAATCATACCTTTTCTTTTATTGTTACTTTTACTTATATACTGTTTTATTTTACAGTTGAGGCCTAAGAAGAAGATCAAGTAGACAAAGATCTACACTGTTTTGGTTTTTGGATACCATAATCCTAGTATTGTTAAATCGTATTTGCGACTCTTTTATCTTGTTTTGTTTTTGACCGAATGAACTTATTATTATCTCAGCTGTACCTTATAATGGTTGCGCAATCCTTTCTTTAATTCTTGTTTTTAGGATATAATCGATGATTTTTTTTTCCAGTTTATAGTGACCTACGAAGGTGTTTCTCATTACCAATTCAGCTTCTGCTAATTAATTTAGAGTACTCTGAAAGCCCCCCCAGTAATCTGACATTATAGATTTTAGAACGACGATGGTTTATTTATTTATAAGCCGTTTGGATTTTTAACATTATATTCAGTTTTTTTGTTATTTACCAGGTAGCCTTTCTATGGTAATATTTTATAATGTATAAAATAAAGACAATGTTGTTTAATGATAGTTAAAATGTACAATCACTACATTCTACCTTTTGTGTTAGCAATTTTTAAAACAATAGCGATCATACCAAAAAAAAAGTTGAATGAAAATTGATTGTATAATGAATTGTGTATTTATCCAAGTTAAAAGAAAATTGATTGCATGATGTTTTGTTAATTTATCGAAGTAGAATTTATTTTCTGACCCTTCAGAATGGTTAATCATTGAGTTAGAAGGATTTTCTACTGCATTCAGACCATGACCAGTTTTGGTTGCGGTAGTGTTCAGGTAAAAAAAAAATTAAAGAAGATTGACCGTGAACTTATTGTTAACTCGTCCGAGAAGGATTTTATCCTATGATTTTGAATATTGAGTGAGAAATTATTATTTCATGCTACGAACTTTGGCAACAATCTAATTATTCAAAGATAAATAACATTTCATGTCACAAATTGAATATCATACATCTTCCATAGAAGATTCCCAACGTTAAGCAAATTATTTTGAAGGCCAAGAACAAAATAAACATTAGATGCCTTCTATAAGTATTAAAGTCTCTTCCTCTTACGTTATCATATTCACATCTTTTTTGTGAACCTCTAAAATTTTAATTTTTGTTTGTTCCGTTCCATTCTCTTGCATAATGACCATGATCTTTCTCCTTTTTATTTTTAGAATTTTGTTTCTTTTCACTCAAAGACAAGTTTAAGTGCACTGCTTGGAATTTTATTTCTTTTCACTCATGATCGAATGTTAATCCTTAGATTCTTCAACAGCAACCATTATATAGTCATATATTGAAGCCAAAATGCAAAGAATTATATGGTCTGGTTGAACTGGACTAGGGCTGTTATCGGTCTGATTCGGACCGAACCGCTAAGTTTTCGGTTCTAATTTTTAGAACCGGACCGCTAAGCTTTCGGTCCGGTCCGATTCGGTTTGGTTCCGGTTCGGTCCGAGTTGAGTTCGGTCCCGTTTCGGTCCGTTCTGGTTTCGGTTCGGTCCACTTTGTTATAACTTAAATAAATAACATAAAAATTAAAGTTTTGAAATTAATCTTTATTTTTATTAAAATTTAGTAATTAACTATTAATTTTGGCAATATAACTTATAAAAAATAAGTAATAAAATAATAATAATCGGTTTTCACGGTTTTATTGATTAGATTCCTTATCGGTTCTACCGGTTTATTGATTTTATTAGCTCGATTCCTTATCGGCTCTATCAGTTTACCGGTTTTATCGATTTGGTTACTAATCGGTTCTACGATGTATCGGTTTTATCAGTTCGGGTCTGAATCGGTTTTATTGTTTCTGTTCCTTATCAGTTTCGGTTTTTAAGATAAAATCGCGAACTAGACCGTTAAGGTTCGGTCTGGTTCTCGGTTCCCCAGAACCGTTGACAGCTCTAGACTATGACTAATCTTGGTTAGCCTAACGAGAGACACGAATTGTTAGCTACAAGCGGTCAAAGGCCCTTTATGTTGTTCACTAATTGAGATATGCGTAGCTCGAAGGAATCTTGCTAGTCGTGAAAACTCTCAGTACTATCAATTAAAATGATATACCTCAGCGTCACATGTATATCGATCAAAATTTCCCCCAGTTATAAGTATATCGATATCGACGAACAAAGTATGAAGATTGAGGAATGTGGGATCCGACAAGCATGAAGGTTAAATTCGCAGCAATCAGTCAAACTCTCTTAGATGCTTATGGTGACGAGGTTGTATTTTCACATACATCCTGAAAATAGGTCTTCAGTTTTTTTTAACGAGAGACTAGTTGAAGTTTCTTAAAGATACCCAGATATATCACAACCAACTTATGCCGAATGCCAAAATATTTTTAATGACAAACATCATTATGTCCTAGAAGATGTATAATTATTTTATTGTTGGGATATTTTTGGCAATGAATTTAATTGTGGGACGTAGTTCCGATCCATATATCTATGTCATCATGGGTGATGGTTCCAAGATCCTGTAGGACCTTATATATTAAAATAAAATTTAGAAATGAGAATTGTAGATATTTCGAGCAATTGAAAGACCAAGATAAAAAGAGATAAATGACTGTGCTCTCGCGTCTGAACTTTAAAAATAAGTCTTATGTCTTTTTTCATGCTTGTACAATATTGTACATGATTTTAAGTTTTAACCAAACTTTATGTGGGTAATTTCTAAAGTTGAAGAGCTGCCACCGAGGATGCAACTACCAGAAGTGTATGGATAATATACTAGATTTAGGAGGAAAGCTGCACGATGGAGTTACTCGTATAAATCGCTTCTTGTTAGTGATACTATTATTACATATGATCTATGGCCCCACATTTTAGTCACTCGTGGGTTTTTACTCTATACCGAGGTTGATAAGGAAGAAACTCCTCCTCAAAAATACTTAAAGAGTTGTTGACGCCTCTAAAAATGAAAAAACAATGGTTCTTTAACAAGGAAGGGTGATTTGGACCCCTCAAGGTGAAGGTATATGTTGCCATAGGTGCCAAGTTGAAGGTGATATAGAGTAGATGCATAACCAAATATTTAGGGAGGGATACATCACATGCCACGTTTTCAAGAACAATTGTTGTTGGGACTGGGGTATCTAAGCTCGTTGAAGCAAAAAACCAAGGCTGGTGAGCCGAAACATAAATCTGTACTAGTCAATAGGATGACTATTTCTCGTGCCGAAGCTATTATAGTGAGAGCTTCTATTGTTGAGGCTTCTACTAGCAAGTCCTCAAGGTCAAATAGGCTTGAGTAGGATCATAATGATGTAGAGAAATCCACAACCCTGATTAAGTCTGAAGTAGTAATTCCTCATCATGAGGGGAATATGATAAAAATCACCAATAATAAGGCTGGTGCCATACCCATACAACTCTAATTATACCGTAAAAAAAATATAACGATTGAGCCAAATTTGGTGGTATAAGAAAATAGAATTTTTACATAGAGGAGAAGTTTGTGTTTATTAGTGATGTGTCTCATGCTCCTACCAAAAGAGTTGTGATTGTTGAAAGGAGTCCACAACTAGTGAGGAAAATGCAAATATTACATGTATGAGGTGAGACCAAATATTGACCTCAAAGCTTTGGGGGAGAAAACATACGCTTAGGCTTATGTCGAGGTTGCTATATTGTTGGAGAAAATTGTTAGTAAAAAATAAATGAGCGTAGCCCGCGAGGGATCCTCCAATGCTAAAAAATTCAAAATTGATGCTAACTCAGATTTGAAAACTAGTCAGTGCAGTATAAGATTTTATTTTTGTATCTTATGCAAATCCGAAATCAATATATATGGCCAAGCCGAAGTGTGCTGATTAATGGAGTGTGCTGATGGCTTGATTACTGCTTCTAAAATCCAAGGTCTAAACATGTACCAGACCTGGATTACCTAAGTGTGTTGATAACTTGATTGCTGCTGCTAAAATCCAAGGTCTGAAGATGTACTAGACCTAGATGTTCCAAGGCCAATGGCTGATGCTGCATGTTTAACAACCAAAGACTCTGAGTAGTTGAAACTGAGTCTTTTATCCTTCCATATTACTAATAGATGTGTTATTTTATAGAAATCTTGAGGTGCCAAATGATGGAACACATGCTGTTGGTACATCTGAACCACTCGTCCTTTCTCTGAAGTAGAATTCTAAAGCTGTGAGCCAATTTGTTGCTTTAGACAACATGAAAAAAATAGGCAAACCATCTTTCTCTTGTGGATGTGGCAAAAAAAACTGAACTTATGAGTATAGGTAAATTTTAACTTTCGTTTGCGATTTTTTTATTGTATATGGAATATATGGTAATATATTTTTGATTTTTTTTATTGTAGGCGCTACGACTACGTCGCATCAAGCATGTAAGAATCCCACAAATTTCATGCATGATCTTTATCCAATTTTAGAGGAGGCTAGTGACCCTTTTGAATAAAATACAGAGTTAAATGTGGCTAGTCAAGCTGAAAAAATTCCAAAGAAAAGCTAAAGGATGAACTTCAAAAAAGATGGTGATCGAATGTTATTGGGAGCTGAACTTCAACACAAGTCTGGGGTCGTGATCATTATGAAGAGAAAGTAGAATTTCTATCTCCATCCCTGGCCCAGTTAGTGTGGGATTTTTGAATCCATAACTCTTCTTCTCTTGCAAGTAGCAAGAGATGATTATCCTTGGCCTTTTTAAGCAACTCTTTATCATGATTTGAATTAGAAATAAGTACCTTTGCTTCCAAGTCGTTGATTTCCCCTTCCAAGATTTTAATTGAGTCAAATATATTGCCAAATACTTTCTGTTCCACACCTTTCGATTAGATTTAAGATGCTTGAGCTTGAACCATAGCTTGAATATAAGAGCCCCAGAGTATTCCACAGCCCAACAATCCTTCACAAACATTTAGAAATCTTTATGTAAACACCACATATATAAGATCTTAAATGTAGAGTTCATTTTAGCAGTATTTGTAGAGATATTAATAAGAATAGGGGAGTGACCAGAACACGTATTAGGTAAATGAGTGACTGTAGTCTCATCAAAGTAACCCAACCAAATATTGTTGAACAAAACACTGTCAAGCCATCTCCATTGTCTCCCGTTTGACCACGTGTATTTATTTCCAGAGTACCCAGCATCAATTAAATTATAGTCCAGGATAAATGAGGTGAAGTCATCCATACTTGAAGTAAAATTAGATGAGCAATGCAATTAATCATCACGATAAACAATTGTATTAAAGTCACCAAAGAGAATCCATTCACTTCCCTCTTCTTCATCAGACTTGAGATTGTCCCAAAGAATCCTCCTAAGACTCTTAGTGCACTTTGCATAGACCACGGTTCTTTGTTTGCCAGATGATGCTTAACTTTTAGATGAATAAATTGGTCTGCTTAACAATAACTTCCACCATAAAATCTCTATTCCACATAACCCACAGTTTATTGCTGATGTTGCTAGTGAAACCCTGGAAGCCCAATTTCATAGAGATAACTTGAATTTTAGAGGTACACACCATATGCTCCTGGATAGCAACAAAGTTAAGCTTCTTAGACCTTTTGATAGATTTAATTCTTGATTAAGTATCCTTGTTTCCAATGCCATGCGCATTCCAGTTTAGAATGTTAATTGTCATTTAGAGTTTTTATAGTTTTTTGCAGCAACTTTGTGCTGCAAACACTTAGAAGATATTATCCCCTTTGAGTTTAATGTTCTGACTTTCTTTAATTTCTTCAATCTTGTTCTCTTACCAGTGCCATTCTGATTGCTTACAGGAGATTGTGGAAGACTACCAGTAGACTGTTTTGTTGGTGAGGAAGTTTCCATTAAAAAGTTTATTGATATGTCTTCATTGTTTGATCCCATTTCAAGCATGTGTAATGCCCCAATCATCCCATTACTCTCAACACCAGGAGGTAACTGATTCTCAATCACACTTTCTCTGATATTTTGACTTATATCCTCAGTAACTTATTTTCTTTCATCAATTGTAACAGATTTTACCTTATGACCATCCATCTTAAGTTGAAATGCAGGAACTAAAGAATCCATTATCAAGGAAGTGAAGGATTTTGCCTTGACAACATGCTTCCTTTGAGCAATCTTTTTGTAGTCCTTGTCAGAATGACCCAAGTGAGTACAACTTTTACAGTATACAGGATAGTTGTTATAAACCAAATCTTGCCAATAACTGTAAGACCCAAAAGATACTTTGATACTTGTAGGCATTGCGTTTGAAACATCCATTATAACCCATATTCTGCAAAAAATGTGCCTAGCTCTATTATTATGTGGAACCCAAATATTGAGAGGCTTCCGTAAGGTTTTTTCCACCTCAAGAATTGTTTCTTCCATGTACATGAACTCAGGGAGGTTTGGCAAATCTATAAACACAGGAGTTTGTGGATTCTCTATGTTAGGGTTGAAGTTTAGAGACCACAATAATAGCCTCATTATCTTGTCCCCTATCTGCCATAAATTTATGCGCCATAGTTTCTTTAAGTCTTCAACCTTTGTGAATTCAATAAATACGTGTCTGAAATCCCAACTAGAGTCACTGAATGCCCCTTTGAAGTTAAATTTATCCAAGAAAGATTTCACTATACAATAAGATGGCTTTCGATTAGCGAACTTGCCCACTAATGAGCTGAAGAACATTCAAATCCTCGGCCTCAAAATGAATTTCCACATGGTCTTTGTCAGCTGTTCTTTTAACATTTTTATGAAAAACCTTACCCGAGTTAGACTTGAATAACTCATCAAAAGTCTTCTTTGTTTCTAATGGCTTTGTGTTGTTTGTGACAGATTCGAACATGAGATTATCTCCGATCCTAGGTTGATCATGTCGAGAATTCAGACCCGAAAATCGCCTATCAAGATCAGTAGATCTATGACCCGAAGATGAGAATTCTCCATCCTCCATCAATCGAGAGAAACGATCAGAAACAGAGAATAGTATTAGGATAGTAGTCCATTCTTGAGAGATCTTGATTTGTAACTGATTCTTGGAGGGAACTCAGATTCCCGTGTTTCGTGTTTATTAACCTTTGAAATCACTAAGTACGTCCCAATTTTACAGTACTTTACCACCGAATCTTTGTTTCCATTTTCTCACTTTTTGCCGGGAGTAATCGTACAATAACCACGTCACCATATCAAACACATCAAAATATTCACTCCTTTTTAATAGTACAAATAAAATTTTAAATTATTTAAACCAAATATAAATTAATTTAAAATATTTAAAATTTCAAATCAATCTCAACTAAATTTAACAAAATTAATTGAATACAAATTTGAATATTGATGGACCAAACTCGACACAAATCCAACTTTATCTTAAGAAATTACATTGTAACGTACGATACATGATCTCTTCTTTCGGAAAAAGACTAAACTTCTCTCAATCTAGATTCTAGAAGATAACAAAATAAAGTCATTTGGACGTACATGAGCAATAATTTATGACAAGATAAACCTTTAATATTAAACTTTAAATGATATAAATTTATCATGAAAATTGATAAAAGAAAAACTAAAAATATTCCATGAAATTGTATTAAAAAATTGAAATTGTCATGTGAAGTTAAATCACCTTCACGCGACAATTTCAAAATTTTAATATAATTTCATGAAATATTTTTAATAACTGCTGCGGTAGATTCTAAAAACTATAATCTTCGGGAATATAATAAAAGTTAAACTACAGAAATTACAAATTGAAATGTGACCGAGTTAATAGATAAAAAAATTGAAACATGGCCGAATTAAAAGATAAAAATTAAACTAAAAATGATTAAATTAATTATTTTTGTTTTGACTTATTATTTTTATTTAAATTATAAGTAAAAATGCAGCCGACACAAGAATGAAGAGTGCAGTAGCTCGAGGTAAGATTTATTTAGTTATTTTCTTAATTACTTGAATTAGAAATATGATAAATTACTTTTCTATTATACAATAAATAAAGCATATTTTTTATTTAGATTTATCTATGTACTCTTGGGTAAGATGTTGTACTCTATTCTAGTACATAGACGTACGAGGAGCACGGAGACCCGTATCTAATACATGATATCAATAATTCTATTATATGAATTCAAATATTCTGCAATCGTTGCTAGTGAAAGTAATGACAATTATGTTGAATTGAAATGCATGAAAAAAAGTATAGAAACTGGAATTATGATATTTCTATCCTTATCCTTTTTATTTTTTGTCGGGACCGAAGAGACTCGAATCCGCAGCTTCCGCCTTGACAGGTGGGTGCTCAAAATGTACATTATATATATTCTTATGGGTTCATTTAAACCAGTTTTTTTCCGATTTAGATTAGATTATCGGAATTTTAGATTAGAATCTATGTGTTTTAGATGTGCAAGTGACATAGTACTATCTACATGGATAGACACTTTAGTGAGTACGACACATATTTCTTAGAATCCTTTCCTTATTGCCAAATCGATTAAGAATTTATTTTCAGAAATAATTTTTTTTAATCTTTACTCTTTAATTTAAAATAACTAAAATAAAAAGTGGGTATATTAGAAACATATTTCTTTTGTTTTTTTATTATTACCTATCTAACATTATGTAAAACAAAATGGTTTCTATTATTATATGGTGCATTTGGGCCGAGCTGGATTCGAACCAGCGTAGACATATTATCGACAAGTTTACCGTTCGTCCCCATTAACCACTCAGGGCATCGACCCAGTTAGAATCAATTCTAACTTGATGAATACTCCATGAGAAATTTCCTTTTGTAGTACCCTACCCCCAAAAGAAGTCGAATCCCATGACTCAATGAAAGAGAAATGTCTTGAACCACTAGACGATGAAAATTTTGATAATTGAATAATTGATAAATATTTAATATTCTAATAAGTTCGAGAGTAATTAAAATAGAACATTTTCTATTCTTATTTATAATGAATAATGATAGACCGTTTCTTGAATCCCCAAACATACAAAATCTATATTGATTTAAAAGACGAAAAGATTTGAAATCAACTAAAAATAAATGAAGCTAACCAATCAGGACTATTTTGACTATTCTGGTATTAAAAATAGATCCTTTATCTAGTTCATATTTGTTGGAAATCTAGGCAGATATTTCACATATAAATAAATGAAATTTCTACTACATTCGAAAGTTTTATTCCAAGTTACAACATAAAAACCGTTTTTCAATATCTTATTTTCCAAAACACAATAAGATCCATTTATATCTATATAATATATATAGAAATTATATAGGAATTGTAAGTTATAGATAAATTTGATTTCTTACTTTATATAGCAAATATCAATACAATATTTATATGATATGAGGGCATCTTTGCTCGACCGCCATTATACTATGTTCATAAGTATGAACAATTTTCGAAAATTTTCAATATCAATATAAGTTTTTTTTGTCTTTTGAATCATTTTTTATTCGTGATTTCGATTCACGACTCATTCAGTCTAATGCAATTTTTTTATAAATTTATTCCATTTTTCTAATCTCAATTTCTATAGTTCTAAAGATAATATTGACATTATCTTAATTTAAATAATTAAGATTTATATAGATTTATAAAATTTATAAAAGAATCCACTTTTCTTATATAAATATATAATTTATTTATAATTTGGAAATAAAAATAGAAATTCTAAATCAAAATAAATTTCTATAATTTATTAATATTTTTAAATTATATTATATATATAATAATACATAAAGGGATCTGATTCACCTAATTAGTTGTTAACTAATTAAATTAATGGACCCTTTTAACTATGTAACAAAGTAACACCATGGTAAGGCGTAAGTTATCGGTTTAAATCCGATAAATGGCTTTTCTTTTATAATAATTTAATGTATGATTGATGAGAATTGAATAATTGGCAATTTTTTTTTATCATTCTAATAAGTTCGAGAGTAACTAAAACTGAACATTTTCTATTATTATTTATAATGAATAATGATAGATCGTTTTTTGAATTGCGAAATATACAAAATCTATATTGATTTAAAAGAGGATAAGATTTGACTAAACAAATAAGTGGAGCTAACCTATTGATTGAATCATGACTATATCCACTGTTTTGGTATTAAAAGTAGATCCTTTATTTAGTTCATATTTGTTGGAAACCTGGCCGATATTTCTGATATAAATAAATGAAATTTCTATTACATTCGAAAGTTTTATTCCAAATTACAACTTAAAAACCCTTTTTCAATATCTTATTTTCCAAAACACAATAAGATCCATTTATATCTATATAATATATATAGAAATTATATAGAAATTGTAAATTATAGATTAATTTGATTTCTTACTTTATCTAACAATTATCAATAAATTATTTATATATTCAGATTCTTGTTTCGACAATGTGATGGAGTCATGGAGAGCAAATGTGACAGTTTCCGATTTTTTAATTTAATATTTTTGAATTTAATATTAAATTGTATTGAATAAAAAAATGAAAATTCTCATATTTCTTACATCTTCATATTTTTCTTGCTTCAATCGGTGAAATGAAAAAAGAAACTCCGGGGTTGTATATTGAAATATAAGAAAAAAAAAAGAAAAAAAAATGAAAAGTTAACTAAAAAGTTATTTTTTATTTATACTCAAGTCATTAGTAATTTAATACACACAGAAATCAAAGAGATAAAATGAATACGAAAAATCTTTATTTTTTTAAATATTATGAACAAGAGCCAAAAATAAAATTAGTTGATGGAATAAGAGAAGTAAATTTGAGAATCAAAACGCAAGAAAATATATTTCTTCCTTGAATTAAAGAGTTCTTTCATTTCAAAAATAATGAGTGATACAAGAATTTATTAATGAGTGATACACGAATTTGATATCTAATTGATGAGTGATACAAAAATTTATTATTCAAATGATTGTTAAAGAAATAAATAAATTGAGTTTCTGGATTTACCCAAAGACCAATAAAACAAAATATTTTGAGAAAAAAAAATTAAAGGTCCATTTTTATAAGACAATACACGAAAATGAGAATATATTCTATATTCTATATTTTTATAAATATTTTATTATGCGTTATTTTGCATGAGATAAACATGGAAATAGAATATATTGTAAAAATAGAGTAGAGTCTCCCGGTAAAGAGAACCATTTTTATATAGAAATACTATTATTCTATTTCTTTTTTATATTTTCTTTTCGTTTCTAGATAATTTTGTGTTCAATTAAGATTTTATCTATTTTTTTTTATAAACGAAAATATAATTTTTTGTAATTGACTCCACATAGGGGTAAAACCCTAATCAAACACCAAAATTCTCTAGAAGAAAAAAAAGAGAGATAAAAATAAATATATATATATAGTAGTATTTTTATATCTGATTTGATCTTTACCAATAAAATTCTACTTCTATTTATACATTACACTAAAAACTTTATCCCTACATTTATCTTTACCACTATTTTTTTATTAGCAATTCCCGTTTATCATAAGCTATAATTCTTTTCATTACCATTTAGTTTAAACCCCACTATTGTTCACGAATATATTCAATTTAGTATCTGAATTTTTATATGTATAATTGTGGCAAACTCTAAATCTCCCAAGCCAAAAGATTGGTATAAAATTCTATTATTAAAAATTTAGGTTTGATATATAAATTTCGTTTTGTGTTTTAAATACAGACTCATAAAACCGAATACTCGTACAAATTAATTCGATTGAAAAGTATATCACTCTCGTTTTTTCTCAACCTTTTAGTTTATAAGTTTCCGATAATCTTTTTTAATTCCGATCTATTTAATTAATTACTTTCATGGTTTGAACAAAAATCAATTATTTTTCGAAGATACATGTTTTTAAAATGTGCTTCCGATATTTTAGATTATGTTTTATATAAATTGATAATTTTAGGTAGATTAGTTTATTTTATACAGATTTAGAACTATTATTTTGTATTGAAATTCGGAAAAACGCAGTTTCTATCCCAGCATCAAAAGTGGACGGATGATTATATCCCAGAAAAGGTGAACACGTAGGAATATTCTACAACGTCTTGCCACACCAGGTCAATGTTCTAAGAAATCAGAAGAGCTAAACACGATAAAGATTTATGTAAAAATCCAACCATATCATTATATTCTTTGACAAAAAGATTAGAAAATCGAAGAAGTAGATCATCATTTTTAACACCAACAATAAATGACTATTCTTTATTTATAAAGTGTTTGAAGTGTTTAACATATTTATAGGATGATAAGAATTTTAAAAGTTATATTTATGTAATATTTTTTTCACATTTATACTTCATAAACTTTAAACTCACTTGTGTTTAATTTGTTATACCCTTTGTACAATCTTACGACCATGATCACTACTCTCGAGGCGTCATGTCTAAATAGATACATATACAGTTTTTGTTAGACGAGATACATTTTGGTTCTTTGATATGTCACCTCTGTCAATTAAAAAATAACTTGATACTAACAGAAGTTTCATCAATAAATGACATCAAGAGACTAACATATTCTAGTTTAATTTCAGAATTATGTCCATCGCACTAGATGATGTCTATATCATCATTGCCCTCCTGATGAAATATATTTTATGGGATATTTGACGGCATGAGAACAAGCAGGTGTTGTATAAGGATTATAAGAATTTGTTAGGATTTAGTTTGTTTGATAGTCATCAGAGAGTTGAGAGCTATAGAAGGTTGGGGGTTGGTTTGAAAATGAATACAAGAAACCTTTATTGGTGTTGTTTGATTCAAACCGATCTAAGATGAGAGTCCAGATCCTCTAACATGCTTATGCATACCTCATGTACTTTTTTAGATACATGATTTTTAGCAATAATAACCAAAAAGTACGTGAAACATATTTACTATTGCATTTAAAAGACTTGTGTTTACTAGATTAGTACACTTGGTGATAAGAGGGATCTATATTGGAATCTCTTTACCACATATTGGGGAAAGTTTTAAAGTTGAAGAGGATGAACTTGACCGGTTATGTCAGTTTTCTGGATTGTTGGATTTATGACCATTTTTCATATTTCCAACCTTCGATGAACTTGCAATCTGAAGAAGTAGAATATTGTTAGTTGGTCTCTTAAGTCATTGGTACGCTCAGAGATGTGATCAAAAGACTTCTATAACGATATTTTTTTGGATTATTTAGATACAAATGTGAATATACATGGATTTAGTATTGCTAACAATATTTGAAATATTTTTTTACCATTTTTATAGTTTATATTTTGTTTGTTTTTTATTGGTTATCTTTGATTTCTAGAGTAACCTAAAATAATATTTTCCAATTTAAGAGATTTGATCATATGAATATCTAGTTTACATGTTTGACTATATCAAATCGTATATGTGAAAGAGAGTAATGCAATAATTTGGAATAGTACATTATGTGATTATGTTGCCTCTACAAGATAAAAATATGCGATGAAGGGAAGGATATCATCAAATATATTTAAAGGAAATCCACTTGGACGGATCAGAATATGTATTTGCCGAGTATCAACTGTTTGACATATCACCTTGCATTATTGTCTCTTTCGATGAAAGATAGATGCGTTGACTACGTAAGGCCGTAAGGCCACTATACAATTACCAAGAAATAGACTGCATATTTTGGAGGCTCTTAAGTGGATCGACAATATATTTTTATGTAATAACAATGAAGCAAATTGTGTAGCGTTTAAGAGGCAAGTGTCACATATTAGTTACATATGGTTGTTTATCAATATTTTTGGAATTATCATGTTTTTTATTTTTAGATTTGTTTTGTTTTAGACAATTATTTTGATTGACAGTGTTAGTTTTGCTTTCCATCGTTGTTTAACGTTTATACAATACAATATGTGGATTTTTGATTTTTTTATGATTTATTATTTTCATTTTGAGATTAACTTTAAATAATGAAATCATTAGTAATTTGGTTTGTATTAATCTTTAGACAAAAAGTATATTTTAGATAGTTAGAAGCATATTTATTCGGCACGTGATGCTACTTAATTACTTTTCGTAGATTACAATATTTTTATCTAGACACATATTACTATTATTAGTTTTTGTTTGGATTAGATTATCTTAGACGATAATATCTAAACATAAGAATCATTTTTTATAAAAATCAATCCTATCATATATAAAAAAAATTACATGAAATTCTGTCGAAGATTTATATTTGGAAAGCCACCAAAGTAGTAGCGAAAACTATACTAGAAGAATGTAAAGTTTTTTATGATATGATTGTTTATAATATGTACCTCTATGGTACGTACCATGTCTTCTCCCACAAGCCTCATATGGAATAAAAAACATAAAAAAAATAAGTGGAGATATTTGAAAGAATTGAGAACATACCAGGTTTTGACCTTTATTATAAAGAACGTCATGCTGTGTTTGAACTTTACAAGATAATATTACTAAAATAACAACTAAAATACAGATGAATGACATGAATTTCCACTTCGCAATAAAAAGAGATAAAGTTATTATGATGAAATTCCTCATATTTTTTTTGGATGCACGATATATACCGAGAGTAGCAAGAATTGTGTGAACACAGATTTACTGTTCTATTTAAATAACTTGTGTTACTGGATTAGTATATTTTAAGAACATTTGTATTGGTATTTCTCTACCATGGATTATGGTAAACTTTGAAGTCGAAGGAGAAGAACTTTACCGATATTTTCGGTTTTTTGGATTGTTGAATTTATGTCATTTTCATATTCTTTACCTTCAGTGAACTTACAATCTGATAAAACTGAAGATTATTAGTTGGTCGCCTAATAAGTATATTTATCTCGCTTGTGATGCTTCTTCATTACTTTTCTAGAGCATATAGCTTGTTATGGATTGCAAGCCAATAAATAAAGAGTGAAAAGAAACGTCAAACTTATTTCATACTAACCCGGCCCACTCAATATTTAGAGTGGACGAACGAATGACGTTATAAGTATCTGTGATCGTGAACTTAAGATTTCCAGTCCTTGTAATCCAATAGTGAATGTCATTGAAGATGTTGTTAGAGGGAGGTAGAAAGATAATGATATTGTTAATCTCCTAAAGATTGATGTGATTTATCGTTCGCGCCAATATGATATTAGATGGCCAGTTATAGTGACCATTGTTGATGGTATCATAGACTTTAAGGTTCTTTTCAAGCCTTAAATCTTTGATGATGTTTTTCGCATGATATTTTACTAAATGGGTATGGAGGAGCCAATGATCATATCAGAAAAAAGTATCCAATCCAATTGTCAATCGTCACCATGTACAAATTACTTTCCATAGGTCAAAGACCTAAAATTTTAATCCATGTCCAAGCGAGAAATAAACCAAGGTTTAAATCCTAGAAATTATTATTTTATTTTTTTTCCGGATTTGATTCATTCGCACCCGATATAGTATTTATTATTATTAATTATAGACCTTAGATGTTTGAGTTCATCCATCTGATTCCAGGTTTTTAGATCTAGAATCTTAAGACCTCCCTCCATCGTGGGAGTGATAACATTAGTCCAAGCAAGCTTAGTCTTAGGAATTTTCATTTCAGAGCCCGTCCAAAGGAAACAGAAAAAGTATTGAGACAATTCTTAAGTACCCTTGAGGGGAGGATGAAATTGACGACCAATATACTTACCCCACGAATAAAAGTGACTTGATAAGCTGGAGCCTACCTGCATAAGAGAAGTTCTTAGAAGTCCAAAAGTCAATACTCGAGGTAATTATATGAAGTAAAAGACGTCAATCCGTATGGGTGAGGTGCCTTGTAAGAAGAGGTACTCCCAGATATCTTAGAGGTATGATACCTTCTCTTGTACATTAAAATTAAGATGAGATTATTAAGGAGATCGTGATTGACCATAGAGAGGAAATATTGAATTTTTACAGGGATGACTTGAAGACCTGAGCGCAAAAATAAATCATCTAAGCTTTCTTTAATAAAAAGGGAGTTGATGTCGATATGATAGAAAATCATTAGATCATAAACAAAGTAAAGATTAACAATTTTGAGTTTATAACATTTCCATTGAAATTATATATTCGTGTTATTAATTTTATCCTTTGGGATACAATATATAACTTGCATAACAAGGATAAAAAGAATATAGGAAAGCAGATCTCCTTTCCCGAGGCCTTTACTTCCATTAAAATTACCATGATGGTCACAATTTATGATGATGTTATAAAAATGATAGGCGATACATTATCAAAAGCTTTCATCAAGTCAATTTTGTGAGCAACCCACTTGCCTTTACAATTGGTATGATAATCCTTTAGGATTTCTTGAGATAGAAGAATGTTATCAGAGATGTTTATCCCAGCAATAAAAGTCGATTGAGATTTTTCAATCAGATAAGGGATTGAATTTTTTATTATGTTAGCTAAAATTTTAGAGATGATCTTATATATTACATTGCAAAGCACAATATGTATGAAATCAGAAACCATCGAAGGGGAATAATTTTGGAAATGAGTGCGATGGAAGTAGAGTTCCATAATGGGTCGTTGAAAAATTCTAGGACCGAAATACAGATATCTTTACCCACGATGTTCCAAAATCCCTTGAATAATCTAGAATTGAAACCATCAAGCCCGAAGGATTTGTTACTATCGATACTGAATTAGGCGTCCATAGTGGGTGAAAGACATTAGGAATAATTTGTCCCAACCAATATTGACTAAAACTCGGTCAACTTTAGAAATAATAGGGGTTTTCGCTTGCTTGTTAATCCAGGTGAAATAGAAACCATTAGAGCAGAAGTCACTTAGTTTACACAGGTAGCATCAATTGTTAAATTCGTCAATTTTTGAAGACCAATATGTACTGGTATGAACAATTACCTTAGATATTCGTTGGACCTCATTCGAAATAGTATAGACTTATGAGTTTGACCAATATGTACTGCATCTGTGACTCATCAAATTTCTCCATACACCAACGTTTTTTTGTCATACAATGCACATGCTCGACACAATTCAATGTCAATATGTTTCAATATTTCAAAAAATATCTAGGATGAGCTCGCACAAAATTACATTGGTCTATGTATTTCAACTCATCTTTTTATGATTTATTTGTGCATGAATGACCTTTGAATTTTTATTATAATTGAATGGATGTGCTATCTTGTGTATTACCTCTAAGGACCATTGATCTAAAGTGACCAAATTTTGAAAAAGACTTGAAAGGATATTCATATATTTTTATCTAATCAATTTTATCTTAAGATCTTTGAACTTAACTATCCTTTTATAAACTTTGTATCTTTCGCATAAGAAAGCTAGTTGAGGATTCTTTGTGGTATGTGTATCATCACGACATCTTAATATAATAACAATCTCATTTTTTTACCTACTAAAACAATAACTATAATCTTATATGCATTCAAGTTCAATTCGATCCATACAATTTTTTTTGTCATACATTGCAATAGTATATAAGTTAAAATAAAAAATAAAACAAACTAATTTTTTTATCAAAAGCACTGAAGCATCCGATGATACTGCGCTCAAGTTTTTCAAAAATATCAGTTTGTACGAAGGTACATGATCGTGATACCACTAAATGTAGTGCCAGAATGCTGTATTGGAATTGTTCGCCAAATTTTAACCGACATTTTTATAATTACCTTAATAGGAAGCTTTATATTTAATATAAATTTAATAAAATTGTGCATTATTTAATTTTTATTTAAAAAATAAACTAGTTTGAATTTGTATTTATATTATTTAAATTTAATTTTTAATGTTAATATTTAAAGTTAATTTTTTTATTTTAAACTATATTTTATTATATTTTTGTTAGGGTTGTAAAGATAGAACAATGTAAATATGAAAAAAATATGACATTTTATTTGTCCTTTAAAACATGTGGATTTTGCGGGATATCTTCTTCACATTTTGTGTACTGTTAGTAGCAATTTTTAAATTCGTCAAAGACCAATATGTACTGGTAGCAAAAATCACCTTAGATCTTTGCTGGATCTAGGTCATTTAGAATCTAGAAATTCGAGTTTGACTAATATGTACTTCATCTGTGATTGATCGACTTTCTCTACAAACAAAAGTTTGTTGTTGTAGAAAAAGATAAACAAAGAAAGAGGAAAGCGACTAGGGTTTTGTATCATTTAGAAAGTGTGTCTATTACATAATGTATATGCTCTTATTTATAGATGAAACATATAAGTTAACTGGTTTGAGCCTAATATCTCTAACACCCTCTCTTAAACTCAAAATGTGTTATAAACATTAAGAGTTTGTAAAAAAAAAGGAAGTTGCGATGTTGACTGAGCCTTTATAAAAATATCTCCAAACAATATGTATGAAGAAATCCGCAAGTTGTCTTCAATCTTTGAAACTTCTTCATACGTATTCTTTACAACGCTCACAACCAGTCCCACAAAGCTCATTGTAATGGAATCAAGAAACCTAAGAGAAACATACACACTTCTACCAATGAAATGAACTCAAAGTTCTTGAGAAACCAGAGGTACGCAGGGAAGCACAACAATGAGGCACTAGAGAACTTTGATATTCTTCCCATCTTTTTTATAAATCTTCTTCAAGTACTTTTCTTCATGCATCTTCTTCAAGTATTCTTCTACCTCATAATCTTCTTCAATCAAATATTAAATCTCAAATCTCCAACCCTAAATCTCAAACCTCCAACTCTAAATCTCAAACCTCCAACCCTAAATCTCAAATCTCCTTCTCTCAAACTCGCAATGCTTATTACTGCATTGTGAGTTTGTTCTACATAATAAAAACAAAAAATTAAATGTAAAACCAAATATCAAACTCCAAAACCATAATAGAAAGCCAAAATCAAAACAGAACGCCAAAACTAAAAAACTTATAATGCAGTAATAAGCATTGCGAGTTTGTTACACATAATAAAAGAAAACTCAAATACCAATAATAATCCAAACAATGTAAAACCAAAATCAAAACTTCAAAACCCAAAATCAAATGCCAATCTCCAATTTCCAATCTTCAATCTCCAATCACCAAACTTCAATCAGAATCCAAATCCAAACAAAATCTAAACACCAAATGGATCCAAACGAAGCCAAACGAATCCAAATCCAAACAAAATCTAAACACCAAACGAATCCAAATCCAAACGAAAATGAAATCTAAACACCAAACGAATACAAACAAAATCTAAACACCAAACGAATCTAAACGAAGCCAAACAAATCCAAACGAATCCAAATCCAAACGAAAAGCGAAAAAACGACAAGAGAAATCTAAACACTAAAGGAATCAAAATCTAAACGATAAGCGTAAAGACCACACAAATCCAAACAAATCCAGACAAAATCTATACCAAATCTAAAAGTAAATCCAATAATCATCAAACGAATCCAAACAAAATCTATACCAAATCCAAATCCAAAAAAATCTATACGAAATCCAAATACAAATCTAAGTTCCAATCAAAACCAAAATCAAAATTAAAATCAAAATTAAATCCACTATTTTACAAAGAAAAACTCTGTACTGCTTCAGTAGTATTTGTTTTTCAAACCTTAGCACCAAATCACAATCCAACCGGTCAGATCAAAGGATTAGATATTCCAAACATGCTGTCCAAAATTTAGTAAAAACCGACACCATTTGCCTCCCAATTGGTTCTGTTTGATTGTGGCTGCATGCTATATATCCGAAAATCGAAACTTTTCACCAAGAAAATGGAAGACAATAAATTTTTTCTTTCTTCCGACGGACAACTAAAATAACTGCCCGCCGACACAGTGGAAGACACAAAAACTCAAACTCAAGATCTAGACCTACACTCTGATACCATGTAGAAACAGATACATAAAGAAAGGGGAAACGACTAGGATTTTGTATTATTTAGAAAACGTATATATATTACCTTAGTGTATAGGCGCTCTTATTTATAGATAAAACATATGAATTAATGGGTTTGAGCCTAATATCTCTAAAATTTGTCACGAGTTGTATACCGTATGCATGCTCGACGCAATTCAATGTCAATATGTTTCAATCCGTTCAAAATATATAGAGGACGAGCTCGCACAAAAATTACATTGGTTTATATGTTTCAACTCATCTTTTGATAATTTATCTGCGTATGAATGATCTCTGAAAAAGTTTCCCAATTAAATTGTTATGTGTCTTGTATATAACCTCTAAACTTGAATAAAATATTCATATATTTTTATCGGATCAATTTTCATTTAAAATCTTTTAACTAAACTATCTTTTTATAAATTTCATATATCTCGTATTCGAAGACTGATCAATGATTTTTTATGGTATATATATCATCAGAAAATCTTAATATATTAACTATCCTATTTTTCAATGCATTTTTGTAACTTATGCATATAATTTATTTATCGTATAATAACATGTTACAAAAAAAACAAATAAATATAATTTTATATGGATTTAAAACTTAATTGAATCCATTTAATTTTTCATCCTATAATTTACATAAAGCTAAAATAAAAAGCAAAACAAACTAAAATATACAATAGGAGAGCATTGAACTTGGAATAACAGTGAAAGAATGGAAATAGACTCCAAAAAACGGTTACAAGACTTTCTTTGATTATCAAGAACTCTTGGTATCTTCTTCTCCTCTTGGTATATTTTTCTCCGTCTCTATTGATATAGATTCACGTCCTTTATGAGCTTATGGAAGGCTTGTTAAGTCAATCCAACACCACTAGATCTGCTGATCTTGATTGCCAATTTCCTCCCCTGCGTCAACACGTAGAATTTTCAGCAATTAGAAATAATCCTACTTACGAATCGCCAAAAAATATAGATCTCAATGTCCCAAGAAAGACTTTCGCAGGGTTATTTTCTTCACCATCTGATGAAGGAGTTCATGAAGAAGTTATTTACGGTGTGGAAAAGGGTCATCCATGTGTTAAGTTTTCCGGAAAAGATAAAGAAATCTTGTTCTAAGCATACACTGGTGGGAAAACACTCTACGGGTAAGCCCAACTCAGAGGTTTTGAAGACTTTCTTGCGAAGCTTCAATTTCAAAAATGATTGTAGCATCACTAATGTGGATACCAGACATGTATTTATTGAATTAGGGTCGTTGGAGGATCTTAAAAAACTATGAAGCAGGAATGTCTGGTCTATCGGTAACAAATCTATTCGGCTTCTTAAATGGTCTCCTTTTTTCAATGTGAACTATGAAAATCCGGTAACTCCTGTTTATATCAGACTCCCTAATTTACCAGAATACATGTATAATGAGAAAACGGTTCTTAACATTGCTAAAGGCCTTGGGTCTTCTTTACATGTATGGGTTCCTCACAAAAATCGTGCTAGGGTTAACTTCTTTACATGTTTGGAAATGAATGTCTCTAAGCCTATGCCTAAAAAACTATGGGTTTCTTTTGGAAAGGAAGGGTTTTGGCAAGAACTGGCATATGAAAATTACCCTGAATATTGTAACTCTTGTTATCATTTGGGCCATTCTGTAAAGAGTTGTAAGAAACAGAATCTTACCAAAGAAAAGATTAATGTGATCGCCAGTGATGCTATTGTTGGGTCATCCTCTAAGCCTTCTATTGTTGATGGTGTTTCTGATCAAAATCTGCAAAATGATGTTAACAAGATAATTGAGTCTAATGTTAAGGCTGCTTCTAGTCAAAATCCGGAAATTGATAGGACAGTTGAATCTAATGTTAAGGCTGCTTCTAGTCAAAACCTGGAAGTTGATTTAAACAAGACAGTGGATTCTAATTCAACTAATTCTGCTCTTAAGGTTAATTCTATTGTGGTGCAAATGATTACTGATAATACTACATCCAAGTTGGATAATATAGTGGTAATTCCAATTGATAAGGAAAAAGATGTACCTGAAGGGCTTGGTGATCATGAAGTGATTGAAGAACTTCACATGATTTATTTGGGTATCCAGATCAGTCCAACTTCGACAAATGTAAATTCCCCGTCTCCTCCATTACAAATCACTGGAAGCCTGTCTGCTTCTCCTGTTTCAGTCAAAGAAGATACTATTAGTGAAGAGAATTTTTTTTTAAATAAATACAGTTAAGAAGACTAAAGTTAATAAGACCAGATTTTCCAAACATGTGCAGTTCAAAGGGACTACGAAAGCTCCAATTTTTAAATGACTATCAAAGTTATGAGTTGGAACCTTCGTGGATTGGGAAATAAAGACACTTTGGTTAGACTTAAAGCTATTAGTAGGTCTGAGAAGCTGGATTTTTTGGCTGCACAAGAGCCTCTTATCAGTAACTCTAATATTTTTTCTATCACTAAGAAGTTGGGTTTTCAGAATTCATGTAGAAATGTTACTAATAAAGTGTGGGGGGTTTTGGAAGGATGGCTTTCTGGTGAACATTCTTCACAATGAGGAGCAATTTCTTCATTGTAATGTGAAGCACAAATTTTCTAATAAGAATTTCAGGGTTACTGCTGTCTACGCTAAGTGTTCAAGACATGAGAGGCTGCAATTGTGGGATAGTCTTAGGTCCATCGAGAATGGATCTATTGAATGGCTTTTGCTTGGAGACTTTAATACTATCTCTAATACTAATGAGAAATTAAATTTTATTACTAATTGTTTGCCTAGTATTGAAGATTTTAATAACTTCATGTTAGATTGCAATTTATGTGACGCAGGGTTTTCAGGCAACAGGTTTACTTGGACGAATGTCAGGCAATGGAGAAGGCTTGACAGGGTTATCTACAATAATGTTTGGTTTAAATCTTTTGAATCAACCGATGTTATTCACCTTCCTAAGACCTGTTAGATCACTCGCCTCTTTGTGTCACTATCTCTTCTGAGTCTCTAAAGGTTAATTCCTCGTTTAAGTTTTTGAACATGTGGTCTTTGCATGATGGTTTTCTAAACAGGGTTTCTTCGAGTTGGGCTGTTCAGACTTATGGGAATCCTATTCAGAAATTCTACAGCAAGCTTAGGAGATTAAAGGTTGATCTTAAGTTGTGGAATAGGGAGGTATTTGGTAATATTTTCGATACTAAAGAGGCTATATACCAGTCTACTAATTCTAAGGAGGATAATGATCTTTTGGATGCGGCTAAAGCTACTCATCTAAGTCTTCTAACTAAAGAAGAGATGTTTTGAGAGTAAAAAACTCAGTTCAGTGGCTTAAAGACAGTGATAGGAACACTGCTTTCTATCATAGGCTGGTTAAGAAAATACAGAAGGCTAATAAGATTCATAGAGTCTGGGATGGTGCTGGGTGGATTGAAGATCCTAATCTGATTGGGGATTCTGCTGTTTCTTATTTCAAAGATCTACTTTTTGACAGTCCAAATCCTTGGTATCCTAATGTTTTGAATGATTATATTCCTAAGCTTGTGACTGACCAAGAGAATCAAATGTTGATGACTTATCCTACTAAGGAGGAAATTTTCTCTATTATAAAAACTCTTAAGCCTAATGCTTCCCCTGGGCCTGATGGTTTCAACGACAGGTTTTATCAAGTCTGTTGGGATATAATTTCAGATGATCTTCTGGATGCTATTGGGGGTTTCTTTAGAAACATGATGGCTCCTAAAAGAGTATATACTACTGCTATTTGTCTCATTCCTAAAACTGCTAATCCTAAAGCTTGGAAGGATTATCATCCTATCAGTCCTACTAACACGATCAATAGAATTATGTCTAAAGTGATTAATAGAAGGCTGTCAAAGGTTCTTCCTAATCTCATTTCTGGTGCACAAGGGGCCTTTGTTGTGGGCAGGGACATTCATGGAAACGTGTTATTGGCTAAAGAGTTGGCATTTGATTTAAACTTAAGCTCTAGAGGGGGTAATATTATTCTAAAGTTGGATATGGCAAAAGCTTTCGACAGGTTGGATCACACGTTTCTACTATGTATTCTGAAGAATTTTGGGTTCAGTATGGAGTTCATTAAGATGATTGAGCACCATTGACAATTACAATTTCTCTGTTATTGTCAATGATGAGTCCAAGGGATATTTCAGGTCAAATAAAGGGCTGAGGCAAGGTGACCCCTTGTCACCAAGCCTCTTTATCTTAGCAGAATAATATATGCTTAGAGGTCTGCACAGTCTAGTTCATGCCTATCCTATTACTCTGTTTAAAACTCGAAGTAAGATAAGTGTACATGTCCTTGCATTTGTTGACGATTTGCTGATATTTTGCAATGGAGCCATACCTTCTTTGGTAAACGTGTGGAACCTGTTAAACCATTACGATGAATGCTCTGGTCAGTTAATCAATAAAGAAAAATCTAAGATAATCTTAGGGAACAAGTGCTTACCTTAAAGGATTACCAATTTGGAGAATCTGTTTGGCATCAATCACAGTCAGCTTCCTTTCAACTACTTGGGGTCCACTGTAAGTAAAATTAATGCTGTTAGAAATTTTGAAAGCATGCTGTTTAAGCTCAGAAATAGAATCAACGATTGGGACAAAACCACTCTATCGTTTGGAGGTAGGCTTTTATTAATTTAATCTATCCTATACTCTATTGCTACTTATTCTCTTCAAAACTCTGTGATGCCTAAGTCTATTATAGAGAGAATTAATATTTTGTTTAACAAGTTTCTCTGGGGCACTAAGAATGACAAGGATGGTATGATATGGACTTCTTGGGACAAGGTCTGCAATAAATTTGATGAAGGGGGTTTGAATGTAAGAAGGATGGTGGACATTCAGGAGGTATTCTCGTATAAATTATGGTTCAAATTCAGGTCTCAAAAGACTCTCTGGGCTAAATTCATGATGGAAACTTATTGCAAAGATAGTCATCCTCTAGTTGTTTTGAAGGCTTTAAGATGTTCTGGTGACTGGGCTAGGTTACTTAAGATTAGGGACAATGCTGATCAGTATATCTGTTGGGTCCCTAGTGCTGGTTTAATGGATTTCTGGTTAGACAGATGGTGCACCAGGCAACCATTTGTCAGGTTTAATAATGATGATGTTAGGGCTGGTCAAATTTCTGAACAAGTTCGAGATTACTGGATTAATGGTCCTAGGGATATTACTAAACTGACTTCAAATGTGGGCTACAGTATTAATGATATACTGAAGATCACTCTTAATAATGATCACGAGGATGCTATTTTCTGGTCCTTATCTAATGATGGGTTTTTTAATTTCAAAGATACTTTTGACAAGATAAGAATTAAGAGGAACTCTTCTGATCTGTATCTCAAAACCTGGAATGCCATCACTCCTTGTAAGTGCTCTATGTTGCTTTGGAGAGTTTTGCTTGGTTGGATTCCTGTGGACACCATTCTGCAAAAAGGAGTTTTCAGTTAGCATCGAAATGTGGATATTACAATAACACTGAATCTGTTAACCATGCTTTTGTTTTCTGTAAGCATGTGTGGAGGTGTGGCAGCATTTTTCTAATATGTTTCATGTTCCAATTCATCGGAACATGAATTTTGATCATTTAATGAGAATGTGGTACTAGTCTACAAGTAAAAGGGTGCATATTAGGACTGTTTTGCCTCCTATTGTAACTTGGGTTATTTGGAAATCCAGGAACAAAAGGAAGATCGATGGTATCAGTTTTAATAAGAGCTCTATTATTACACAGATTAACAAATTTCTAGTTGGCTTGGATGGGTCTGGTCTGTTCAAGAGAAAGCATTGGGGTATTGACAAAAATATGGGTGTCAGTCTGGGCTGTTTTAACTTTCTCAATGCTCCTAGGATCTCTCTGTCCTTGGAATGGAAATGCCCTAAATTGAATAGATTCAAACTTAATTGCGATGGGCCTTATAGCCTCTCTGGAGACTCCAGTGGAGGTGGTTTGGTCAGGGATAATAAAGAGGATACTATTTTTTTGGCTATGGTCGAATTTATGGCAAGGGGTTTCCTATAATTGCTGAGTGTCGGGCACTTTTGGATGATTTAATTCTTTGTTCAGAGAAAGGAATAAAGAGTCTTGACATTGAAACTGACTCTTCGATTCTCATTCAATTTCTTATCTATGGTAGGTGTCACTGGTTTCTTAAGTCTATGCTACAGTGCTGTCTGAATCTTCTCTCATCTGATATGAAAATCATTCAGATATTTCGAGAGCAGAACGAATATGCGGATTGGATTGCTAAAGAGTCTCTGAAATCCAACAAGAATTTGGATTTTGATAACAGCACGGCTCCCTCGTATCTAAGAGCCATTGTTTTCCTGGAAGGATTGGGGACAAACTACTTGAGATGTGACCCCAATCCTTAGTTTCGAGGGTTAGAATATGTACCTGACTATCGGTCTTCTTCTTCAATCAGTCGGTCTGAAGTTTCGCTCTTCAGTATCTGGTGTTAGTGAACTATTAGCAATTCAGATGCTTTTGGGTTTCGTCGTCGGTTTGAATTTGGTTAATCAGCTAGTGAATGGGTTTTCTGGTTCTTTGGTGGATTTGGTAAGAGATTAGGCTTTCTGTGTCTTAGTTTGAGCAAGGATTGGTTATGCATGTGGATTTTTCGGTGAGTTAGCTTCTGGTTTTCGATTTGGTAAGGGTTCAGTGTATTTGGTTTGGTTTGACAAGGATTTGATAGAGGGATCTTGGCTAGTTCGACCCGCCGTGACGCGGAGGCAGAACCGGCGTTAGCTAGCTATTTATACTCAACGATACTTTCTCACGCCTCGCTCGAGCGATTTTTGTCGTTTTACCTCGGTAACAAGCTCTGCTCGTCTTCTTTACTCTCGACTTTACTTTACGATCTGTTTTCAACACTTTCTCCTCTGATCCGTCGCTGTTGCCGATCTACGCGCCGCTCAGTACCGTGATCTGGCTTGCGTTTCGTTCTCTCACTGCCTCCTCAACTACAAGGGATTCTTGGCCTGTCATATGTGTCACCAACTTGGCAATTTCTTTGATATTGCAAAGGTGTTTTGGCTACTGTTCGACTGTTTGGGGGTTTCTGTGTTTCCTTGAAGAACGGTGGTCTGGTTCAATTGGAGGAATGGTTTCTGTGAAGATGGAGAAAGAAGAGAATGTTAGAGGGTGGTGTGTTAAGCTAGGGTTTGTTCGATTCAACTTGTATTGTTAGATTTAGTCTGAACATTGGGTTTGAACCCTTGTAATTCTTTCAATCGACATTAATAAAAAGGTTGCATTAAAAAAAAAAAAACTAAAATATACGATTAACTTTTATATCACTTCTTTTTTAGATTTGTTAAAATTCAATCGGTTATAGTCCAGAGCCCGAATTTAAACAAAATTTGATTTAAATAGTATCCTAATTTATTGCAAATAAATGATCGTATTCACTGAATTCCATCTGTAATTTTACCACCTTTGATATATATAGAAATATAAAAAATCCAAATATTTTATATAATAACCCATTACACTTAGCTATATAATTCCAAAATCTTTCTTCGCTCTCTCTTTCACTTATGGATAAGCAGAACCTGAACCGGCACACGGAACCGACGGTTCGACCGGTCTGTAGCACTGAGCTCAGCTGGTGCAAATCGGTTCCAACCGGCACAGGTATCACAGTCGTAGCCCTCTTCCTCTCAAAACCACCAAACATATCGCTCCTCCAAAATGCCCTCGACAAACTTCAAAATCACCATCCTATCCTCCGGTCTAAACTCCGTTTCGACGCCACCGCCAACACTTTCTCCTTCGTCACTCCACCACTTCCTCACGTCAAAATCCAACCGTTCGACCTCCAATCGACGGCTCGGATCCTCCGATCCACTTCATTCCGCTCATCGGTCGACGATGATCCTTACCAAGCTATCCTCGAGCACGAGCTCAACACCAACACATGGCGCGACCACTACCGTTCGTCCGATACTATAGATTTGGTATTTCTCAGTGTTTACAATTTGGAAGCCGAGAGATCCGCGGTGGTGATGCGAGTCCATACTTCGGTGTGTGACCGCACCGCCGCGGTGACGGTTCTGAAAGAGCTGTTGCTTGAGGCCGGGGGACACGGCGGCGGTGGAGAGGCTGTGGTGGTGAAGATAGGAAATGAAGAAGTTGTAGAGGGTAGTTTAGGAATTGAGGAATTAGTTCCTGTGGATAAAAGTGGCAAGTGGTTTTGGACACGTGGCATGGATATGATTGGGTATTCTTTGAATTCGTTCAGATTGTCGAATTTGAATTTTGAGGATATTGTTTCGCCGAGGAA
Organism: Limnanthes douglasii subsp. nivea; assembly: GCA_036936605.1. Classification (NCBI taxonomy): domain Eukaryota; kingdom Viridiplantae; phylum Streptophyta; class Magnoliopsida; order Brassicales; family Limnanthaceae; genus Limnanthes; species Limnanthes douglasii. Next base: position 15,024,546 of record JAUPFV010000003.1, on the reverse strand, counting down.
CTCTAGAGTGGTGCGGCTGCGTATGACCGCTCATGAGACCTCGTCACTTTTAAATGTAAGCATAAATTAAATATATATTGAATTGTTTTTATTTGATTTTAATGATAATATAATTTGAATTTTATATGAATAATTTAACAACTGGTTTATATATTTTATACTTATCCTAGCACTATTTAAATTCATCAATTATTTTAGTTATTAAAGTAATCTTCGATAATATTAGTGTTACGGACCGGTTAATTATAGACATAGGTAGGGTTGTTAATTGTTAGGTAGGGTTGTTAATGGTTTTTACGGATCCGACCAAATTTTAAAGATGGGTTCGCAATTCCGTTTTAAAAATAAAAATCGATAATAAAATTGGTTTGGAAGCAAAACCGTCTTAAAATCTAAGAGATAGATTAGAATTGATAAACTGATAGAATCGATATAGAATTGATAAACCGATAGAATCGATACAAAATTGTTGAGTCGATGGTTTATTTTAAAAATTTATATTTTATACGTTATTGAAAAAGGATCGATTTAAAAAATAAAAAATTAACTTTTAATGTTTAATTTTTATATGGTTTATTTAAAATAAAAAAATTAAAAATCAAATTATAATTAGATTTAGTTTTTTAAATAATGAATCCAACAAGACCCAAAACCATACCGAACAGAAATGAACCAAAATAGATCGGACCGGACCGGACCAAACTTAGACAGAACTCAAATTGGACTGGAAACGAACTAAAAATTCAGCGGTTCGGTCCGATCCTAAAAACTAGAATGAAAACGGTTCAAACCGATAAGTAACCCAGACTAAATCAGACCGATGTCATAGGTTTGCAAATAAGGGGACTAATTAATTTTGAAAAAAGGCTCCAATGTTAAGCTTTGGCATTATTGAGCATGAAGTAGTAAGGCTCTTGAGTTATGGAATGTGCAGGGATGTAAATCAAGAGGCATTAAGCTATGTGGAGCTTTGGCTGCAGCTGGATTGATAGCAGCTCATTCTTCTAATCACATTTTTGTTGATCACAACAGATGGGAAAAATATGCTGTGGTCACCCTTATGGATTGCCGTTCGATTCTTCAGCCTCCTCTTGACACTAATCATCTAGGTACAAATATCTTTCTTTTTCCTCGATGGGCAATCTTCTTAGACACTAAACCTGCATCCTAAATGGTGCTTTGGTGTCTATGTAAGTAAGTAGGTCTATTGCTACGAAGTTTGTTCATTTGATTTCAAGTCTTCTTTCAACCAAGTTTTTTGGTTTACAATAAGATTAAATAGTCTCGAAAAACTATAAGTTAACATCATTCTCTAGTTTTTTCGATTATATATCCTCAAATATGCATGATTAGTATATATTCTATGTAGTTTTTGGTTTGATGCTGATGTATAGATATTAATAGCGCCAAGCACTTCAAAGCCAAGCCCTTGCGCTATGCAGTTTATATCTTTAGATAGCTCTGTGGGATTAAATAACCTGGTTGGATCTCGAAGTGAAATAGCATAGAAATTTCATATCACAAGTTAGAGATAAATTTGATACTTTTTTTTTGTATATAAGTGATAAATATGTTTACACAAAAAATTATATTTGTTCCTTAAATATCCAAATAGCCTTGGCCCTTGGGGAGCTTTAGCATATGCAGTCTTAATAACTATAGTATGCAATGGTTTTAGAAATGTACCTTTTGTTTCAACAACCATTGGTCTTTGTCTTACTTTTTTTGTTATGTGCTTTATTGCAAGCTCTTTTTAGTATATAAATGTGAATTTATATACCAAACAAGCCTTAGTTTAGTGATCAAATTGTGAATTTGGACCAAGTTTTTGTGAACATATTTTTTTCAGGGTTTTACCATTCCGCAATATTGAACACACACGACTTAAACGGAGGCGAAAATCTATGGGATTTAGCTAAAAGATGTTACACATCTTTTTCGGATGCAAGAAACTTGAACAAGCATTTCACCGACATGACGGATCTCAGCTACTTAATGATCAAAGCCATCGAAAATCCAACCCTAACCCCTTCTAGTGCCATGAGAACAGCATTTATATCCGTTTTTGAGGACCCCATAATGGATGAATCTACCGAATTACACAAAGAGATCGGTCTGGATGATTATGTGGGATGCTCATCAGTCCACGGTGTGGGCCCTTCGGTTGCAGTGTTTGATACGGTTCGCGATGGGAAGTTGGATTGCGCGTGCGTGTATCCTTGGCCGTTGCATTCGAGTGAGCAAATGGAAAAGCTGATAGGTGACATGAAGAAGATTCTTGTCCATGGAAGTAAAGATTTCGAGATCGAAGAGGAGAAAGATTAGTGATCTGGCCATTTGAATTGTGTGGGGTATTAAAGTGGGCAATGCTATTGTCTGTAATAAATTCAAGGTTGTTTATTTGAATGAACATATAAGCTCAGAGATTTGAGTTACTATGTGAACTTATATGATTATGGATGAAAAGTTTCGAAAATGAAAGTTTAGTGAAACCGTTCTGCTTATTTAGAAATTATACATTGCATCTAAGTTTAGTAATGTCAAAATTTTCTCCACCAAACTGACGGATGAATTTTGTCTGATCAGGTCCGGAGAAAATTAGGTGCACATGAACCGTATTTCAAAACATTCCATCAGAGCATAGACGAGTTTAAAATTCGAGTTGCATTTGGATTTGAACATTTAAAGACATTGTTAAATTCTATTTCCAAAAACTGACAATTTGAAGTTAAGAATCACAGTTTATCTCCTATGTTTCATCCGTATAAATCTTGATTTTCATTTTTGGCTCCCGTTCATCTTCCATCTTTCAAAAATTTGCAAAAAAATCATCCCGCACATGTGAGTCATGACAGACTAACAAGTTCACCCAAAAATCACAAGGTTTGTATCAATTTTGGTCCCAACTTTTTTTTTACAATAATACACCTCCCTAATTAGCAGCCACTTGGATTTACTTTTTAGCATTCAACTTTCACCATTTACCATTTTTCACCATTTACCATTTACATATTAACCTAAATCTATATTAAATGGGCTGGATTGGGTCAAAACCTAAAATTTACCGAAAAAAATTTAAGCCTAACTTTATTTCCTTGAAAAACTAACGGGACAAAATAGAGTCGGTTATATCTAAATTAAAATCCAAAAATCAAAACAAAAAAATCAATAAAATAAAAAAAAATCAAAAAAAGACAACGATAAAAGTTAGGGTTTAATATCGATAAAAAAACAAAACTATTACATACTTTCTATGTTTTCATATATTTCTAAAAAAAATTCATTTAACTCCTTCATTTACCATATGAGTCTATACCCCGCTTGAGTTTTCTTTTTGATCCACTTCCAAAAAGCCTCGTATTAGTTGAGATATATTCTTATTTAGATATCATTTATAATTCATATGTTTAACCGATGTGGGATCTGGGATGTGAGACTTTGGTCACCACCCTAACAAATTGGTATCAGAACAAATTGATCATTCCCATGCGTAAATTCTACCATCTTTATTTTTTAATTTTTTAAAAAATGAAATGTGGAGTTTTCAATTTTTTTAAATATTATAAAATTAAACTAAAGAAATTTTATCTTATTTATTTTAATTTAAAACTTACCATTGCGAGATCATAGACAAATAAAATGAAATTAAACTTTAAACCAATTCTATGAAATCATCTGACGCTAGCAAAAAAACAATATCGCCTCCAGCTCGTAAACCAAACATTTTGAAAATCTAAATAAAAAATTATTCCATAAATAATAGTAGAAAAAAATCAAGACGAGAAATATAAGAAAGATAAATCCTTTAAAAGTGATGAAATTTAAGTTTTTTCAAACATTACTGTATGTAGGTTGAGAAAGTGTACTCTAAATTTAATCATGTAATTAATGATGAAGGTATAAATAAATAAATAATAAAAGTAATTATTTTATATTGGTAAAAGAATAAATAAATAATGTATTAGAAAAATTTGGTGTAAAACCTATAACCCACCTATCAGGTCGGCTCAGATCGGGTACCCGCGGGTTCGGAAAAAATTGCCATCCCCAATCATATCTTGTGATAATTTTTTTACCCGTCATGCAATGATTGGTTTATTTCATTTATCTTCCTTAACACCAAGTCTCATATTAATGTTTACAATTCATTCTCTATTAGTTCCAATTTTTCTGTGATTGTTTCTAATTCTTGCTCGACTCACACTAACTTGAGCTTCACTTCCTCCATGACATTTTCTCCGTATATTAGAATGAGAGCTCCACATCTACCATGATAGCTTTAATTATTTTGCTTACAAATTCTTATATGATATATTTCCATCCCTCAAGAGCTTCAATTAATGTGAAATATTTCTCAACACGCTCAAACAAATCACTCATTCATTTTACATGCGCATCATTCTTGCATTAAAACTCGATTACATATATGTAGACTTTTAATTTCTAATATTTTAGCAATCGACATTTTTAAAAAATGATGTTTGTATTATCATCAAACCATTTATGGGTCTCAAACTAGCTCTATTACCAACGATGATAGGAATTAATATACTTCTAAACCAACCTTCAACCCAAATATCATATCATGGATCCGAATCTATAAATCTTAATCGTACATGAGAGTTTCAAGATTACTAGTGAGGTAGTTTATTTTTCCATTTATTTATTTATAACATAACTTCATTTTTCATAAGAAAATTCTTACAACTTTTTTTTTCACTTAGTGTGTAAAGATGCTTCATTATTTTACATTTTAGGTGTGAAATCGTACAACATCATCGTATGATTCATGAAAATTTTGTAAGAAGTTTTATATACATCATGAAAAAAACGAGTTATTTTATCTTCACTATAGTCGATCAATAAACATTTCTTCGATTTGGGACCAAGCTTGTTCCTACCTTGATCACTAATATGGACATATGTCGTACAACAAAAAACTCTTAGATGTGATAATTTTATATTCTTACCACTCCATACCTCCTCAGGTATTCTAAGAACTAAGGGAACTGATGTGCCTCGATTAACCATGTAAGCCGATGTGTTCATTACTTTTGCCCATAACTACTTCGGTAAACCTGACTGTATACGAATGCTTATGGCTCTTTTTGTCAATGTTCTGAGCAATGCCATTGTGCTGTGTACCTGGCACAATTCTCTCCATCCTAATACCATGCTCATAGCATAATTTCTTGAATCTGGTGTCTTCATATTCACCGTCATAATCATTTCTAAGCATTTAAATCTTCAGACATGTCTCATTCTCAACAATAGATTTCCATCACCTAAAAACATAAAATAGTTCAAATTTATGCTTTAGAAAATAAACCCACACCTTTCGAGAATGATCATTAATAAAAACAACAAAATAGTGTTTACCTCCTATAGATGAAACAGTTGTTGACCCTCAAACGTCAGAGTGAACAAGCTCCAGCCTTTCTTTTTTTTTGGGTTCTTCCACTTGTCTGAAAAATGACCCTTTTATGTTTTTCAAGTATGTAATCTTCGCACATGTCTATATCGTTTGACTGAAGACCTGAAAGCTTTCCCTTGGATTATATAGTTTCCATAACTTTCTCACTCATGTGGCCAAGCCTCTTGTGCCACACATTTGGATTTTTGTTTCCTGCTGCTATTGCAATTGAACAACTCGTCTCTGGTGTCTTGTAAATAGTACCACTCTTCTTTCCGCGAGAAACCGTCATTTCTCCATTTGAAATCTTCAAATTATCGTCATGGAAGATCGTAGTGTAGCATTCGCTAGCCAACTACCTTACTGAGATTAAGTTCTTTTTTAGATCGGGGATATGTCTGACATCTTTCAGTTCCCAGACAGACCCATTCCACTTAATCTTCACATTACCTTTACCAAAAATATTACAAGGTGTATCATCACTAAGATATAAGTTTCCAAAATAAATATGGACATACCTCTCGAGGAATTATTTCTTCGAAGTAGCGTGGAACGATAATCCAGGGACAAATACCAAGTATCTTCTTTGCTTTCTAATGAGCATGTTAACTCATCGTCTCCTTCTGAAGTGAAATTTTCATCTATCTTCTTATCTTGGTTCCTTTGGTTCTCTCTAGCACTGATATTTATACTTCCCGGTCTTCCCATAATTCCAACACTCGATGTTTTTCAACCCTTTACAAAATTTAGGACCCCTGGACTTGGACCTCTAGTCTCTTAATCTACCTCGGTAGTTCGATTTACCACGTCCATACCCTCTGGTTGAATTTATTCCTCTCGAGTGTGTTTAAGACTAAGAAAATTGATAACTCATATAATTCTCTCATTTGAATCTCTTCACTGAGAACTAGGTCACGAACATCATAAATTTTTAAATTATTGCTTCCTGACGAGCTATTCACCGCCGTGACGGTATCATTCCAACTATCTGGTAGTGAAGACAAGAGTATCAATGCTCGTACTTCTTTATCAAAATCAATTTCAACCGAACTCAACTGGTTTGTGATTGTATTGAGTTCATTGAGATGTTAAGCTACCGACGCGTCTTCCATCATTCGCAAATTGAATAAACGCCTCATCAAGTGAACTTTGTTGGACGCTGATGGCTTCTCATACATACTAGAGAGAGCTTTCATAAGACCAGTCCTGGTCATTTTCTTTACGATTTTGAAATGAATATTGCGAGATAACGTCAACCGGATGACTCCAAGGGCTTGTCTGTTAAGAATGGTTCATTCTTCATATTTCGTACTCTCTAGCTTCTTTTTTTAGAGAGGTTGATAAATTTTTTTCTGGTACAAATAATCTTCAATCTGTATATTCCAGAATCCGAAGTTTACACCATCAAACTTTTCGAGTCTCACCTTTCCTTCATATGTAACCATTGCTCCAACTAAAATATGACCTCATTTGGATCGCTACCAACCCTGATACTCTGTTACCAGTTGTTGGATATCTTACACAAAAGTACATGTGATCAAATTAGTGAAAAACAAATAATAATAATATGTTATTGGGAAACACAATAAACTAGTGATAAGATCGAACATTATGCATATGTCTCCGGTACAATATATCAATAGTAAGATCAAACATTGTGCCTACGTCTCTGGCACAATAAACCAACATTAAGATCAAACATAATATAAACTTGTAAGATCACACTTAAGAGGATTGGAAGATCGGAGCGCAAAAATGGTGTTTTTGGAATACGAATCTGGTACAGAGGCATATCGATTTGTCTGTCCAAAAACAATGACAATTATCACTAGTAGAGGTATTTTTTTTGGGAATAAAAAATATCGAACAAGGACGGATCGGAAAATAGAAGCTTTACAGAAAATCAAGCAAATAAATTCACAATCTTTGTCCACGATTTTGCATATCGCAGCCAAGGACCCCGTTTAGGCGAACCAGAATTATAAAATTGATTTTCTCAACCATACCGAAAATTTAATCCTGAACCTTGTACGATTTTAAATCATAATCTACATCCTAGTTTAAATCAAGAATCACTTTCTAAAATGATCTCTAATGAATCGTGCAATGAACCTAAAAAATTTAAGCTATTAAGATATATCTGCGCAGAAACAACGAACCAATCGGCTCTAACGGTTTTATCGACTCAATTCTGTTCGCTTCGGTTCCGTATCGATTCTACCGGTTTACCGATTTTATCAGTTCAATTTTGTATCGATTCTACCGTTTTACCGATATCATCGATTTGGTTCCAAATCGGTTCTACTGGTTTATCAATTTATCGGTTCAGTCTCAAACCAGATTTATAGTTTGGATTCTTTATCGGTTTCAGTTTTTAGAATAGAACCGCAATCTGAACTGTTAAGGTTCGGTGCTCCCGATTCTTACTAACCATTAACAACCTTTCTTATGATGATTGTTGTAACTATGTTGAAAGAAATTGGTTATGCGATTAATGTGCTAAAATGAATATAATTAGTTAAAAATTACGTTTTAGCTTCCCATTGGCTCGCACAATTTTGCTTTTGATCCACTTCCAAAAGGTCTCATACTAGTTAAGATATGTTCTTACTTATATATCGATGATACTTCCCATGTTTAACCGATGTGGGACGTGGGACTTTGTTCGCCACCCTAAAAATATACTCATAAGCAAATTCATATTTCCGATCAAAGAAGATTTCAATTTAAGGTACTAAATATGATTTACAAGGTATTTGTCATGTTCCACATAGATGAATGTCTTGAACTGATTTTTTTTCTTAGGATGATTTTAAGTTTTAGTGCATATTTTTCATTCTCTTTTCAACTTTTTGTCCAATATCATTAGACTTGTTATTGGTTAGGTCTAATGGTTTTATATACTATATATTTCTCTTGTTTTGGAAGCTTTGATGACGTACTAGTGAACTCCCTTGAAGCCAAAGATGTTTTCTTTCGATAAGAATAAATCAAATTTTTATTCACTGTAACATAATTCTAAGCCTTGTGTGCTATAACATAATTTTTATCAGTGTTCATTCTACGAGCTTTAACAAATTAGAAGTAAAAAATTAGAATGAGGATAAAACTATTTAAAGACTGATTATAAAGTAAAATTTAAGAGTTACATACCAAGTATGCTAAATAGAAATGCAAAAAAATATTAAAATACAAGACAAGTTGTAAATGTCTACACTCAACTAAATTGATCTTAAAGCCTCTTGGGACGAATGTGCAACATTAAAAAAACATGGTCAAGAATGAATAATTTCAAAAAAATATTATTTGATTTTTTTAACTTTTAAAAACATTAAATATACCATAAATAAAATTGCAGAGAATAAAATGACATACCCCGATAACATAAAAATATAGTAAGGACACATAAAAAACCAAAATACATCCGAAAACGGTATGACAATTACTAAGGATCCATGAATCTACAAAATATAGTGGATAATAAAAAACTATTGAAATCAATTATAGAGAATTACAGGGTCACCAACACAAGTGATCCAATACCAACAAAACGAGAGAACATATCACTTGTTGGAAATATGGATACCGCATATTCCGACTCCGTATATAAGAAGTAAAAACATATCTCAACTAGTATGAGGTCTTTTATAAATAGACCAAAAGCAAAGCCGTGCAAGTCTTCGAACCTAAAGCGGACAATATCATACTAGTGTGGAGGTTGGTTGTTCTTACCTATATACGGAAGCAGAATATGCGGTACCCATATTCTCAACAAATGGTATCAGTGCTCCAGGCCCAGACCAAACGCGACGTGGTCGGTGATGTGGGTGAAATTCTCAGATGGCAAACGTGATGTACCAGAAGCGATGCTTAACAAGAATGATTTTCTCTATAAAGCCATGTTCGGAGTGACCGTGACTCTTTGGATCAAGACGATGCATGACTTGTATGCAGAGGCGCTAAGAAACAGACGGTGTGATCAACGATAAGACCTAGTTCCAAATCCTAGCTAAGCAATAGGCAGGGTGGTCGAGTGAGCAGATAGATCCATTGTAAAAGCTTTAGAGTTCAGGTAGCCCTAACCTACCTGATTAAAGTGGGCGAATGAAAGTCACTTAAGAGGAGGCTAAAGTGGTACTTTGTTCGAAAGGAGGATTTGTAAGGATGACGACCAAAGTCCCACATCCCACATTGGTTAAACATGAGAAGGATCGATGGTATATAAGAAGTAAAAACATATCTCAACTAGTATGAGGTCTTTAGAAATGGACCAAAAGAAAAGTCGTGCATGCCTTTGAGCCCAAAGCGTACAATAACATACTAGTATGGAGATCAGTTGTTCCTAATTATATACGGAGACAGAATATGCGGTACCCATATTCCCAACAACCTAATACCAACAAAACGAGAGAACAATGTCACGATTGGCATGAGACCAAGATCGACCAATACTAGAAGAACAACCGACGAGCGTAGTAAATCGACACACTGAGGGTTTGAAGAATACTTCCAAGATACACGAAAAGGAAACAGAAAGGCTGACCGGTGAATAGACTGGAAAGTGAACTCCATCAGAACAGCCATACAATGACCCATTGGACACTACCGCGAGAGTGTATATTACAAAGACTACAGAGAAAAACAAAAGATGATATGAAGATATAGTTGCGAATAGACTAAACTCATAGAGCTTAGATCATAGAGTTATCTCAACACATTACAAACAAAACACCAGTGGCTCAATGCACAAGAAACATGTCACTTGTACCTTGGTGGTTTACCATCCACGCTCGGAAAAGAATAAACATCAAAAGTGGCCCAGCCGGCGTCGAAACACAAAAAACAAAAGGAAAAGTCATTATATAAGCACCGAAGAGTAGAAACGGACAAAACAAAAGACAAACTTAACTTACTAAGAGAAGAGGAGAAAAAAACATATAACCATCCATCATCATCAGACCCGCTTTGGATTTCAAACCAAACGGTCTCAAACCATCACGAAAACCAAGTACGGAGAAGGTTGATTTTTTTTTTTGGTATGAAAAAAACAATAAATACAATAAAAAGTGTTCTTACAAGTACCTAGGGCATACCCCGAGGAGATACACTCGACATAAGGAGGTCGATATACAGGATTTCTAAATCAAACATAGTAGAAATGACAGAACAACAGAGATAAACTAGAACAACTAAGACAACATAACAAGGGCCAGTCGAGCCGATAGTTAATAACTCAAAGGAAGTCCACAACAAAGGAAGACAATGGACGAGACTGAAGAAGAGAGGACCTGCAAGTAAAGTAGAAAAATATTAAGTAAATTAAAAGCAGTTACATAGGCCAGCATATCTTGGTGCCGTGGAATCTGAACCAAAGATCAGAAAATATTCGATTAGAAATCAGAGAGACATTGGCCGAAGGGGAACCAAAAATTCTTGAGTTCCTCTCTTTCCATACGTGATAAATAACCGCGCCAAAACACGAGCGCCAAATGTGTTGGTTTTAAGAGTGAGACCAATTTGATGCCTCACAAAAACCAAGACTGGCAGCACGAAGCAGAAAAATGAAAACCTAGCTTTGAACTAGCAAAAGTCAAAATATTCTGAGTGAAAATACAGTCAAAGAGGAGGTGAGCAATAGTCTCAGAAACAGAGTTGCATAAGGCACAACCAGGAGGGGTATTAAAACCCTAACTGAGAAGCTTATCTCTGGTAGAAAGTTTTCCCAGGGTAGCGAACCATAAGATAAAAGAGTATTGTGGAATATTGAATTTATTCCATACTAACCCGGCCCACCCCACAATAGGGGCAGGCGTACGAATAGCGTTATAAGTATCCTTAATTGTGAAGTTGTTACTGTCGGCCTTCGTAATCCATAAAGGAACATCATAGGAGTTGATGTTAGGAAGGGGCAGGGTGAGAATGAGTCTATTGATCTCCAGAAGATTAGAACGACTTTTAGCTCTGGCAGATCTGATGTTTGAAGGCCAATTCCAATGACCATCGCGAATGATATCCGATACTTTGAGGTTTTTCCCAAATCGAGAATCCTTGATTATATTGGTACCATAATGCGAAGCAAGTGAGGTAGGGAGAAGCCATGGGTCATACCAAAAGGAAGTACTCGAGCCATTGCCAATTGCCACCTTGTATAAATTATTAGCCAACAGGCGATATGAAGAATTTTCCTCAAAATCCAAGAAGAGGAGGAACCAATAGAAAGATCCCAGAAATTATTATTTTTGATTTTTTCTATTTTTATCCAATCACACCAAATATAGTGATTGTTATTACTAATAATATACCAGAGATGCTTAAGGACAGCCGCCTGATTCCATATTTTTAGATCCAGGATCCCAAGGCCGCCCTCTTTTGTGGGGAGGTGATATTAGACCACGCCACTTTGGCCCCATGAATTTTCATAGCAGATCCCAGCCATAGGAAACGACAAAGGTTCTGGGTCAGTTCTTTAATAATTCTAGAGGGGAGGATAAAGATGGAGGACCAGTAAACTTGACCAGCAAATAAGACAGATTTGATAAGCTGTAGTCTACCCGCATAGGACAGATGCTTGGAGGTCCAAGAATCGATCATGGCGGTAATTTTATGAAGAAGATGACGGCAATCTGAATGGGTAAGACGACTAGTAAGAAGGGGGACTCCTAGATACTTGACTGGGAGAGAGCCTTCCAAATAACACATGATAGATAGGAACTCAATGTGAAGAGGACTACTGATACCCGACATAAAGATATGAATTTTAGAGGGGTTGACTTTTAGACCGGAATGGGAGTTGAAATCTATGTTGGGTAATATTTATTTTTAAATAAAATAAAAGAATTTCAAAATGAATATTTTGATAACATAAATTTATAAAAAGATGTGAATTTGTTTTGTTTTGGAAAATAATACATGTCTAAATTTATACTTACAATTTATTTCATAAATTTTATATTAAATAAATTTATATTTGATATGAATTTCAATGTACTATATTTTTGTTTATCCCTTAAACATTTATTTTTATTTGGAAACTACTTGTATTTACAAATTATCAACTTATTCACTTGAAAGAAGCACCCCGAGTTCCTCTAATTCTATTGGAATACTAGATTAGATCGTGGAGTGCTGGAGTTAATAGTTAGAAGAAAATCTTGGATATGATTGGATAAACAAAGATAAAAAGTAAGCAATAAATGGTAAGCTTGCCTCATTTCCTGGTTAGCAATAAAGGGTAAGCTTGCCACCAGAGACAAGCTCCTCAGCCGGGGTCTTAACACCCCTAGTGAGTGTCCCTTTTGTAACTCTGTACCGGAATCTACAGCTCATGTCCTCTTTGAATGTAGTTTCGCTCAGATTATTTGGTCCTACACTAGCCTTAAGTTCGGATTTACTATCCACTCCTCTAGCTGGCAATCTTGGATTCTTGAGGCATCAAGTTGGTCTAAAACACCAGACCATTGTATTTGGCGATCTTGCTTTAACGCGATCATTTACCACACTTGGAAAGAATGGAATTCAAGAATCTTTGGATCCGATCCAGCTTTGGCCTCTTCAATATCCTACCAAATCTTATCGGACCTACGATACATATTCCATGGAACCAAGATTGACTGCCCCCATAGCTTTCTCAAACTAATTCTAATTAATCTTATTTTTTTCTTCAGGTATGTACTGTACGGACTGGAGCGGGATTTAGGACTTGTAGGATGTGGAGTCAGCTCACAGTCATCTAGTCGCTGACGCTTTGTTATCAAGTTACTTTTTATTCTGATTTGTAGGCCATATCCCTATACTATGGCATATTATTATTGTATTTTTCTTCTATTCACGCTGTATCACCTCGGGGTATGCCCTAGGAACAATGTATGAACTCTTTATATTTTAAATTTAATGATTTTTTCACAAAAAAAAGATAAAGAGGTGAATTAAAGAAAGTCTATTAATTTAATTTCTGCTAACATTTTTTGGTTTGCTTGGATAAGTTTTGAGTCAAATTTCAACTCTTACAATCGAAAAGAAGAGATGGGAATATTAAAATTTTCATTTTTCATTTTTCATATAAGTTCCAAATTTATTTTTAAAAACTTGTATTGAATTTTATTACTAATAATATCTTAGGCTATGGTAGAAAAAAAATTATTCACTTGATATAAACTAGAATATGGTACTATAAAATAGTTCATATTTTTTAATTATATATATATATATATTTATTATAGTAGCATTTTTATTTTATAAATACTAATAAAATACTAAGTATTTGTTCGTAAAATTCTTTTTTATAAAGTTATATTGAAAATATTTAAAAATTTGTTAAATTTAAAAATATATTTAAAAACCATTTAATAATATTTGTTGTAAAAATAGTCGATTGAGGTTTTAGCGTAAGAATATAACGTAATTTACAAGACACTAACACAAATTATAAAACATTAAACATAAATACCACTACTAGATAAATAGAAACTATTTCATATGCATTTGATCCATTTAGAAAGTGGTCCGTTGTTAACGAACATATTATTATTTTTTTGAAATTTTAAATGAAATAGGTGAGAATTTTGCAATGCAATGAGCGGTTACAAGATTCATCCCGCTTAACAAATATTTTGATACATAATTTTAAACCATTTTCTTACACAAATCATAGCCCGTCCTAATTTTGACCAAAATTTAATAATTGGTTTCACCCAAAACACTAACCCGCTTATAAATTTGACCTAGTTCGTCCAAATTTTAACCATTTGACCAAAATATAACTTTGACCCGTATTTCATCTCTTTCCACCTAACTCTAACTTCTTTTTTTTTCTTCCAAAAACATCTCTGACCTCTCTCCTCTTTCGAAATCGTTTTATGTTTGTTTCGAAACCTAATCTTTTATACTTCAAATCATTTTGTGTAGCTTTCCTCCATAAGGTCACTAGTAGCGCTCCTAACAAGATTTCCAAGGTATTAATATCTTGCTATGTCTTAGGTTTAGTCAATTTAATTATTGTAAATATGTTCTCGATTTTGTGTAGCTCTTTTCTAGCTCAATCGTTTTTTAATCTTCTCTAAACCAATGTATTATCTTAGGCCGTTATTTTTGTTTAATTTATTTTTTCCATTTGTAAATTATTTGTCCTCTCTAAACTAGTCGATTCATTAATTGTAAACGTTTAGGCTGATGTCTATGTGTTAACCGATGCCTACATATTTGATATTAACATCAATTTCTTATTATTTGATATGCTTATTTGCGTGCTTATATGTTAGTATTCGTTTATACTGTAAATGTGTTATGAAGAGCTTAGACTTTCCTTTTTGTTTTGAGGTGTCTATTGTATGTTAATAGATTATTGTTGTTGTATGTTAACACGAATTTTGTCTTTTGTTGTTGCAGCATGATGGTGGTAAAAAAGTTGATCGAATAAGTATTGACTTGTCTATATATGTTGCATAGTAGGATCCATTATTGTTTGTGTTTCATTAGCATTTTAAACGACATTGTCTATATATGTTGCATAATATGATTAGTTTTGCTTTTCAAGTATTTATTTGGCTTTATATATTTGTTTGTGGGTTATTACCTTGTTTGTACTATGTGATTGTCTTGGTAGTTTTAACTATTTTTTGTCTATAATTAGTGTTGGGTATAAGCGAATGCATGAATTACGAATTAACTATGAAAGGTTATTAGTACCTTATTCTTTTGACCTTGTCAATGTACTTCATATAATTATATGGTTTACTACTTTCGTGTATAACTATTAAAGTTTTTGATTTTTATTCTATAATTACTAGAAATAGTGAAGAGAAGCGGTCAAGTCAGAACACGGAGACGATGCTAACCTAGAATCTATCGATGATCCATACCTGATCTTATCTCTTCCAACAGTGAAGTCGAAACAGAGGAAGGGGCGTGTAATTGAACTAGACTGGCTAAACATTCCTATAATAATATTGGAAGAAGTTCAACGCAAGGATTAATCTCATATATTTTGGGTTGTGAGGAAGCAAAATGTTTGGTGGAGAAAAATAAGAAGATGTTGGAGAGGATGGTGATGCTTGAGAAAGTTATCAAAATTCTCGTTGTACATTCGAAATGTGATATTGCAAAGAAGATTATGTCTAGTATGGTGAATTGGTTTGGCGACGAGAATGAAAATGATACAATTGATGGTACGGTTGATGGTAGCGATGATTGTAGTGGTGATAAAGATGGTGATGGTACTTGATACTCTTCTCTAGATTAGTTTGTTATTTATCCTGTATGTGGTACTCAAATATTTTGTTGTTTTTTGTATGATGTACTGGTGATTTGGAGTATTTTATACACCAATTTGGATATTTTGTATTGTAAACTAGTCTTTATTTGCAACGAGCCAATGCTGATTTTTGTCGTTTTCATGTCGTTGTAAAAACCAGTTCTCCTGTAATGTATGTTCATCAAACAAAAAACCAATTTCATAAAATAGCATAACATATTAAATTGTTTTTTAAAAAACAAAACCAATATCATAACATATTTACCAAAGCCATAATAATGTAGTGATTTGGAATCTATGAGGTACAATAAAGTGTTTTGATTATGATATATCTCATTTTGACAATGGATCGGTGCTCATAATTTTAAAAGCTACAACCAATAGGTATTTTAAATTGTTGCCATCATGCAACGGTTTGGTTTACATTTCTAGATACACCCCTGGTGAAGTTAGTATGTGCTTATGGAACCAATGTAATGGGGTCTGTGAATAATTACCTAAAATGTACATATGTAAAAGTAATTTTGGTTTTGGTTATAATTACTACACCATTGATTAAAAAATTATGTCTTTTTTTTTCTGATTCCAAGTATCAGATAGATGAATTGTGTCTCTACTCGCATAAAGAAGGATATCATTGCAATTATTGATTTTACAAGGCGATTTTGTTACGAAGTATGCCATATGAATGGCTGCATACATGAATCTATGAATTACTGAGGGACGAGAATATAAGAATATGGCCTGGATGCATGTTTGGACTAATCTATTTTGGCTACATGTGTTTGATTCATATAGACGACCGAGATGCTTTACCCGATGTAACAAGCTTATAATGATTTTAATACCTAACTTCACGTTGGTGAAGTTTGATCATAAGGAAAACACTATGTCTTATCAGCTTTCTGCAGTATGCGATGATGAAGATTTGGTGGTTTACGGAGAGACTTTAATCTCATCTTAGTATGTTTTTACGCTTAATTTTATATCTTCAAACTTATAATATGTAATGAAAAGTTTAATCTCACCTTAGTATGTGTTTATGTTTAATTTTCTACCTCCAAACTTATAACATGTAATGAAAAATTTAATCTCACCTTAGTATGTTCTTATGTTAATTTTCAACCTCCAAACTTATAATATGTAATGACAAGTTAATCTCACCTCAGTATGTTTCTATGTGAGTTTGTTTAATTTTTTTCGAGTGATATCGATACATGTTGGTTTAAGTTGGTTGAGTAATATGTGTTTATTTTATAAATTTGTAGTTTTACACCATTAGTGAAAACATGTATACACCGACAATGGAATTTCACATCATCGGTGCTAAATCTAGGTACTATGAGTGCGTTATGCAGTTGGCAATGTAAAAACAAAGCACCGTTAGTTAAATAAATTAATTGCAGTGTATAATTTATGCACGAATAATGTTAAATTAATGTTGGCAGCATCAAAATCCCGAACCAACAATGTTACTATAATTGTTTTTATAAATGAAGGTAAGTTTGTGGTGTTCATACCATCGGCGTGATATATTTATCACTGCCAAGGTAATTTCTCATTTTCGACGTGTAAATTGTTCACGGGCAGCATATGTGTTTCGACCGGCAGGTATACGATGGAATGTAAATTTTTATACTATAAATGCTAATAGATTTTAAGGTTCACACCGGCGGTGTATCATGTGTATGCAACCAATGATGTTTCTCTCTACCAGTGTGATAATTGTGCACCAGCGGTGTAAATACTAAAAAAACAATGGTATATAAAAATTACAATAACATTAGACATAAATTAGTTGATATAGTTAAGAAGATTACCTAATTTGTATATAAAACGTAATCAAAATAAAAACGCAAGCAAGCAAAATAGATAGATAATTGAAACTCTTTTCATTAAAGGCGCATTCACGGTTTTTTATCATTGCTCGAACCAAATAGCTCAATACCCTTAACCAATCTACTTTGGACACCTATTGGATGAGACTAAGGTGCATCCCGGGGTATGTCAAGATGCACCTACGTGATGAGTTCCAGTTAAAGCATGGTCCTAAATTTAAGTTGATAAGCGTATTGAAATATACTAGTATATGTATAAATTATAAAATTTTATGAGATCCAGTTTGATAAAATTCATAAAAGTAATAAACCTTTACATAATAGTAATAGTACATAAATTATAATGAGAAATAGTTTTATAATATTACACATACAAAAGTTGATAGATCGGTTATTTCAACATAGCATCTTTGAATATTAATATATCACTTACAACCGAGAATAATCGGTAATTGTTAAGCCTAAGTTTTTTCATCTTCTTTCCCCTATTTCGTATAAAAGGATGTATCTTGTTACATGGATCGTCAGTAGCAATGGTAAGTTGCATAAGAAAAAACATTACAATGTAAATATCTAAAAATTGTTATAACGACAACCAAATGTTTTAATTGATATTAAACACTTACATTGAAAAAGTAGTTGTCGTTCACCTAACCCAACCCAATTTCCTTCCTCTCTGACATTGGAGGGAGTGCTCCTCGTAAAGGTAAATAAGTGAAACTAGAATCATTACTCCCCATCTGTGCGACAAATGGAGGATGCAGTTTAATTTTGATGCGATCGTGATTCCCATCTTGGACATCGTCATCTAATTCTCATAAGTACCGACACCTTTGTCTCACTTTATGAATTACGAAATCTTAGATAACTCCTCCATAATAACATATATTCGCATATAATAAGCTGGATAATCCATAAGCTTATGATAAAGGGAATTCATAATAAACTTCCATCCATTTTCTTGCCCGTATAAGCCAAACGTAATCGACCGATATATGTAATGTCCGTCTGCTTTAATGTCGTTGATGGAAATTGAGAAAGGACTATAAGAAATAGGAAATTGTTTTAAGCAACCTTCCATACGAGAACCAAATTGTCCCTTAGACGACATCATACCACTTGAGCAACAACCAACCATTCCACTCAATAGTGAACACATCGTACGAGTTCCAAATGACAATTCAAATTTGAACGGTTGATCGAGATGCGAAATATGACCATTTGATTGTGTATGAACTCCATTCTCTTTCTGTACTTTGATTGGCAGGGTTCTGTTCTCTCGCATAATGACCGATGGAGTATTAAAACTTTGGCATGATTATGGTTCACTCGCTTTCTCAGCATCTAACACATATTCGTGTTGTGATTTGTCTCAGTTAATGGACGAATTCGATGCAAAAATAGACTTTTTATGTTTTGTAGGTGGACAACAACGTGCTTTTAGTTTATCCTTCGGCTCTAAAATGAAAAATGTTTTTGGATACATTATGCCAAACAATTTCTAGTACACATACTTTATGCGTGCATCATCTTTGTTTTACATGACAACATTAACTACTTTATCTATATTCTCTTTTAATACCTCTTTTATCGTTAAATTAGCACGAGTAACTATATTTAACATTTTCTAATGATCGTAAAAATAGTGCAAATGTACCGTTATGCCTATACTTATAAAATCAAATATGTTTTTTGAACAAGGTATACCGTGCGTAGTTCGTATAAGACATGATCAATTTCAAATGTCATTAACTACCATATTTTTGGAATATTCTATCTCCATATAAAACAATTCTAAAGCTTCGTAAGAGATATTACCTCTTAGGTTTGTGTATACATTGTGCTAAAATTTGTGTAGGCTAAAACTCGACTCTTCTTGAACGACCCTCTAATTAATCTATGTTGCAAACCTAACTAAGTATGAACCTTCAACCAAAATGATTTGAAGTTACCTTTGCTCATACCAAAGGTCCACTTAAGGGTGGAATGAGTGTGCTTTCAACGCGGTTGGTGTTTTGGTTACTAAAATGCAAGAACTTGTTACTTTTCTACGTTATAAACTTATCACAGTAAGGCTCTAACCATCTATCAGTGTATTCGATTGCTTTCGGATAATTTTTAAAGTCACGGAGTATTTTGGCCCGATAGCTATTGAAGAAGAGGTATATCTCTGACAACATTATGTTATTCAACTCCTTCAAAAATGCATCAGAGACTTTTTTGTGGTTGATGATTTTTTTATTTTAGCTAGGACATTCATGTTAATGTGTCATAGATATAACAAGTGGGTTGTCTCGGGGAACACTTGATCAACCACCTTAGCCAATGTTAAGTATTTATCCATAGAAATATTGGATGGTTGTTTAATGGAGTAAGTGTAAATGATTGCAAGAATTATAATATATATGTTTAGTTGCCAAGTTTCTCGCCAGACATAAACGCAAATATAATGTAGAAAATCTTACTACTATAAGTGTCTCTAAAAATCTCATACAACGACATCTCGTATTTTGTTGTATTGTAGGTGTTATCCATTATTATCACATTTGGAAATGGTTGTAGCAAATTTAAACTAATTGGATGTGCAAAGAAAAGTTTAGTTATGATACCACTCCCGTCTATGGTCAGTCTATATCATTCGAAGTAGTCTAGCTATTTAAGTTCACCTAGCAAATATTACATCTATGATCTATTGCCTTTGTCGACCTTGCGTTGTTTTAGTTGAGTATTGTATACGATGCGCAAGCAAGATGAATGTTAGGGTTCATCTTTTTCACTGCGCCTAAAATTACCCGAGGAGTGGATCCCATGTTGGTAGAACTAAATACAATTTCCAACTCTTTCTCCGACAACCGTCCCAAATAAGAATGACCTATAATGTATTTTGTGTGCTCATGATAGTGAACCCCGCACACGATCTTTAAGGAACATTCGTCATCTTTTACCATTTCTCCTCTAAGATTAAAAGAGAATATGCATTTCTTGGTTTTTGTAGACTTTTTTATGATCTTTTGATTATATCAATTTTATGTACTATTTCCACCATCATTAGAAGATATTATATATAATTTCCCATACTAATCTAACGACGAAAGAGTTATTGAAAGATAAATTGAATAACCTACTTCATATTGTCATGCAAAACGAAAAGAAAGAATGCATAGAGCATGTGTACAATAAATGGTTTGGCATAGTCTATTTAGAAATATCTTCCACTTTAGAGCTTGCACATAAACTAAAATTACATGTTCGACTAGCTACAAAACATAAAATATCTATTTGTGCATCGATTTCATCCACTAAACAAGACAAATCATATCTCGAACATTTGTTAGATGAGAAGAAAGTGATGAACCATCATTACATCAAACTTTCAATACTCCATCTGCCAATCAAACTACGGAAAGAGAACGAAGTTCCTACACAAACAAGTCTGCGTTTGAGCTGAACGTTTTAAAACTGAAATGTTATTTGGAACTCGTATGATACAATCACTCAAGTGAGGTTTGAGATGAACATGCTCAAGTGTCTGATAAGAGGCCAAAATGGAGTCGCTTGAATAGTAGTCTGCATAGCCACCTGCTTCCTTCTAAAGTCCACTGACTTAACCTTTTGTACTGAACCTTATTGTTAATACTTGGTCGCGACTTAAAACATGTAAACAAAACAGCATGTTATAATATGATTATCAGGTAGTAGAAACCAAATTAAATAAATACTTAGCACTATCTAATGATGAAACTCACATTCTTGATAAATGTGTTGTATGTCTCGAGCTGGTGCTAGCTAAAAAACAGTGCGACACTGTTCTACGCCAATAATAAATTATTGAGACGGTGAAAAAGGTCGGAATCTGACGCACTTCATTAGTATCAGAAGTAGTATTGGCATCCGATGAAGATAAACCTTAAACAATAAAATTTTCGATAGCACGGGTCAAATTTTGTCCTCAAATAGTTCCATACTTACATAGAGCACATACCATTCTATGTTTTTTGAATTATGGGGTATGTTCGAAGGGAAACCGGTATCCATTTCATAATTACGACTCTGTTTTAAATGTTTTTTCCTTGCCTCATTTAGCCGAGCATCCTCATGTCGAGCTTTCAACTATGCCTCCATCTTAGCAGCTTCTTTATTCCAACCAAAATCCATTTAATAAATATATAAAAGAAAAATATAATATGTATACCATACAGTTTCCTGCGCTGCACGTATGATGCAGTTACGTTGGCAGCATAACTGCATTACACTGTCAATGCTTAACGTTGACAGCGAAGTAGCATTGCTAATGTTTTCTACACTGGTAACACTAGCTCAATATATTTTTCACCAAAACTAAGTAACTTCCATGGAACACAATAGTTGAATCATTATTTCGCTGCCAACGTAGTTGCATTACACCGGCAACGTCGAAGAACATGAGCGAACCAAGAATCTTGTTCTTCGACAAAACCACTGTAAAACCTAAAAATCAACACCTACACCAATATTGTAACACAAATCGAGCACAATAAAACTAATATTTTATACCAAACTTGGTTGTAACACTACAACAAACTAATTTCATAACCTAAATGAAAATCTACCAACGATCAACAAAAAACTAAAAAATGAAATAAAACCATTAAACACAAAAAACTTACTCCTTTCCCATTCTTATTTCCTATTGATTGAAGAAGACGTAGTTTTGTTGTTTGGAGAAAAAAATGATATATTTTGAGTAAAAATAAAGTTTCTAAGTGTTTGAGAAATTTATGTGTTCTTGAGAAATGAACACCTCTCTCGCATCCCTACAAGATTGAATATCTCAAAATCCATTCAACTTAAGTCTATGACGCTTGTATTTTTTTTAATTTGATTTCATGTTAACTTTATAACAATGAATCATGGTGTGACATTTCCTATCGTGGTGGCGCACAAAGGTTTTAATAATATACCTACATAACCAACTAACTAATATACTATGTTTATCTAAAGTTCATTAATGCATGCTTGCGAGAAATTATTTTTAAGTCTCATGGAGAAAATGGTCCAACTTATGTTATTGAAATCTGTATAAAGCTCTTAAGCGAAGGTCTTATCTAAATAGTCGAAGTATGAAACGTGTTGAACTTATGTTTTTTCGAATTGTCTGAGCTCTTAAGTGAAGTCTTGGTCTGATCAATGTGAAGTGGGAAAACGGTCCAACTTATGTTGGTCAGAGTTGTCCAAAGTTTTTAAGTGAAGATTTGGTATAATTTAGTCAAAGTGTGAAAAATTCAAACTTATGTTGGTTAGATCTTTCTGAATCTCTTAAGTGAAGGTTTAATCCAATTCAGTCGAATTGTGAAAATGGTCCAACTTATGTTCGTAAAATTTGTTGAAGATCTTAAGTGAAGGTTTAGTCTTATCCAACTAAATTATGAAAATAGCCCAACTTTGTTGATCAGAGCTATTTGAAGATCTTAAGTGAAGACGCGATCTAATCAAACTAAAGTGTTAAAAATGGTCCAATCTTTGTTGGTCAGAGTTGTCTGAAGCTCTTAAATGAAAGTTTGGTCTAATCCAACTGAAGTGTTAAAAATGGTCCAACCTTTGTTAGTTAGAAATATTCTAAAATATTATATAAAAGCTTGGGTCTAATCCAACCGAAGTGTAAAAATGGTCAAACTTATGTTAGTGTGAAAAAGGGTCCAACCTATGTTGAAGAGAGATGCCTAAAGCTATTAAGTGAATACTGGAAATACTAAGACAACGACAAAAACTGGTCAAATTATCCAACTTAAGTGTCCCAAGGGCAACCCTCAAACGAGAGACTAATTATCTTACAAAACAAAGCCAGAATTTTGGATCCCGCTGCAAATTAAAAAAACACACAAGGAAATACATGAAATAATGTCTATTTAAAACAAACACAAGGAAACACAAGCTGAACTACTTCCTTTTCAATTGATTTATAGTTTCATTGTAGAGAATTCATGTCTTGTTTTTCATATTCATATCTTATTGTTTCATTTGGTTCATTCTTATCATAGTTTTAATAATGTCTATTTATTCTATTTATCATTTATATAGTCATTTAGATGGGTAAACCTTTATTATTAGTATTAAGTCAACGGGACCCCATCGAATCAGACAAATAAAGAAAGGTGGAGCCCGTTGAGTTTTTCGCTTTCATGTCTACAATTCATTCAATTTCTACAGAGATGAACTCAATCCCGAATAGGAACCATAAAAGAAAATACCGATTAAACCGATTATAGGAATACCAGTTAAAGTAGTTATAATCCAAAGATGAATCCTTCAAATAGTATTAGCCATTTGTCTTATTTCCCTCCATATTTTATCAAGTGGTCATGCTAGAAACATAAACAACCATTGATAATTATGAGATGCGATCCTTCTGAATGAGATAAAAAATGACTACATGTGTTTTTATTTTATTATTCTACTTTCTTTTCTTAATTCTTAATTAAAGAAATAATTGGAAAATAAAAAATCAAGTACAAAAATTAGTAATAACCCCCAATAGAGACGGGTACGATTCAATTCAACATTTTGTTCGTTCAGTTTTATTGTATCATAACTCTATAGTTCAAATTAGGTTTATCGTTGGATGAACTACATTGCTGATATTGACCCCAAAAAAGAAACGGTAGGTACATCTAGTCCATGAACAGCCAACCATCACATTGTAAAAATAGGAAAGTTTCTATTTATGGTCATTGGATCCTCCTAAAAAGATCGACTAAAGTCGTCGAGTTGTTCCAAAGGATCAAAACGGCCAGTTATTAGTGGAATTCCTTGTCGGCTCTCTGTAAAATACTTGTTTGAACAAGAGCTTCCAAAGACCTCATAAGCTAAACTTGTGATGGTGGATAACCAACCTGCACTGAACAAGGAAGGTATATTAATGCTATGAATGACCCAATATCGAATACTGGTAATAATATCAACAAAAAACGTTCTATTGTGCTTCCAGACATACAGAGTTCCACATATTCTTGTAGGGGATCGATTCTGTAAAAGATGAGATCAATGAATGGAAATTCACTGAAATACAATCTTTGTAAGATCTTCAATATTATACAGATGGTATTTTTAGAGTATACTGAATCAGTATGGCTATCATTCTTCTCACACAACAACACAATTTCAATTAGTATAAAAATGAAATACTAGATAATTTTTTTTGCTTGTGTTGATGTATAATCATGCATCATTCACTAGAAAATTACTCAACTTCATGCAATACTTTGTATTACTATTAATATGTTCCACTCATTCGCATTATAGGCTTCAGACTAGAAACTAAATATTAGATAAAATGGTGAATAGAATGGGTTTCTTTTCCTAATTCATGAATTAAATTCTAAGATGTACACAATTCAATTGGATACTTGATCTCAATTAAACTTTTTTTTATAATTGAAGAGGTTTTATTTGTTGTTATAATGATAAATCAATAATTTTGGATAGTATTCGATAAAATAAATCTAAAAATAATTATAAAAAACTAATAATAAATATTTCTAATGCGTTCATTATTTTTTTTGGACTAGATCTTAGATGCAAGTGATTTTTCTTGAACTAAAATTAGAAAGATGGATTTTTTACTGTACTAAAATTCGTAAATGCGCTTGTCCGAGAGTTGCAAAATGCAAAATCCATTGATCAACGGATGCAGAGATCTCCGGACTACATACATAACCATTGAGCCCAAACCCAAGTAGTGCTATATCGGTGAGTAAGTTGGCAATCGCGGTGTTTAATGTTACATTTCTCATTATTTATAGTATGAAATCATCTATTCCACCAACTCTGCTACCATTTTCGGGACTATTTTTGAGTTTTTGAATTTGAAATTAGAAAAATTTCTTTTTTACATTTAAAATAGTTTGTAATAGTTTTATTTTTAAATTTCAAATTAAAAAAATAATACTCTTATAAATGATTTATAAATTAAAGCTTGATACCGAAAAAGAGTTAGTTATGCTTTTCTTTTATGAATGATAGATTCTACTCATTATTATTAGAGCAGACTATTTTCATTGAAGTTTGTGGTTTCTCTTCCAAATTTAAGTTTACTTAATTCTAAAATTTTAATTTTCTTTAACTATTAGATAAAAACATTTTCTTTGTTTTTTAGGTTTTTTAAAAATAATTTGTTTTGAATCCGCCATAATGCCCGATTTATATCAAAAAATGAATTGAAAATGAATGGTTTTGATTGGACAAAAACTCAAATTTTGTTTGTATTCCACGTGGATAAAAATGTACATATGTTATACTAGATCATTTTTTACTATTAATCTATGCTTTTGGTGCAAATAAAATATTCTTATTCATGCTATTAATCTAATTAAATATCATTAAAATCTAATTCATTCCATTAAACTTAGAAGTGAAAGATTTAAGGTTTCTTTATTAGTTAAATGGTAATTGATTTCGGTCCAATCTTCTACATGGTCCACAATTAATCTTATATCTAAGTATATGACTCTTTAGAATTGGTGAAAGAACTTTGGTTTAGGCCCAAATATATGCAGTAATTCATGGAAATAATACGAAAGATTTACTTCTTAATCGTAAAATACTTACACAAATAGCTATATCAAATAAGAGTTTTCTTCGTACGATTTTCAGTGAGGTTAGAAAATAAAACAATTAGAATAATTTTTTTGAACTATTTTAAATAAAATTGACGTCTCTGTAAGAATGAGCTTAGAAAAAGTAGAGTATAAATAACTATTAGAAAAGATAAAAAGAAAGTTCTCAAAACAAAAAGAACAACTTTATTTGGTAAAAAAAATTTAATTATTGATTTTTTATACCACAAAAGCACGCGATTATAATTTTTTTATTTTTTATGTTTTGAACAAAGAAAGGATTTGCCAGGTTGGACAATAATAGCCTTAAAACAAATTTGAATAAAAAATTATAATTTTATAAAAATATATTATAAAAAATATATATGACAATGTATAACGTAAAGGTATGTTAGATTTGGTGAGCTTATTATGAGGTAAAGAGAGGAGAGACAAAATCAATAAAGGCAAACACATATCATCGATGGTTTCATCAATGGTTTCAACCATTAAATTGTTTCAGAAAAGCACCAGATCAACCATTAAATTGTTCCAAAACCAATAAAGGCAAACACATATCATCAATGGTTTCACTAGTTCACCGGTTGTGAAAAGCATAAACTAACAACAATGAATAGCATTCATTTCACAACCATACAGAAAAATATTATTGTGGCTTAGCCCATGCACATACTTAAATTTGCATACCAAAATCAACAAAACCACATACAAAATCTTCAATATGAGCCTAAAAACATAAAACTAGATATGTGATTAAATATAGACTTTATGAGAACACAAATGTTGCAGAAATTGTATGGTTATTACATAAACCATGAAACTATGTCTTCAGTTCTTAAACAACCCATAACATACAACACCTTAAAAACAAGAACCCATAACTTGTGCATAAAATATAACACATTACAAAAAAGACCCAGAACATAGGCAGTCTACACAAAAAACCCTGCAAACTAACACAAAAAACCATGTAAGAAAATATTGTGGTTGGGTAATGTTAACAACTTGGTTACCACTACCTTCCGCCAGTATATGTTGTAGCACCATGTGTTGCCGCAGCGAAAACACAAGTGGCAGATGATAAAGGTTCACCTACCTTGGGTTGCTTGAAAAGACCTGCAACTCGTATAGGTAGCTTTCTTTTTTTACCTTTAGTTTGCACATTAAGAGCCTCCTTGTACCCTTGTATACTTCCACCACTTACTCAACCACTATGTGGTGAACTTATGCTATTTTGAGAGGAATATAAAGTAGTGGCAGCATGTAATTTAAAATATATTATAAAACTACAAATTTGTAAGATAATGGCCAAAATTACTTTAATAAGTAAATTGTAGGACTTACAGGTGGGGTAGTGTGCCTGGCCAAAGAGTTGTCTCTTCTTTCAAAACACTGGATCACATTACCCTGCTTACACACACACAAACCAAAAACAATATTAATGTAAAAGTTAAAGTAATGAGACGACCCAAAAAAATGGACCACACTGTCCAGCTCCAGCAACTCCACCACAAATATTTATATCTTTAAAAGTAAATTTTGGACCGCACTAAGATATATAACTTAGGTCAGGCATTAATGTGCCTTGACTCCATAGAGAGGCTCCTCCGTGCTATTACAAAAAAACATAAAAAAATCACAAGTAACTCATTCAACCAAGATGAAAACTAAAAAGAAGTCTAACACCACAAGCACAAGCATCACAACAAGCATCAAAATAAAATCACAAGCATCACAAAATTACTGGCAATGCAGTAGATCTTGTAGTTTGAGCACCAGGTGTTGGGATTGTGGCTTCAACCTGTTACAAAGAAGAGACATCATCAACAAATAACAAATCACAACCATCGCAAACATCAAAACCATCACAAGTTTCTCATAAATATGTAACTATAAAATTATATTTCATATATATGATGGTATTATAGAAGAATTACTGGTGCTGAAGAAGTATTGGTTGTGCAAGTGGCTACACTACAACACTTGCTTGACCAAGAGTACATGTACATCTTCTTTTGTTATGTCTTGTTGGTTTACAGTTGGAATATCGAGGTGTATTGTGCTTCCTAGACTATGTTGTCATTCCAGATGTTGTATCTTGCAAAAGAGGTTGTAGACTCTCGGAAGAATCCATCCTCCTAGAAGTTTGATACCTTTATCGTACTATCTTAACTGGTGGAGGCTGGAGATGCTGTAGAAGGTTGATTGGCCAATATTGGTATCCATTAATTGGGTTAATTAAATTAGCATAAATGGCCTTCTGTGTAGCCACTCGAAACCACTTAGATACGTAATCCACCGGGTTACCACTAATGAACCAAATACAGGCAACAACATGGATACATGGAATGTCAGAGAGCGACCATTTACGGCAAGTAAATTCTCATGCATCCAAGTCAACCACAAAATTATACTAGACCCTTTTCTCTTCAACCTGAAACTTTGGTCCGCCGGAAGGAAGTACGTTGCAGTCACCAACAAGCTTGTAATTCTTGGTAAGTTTTTTATTAATAGATGGACAAATCGGCTGATTCCACTTTAGTAGCTGGCTGATTTTCTTTACAATCCTACGCACTTTATGCTCCCTTATACCCTCCAAGAAGCTTATAATCTCTTTATATCTATAGTCCAAGATAATCGAGTTAAAAGTTTCTGCCAAATTTGATGTTTGCATGAAGCACTTGTTATCTTCTCTATAATGAGCCCTGCTCCACTCAGACGCAGGCTTTTGTGGAAGCCATTCATGACAAGAAGCGTTGCATTTTTTCATCTCTTCCATGTGAAAGTCAAATTCAAGGACGAAGGAAGACCTAGCACAAGCCCAAAACAATATGTGTACCTCTTTTTCATGGAATACCTTCTTCATATTGGCGTATAAATGTCAACCACAAAACCGATGTTCAACGTTTAAGAATAACTCTTACAAGGCTGGAAAAAGCCCCTTTTGCTTGTCTAAATTCCACGTGAAACTGCCTCGATTGTGTATGTTATTATCGTTTGCTAACAGTTCCTGAAACCACTGCTAAGAAGACATATTCTCACTCCCAACCACCACCCAAACAAGAGGATACACTGGTCGTTTGCGTCAACAACAACAGCAATGAGGAGTTGTCCCCCGAAAGACGCTTTCAAAAAGCAGCCATCTAGCACAAGCACATTCCTACACCCAACATAAAACCCATTTTTCAACCCCTCTACACACAAAAACTCTTTCGAACAATAAATCATTGCATTTAACAACAACCGTAGACCATGGATTGGTCTGTATAAGTTCTTCAGCATACTGTCGAAGTTTCCTGTACTGAATTCTGTCATCACCAAGAAATGATATTGAACGCTCTCGACTTCACACGATAAACATTCGCTCTAGTGATCTTCACCAAATAATCATTGGCCAACTCAGCCATCAAACTCTTGGCAGACAACTCGGGATCAGATTGTCACTGTCTTAAGTAATGTTTTGCAATCCACTACACGTTAACGAATCTGTTAAGGTGAGTGGGAACACAGGTATGGTTGTCGTTGAGAGTTTTTATCCTCCAGCCAGGGGCACAACCTTGGCAAGAAGCCCAAATAAACCATTTACTTGTTGGCTCACTACATTTATAATTGCACCGCATCTTATCATTCTTGTACACTTTTACACTACGATGTTGTTTAATGTTGTATTCTTTGATGACCTCTTTAAAAGATTTAACAGAGCTAAATTCAAGGCCAACTGCTAACTGAAGACACTTCAACTCACTGGGTTGAAGACACTCCAAATCCTAAAGCGGCAGCTTGTTCTTCTTCTTCCGTATTGACACTGGTCAAGTTTTATGAGCTTAAAAATTCCTCCTATGTACTATACCCACTTTCTAAACTTCTATCGGAACAGACCTCGTCATCGTCACTTTCAGTTGGGCTATATTCAGTTGGACCATCTCCTCCCTGTGAACCAACCTCTACGTTACCACAATCACCAGCACCTTCAGCATCCACCACCCTCCTCTACATTACAGCCATCATATGCACCCCATCTGCATCACCAACATCATCAATATCCATTGCACCCCCATATGCATCACCAGCACCATCAGCATCCACTGCACCCCTATCTGCATCACCAGCACCATCATCATCCAGCCACCCCCCTCTACACCCTCACTCTCTAAACCACCCCCACATCATCATCTACAGCATCCTCAACACCCTCACCATATATACCAGTCTTTACACCTTCACCATCTATACTAGCCTCTACACCCTCACCATGTAAACCGACCTCTACACCTTCACCATTTATACTAGCCTCTACACCCGCACCATCTAAACCACCCTCTACATTGTCATCTTCTAAACCACCATCAACACTAAGATTTACAACACTCTCTGCACCCTCACCCTCTAGATCATCCCCAACATCCTCATTTACAACCTCTACACCCGCACCATATATACCAGTTTATAAACCTTCACCATCTATACTACTCTGTACACCCTCACCATCTAAACCACCCTCTACACCTTCACCATCTATACTAGCCTCTACACCCGCACCAATGAAACCACCCTCTACACCGTTACCTTCGAAACCATCCTCAATACCAAGATTTACAGCTCTTTCTGCAACCTCACCCTCTAGATCAGCCCCCACTTCATCATTTACAACCTATATACTCTCACACTGACCCTCTAAACCATCATTTACATCAACTGTAACATCAGTCTCTACACTCTCACCCTGACCCTATAAACCATCATGCATAACAACATTCACAATATCATATACCCTATCAACATTCACATCAACTATAACACCAGTCTCTATATCTTCACCATCACCCTTACCATCTAAACCTTTGGTTTCTCTGAAACCTTCAACATTATTATCCGCACCAGTCTTTTTTGAGAAGAACTCATCGTACATTTCATCTATGAATGTTTCAAAGCCTCATAGTAATCAACCTCCTCATTATTTTCAACAACATTAGGTGCACCACCATTATTTTTAACAGTAACATTTTCTAAGGCATCATTTTCAACAACATCTCTACCCTGACCCAAACCAATATCTATAGGTTCACTTCTGAGTACGATGCTACTGGTGCCTTCTATGTCGACTGTAGGTACTGTTTATGGGTTTGTTTTTCTTTTCGTATGAGATACCATTTCTAAGGTAGGTGTCCTATCAGAAGATATTCTCACTAACCTGGTTTCATCTAATTTCTGGGTTATTGTATATGCCTCTGCATCACTGTTTATTAGTTGTTTTTTTAACCTCCACCAGGGAGCTTGTAGGTAAACTGAAAGTGGCCCAAAATGCAAAATGCAACAATTTGAAACAATTGTGACTCGTTTTGAGGACGAATGAAGCTTAGTAGCACGAATGCCGCAGGTGTCTAACACCGGTGACTTGACAATTGTTTTAGCCAATATATAAATTAACTTATCGGAAATTAGCAATAGAGTATCAACCAAAAATAGCAATAGAGTATCAACCAAAAATAGCAATAGAGTATTGACATGCGATGACCTCCGATAATCTGAAATGTCATTATTTTTAAAATATTACTATAGTCTTAACTTAAGTCATTCTAAGCGAGGGTGATCTCAAGAGGATTGAAGTTTCCTCCAAGATCCTCTTTCTTGAGTCTCAAGAAAGATCTTTGTTTTCTTCTCTTCACTGAATAGTCTGATTCATTAGCTTGATCTCTTCTTCATCTGTAACTAATATTATCCAATCAATACCATTGTTCTCTTTTTCCTTCTTCCTCATGTTGTAGTCTAGTGGCTTCATGTTTCCTGCTTCATTGTATCTGTCAACACAAGAAAATACCAGTTAGCAATCAATTTATGCAAAATAAAGTTTTCTCGAACTCTAAATTCCTAGAATTGTATTCAAATAATAATCATAAGGAAGATTATCAAGCCAATATGCAGCCAAACAAATCTTACGCATATCTGTTCTCTAAAACAAACGATTTTACCCTATTATTTGTCAAATATAAAAACAACCAGATCTCGTTACAATTCACCAAACAAGACAAAGAGAGACTAGGTATACCAAAGAAACAACTTTTAACAAAACAAATTCAATGATCGCAGGTTCACTAGAGGGTACAATCTCTCAAACTGGGACGCTCACTACATCCTAATAGAATTTTATTTAAAGGAAGAATTTAGCTAGATATGGGTTCGAAATGTATGGACCATAGGCTCTTCTTTGATGAGAATCCTTAAATGGACTCCCTGCTTCAACTCAAGAATTAAAAGCCCATTACTCATATATGGATAAGGGTCTCAAAAGTTCTAAAATATTTGTATAATGAGGTTATAATTCTATCTATTATTATTAAATCCTGGTTTCCTGAGAAAAATAAGGCTTTATATAACGCTTGCTATGTTTGGTTGGAAATGGACATAACATTGAACCTCCAGTATAATATATGCGTTAGATTCGGTGATAATGAGGGTTGTTGGCTAGATATTAGCTAGAAAAGCATCACTGCTTATCAATACTACTCAATAAGTTGAAGATATGAAATAACCTAATTACGAATCTCTTAAAGAGCCAAAACCTCCAAAATCCTAAGCCTCAAAGGATTAAATCCATCGTATCCAAGCATGTGCCTCCTTTTAACTCTACAAAAAAACAAGACCCAAATGAGCCTACTTTCAAACCACACGAACCAAATGAGCCTACTGTCAAACCGCAAAATGTAAGCACACTTCAATCAATACACCCAAAAAAATCATGTAGTGATGAGCTTACTCAAGAAATGTTTAGCAAAGCCTATCTTTTAGATAACCAAAATCCTCGTTACCAACCTGAAAGAATAGTCAATCATGATGAAATAATTGAGGCACTTGAATCCCTTGATTATGAATATAATCTTTCATCTCCAATAGACTCTGAAACATTTTACTCAGAAAACCATACCCAAAATCAATATAATATTGGCATCTATCCAGGTACCCCCACCCTTAAAAAAAGAATTTGACACCTCCTTTCAAAACCTACTCAACAAAAAGCTCAAGTTAGCTAGAAGAAATGAGAAGTAAGAATCATCGGTTAAATACAAACTACGAATCAAAGGTCAAATACGAATAAAAAATTGTTTATAAAACTGAATTGAGAATAAAAGATTAAATCTGGATTTAGATTAGAGGTTACATTTGAATCACGAATCATGCGTTAAATCGAACCATATAATCAAGGTTAAAATATGAATCAAGAATAATAGATTAAAAACAAATTGAGAATCGTATGTTGAACCGGAACTGAGAATCATGTGCTAAATCTAAAATCAAAATCTTGGGTGAAACGCAAATCATATATTAAATTCCAACTAATAATCAAATATTAAATACGAATATGTAATAATGTGTTAAATCCAAATTGAGAATTATGGGTTAAATATTAGCCAAGAATCATGGATTAAATGTGATTATGTGTTAAATCCGAAATAAGAATCATTTGTTAAATTCAAATAGAGAATCATATGTTAAATCCAAACTCACAATCATTTGTTAAATCTGAATCAAGGGTTAAATATGAACTTAAAATTGTGTGTTGAATACAAACTCATAATAAATGATAAAATATGAATCATGAATAATGAGTTATTGTGAATTGAGAATCATGTGTTGAATTTTAACTAAGAACCCTATGTTAAATATGAATCACAAATCGAGTGTTAAATTCGAACTAAAAATCAAGGGTTAAATACGAATAAAAAACATATGTTAAATTCGAATTTGGAATAAAAGGTAAAATACAAATCATTAGTAATGGATTAAATGTGAACTAAGAGTCATGGATTAAATGTGAATAAATAATTATGTGTTAAATACGAACTCATAATAATGTTATACCCAAACTGAGAATCATGGGTTCAACGCGAATCACAAATCATTGTTAAATCTAACTGAGAATTAAATGTTAAATTCAAAGTGAGAAATATGTAGTAAATTCAAATTAAGGATTATAAGTTAAATCCAAAATGAGTATCATGGGATAAACACGATTCACGAAACATGTGTTAAATCTGAACTAAGAATCAAAGGTTGAATACGAATAGAGAATCATGTGTTAAATTTGAACTAATAATCAAGGGTAAAATATGAATTACGAATAATGGATTATATACGAATTGAGTACAATGAGTTAAATGTGAATCACAAATCAAGTGTTAACTCCAAATTGACAATCAATGATTAAATGTGAACTAATAATTTTGTGTTAAATTCAAACTGAGAATCATGAGTTAAATGTTGACTAATAATCGTGAGTTAAATGTAGACTAATAATCATAGGTTAAATACAAACTACGAATTATATGTTAGATCTGAATTGAGAATCATGAGTTAAATGCAAAGTGATAATAAAATGGTTAAATCCAAACTACAAACCATGACTTAAACCTGAAGTTAGAATCATAGGTTCAATGCGAACTAAGAATCATGTGTTAAATATGAACTGATAATCATTTATTATTTCCAAGGGTTAAATACAAATTGCAAATGTGTTAAATATGAACTGCGAATCATGGATTAAACGTAAATCGTGAATCCCATATTAGATTTAAACTTAAAATTAAGGGTTAAATGTAAATTGAGAATTATGTGTTAAATCTGAACTCAGAATCATGAGTTAAATACGAATTAAGACTCATGGGTTAAATACGAACTATGAATCAGTTTATTGATTCTACTTCAGGAAACAAAATTTTAACTTTTATGGATGCTTTTGCAGAATACAGTCAGATCCAAATGGATCTAAAAGATCAAGAATACACAAATTTAATAACTGATGGGGCCTAGCATTGTTATAAGGTGATGCCCTTCGGATTGAAAAATGCTGGAGCCACTTATCAGAGATTGATGAATAAGTCTTTTGCTATACAGATTAGAAGAAATATAGAGGTATATATAGATGACATAGTAGTGAAAATCTCAAAGGATGAAGTGCATATTGATGATTTAGAAGAAGCGTTTTTGAATTTAAGGGCAATCAGGTTGAAATTAAATCCTGAGAAGTGCACCTTCAGAGTTCGATCGAGGAAGTTTTTGGGTTTTATCATCAGTGAAAAAGGAATAGAAGCTAACCCAGAACAATTGGAAGCTTTGATAACAATGAATTCTCCTCGGTCCATTAAAGAAGTGCAAATTCT
This sequence comes from Limnanthes douglasii subsp. nivea, assembly GCA_036936605.1. Classification (NCBI taxonomy): domain Eukaryota; kingdom Viridiplantae; phylum Streptophyta; class Magnoliopsida; order Brassicales; family Limnanthaceae; genus Limnanthes; species Limnanthes douglasii. The sequence goes on along the minus strand of JAUPFV010000003.1, from coordinate 14,989,300 downwards.
GACAGGAAGGTTAGATGCACTTAATCAATTTATTTCTAGATTTTCCAGACAAATGCTTTCCTTTATTTCAAGTGTTACGAGGACCTAGCAGGTTTGAATGGACATCGGAATGTGAAGCAGCTTTCAAGAATATTTTTTTTTTTTTCATCACCAGATATTTTGTCAAAGCCTCGAAATGGGGAGAAATTATTTTGTACACCACGACATCGGATTTTGCACTGAGCGTAGTGTTAATCAGTGAAGATTCAGGAGTTCCGAAGACGGTGTATTACATTAGTAAAAGTTTGGTGGCAACAAAAAAAGATATATGAAATTAGAAAAATTGGCATTAGTGTTGGTGATTGCTGCTAGGAAGATGCGTCCATTTTTTCAAGCTCATACTATTGAAGTCCGAACTTCATTCCCCTTGAAAAATATTTTACAACGACCTGACATTTCGGGGAGAATGACCAAATGGTTAGTGGAGTTGGGGGACTATGATATTTTATTTACACCTCGAACAACAATAAAGGTGCAAGCATTGGCAGATTATTTTTTGAATTCCACTCAAGCCGATCAGATGAGGAAGAAAGTAAAGAAGCCATACATGTTGATTCGAGGTGGGTTGTCCGAACAGATGAAGGCTCTAGTGTTTCAGGGTGCAGTGCTGGGGTTTAGTTAATAGCTCCAACTGGAGAAATAATGATTCAATCTATTACATTTGGTTTTCATGCTTTGAACAATGAAGCTGAATACGAAGCTGCTTTGGCAGGTTTGAGACTGACAAAAAATTGTGGGGTAACTTTAGTATGTTTGGAAACAGATTCTTAATTGTTAGCAAATCAGGTATCTGGATTTTCCGAAGCAAGAAAGGATCGTTTGATTTTATATCATCAGGAACTTCAGAATTTAATGCTTCTGTTTGATAACATTGTTGTGGAATATATTGGGCAAGGAAGTAACATGGTGGGTGATTCTTTAGCAAACATTGTTTACAAGGAAGAATATCCTTGGATTTTTCTACAAGAAAATCCTTCAATTGTTCCTTAATCTAGACAATGTGAATGTATAGAAGAATTTTTTACGACTGATAAAATCCAAAATGATTGACGATTATATATCCTTAACTTTTTGACTCAAGGAATACTACCAGATGATTCACAATTGGCCAAAAAGTTGAGAAGTAAAGCCTTCAGATATATAGCACTAGATGGAATATTGTATAAAAAGGCATTGAGCAGACCATTGTTACGATGTTTAAGCAAACAAGAATCACAAGAAGTATTATTAGAGTTACATGATGGTGAAGGGTCAGCTCATTGCGTGTTCAAAGCTCTATCACGTTGACTTTTACTTGCAGGGTTTTATTGGCCTACGACCATGAATGATGACAAGAATTTAGTTCAAAATTGTGATACGTGTCAAAGATTTGCTAATGTTATTCACAGACCAGCAGTACCGCTTATGTCTATATCTGAGGCAATACCATTTGATAGATGAGGGATTGATTTGGTGGGACATTTGCTGATGGCTTCTGAAGAAAACAGATGATAATTGTAGTGGTTGATTATTTTACAAAGTGGGCAGATGCAGAACCGTATCAGGGACAAAAGCAAAGGACGCCATCAAGTTTATTGTGAACAGTATCTGTTGTCGTTTTGGAGTTCCTCGGAGGATTGCAAAAAATAATGTCCCTCAGTTTAATAACAGGGAGATGGTTTCATTTTGTACTGCTAAAGGAATTCAACAATGTTTTTAGACGTCTTTTCATCCTTAAGCTAATGGGCAAGTACAAGTGACAAACGGAACAATTTTAGATGACTTGAAGAAGAATTTGACGGAGGCAGCAGGAAAATGGCCAAACTATTTGCAAGAAGTACTTTGGGCTTATCGAACAACTCCTAGAGAGGCTACAAAGGAGACTCATTTTGTTTTGGCATATAGAATGGATGCAGTCAGCCCCGTAGAATCTACGATGTCATCTTTTAGAATATCTCAACATTCTTGAAAGGTCTAATGATGAAGTTCGAAAGGAAAATTTGGATCTGATTGAAGAAAAAAGAGTTCGAGCTCATCTGAATGTAATTCATTATCAAACTCTTATGATAAATATATATGATTCGAAGGTGAAGAGAAGACAATTTAAAGAAGGTGATAAGGTGTTGAGAAAAGTTTTCTTGCACACAAAGGAGAAGAACCTCAGAAAAATGGCTCTGAACTAGGAAAGGCCTTCTACGGTTGTTGAAAGGATTAAGCCGGGTTCCTATCGTCTTTGTGATTTTGAGGGGAGGATGCTTCAACATCCATGGAATATCAAACATTTGAAGCTTTATTTTTTATACTTTGAAATTTTTGTTTTTGAATGGCGCACTCTTTCCTATCCTGTTGGACCAGGAAGGATTTAACGAGGCTTCGTATACATATTCAGTATTATCAATAAAGTTTGTTTTTTGGCCAATGGTTGTTTACATATGTTTGTTTACTATCTTAACAAATCATCAAAGACTGATCATCTTTGAGATTGGTTAAGAGTAGAATGTTCCAAAAGTGTTTATAACACTTTTCGAAGAAATAACCATGTTTAAATATCACATTATATTTTTATTTCGAAATGGATGCTTAATAGCACACTGAGAAATTTTCGAAGAGCTACCAAAGCTCAACAATACATTGAGAAGTTTTCAAAGAGCTACCGTATTCATCAATTTTGTTAAGGTATTTGAGGTGGTAGGTTTACATTTTGTAATTATTTTGTTTTTAAAATTTACCATCGAATAATATGCAAAAAGAATGATAAAATACAGAAACCGTTTGTCATTTAGATTAAACCGTTGAGGTACAAAAAGAAATTTCCTAATCTCACAAAGACAAAAAAAAGTGATAAAGTTAATTAGAAGACTCTTCCTCCTCGGATGATTAATTTTCTGAGGATGATAAATCAAGAATATGATTGAAAGCTTCACTTGGGCGTTTCTCTTCAGAAATATCATTCCAAAAACTTGTGAGGATGATTTTTGGGTAAGTAGCGTGAAGTTCTCGAGGAAGGAGAATGGTTGCATCTTCTTTTCCGACGTTAATAGCAGTCTGCATATCTTTAGAAAGTTCAGCCTCGACATCAGCAATTTTTTCCGCTTCGAAATCCCTCTTTAGTGTAGCTATCTCCTCGATTAGCTCTTTCTTTTTTGTCTCACAAAGAGTAAGAGAATTCTGAAGCTCAGTAGAGTTGGATTTTTCAGTGGCCAATTCAGTAGCATGATCAGCCTTGAGCTTATTCATATAGTTTTAATGAGAAGCCTTCATCGCTTCTTTGTCAGCAATGTGTGTGATTCAAAGATGATTTTTCATGAAAATAACACCTTTTATAAGTTCAGACCTTGCTACTTCGTACATGTGAAATTGATCAACCACTTTTCAAGGAAGTCCTCTCTAAATTTTTTCTCAACCTCGTATGCTTCTTTGTAATAAACCATATCTTTAGCCAATTGCTTTAAATTATTTTGAGAAGCTTCGACTTGAGAATAAATTTCCTTCGCTGAAATATCAAGATCGATAAATGGTTGAAGTGCAACAAAAATTGCATGATTTGGAGGAGGAAGAATAAATTATATTTCCGAAGCAAGAGGACGTTGGATCATGTCTAGGGTAGTGATAAGAGCAGAAGGACATATAATTTCTGGAGATGCGACGGCTGGTGTTGGACTCCCAAAGTTGAGGATGTGGTTTTGAATGTCTTGAAGAACAGGATTGTTTTCACCAGTAAGTGCTTCAGTGTTCTCGAAAATAATGAACATATCAGGATCGAAGTTTGCAATAGCCTGACTTTCGTTGGTAGTACTATCTTCGATAATAATCACAGGATTGTCTTTGGTTGGCCGTTCTTCGATCGAAGGATTTTGTGGGTTTTGTTAGTTTCCAACAGCAATGTTTTCATCTTCGTCAACCAATGTATATGAAGTGATTCTCATTTGTTTCCTTTTCTTTCTATTGGAACCAGAATAAGCTTTCGTTTTCTTTGAAGACGGTTTTTGATATTTTTCTTCTTCGATTGGTGAAAGAGTTTGTTCAGCAGTTTTTTCTTTTTCGAAGCTTTGGCTTCGATGGAGTTGAAGGACTAGCACCAGATGTGCTAGCTGCCTTTTTTACCTTTCTTTTCTTTGATGGTTTTTCTTTTTTCTTTTTTGGCAAATGAATCTCTGATCTGTTGCGAATGGGAAGGAAGACTTTGCAGTCGGGTTGAACTATTCGTTTGCAGACTATCTTCGGATCCGGCTCTGACATCAGGTCTTGAGGTGGCAAGGCACTTCTGAGATTGGAAACATATGACAGGTAAGGAAATTGATGGGCTTAAAGACAGTGTGAAACGCGTTGTTCCATTTCTTTTCAGCCCAAGTGGCAAGCTTTTGGAAAATCACCTTGGCCGCTGGTCGACGTGATGAGTGACGCTTCGAAATTTCTGAAATAATTAGACAAACATAAAATTAAGGAAAAAGAAAGGAAAAGGTACATTTTATTTCAGAATGTAAAAATTTCGAAGTGTTTACGATTGCTTCTCCAGATGAGATTTAATTTTGAAGGATTGGCCTCAGAAATTGCTTTGCCATTTTCCCTCGCTCTTGATATAAAGATGAATTTCTACTTCTAAAATTTGCCAGCCTCTAAGAGATCTCCGATGATCTTGAGGTCATCCATCAGGGTGAGGTAGTAAAAGTGAAGCTTTAGACCTTTTGATAATTGAGTCAAGAAGATGAAGTCTTTAATGTTGATGGGAATCTGAGACAGTCGAGATGCCGTAATCACTGACATAAGGGTGAACCACTGATTTGGTGTCACTTGGGTATGACATAAGCTGAGTAGTTCTAAGTATTCTACGATCATAAGATCCAGTGGAAACCGAAGACCCCAATTAATGATCTCAGGGTAGACTACTAGCTCGTTATCTTTGCAGTCCAAAGGAGTTTCTCCTTCTTTAGGAAATCAAAGCGTTATGTTATCTCCCATTCCCAATTGTTTTTTAGAGCTGAAGCTTGCCTATTTTTGTAATATATGTAGCGAACCTTTTTCAGTGCAATAATGTATATGCCTTCAAGATTCCTCAGGTTTCTTCAAATCTTCACTCTTTTTTCTTCGGAAACAAAGCAAACGTCTGCTTATTCTTGAGTTTTATGGGTAGTTACAGAGTTCTCATCGTCAGATTCAACCTCAAGATCGGTTTTACTAGCCTCAGAATCAGCTTCGTTGGCTTTTGATGTTTCTTCTCGAGGATTTTGAGATGTTGGATTAACAGATTATGGTAAAGGGATACCTGTTTGAGAAGTTTCCTCAATTACTTCTCTTTGAGGAGGATTTTCAGTAATTAGATTCGAAGGGGAAGGACTTCGGATAATTTATGATTTGTCTCCCATGTCAATGAAAGTTCTTCTTTTTCTAGTTAGTGAAGAGTGATTCGAAGAGGGGATATTTGACTTTTGTTTTAAAGGGGATTTTTCACTAATTAGAGAAGATATTTTGCTTTGAGAAGAAAAGGCGCGAGGTGTTTTAGGGCCTAGGATTTTGGATGAGGAATGTTCTTTGATTATGGGAGAAGGAGAAAGAACAGGAACTTTAGTTGGATCGAAATTACTGTAATAGATTGTTTTAGTGGTTGTTCCAACTAGAAGGCTATTGATTAATCCTGCTTTCCTATATTCTTAAGTTCTTTGCGTAATACAGAAGTAGTCGTACGATTTGAAGACTAAGTTGTTGTTAGAGTCTGAAGATTCTGGTGTTTTGGGTATGATAGCCTTCGATTTCTTGGTTTTTGGTTTCTTTCTCATAAACTAAATGAAGGTTGATCGGAGAGGATGTAGATTGATCAGAAAGTTGGGTTTTTTCTGATGGATACGCTGAGAAAAAAGAAGAATACGATGAGGGTAGCCAAAAGCTCTGACTTCTCTCTAAAATGGCTTGTGTGATGAGAATAAAAAAAATGAAAATGTAGGTTGAATTTATACAAAATAAATAAAGACGTGTGAAGTTTGAAATACTCTGATGATGATGATAGGTTGGAATACAAAGCGGTGAGATGATCAGATGTTCGACATCTGTCAGGCTAGGCATCTAGCTTTGGATCTAAAAGTTATAGGGCTATGATGGGCTGAACGATTATATGAAACAATTACTTTTATAGGTTGTGTGGATAAAAGTCGGTGAGTACTTTTGAAAGTGTTACTTTTGAAAATATTTGAGGATGTTTTATTTACACAGTATTTCGAAGAATTTTTTTGTTTCCAGTTTTTCGAAGAGATTTTTTGTCTTTGAAGGGTTATCACATTTTAGCACCATTGTTAATTGGTATCTGTTTTGATTACGTTCGGATGGTTGCTCTCAGTTTCTGCTTCGAATGATTGCTCCTAGTTGCCGCTTCAGATGATTGCCCTTAGTTGACGCTTCAAATGATTGTTTCAAACAGTTGTTTTGAATGATCGCTTTGAGTTTATTTTATAATAGGTTACATAACCTATGGAAGTATTAAAAGATATTTGGATTTCTAAGATATTTTAGTTCTCATTCATTTACTGACATAAGAACTACGGGGGCTTCTGATATGGAAATAAGATTTGAGGACTAAATTGTAAATAATAGAAATTTAGGATTTAATTATAAGTAATGTAAATTTTGTCCTTAAATTGTAATTGATATAATTTTTAGAGAGTATTTGTAAGTATGTATAATTGTTAAGGACTAAACAACAATTAGTCATCTTTTGTAACAAATTTTAGTTTGAGACTAAGTCTTGGCTCCTCTATATAAAGGGCAAGGCTATTCTAATAAACGGGTTGAAAACTTTTTCTTTGGAACTCATTTATACTTGAACTTTCTCTGTCTCTCTCTCTCTCTAAAAACTCTCAAACTCTTTCTCTCTCTAGATTTCTCTCTTAACAATTTACTAAGGCAAAATATTAACTCATCAGATGTAAGTTTTAGAGAGTATTTGTAACTATGTATAATTGTTAAGGATTAAACAGCAATTAGTCCTCTTTTGTAACAGATTTCAGTTTGAGACTATGTATTGGATCTCTATATAAAGGGCAAGGCTATTCTAATAAAGGGGTTGAACACTTTTTATCTGAAACTCATTTATACTTGAACTTTCTCTCTCTAAAATTTTTCTAGCTCTTTCTCTCTTAATAATTTACTTAGGCAAAATATTAACTCATCAGTGAGGACATGGAATACACTCTTGTTGCCATGATCCAAAAGAACATTTAAAATCTAACAGATTAACAACCGCCACATGATTTGAAAAGACTTCGGACATGGCTGTAGAAGACTTACGTACTACCTAAGTTCGACACATATCAACATTCTGCTTTAGCTTCTTCTCATAATCGCGGACCAAGTTAGTACTCCAGCTTAACCCCTCTTCGTATCTTCGTGAAACTTGAGTCATAAGAAAGACTCTAATCTAGTCAATAAACTCAACAATGGGTAGGCCGCAATATTTTTTGATCTGATTGTTAAAAGATTCGGCCGCAGTGGAAGCCACAGACCCGTATCGTTTCCCTTTAACGTAAGCCTGCGCATACTTATCCTGGGGTAAATTAGCAAGATAATCACTCATTCTATCACCACCTTCACATAGAAAATCTGTTAGTATATCCTTAAAAAGCTCTTGAGTCAGAGTATAAGCAGACGATGGAAGAAACACAACATCCTTTTTTATAGTCTCTGTTAGCATGTTCCAATTTGGCTTTCAAATTCTGCATGAGATGAAAATAACAGTACGCATGATAGCAGTTTGGATACAAGACAAAAACAACATTAACGACACCAGAATGACGGTCTGAAATAAATGTGATTTGGCACTCCAACAAATGAGGTTTCAAACACCCCAAAAACCACATCCAATTGTCACAATCTTCAATGCTAACTATACCAGAAATTCCAGGACTCGGAAAACATAAATGTAACAAGTAATAAAGACGCCGATCAGAAATTTCAGAACTTGGATCAATTATAACAGGAAAATATATTTTCTTTTATTTAGTTTGCTATGTAGGTATCTTGTTAAAACCTTCATAGTCCTCCAAGATAGGAAAAAGCATACCAAATGATAATGTCAACTAGGAATCATAGGTCAAATGCTAATTGAGAATCATGTTTTAAATATGAACTGAGAATTATGTGTTATATATAAATTGAGAATCATTAGTTAAATGTGAATCACGAATCATTTATTAAATCCAAATTGAGAATCAAAGGTTAAATGTGAAATTGAAGTAATGTGTTAAACCCGAATTGAGAATCAAGGGCTAAATGCGAATTGAGAATCATGTGTTAAATCCAAAATTGAAAATCAAGAGTTGAATGTGTATCGCAAACAATTAGTTAAATACGAACTAGAATCAACGGTAGCATGTGAATGACTAATAATGGGTTACACTTGAATCATAAATACCTTCCAAATATCTTTATCTGTATTTAACACATGACTTATGATTCACATTTAACATATGCTTCTTAATTTAAACATAACAAATGAGCTCTCACACACCTTTAACCTATGATTTATAATTCATATTTAACCATTAATTATCAATTCGGATTTAATAAATGATTTAAAATTCTTAATCCAAAAAAGTTCACTTCAGATTTAACAAATGATTCTCAGTTCAGATCTAACACATAATTTTCAATTCGCATGTGACCCATGATTCTCAATTCGCATTAAACTCATGATTATCAGTTAAAATTTCATATATGATTCTAAGGTCATACATGATTCTAAATTCGTATATAACCCTCTCAGTTTTTATATATAACCCTGCGGAACTCTATTGTACCATTGAGTTCCATCAATTTTTTCCAGCTTGGAGATATACAATTCTTTGGAAGATTTCCGGAAAGAATTTCTGCCGATACGGGGGACGACCTCCAATTATGACATGTCCTGATTCACTGCATAAAGACCTTCCTCAGAAGGCAAAGTGTATTGCTGCTTCCACTCAAAATTTGGATGTCCAAATTTTTGATTTCCCATAGGGTAACAAACTTGCTCTTCAGCCTTTCCTTTATCAGCATAACTTTTATCACCCCGAGTTATCTTTCCAGCATTCTTAACTCGACGATTATCCACATATTTTCTATGACTTTTCTTCCTCCGACAATCATTTTCAGGAGAAGATTCATAAGAACTATATCGTGAGTAATCACTTGATTCAGAAGATTCATAGTAATGCATTGATTTTATCTTCATTCTCGGAGAATAACGCCCATGCCCTCGATATCTATCATCCTTGTCTCTAGGCTTATGATGAATTATGGGTTCCACTTTTTCGTCCTCATTCTCCCTTTAGATTTCCGAACGAAGTCTCCCAAAAACAATTGTTGCTTCCTTTTCAGCCTTCAACTTTTCAATTTCTTGCAATAGTTCATTTCTCCGAGGCACCAAAATAGACTCCTCTAACATTTCCCCAGCATGCTGATCATCATGATGCCCATCGAATTCCATATTATTTTCCGTAAGATTCTCCTCACAATTGTTCGTATCTACCTTCCCTTGATCTCTAATCACTTGTCCTTCAAAAATTTAACTTGGTTCTAGAAAACAATTCTGAGTACTAATCATTTTCCCATAAACAACGCCAATGATAGTTCCAGAAGACTTTAAAAGGGCTTTTCAGAGTAAAAAAATGTTTTTAAGGTTTTATTCGTAAAGTCAATTGTCAAACGAATAATTCGTAGAGAGTGAGAAGCTTACTATTTTAAAGAGAGAGAAATATAATAATAATTGTGTTATTAATGATCAATCACCTTTTTCCCAAATTAATGATCAATCACCTTTTTCCCAAATTGAGAGATGCTTCTATAGTACATTAGGTAGGGCCCACATATACAATTTCATAATTGCAGGGCCCACCCTTAATCTATTATTTGCTTTAGATTAGACCTTTTCTATTACATAATTACAAATTACACCTTATAAACTTTCTTTTCCTAATAGAATCCTCTATTTTAGTAGATCTTTTATTCACCCTTATCAACAATGACACTGAATTTTGCTCTATGCGCCGTGTTTTTGATAATTTGGGTATTATTTTTCAATCTTCATGTGTGGGTACTCCTCAAAAGAATGGTAGGGTCGAACAGAAACATAAATATATTTTAAATGTTTCTCGTGCTCTTAGGTATCAGGGTAACTTACTTGTTAATTTTGGGGGGGGGGGATCATATTTTGACTGCCGAATATTTGATTAATAGAACTCCTTCTTAATTTTTAGGTTCCAAGACTCCATTTGAGATGATTTTTGGTATGTCTCCTATTTTCTCTAAGCTTTGTGTGTTTAAGTCTCTGTGTTATGTGCATGATCAGAGGTCTAAGGGTGACAACTCGTCAATATGTTTTTGTGGGCTATCTATATGCTAAAAAGGCTGAAAAGTATATGATTTTAAGAGTCATGATTGTTTTGTTTCCCGTGATGCAAAAGTTTTTGAGCATATGAAGGACTTAGGTCATCTCAAATATTTTCCTGAAATTGAAGTAGGACGGAGTCCCGCAAATATCTTTCTTTGCCAACGTAAATATACTCTGGACATTATTTCAGAGACTGGTTTACTTTGTAGCAAGCCTGTACCATTTCCCATCGAGCAAAACCACTAGCTCGGCAAGAGTGAGGTTGCGCTACTCATTGATGGGTCTGTGTACCGCAGGTTGGTGGGCAAGCTGATTTATCTGGCGTTTACACGGTCATATATCTGTTTTTCTATACATATTTTATCTTAGTTTCTGCATAAACTAAGTATGATCATTGGCATGCTGCATTAGGAGTTGTTCGTTATTTGAAAGGTAGCCAGGGTAAGTGAATTCTTATGTCGAGTAGTTGTAATCTCACTCTGACATGCTGGTGTGATTCCAATTAGGCTAGATGTCCTAATACTCGGCGCAATATGAGTGGTTGTATGGTTTTCTTGGGCGATTCCTTGTTTATTGGAAGATTGAATAACAAAGTGTTGTTGCATTATCTTTCGCTGAAGCAAAGTCCTGGTCTATAGTAGGATTCACTTGTAAGTTGAAGTGGTTGCACGGTTTTCTTAAGTATTTTGGGGTCTCACACTCATGGGTTATGCAAGTTTTCTATGATACTCATTTGATTCTACATCTTGCCCACAATCTCGTGTTCCATGAGCGTTCAAACCATATTGAAGTAGATTGTCATTTTCTACGGGATGCGATACTTGATAGGTTTATTTGCGCATCTCACGTAATCGCTTAGTCTTAACGTTTAGGCATCTTTACCAAACCACTAAACAAACAATAGTTTGAATTTTTGCTTGGCAAGTTGGTTATTCATAATCTTTATGCTCCAACTTGAGAGGGGGGGGGGGGGTGTTCTAGTGTCAGAAGTATAATAAAATGTATATGAGCTATTTAATTTTAGTTTGTATATGAACTAGTGTTTACTTTCTGTCACACTATATATATATATATGCTAATTGTGATATACCTAGATAGGTGATTTGGTTTATGTGTTGAAAGGGTGAAGATGTGAAAGACACATTCACTTAACGTTTCAAATGTTTTCTATGTGCTTTTGGATTGTTCACTGTATAATATTTCATTATTCAACATCTTGAGATCCTACCGTCATTTGATATAAGACATTCACAATTCTATTAACAATTAATCCGTTTAATAATATCTAATTTAACAAATATCATTTACTTAATCTAAAAAATTAATATTCAATTTTATAAATAATTATTTTTTCAAATTTTAGAAATATCAAATTTTAATAACTAATATTTTTCAAATTTATAAACTTACTAAAATTATACAAATAAAACTGAAATAAAACATTTTATCTAATATAATTTTTATTTTGTGCTAAAAATTAAAAATTATATTAATTAGAATTTTAAGTAGATCCAACCACACATAATTTTAATATAAATCAGGTGCACATTTTCTACCCAAAACTTATAGCAGAATAAAAATACAACCTCTTTTTACTTCAAATTATATAAATATTTGACCAAATACAAATATTTAGAATAAAATCCTAATTTATTATATATGATTTATATTACACATAAAATTTTACAAAAAAACATATGCAATTTTACCCTTCAAAATGGATGAAGGGTAATCTGCCAACACCTTTTGCTATAAAAAAGGATAAAATAATAAAATATAATACCTATTTTGGTTTAGAGCTGAATAAAAAAAAAGGGGAAAATAAATAATATTAGCACATGTAGCTAATTGGTTAGAAAAATAAGAAGTAAATATAAGGGATATAGTTAGTTGGTTAAAAAAATAAAGATAAAAAATAAAAATTTGAAATTTATAACTAAAAAGATATAAATACAAATAAAGCTTTTTTTTTTCAAACAAAAGCTGAATCTTAGAAGTTAGATGATACAAGCTATAACAACCTTTGAATACCCAAAACATAAAATTGTAAAGTTTTTTGAATCACAAAAATACAAATAACCACTAAACACAAGGCCGAACCTCCTCAGGGAATCTATTTTACACCATTAAAATAGAACTAAAACTCTTGAGAAGCATATCCGATCTCATCTTTTCCTTTGCCGGATTTCTTTGGCAGAAGGAGTTGGTTAATGTTAGCAATACTCCACCATTAGTAATGGTTCCAAATCCAAGCAATTTGCACAGTTCTTCATCATTTCTTACATCAAGCTGAATGTGTGTTAGGCCGTTATTCTGTCTTTCTTGTTGTCTCTTGCTGCAGTACCAGCAAGCTCCAAAACCTCAGTGGAAAGGTACTTGAGCAAGAAAAAGAGATAGACGGAGCACCAACGCCTACACGCTCAGCATACTTCACCGTCTTAAGGAACCTTGCAATCCTACCCACCAGAATCTGAAGTCCAGCCTTTTGGGATCGCATCACTGACTTCGTCATCTTTCTCTTTCCTCTACCTCCTTTTTTAGCATCACCGGTTGAACTCATCTTCTACAGATTCGAGAATCACAAGTTGATTGGTGTTCCTTTGAAATACATATAAAGCCTATTTATACAAAGAATCTTGCTCTACTATTCTCCGCCGATGAGAAAATTACTCTTTTCAGAGGTTTCCTTCTGTTTGTTTTCTTCTCATAAAAATGACCCTCTAGTTAGAGAGCAAGAGGAGGCATTGAGTTATTGATTATTGATCAGAAGTGTCATCTTTAGAATCACTTGATGAAAAATCAAAATAACCAACTATATATTGAAAGCTATAAATTAAGATAAAAATTATAAAAAAGCAGGTTAGGATGATCCAAAAGTGTCTTAAGATTCTCTTTATACCTCCGTTTTTCAGCTCTTTTCCATGTTTGATCTGTTTTGCTTTCCTGTCTAACAATGAATGCATAGACATTTTAACAAAAAGACAATAGTTAGAGAATTAACAAAATTTAGCAACAAACTAATAATATATATGACTATAGTTCTTCAACATCTCTGGCATTCTGCCTACCATTAAGTCATTCTAATTTTTTTTCTTCGTTCTTTTAAGTGATTGCATTTTCAGTTTCTAAAAGTTCACATTGTTTCTGTTATATTCGCTTTTATATGCTTCTACTTTCGAAATTTTCCGGCACCATCTACAAAATAAGATAAACAAGTTTAGATGTTCTAGTACAGCTTCTGCTAGATTCAAAATTAGTTATCTCAAAGAGCCGCTTGATCATTAGTAGCTGAAACAAAATTACAATTTTCAGTTTCTTTTCCAAAAATATCTATCTTCTTAGTAAAAAACTACAAATTGACCTTTGCAGTAACTGCCATTACAGATGAAACACATCAAGCCTTAGAACTGCAATTGTATAAGAATGAAATGATGTAATACAAACCCGTCTTAGAATAAGATTTATCCATGTCCTAAATAAGATTTAGGACACAACAGATCACACTAAATCCGTGAACAAAAGACGATAAATCTAAGTGTAAAAGCTAATATATATAACAGTAGTAATTCATTGAGACTAAAAACAAAACCTTTTCAGTTTGTAAATCATAATAAAATGTATTCCTCATCCATGAATTTTCCGTGGAATATCGACTCTTGGATTAACTTGACTCTTGGATTAACTAGAGTAATTAATTATAGATTGGGTTATTTACGGTAATAATTATAAAACATGAAATTCAATATATTAAATAGTGGGTTGCTAAGCTTTAATTATTTCTATTATACTAAAATATATTATTAATCATTAATACTAAATATATTATTTACATAAAAATTTGGATTCCTAACCTCCGCAAGAACCCACCTCCCACAACAACCCACCGTTTAAGTTATACATATATTAAGAAAAAAGTTCAATTTTTTATTAAAAATAAAAAAAATGAAGAGGATTATAAATATTAAAATCTATGCACAAATATTTTCGGAGGGAGTAACTGAAAAGGAAAGCCTATATTTTGCTTCCCTTGTGTATTAAAAATTTACTCTATATAAATTTAGTAAATTAATCGGTAAGCGTTAGTAAAAAGAAAAAATTGAAGGGGAAATTAAAAAAGCCAAGAAGTTTGGGGATAAGGGTTTGGTAATCGTCCCTAGTAATACCACTCTTTGAATCTGACACCGAGAACAATCTCTACAATGTTTCTGAATCTGACACCGATACCAATAGCGACCACTACTGTTGTGATAACAAAGTTTACAGGAACGAATGTGTAGTTTCTACGTGGAATGATTTTGATTCTAATAATGGGATCGATTCTGGTGATTTCGGTGAATGGCGTGAGTATCGGAAACAGGTCCAAAACAGGTCCATCTAAGCGTAAGTATAAATATTTAGTAAACCATAAATGAAAAAATTAAGTTACTTGAGTCTCAGTTACTATTCTTTTTAATACCTTAAATATAGCTAGGTAAGTAACGGACCACCTAATCGATGAAATCGATGAATCCGTAAAATAAATCCGTAGAACGGAAATTGAACCGAAACGATTATATAGTGTATGTGTTAACTATCCTACCCCTAATTTATCTAAAAGATTAATAAAATAATAAAATTGAAAAAAATTATAA
Source organism: Limnanthes douglasii subsp. nivea (assembly GCA_036936605.1). Classification (NCBI taxonomy): domain Eukaryota; kingdom Viridiplantae; phylum Streptophyta; class Magnoliopsida; order Brassicales; family Limnanthaceae; genus Limnanthes; species Limnanthes douglasii. Next base: position 14,974,297 of record JAUPFV010000003.1, on the reverse strand, counting down.
TACATGTGAATAAAAATAATGTGTAAGATATATAGTGTTATATTTACTTCCTCTATTAATTTTTCATTGAATATATATATTTAGGATTTGTTAAATGAATATACACATCAGATTATACCATTATTTATTGATCTGATATAATAAATTATAACATAGTAACATAGTTAATAAATATAATATAATTGAATAAAAGATAGATGAAAGCTTATTTTTTTGTGTTTTCATGGTAAACGAAAAGTGCTAGCACTTCTTCCATACTTTCTTAATCTACTTTTGTATATATAATATGGCCGAAATCTCACGTTACAAACTTGAATAGTCAACTAGATATTTATCATCGCATTAATACTTTGTATTCATTTTGGAAATTGCTAAAAAAACTTTCAAATTTATTCCGATTTGCATAAAAAATAAATGGTTAAAATTTTACAGTTTTTAAGTATTTTTTAGATAATATAAATTTTGTATAAAATGTAAATAATTGAAATAAATAGAATTAGAGATTTTAAGATCTTTTTGATTGAGTAACAATTTTAAAAATATTAAAAAAATTGAAAATACAACTTCATGGAGTAGTTTTCGGGCGTTTTTTTAGCAATTTCCATTCATTTTATCTCTTACAAATCGTGTCATGTTATTTGAAAGTTATTGTTCCTAAAAAAAAGGAAAAGCATACAAAAGTCATTGTATACCATTTATACCACATTGCTCTGGTTAAACGCGGAGTTAAAAAACTCTCTCTATATAAAAGAACCCAACTTAGTTAGTTTACTTACCAAAACTTAGAAGCCTATATAAGAACAGTCGTGGGCCTTATTTATACAATTAGTTTAAAATTTTAAACCGATAATAGCCCTAGATAAAGCTAAGATTTTAGACCTTTATATTTTTGTTATTTTTATCTATTTGTTTTATTATTTTTTATTTATTTTAATTTATTTGGAATTAAAATTTTGGATAGCTTGATCTTTCCTAAAGTTAGAGCGTTTCCAAAAAATACTCTATAATTTTTTGATACTTTAAAGGGTCAGATTAAAAAAATTACATATTTTTATGGATTTTACACCGTTGGATCCTACACCTATCTGATAGATCTCTCACCAAATTTTGGACAAATTTGCCCCTCCTTAGAAAACCTAAATAAAAAAGAATTTTATAAATCTCTCACCATTTTTTCATTTTTTTCTTTCAATCTCTCTCAAAACCTCTCAAGCACAAATTTTTTTATCGAAAATCAAAGCGTAATTTTTGAAAAATCTGAATCCATAAGATAAACCATACAAGCCTTCTACTATAAAACATTACTATAAAAAATTTCAAGATTTCGTTCTGTTTAAGTGGTACAAAATTAGAGATTATGTTTTTAAAAGCATGATTTTAGCATGATTTTAGGCTCCATTTTCATAAATTAGTGTTGTAGAGTTGTTTGTTACATAAAGAGTCGTCCATTTGGCTTTAATTTTGTTGTAAATTGTGGCGTTTAGATAGATCTATGGTTTGACTGTATGCAGGTGTTCGTCGCACTTGTCGCATGCGACCAAGACCATTTTAATTTTAAAATAAAAATAAAAATCTAATTGGATAATAAATAAAAAAACAAAATGGAAACAAATAATTCTAATTAATTATCTTAAAAAGACCATTTTAATTTTAAAATAAAACTAAAAATCTAATTGGATAATAAATAGAAAGAACAAAATGGAAACAAATAATTATAGTTAATTATCTTAAAAGAAAAGAAAATGAGTTTAAAAACTAAAAACTAATAGATTTTACATTATATTATTAATTATTTAAAATCTAATTTTATAATACTTTTTATATTTAAAAAAAATCAAAAGTTTTATTATTAATATTTAATGTTACCAATTATTATATTATTATGATAATTTTTTAAAATATTTTCTATTAATTAAAATTTCAAAAATTAAGTTTTATGGTAACATAAACTTTCAATACTTTCAATAACTTTAAAAGTCGTAGAAAAAGTTATAGTAAAAAAATATCTTATGATTGAATAGAATTATTTGTTTCCATTTTTTTCTTTATATTTATTATCAATTAGATTTTAATTTTTTTAAAATTAAAATGGGCTTTTTCGCATTCGACAAGTACCCATCCAGGTCGCAATTTCGTGCTACCAAAACAAATCTGGTAGCACGATACCGTGCGACGAACTGCACACAACCAAACCCTAGATCTATCTAAAAACCACCATTTCCAACAAAATCGAAGTCAAATCGACGAATTCGCGTGTAACAAACAACTCTCCAACATTAATTCATGAAAACAAAGCCTAAAATCATGCCAACGTCATACTTTTAAAAACAGACTCGTTTTTTTATTGATTTGGGTGGTAAAATGTTTGTTTTAGAGTATTAAATAGTTAGGGTTTAGGGTACTTTTTGGAGGTTATCAGATTCTAGACAATTTTAGGAAGTAAATGGCATTATTGTAATTAGTTAAGGTGAAAAGGATAAATTAGGAAATTCAAGTTTGAATTAAAAAAAGAAGGGGTAGAGTGAGAGATCTATCAAAATGTGGCTTTTTTCTAGCTTGGCCCTACTTTAAAATATAATATGCTAAACTCTAGAATCAGTTGTATTTCTCGATTAGATTTGGAGACCCGATGAAGACTACCCCAACAAAGCTTGGGGAAGGATGCCTCAGAGCTATTCGAAAGTACAACAAAAAGAAGGTAAACCACATAAGGTGACAGGCTCAGCCGGGAAAGCGTATGTAGAGGGACTCGAACTCACGACCTTTGGTCACAAGCATGCCATACTCAACCAACTCGGCTACCCCCTTGGGGGAGTTTTATGCAATGTATGTATTAATACAATTCGATTTTGTTGTAGGAATAAAATAAACAAAACGAGAGAAAAACTACATCTCAACACCTATTTGTTCGATTTCGACTTGTATAAATTTTTTTACGAAAGGTTGAATTACCCAAAATATCTTCGCTAAAAACACATAATTCATTTTAAAATCCGGAATTCAACTAACCCACTCTCTAAAAACTCTTAAACTAACTAAAAACCATCTCATAACCGATTTCAATCCATAATATCTCAAAAAATATGTACTTAAGTGAGAAAACAATGGTTTTAGTTGTAAAAACGATGCTTTTCTTACCGAAGATCGGGAACCATAAATGGATAATCTAGAGCCGATCATGGAAGTACATTTCAGCTATATTTTCGCACGATTTGTACGGAAATTTGTGTAAAATTTCAAATGATGCATAGTTTATGTTCAAATCGACTATTCGTCAATTATGCACAAATTGCGCACATTAGTGTGCTAAAGTTCCCCAATATACGAAAATTTGCGTTTAATTTTAAAATGTATCGCAGTTTTGTGTGCAATTTATGTACAACTTGTATGTATTAAGTTCGAAATTTTATGTATGTTCCCTTTATATATGTTGTAGGATCCGGAACAACCAGCGTGTATGACGACCAATTACACACATATTTTTTACCACCCAAATATATTACATTAAATTTAAGGGAGACTTACGTAATGGGTCTAAAATTTGTCTCTATTTACCCAAGCATATCCAAGAGATCCATTTTACAAATAGATCCAGCCCATTTAAGAAAAGACTCAATTATCTATAAAAAACAAAATAATTACATCCCGAAATCAAAATATTTAACTCCAATTTCAAAATCAATTCTTTATCCTCAAACTTTTTTTTTTCATATTATCAAATTCATTAAGGGTAAAATTGTATTTAAAATTTAAATTTGGACTAATAGGTAAATAAAATCATATTTTGGTAGGTATTGGTAAAATCTATTTGAGGCTGGAATTATTAGTAAATTGGATACGTTTTTGTACCCAATTGGTATAAACCCCTAAATTTAATTTGGATGCATTGGTTAAATCCAAATTCGTTGATATAGGATTCATTACCATTAGTACCATGGACGACGAAGATAGTAGATCTGGAAAAAAAACAATTGTAAGACATATTATAAATACGAGAGTTGTACGTTTAACTACTAAACTAAACTCATCTTTATTCGAATATGTCACTAGTCAAGACAATAACACTAGCACGTCTAGTACGGGTACAATAATAACTAGCGTGATTATCTCAAAAGCAAATCAATTCCTAGTACCCAAAGCTAAAGCTCTCTCAAAGAAGAAGAGAAAGTTATCCGAGCAAATAAATCTAATACCAATGATCTTAGTAGTTACGAATGATGTTTTCCTAAATATTTACTTGAATATATTATTAGCATGGTAGAATTTTTTTCAAATGAACATTGCTGTTATCGGACTGCTGCTATATCAATATAAGGTAGCGGCGATTAATGGAAATTGGTGAGACAAGATTTGTTTGGCGAATTGAATGTTCAATGCAATTTTTGGGTGGGGGTGTTCAGTGATGCAAATATTATAGATGACCTACTTGATAAGTTAGATTGGTTTAAAGTATACAACAATGGTGATATGTATTGTATGACATCACCTGACATCGGATAGCAACTCGTTACCAATGCGTGGCATACCATATATCTTTCCATGTTTTTTTATACGTATCTACCATATTTTTTTATATTTATAACAATATATGATAATGTTTTTCAATTTTTAATTTTCTTACATCATGGCATTATAGATTTTCTTAAAATAAAGCAGACATATTTTTTATTCTTAAAACAATATATGTTTAATTTTTAATTTTTCTTAAAATAAGAGAAACTTTGATGTAAATTATGTTAAACTTTCTGATTTTTGAAAAAAAAATGATAGATTTTGATTTTTTTCTTAAAAGAAAGAAAGGTAGATTTTTTTTAAAAAACAAGACAAGTCATATTTTTTGATTCCTAATACATGATGGATTTTGATTTCTTTTGCCCGCAAAATTAAATAGTTTTCCTAATCTTAAAAACAAAAAAATATAGATTTTGATATTTTTCAAATGCATGATAATTTTTTTTTAAAACAAGGTAACTTATATTGTTCTATATTAAAGGAAAAGTTTTGAATATTTTTATTAAAACAATTATTTTCTTAAAACAACGTGAGATAGAATATAGATCCTAAAAAAAGTTTAATTTTTTTTTAAATGTAGAAATAAAATATATATTTTGAATTTCTTTTATCAAGAATATTTAATATAAAAAATCGATTTTATTTTTAGGAAACAAACGTGTCATAACTTTTTCAACAAACTATATGCGTTGTCTTCCGCATATATATAAATATTATTTCGTTTTAACTAATGTTTACTAAATATTATATCTCATATTTAAAATTAGACAAGATAAATTTGATTTAATTTTTACATCATAACAGATTTTTGAGCTCTCTTTTGATTTTGAATAAAAATCAAGAGTATAGTTTAAAAGAAGTAAGAATAACATATAAAAAAAATGTAATGAGTTTATTTTTTTTAGTTTACTATGAAATTTTGTTCATAAAATTTTCAATGCATGAGGTTTGGGTGAGAATGTATATTTTTTTACTGAATTTTTTAAAAAGAAATTTTCAATTGTGAAATGATGATATTATGAAGTAAGTTGTACATGAACGTTTACTATTAACAACATTTAATTAATAAAAGTCTACTTAAAATACGTTAACATATTTTAACATATAATTTATTGATAATAATTAAATTGGAGTAATAAATATGATCGAAAAAATAGGGGGTCTACTGTAAAATACTTTTACATATTTTAACATATAATTTATTGATAATAATTAAATTGGAGGAATAAATATGATCGAAAAAATAAGGGGTCTTAAACAAAATTTATTAAAATTTTAACAATTGTTATCATTTGTTCTAAAAATGTCTTGCTCATTGTACACAGCATTCATCCAAATATCATCCAAATATCATCGAGCATATTCTAGTCGTTTGTATTCATAAGTTACATTCCAAAAAAAACTCTTTCAACTGATGTTGAAGTAATCGGAAGAATTAAGGTTAATTCAATCAAGCGATACACCAATGGGAACCATTCATGTCTTTCGGTAGCCACTAATATCTTAGCTAAATTTCCCAAATCATCAATATTGGAGAACTCCACTTGGTAAGATATATCTCTAATGTACATTAGAAGTTCATATTCAAGCTCCGCAAGTTCGATCCAAGAAAAGTCATCCGGAAAACGTTTTGCTACACGAACCAACTCTTTATTATCAAAATTAACAAATGAATTTTTTGGAACACGAACCAACTCTTCATTATCAAAATTAGCAAATGAATTTTTTGGACTAAGACGATTCATACAAGTAAGCAACTCTTTATTTTCTTCTGGAAAACGATGTTGCATCTCTTGAATAAGTAAATCCAAAACCTATGGAATTTGAGAGAATTGAATTTAGAATTTAATGTATAAACATATTATAATCCTAAATGACAGTAAAAAAAATATGATAAATTTACCTGGAAATAAATCTCCACCTTATAATGATGGTTATTGGTTACAAATCCATCTCGCTTCATACGCACACGAGTCTTGATTATATCTTCCATACTAACAAAATCAATAGAATTAGCCACACAAAACTTCTCGACTTGGTCCAAGATTATATCCCAACCATTCTCTCTATAATTGTGCAATGTATTTTTAGTTGCGTCAATCAAAGAAATAACTTGCAAGATATTTTGGTCTCTCCGTTGTAAACAACATGATAAATCATATGTTGACCCACACACCTCAATCATAAAGTGCAAAATGAAGATAAAGTCAAAACTCTCCATTCTCATAACTAATGTTTTTGATATGCCTCTAGTATCTAGATTAGAACCATATTCATATACATCTTCAAGCACATTAATTATCGAAGACCACATACTCCTCAATTGCAGCAAGGTATTGAAATATGATCCCCATCGAGTGTGACCAAGTCTATTCAAACTCATTTCTTGGTCTTTTGTTATCCCACCTGCAATTTCCTCACTTTCAAGACGTGCAACAATTCTTTCATGCTCAATTTGTTGGAGTTTATCTTTAATTTTACAAGATGTTCCACATGTGTTTACAATCATAGTGATAATGCTAAAAAAATCACTAATAGCATTGTGATCTTTTGCAACATTGATAACAACTAGTTGGAGTTGGTGAGCAAAACCATGAACATATTTGGCAGATTCATTTTCATTCAATATAAGTGATTTCAAACCATTAAATTCACCTCGGATAGTTGATGCACCATCAAAACTTAAACCCCTCAAACGTGACAAAGATAGATCATATTTAGCAAATAGCGAGTATATCTCATCTTTCAAAGATTTTGAAGTTTTATCGTTAACATGAACCAAGCCTAAAGTTCTTTCCATAATCTGTCCTTTATTATTAAGGTATCTAATCACCAAAGCAATTTTCTCTTTGATTGACGCATCACGTACTTCATTAACCAAAAGAGAGAAATTACGATTCCCGATGTCTTTCAATATAGCTTTTGTAGTTTCATTAGCACAACAATCTGGGTAAGAGATAGTTATCTTCTTACTTCCTGTTTCAACAGGACTAAGATGAGTCCCGCAATTATTACTTGGTCTACTTGAATAACTGGTCCTTGATTTTTTATGAAAGTGGCGCTGCATTTCTACAACGACAAAAGTTAAAGCCAATAATAATAATAAGGCTTTAAACAGTATAACGAGTCTCGCTAACAATGCCTAATAATAACATAATCAAAACATTATTAAAATATAAATGCTTTCTCATATTATCAAAACCTTGACAAAAATCTTGATAAATTAAAATTAATATGAAAAAATGGTATTTTTTATAAAAATAATAATTTAAAGATATAAATAATATTATATTAAAAAAATAATTTGAGAAATTATAGTCCCTCGCCCCCTTTTAGTCTAAAACTTCAAAATTAAGGTGTAAAAGTAGTAACATCCTAAATTAAACAAAATCGAGCTATAATTACAATATAAATACATGGTTACATTGCGGATAAAAAAGACTAATACCAATTCCGATTAGGAAAAAAACACTAAATTAAACATACCTCTTTGTTTCTCTCGCCCTTTCATCAACACTGGATATTTGCTTTCTGATCGCCCTTTAGACCTTGATCAGATTAAGCAGGAATTGAGGCTCTGATACCAAACTGATAACGTGGAAGAAATAGAAGAAGAACCAACGATAGATCAAACCATAATCTAAGGATAACAAAGACTGAAATTTTCAGAGATAAAAATATATTATTCCAAAAACTTATTTAAAACTTAAGGTATATGAGGCTTTATATAAGAGATGCTCAAAACCCTAAATTAGAATACAAGGAAATAAAATAAATATTTTAAAATAAAATAAAATCAATCGAATCTTAGAAAGAAAAAAATTAATCAAATATAATTTAGAACTCACCAAAATAAAACTAAAATAAAAATATTTACTTTATAAAACTCATTATAATCATTAAATAAAAAAATTAGGGTATACTTACAATTGGTTTTTTCAATCACAAGAATACAGTAGTGATATATATTTCAAAATTTAAACAATATTTACGCCATCTTACAATATTTAAGAATTCAAATCAGTCTAATTCACTGCGAACATAAATTTTAGAATGAATTTAATTCTAAATGAGTCTTATCTAACCTAACCCAATCAACTTAAGCTATTGACTCGTATTTATAGATTAAATATTTATCTAATATATTTAATATATACTTTATTTAAATAAGATTTAATCTATATTTCATCCTGATAATATTGAATAACTTAATTACATATTTTTATTGTATTTTTGAATTAACTAGATATACTTGGAGAATATGTTTATACTGATTAATTATTAGTCAAGTTAATTTAAAATTGTGAATATAATTTTAGTCAACTCTTTTTTAATTATATACCAGTATTCATAATTTTAGGCAATAATATAAAATCATGGGTTTATACCAATTGCGTATAAAAACGTATACAATTTATCAATAAGTCCAGCCTCAAATAGATTTTACCAGTATCTACCAAAATATGATTTTATTTACTAACTAGTTCAAATTTAAATTTTCATTACAAGAAAATCTATTATAAGCAGCAATGAAAAAAATTTGCTACAAACAAAATTATTCATTGTTAAAGCAATAAAAACATTGTTCCAAAAGATTTGTTGCTTTAGGTTGGACACTTAAATTTGTCGTTCTAAAAAATGCTTAATTGCAATAATATTGTTTTTCGCTAAAAAAAATATGTAATTGCAATAATTTTGTTTTTCATTGTAAAAATTGTGAATTTGCAATAATTCCATTTTTATTTTTTAAAAACTTAGTACTAGCAATAATTTTATTTTATTTGTATGAAATTGTAATTGCAATAATTTTATATGTAATTGCAAAAAAATCATAATCGCACCATCTTAACCTCAATTTGTTTTGCCAAATCTAGGTATATGCAACAAAAATACATTATTGCTAAATAATAGTTATAATTTTAATTTGTTTTATTCATAAATTTAATATTTACAAATAAACTGTTATAATAATAGATTTTATTTATAAATTAGTATTTTTAATTATTCAAAGATTGATTCTTTTATGCCAAATTTAAATGCAAACTAATAGATATTGCCATGGAAAAATATATATAACATCATTTTACTTAAAATAAATAAGTGAACCTTATATATTCGAAAGTAGAACACCTTCAAATTTCAAACAGAAGCAAAGAATTAGTATATTATTTCATTCTATTGAAGCAGGGCCTTGTAGTCGTTTTTTATATAAACACTTAGAAATCTAAAGATAAACCACGAAATTAAGAATGCTGAGAATTGGCAGTAGCTAGTAGAAATAATCCAGCCGACCTCGGTTTCAGCCAAGCTTCTCATTCTTGGGGCGGAGCCAGGTGGGGTCCCGTGGGGTCCCAGGAACCCAGCTAACTCAATAAATAATATGTTTAGTATCATAATTATAATTTGTTCTTTAGTCTAGTTGGTAGAGTTACTGGTTAAGAACCCATACACCTCAGGTTCGATACCTAGTTTGTGGGTTCTCCTCCTCTCTTTTTAACATTTGAGTTAGATTGAATTTTTATTATTTAATTTATTATATCATTAAGCTTTTATTATCTATTTTTTATTATATATAAAATACATATTTATATTATTTTACTATAAAAAAATATCTTAATAAAAAAATATAAATTTATATAAATTTGATCACTAAGCGGGTTAAGATACAATTGTTTTTTTACTATCAATTAGAAAATTCTAACTACAAGCTTCAAACACTAAGGTATTTATTATGACTCTATGTTATTAATTCTCAAAATTGAAGCTTTTCTACATGTCTTATATTACTATTAACTAGTTACAAAGATTAACATTAGTTGATCTATATTTTTTCTTAAGATAGAAAGCTGCAGAGTTCAATTTCGAAACAAAATAGACCTGCATAAATTATAATTTTTTATTTTGCTTTACGGCTCAAGCCGTAACAGCATATGCTCTCGAGTTCACTAACAATACATGTCCTAATCAATACATCTATTAGTCTCTGTATACTTTGGAAAAGCTCAAACTAAAACCCGATCAACCCGTAACAACATAGCTTCTCGAGTTCACTAATAATAGATGTCCTAATTAATATATCTATTAGTCAACTTCTATTTTTTTTATATTATAATAGTACTTCAAAATGTTGACAAAAATAATATGTAAGACTCACTTAAACAAATAAACAACTTTTATGTAGATGAAAAAAATGAAGATATATTACAACACCATTTTACAACTTCCACTACAAAAAAATATTTTTTGGACAATAACCAGGACACCCTAAAGTTCTTAGATTAGTTGCCTGATGCAGTGGTTGTGAGAGATAGAGCCGAGCACAAACTTTTCATAGCATCAGGTACCTCGTCGTAATAAAACTGAGTTGTCCAATGAAGATGAAAACTTATGCGCACCCTATAAGGATATAGGGAGGTACTTGCCATTGGAATGACTTTAAGGTTATAAGAGCCATCCTTAACTGCAATCGCAAAAGATCAGACATAAGTGATTCAAACCGAATGCAAATAAACAGAAAGGGAACTAAAAATTACCTCTCGACATTGGAATGACTTTGAGATTATAAGGACCATCTTTAGCTAAGAATCAAAGAAATTTACACACAATTGCTTCCAACTGAATGCAGATAAACACAAAGGGAACTACAAATTACCTCACAAGACTCAAATAACTTTGAGATTATGCAATCGCAAAAGATCATATACAAGTCATTCAAACTGAATGCAAATAAAATAAAGGGAACTACAAATTACCTCTCGACATCTGAATAACTTTGAGATTATAAGGACCATCCTTAGCTAAGAATCAAAGAAATTCAGACACAAGTGATTCCAACTGAATGCAGATAAACACAAAGGGAACTACAAATTACCTCACAAGACTCAAATAACTTTGAGATTATAAGGGCCATCTTTAGCTGCAATCGCAAAAGATCATACACAAGTCATTCAAACTGAATGCAAATAAAACAAAGGGAACTACAAATTACCTCTTGTGAATCAGCATGCCAAGTAAGATTAACTCATCTGCGACACCTTACATTCCAATACTAATGTGCCTATGACTCATATTTCACCCTTTTGCAGTTTAAAATGATAGTAATTAACTATAATATTTGTTGACATTCGTAGTAACAATTGAAGTTACCAAACCAAAAGTACAATTAATAATCAAAATACACTTCTTGTATCAAGAGAATCAAAGTAATGGTTCCTTGATTATCTGCTCCCCCTGTTGACACAGAGAAATATGTAAAACTTAACAATGACCTGAAAAAATAACTAATACTCAATATCCAAGTCAAAGTTACTCACCGTCTCCTTGAACAAGCGTGGTAAAACAATTGATGCAAGATTAGAGACTATAGTCTCTGGGCGACTAGTGTACTCAAGCTGATTTGATGATAATAGCACACTCTATTAGAGTATGATACATGCCCTCAATGCTATCATCTTTCATACATAGCAGAAAGCAGCTATTGAACTGTCCAATTCATGTACAAGGACTAAAGTGTTACAAAATCCAATCATAAGCTTTGAAAAACAATAACATGCTGCATTATAATACAGGAAGATCGAACTTACTTTTGGAGCTCCAGCATTAAAAAGAGTAGGGGAAGCATGGGTGAACCATCAACATCATATAATAAATTTGATGAATAGAATCAATGTCGTCAGCATATGGTGAGGTATCTCTACAGCTACTTGAAATATTAAGAGGTAAAACACTCTCTTAGTGTTCTTATGCAGATCCAAACAGCTAATCTGGCAGGGTATTCTGGTAGCCAACTGCACCAGTTCAATTAGACACAAAATAAGTTCAAATAATCAGTTCCAATTTAAAGCAAGCGCAAAAACCAACACAAAAACCGAACATCTGAAAAGAATATCCAACAATATAAAGTATATAAATATATACAACTTACAGAAGCATAATGTAGCCAATTCATAGAGTCGACTAGTTGTAACACCTCTATAAACAATCGGGCAGACCTTTTGGGCTGTGACCACCACATCGCCGTGATCTTATCAAAATGAACTTGCTCTTTCATCACATCTCTCTTAATGACATACATATTTGAGGACACTTTACAATAATAGTAGAGGAATTCTGTCGAGCAGGTTTTGTGTGTAAAGATAAGACTGACGGTAGGCTGCTACAGAGAATATAGGGTTGGGCTTTGGGTTATCCTCTGTGAAATTACTTCTCAGCAGCGAAGGCAGAAGTTTAAAGCTTCAAACTGTAGAAAAAAATAACAATCTATCAAAATCATAATCATAACACTAACTAAATGAGAATATCAAAATCAAACCCTATTAATCAAATCAAAACCTAAAACAATAATTGATAAAATTAGTTACTCGCCCAGATTTCTTACTGTCATTGCTAAACACCGACGAATATACGATAGAGAAAGAAAAATATAAAACCTAAACGAGAAAAAAAAGATAGAAGATGAAAGATGGAAGAAGAGGGAAAGGGAAAGGGGAAACCCGATTAGTGCCATTGCTAAACACCCACAAATATATGAGAGAGAAATGGAAAAGTCAAACATAAAGGGCAGAGTAAAAAAGAAAGAGGAGGGAAAGGCGAAAACCGATGAGTAAAATAAAAGTTAAGGCGTGCTTATGAAATTTATATTCCCCCAAATATGTTTACTTATCGCTCAACAGTTAAGTAGTTATTTTCCAATAAATTTTGGAACTCTTTTTTTAAAACTATTCTTTTTAGTTAATTTCTAAAAAATACTATATAATTAATACATTTTAATAAATTTCTACTATACGTAAATTTTAATATAAAAAATTATAACATAAATTTGGTATTAAATTTTATTTTGTTTTTCTTTTTACTCATACAATTGTAGTTATTCATTTAACTTTTAAAAAATAGTCAACACTTTACTAATTTTGGCAATAAAAAAAGTTATAAATTCAATTTAATTTAGATTTTGTATTTTATAAACTAATGAAAGTAGAAAAAACAAGTGTGAGAGAAAGTCTCCCTTCTCACTAAAACTCAACCGTTATATTACAACGGTAATATATTACCGGAAACGTCTTTCATCACTGGTTTTGGTGGCGGTTTCAGGCCTTCTGGCCTGAAAACCAGGCCAACTTCAATTAATCTTTACTTTCCTCTTGTTATGGTACCCATCAGACTTCCATCTCAGACCTTTGGCTGGTGGTATTTTCTTGTTTCAGAAGGCCAAAAAAGTGTTCTATGCCACTTCCCCTGCCGTATACCTCCTTCACTCCCGTTTTTCTCCTCCAATTGGGGAACCGGTTCACCTATCAGAGCCTTCGCTTCGCCGGAATCGTCCAAATCGGCCTCCATCACCTGCTCCTTAGACCCGTTTTCCTCCTTAGTTGCCCATCCCCATTCCATCTTTGGAACTTCGTCGGATCCGATCTCTTCCTCTGTTGCCCTTGCTCGATCCTAATGTGAAGCTTCTTTCGGGAATCCTTCGTCACCGCGTCGTATAGCCAGGCTCCATGCTACTCCGGCCAACTCCTTGTCAACGCCTAGTTCGAAGGTAGCTCGCACCCTTGATCGAGCCCTGGCAAACTCACCGTCGTTGCCTAGTTTGAAAGTTCCTTACTCGGCCGATCAAAATAGGGCTGGGAACTGCTCGCCACTGCTCCGATCTGACAGGGCCCTCGCCTCGCCGGAAACCCTCTCGCCTCTGCTCCGATCTGACAACCTGGCTGGGAACTGCTCGCCATTGCCCCGACCTGACAACCTGGCTGGGAACTGCTCGCCTCTGCGTCGATCTGACCGGGCTATCGCCACGCCGGAATCATCTCAGTCACTGCCTGATTCGAAAAAGACTGCGCCTCTTCGATCCACCGATCGACCTATGCCAGTCGTCTCCTCGCTTCTGTTCCGACCAGCCACCTCGCTTGCCTCACCAGATTCCTCGTCGTCGCTACCTCTCTCGTTGGCTGTAGTTTCTGTCGAGTCTAAGAGTAGTGAAGAAGGAAATAGGCTATTCTGCCTAGGGTTTCTAAGTCATTCGACTGGATCCAGACCCTTTGATAAGGCGAGATCGGGTCTGGGATCCAAGTCAAATCTTGGGCCCAGTAATAGTCAAGCAGTGGTGGGCTCCCCGGGTATGCAGTTGGATCCTTCTGTTTTGGGACGTCGTGCTTCTAGTATAGGGCCTAATCGAGTTCTAACTATTGGAAGGTCTTCTAAAAACAAAGGGAAGAGTATTTTGGGAGGTGGTGCTTCCTATGGACATCACTCTCTAATCAAGAATTTTGGGAATGCGGGTAAAGGCCCAAAAGGAAGAAAATACAAATTGGCGCATGCTAATCCTTTCATTCCTCTATTTCCAAAGGAGAGTTCAAAGGGTTTCTCTAACTCGAATTCAAGCCCGAAAACCGCTCCTCCCTCCATAATTGAAGACTCAGAGGTGGAGCCTGGCGAGGAGGTGGAGCCTGGCGAGGAGGTGGACTCCCCACCCAAAAGGGCTTGCACGAATATAGCCAAGGATAAAGGCAAGCAGGTAATGTCCTCCGACAGGACTAGCGGATGATTCACTGTAAGTCTTCTATTCATGAATATTGCTTTTTGAAATGTGCGGGGTCTAAACGATCCAGTCAGATAAAAAAATGTCACTGATTTTATAATTAGTAACCATATCTCTTTGATAATTCTGGTAGAAACTAAAGTCCAAATTCATAGAGTTGATAATATTATTAGAAAAATGGTCCCTTTTTGGCATGTCATTACTAATCACTCATCTCATCCCCTAGGTAGAATCTGGATCACTTGGAATCCGAGTGTTATAACTGTCTCTAGAATTTCTCAATCTCCGTAATTTATTCATTGCAGTGCTAATTGTCATAATTTAAGAGCCTCTTTCAAATTCACTGCTATTTACGCTTTTAATGAAGCTCAGGACCGTATCGAGCTTTGGAACGACCTAATAGAAATTTTAAAGCTTGATATTCTCTCTCCCTGGGTTGCTCTTGGATACTTTAATGCTATTCATCACCCTGATGAGCGTCTGGGCTCCTCTGATTGTTGGTCCCCAGCTATTGATGAATTCAATAACTGCTGTTACCAATGCCATCTCAGCGACCTCCGGTGAGCGAAAAGATAAAGGAGTTTACTTTTTCGGAAGGGAAGGTACTTCGAATTGGAACTTTATTGACCCCTCTTCTACGTCAACAATTGATGGATTTTTTATCTCAAAATTTAGATGTCTTCGCTTGGAGGACAGATGATGTAACATGACTACCCATTGAGGTAATTCGTCACAGCTTGGCTATAGATCCGAAGGTCAAGCCGGTTATTAAAAAAATGTTTTCCTCGGAAAAGCAGAAGCGATTATTGCTGAAGTGGATCGGTTATCTAAGGTCGGACACATAAGGGAATCACAATATCCTTTGTGGACGACAAATCCGGCGGTAGTAAAAAAGAAGAATGAGAAATGGAGAATGTGTGTAGACTTTAAAGATTTGAATAGAGCTTGTCCCAAAGATCTGTTTCCTGTTCCTCAAATAGATGAGTTGATTGATTCTACTTCAGGAAACAAAATTTTAACTTTTATGGATGCTTTTGCAGGATACAGTCAGATCCAAATGGATCTAAAAGATCAAGAATACACAAATTTAATAACTGATAGGGCCTTACATTGTTATAAGGTGATGCCCTTCGGATTGAAAAATACTGGAGCCACTTATCAGAGATTGATGAATAAGTCTTTTGCTATACAGATTGGAAGAAATATGGAGGTATATATAGATGACATAGTAGTGAAAATCTCAAAGGATGAAGTGCATCTTGATGATTTAGAAGAAGCGTTTTTGAATTTAAGGGCAATCAGGTTGAAATTAAATCCTGAGAAGTGCACCTTCAGAGTTCGATCGAGGAAGTTTTTGGGTTTTATCATCAGTGAAAAAGGAATAGAAGCTAACCCAGAACAATTGGAAGCTTTGATAATAATAAATTCTCCTCGGTCCATTAAAGAAGTGAAAATTCTGACAGGAAGGTTAGACGCACTTAATCAATTTATTTCTAGATTTTCTGACAAATGCTTTCCTTTATTTCAAGTGTTACGAGGACCTAGCAGGTTTGAATGGACATCGGAATGTGAAGCAACTTTCAAGAATAATTTTTTTTTGTTTTCATCACCAGAGATTTTGTCAAAGCCTCGAAATGGGGAGAAATTATTTTGTACACCACGGTATCGGATTTTGCACTGAGCGTAGTGTTAATCAGTGAAGATTCAGGAGTTCCGAAGCCGGTGTATTACATAAGTAAAAGTTTGGTGGCAACAAAAAAAGATATATGAAATTAGAAAAATTGGCATTAGTGTTGGTGATTGCTGCTAGAAAGATGCGTCCATTTTTTCAAGCTCATACTATTGAAGTCCGAACTTCATTCCCCTTGAAAAATATTTTACAACGACCTGGCATTTCGGGGAGAATGACCAAATGGTTAGTGGAGTTGGGGGACTATGATATTTTATTTACACCTCGAACAACAATAAAGGTGCAAGCATTGGCAGATTATTTTTTGAATTCCACTCAAACCGATCAAATGAGGAAGAAAGTAAAGAAGCCATACCTGTTGATTCGAGGTGGGTTTTCCGAACAGATGGAGGCTCTAGTGTTTCAGGGTGCAGTGCTGGGGTTTAGTTAATAGCTCCAACTGGAGAAATAATGATTCAATCTATTACATTTGGTTTTCATGCTTTGAACAATGAAGCTGAATACGAAGCTGCGTTGGCAGGTTTGAGACTGACAAAAAATTGTGGGGTAACTTTAGTATGTTTGGAAACAGATTTTTAATTGTTAGCAAATCAGGTATCTGGATTTTCCGAAGCAAGAAAGGATCGTTTGATTTTATATCATCAGGAACTTCAGAATTTAATGCTTCTGTTTGATAACATTGTTGTGGAATATATTGGGCGAGGAAGTAACACGGTGGGTGATTATTTAGCAAACATTGTTTACAAGGAAGAATATCCTTGGATTTTGCTACAAGAAAATCCTTCAATTGTTCCTTAATCTAGACAATGTGAATGTATAGAAGAATTTTTTACGACTAATAAAATCCAAAGTGATTGGCGATTATATATCATTAACTTTTTAACTCAAGGAATACTACCAGATGATTCACAATTGGCCAAAAAGTTGAGAAGTAAAGCCTTCGGATATATAATACTAGATGGAATATTGTATAAAAAGGCATTGAGCAGACCATTGTTACGATGTTTAAGCAAACAAGAATCACAAGAAGTATTATTAGATTTACATGATGGTGAAGGGTCAGCTCATTGCGTGTTCAAAGCTCTATCACGTTGACTTTTACTTGCAGGGTTTTATTGGCCTACGACCATGAACGATGACAAGAGTTTAGTTCGAAATTGTGATACGTGTCAAAGATTTGCTAATGCTATTCACAGACCAGCAGTACCGCTTATGTCTATATCTGAGGCAATACCATTTGATAGATGAGGGATTGATTTGGTGGGACATTTGCTGATGGCTTCTGAAGAAAACAAATGATAATTGTAGTGGTTGATTATTTTCCAAAGTGGGCAGATGCAGAACTGTATCAGGGACAAAAGAAAAGGACGCCATCAAGTTTATTGTGAACAGTATCTGTCGTCGTTTTGGAGTTCCTCGGAGGATTGCAAAAAATAATGCCCCTCAGTTTAATAACAGGGAGATGTTTTCATTTTGTACTTCTAAAGGAATTCAACAATGTTTTTAGACGTCTTTTCATCCTCAAGCTAATGGGCAAGTAGAAGTGACAAACAGAACAATTTTAGATGACTTGAAGAAGAATTTGACGGAGGCAGCAGGAAAATGGCCAAACTATTTGCAAGAAGTACTTTGGGCTTATCGAACAACTCCTAGAGAGGCTACAAAGGAGACTCATTTTGTTTTGGCATATGGAATGGATGCAGTCAGCCCCGTAGAATCTACGATGTCATCTTTTAGAATATCTCAACATTCTTGAAAGGTCTAATGATGAAGTTCGAAAGGCAAATTTGGATCTGATTGAAGAAAAAAGAGTTCGAGCTCATCTGAATGTAATTCATTATAAAACTCTTATGAGAAATATATATGATTCGAAGGTGAAGAGAAGACAATTTAAAGAAGGTGATAAGGTGTTGAGAAAAGTTTTCTTGCACACAAAGGAGAAGAACCTTGAAAAAATGGCTCTGAACTGGGAAAGGCCTTATACGGTTGTTGAAAGGATTAAGCCGGGTTCCTATTGTTTTTGTGATTTTGAGGGGAGGATGCTTCAACATCCATGGAATATCAAACATTTGAAGCTTTATTTTTTGTACTTTGAAATTTTTGTTTTTGAATGGCGCACTCTTTCCTATCCTGTTGGCCCAGGAAGGATTTAACGAGGCTTCGTATACATATTCAGTATTATCAATAAAGTTCGTTTTTTTGGCCAATGGTTGTTTACATATGTTTGTTTACTATCTTAACAAATCATCAGAGACTGATCATCTTTGAGATTGGTTAAGAGTAGAATGTTCCAAAAGTGTTTATAACACTTTTCGAAGAAACAACCATGTTTAAATATCACATTATATTTTTATTTCGAAGTGGATGCTTAATAGCACACTGAGAAATTTTCGAAGAGCTACCAAAGCTCAACAATATATTAAGAAGTTTTCGAAGAGCTACCGTATTCATCAATTTCGTTAAGGTATTTGAGGTGGTAGGTTTACATTTTGTAATTATTTTGTTTTTAAAATTTACCATCGAATAATATGCAAAAAGAATGATAAAATACAGAAACCGTTTGTCATTTAGATTAAACCGCTAAGGTACAAAAATAAATTTCCTAATCTCACAAAGACAAAAAAAAGTGATAAAGTTAATTAGAGGACTCTTCCTCCTCGGATGATTAATTTTCTGAGGATGATAAATCAAGAATAAGATTGAAAACTTCACTTGGGCGTTTCTCTTCATAAATATCATTCCAAAAACTTGTGAGGATGATTTTTGGGTAAGTAGCGTGAAGTTCTCGAGGAAGGAGAATGGTTGCATCTTCTTTTCCAACGTTAGCAGTCTGCATATCTTTAGAAAGTTCAGCCTCGACATCAGCAATTTTTTCCGCTTCGAAATCCCTCTTTAGTGTAGCTATCTCCTCGATTAGCTCTTTCTTCAGCGCTTCTTTGTCAGCAATGTGTGTGGTTCAAAAATGATTCTTCATGAAAATAACAGCTTTTATAAGTTCAGACCTTGCTACTTCGTACATGTGAAATTGATCAACCACTTTTCCAGGAAGTCCTCTCTAAATTTTTTCTCAACCTCGTACGCTTCTTTGTAATAAACCATATCTTTAGCCAATTGCTTTAAATTGTTTTGAGAAGCTTCGACTTGAGAATAAAGTTCCTTCGCTGCAATGTCAAGATCGATAAATGGTTGAAGTGCAACAAAAATTGCATGATTTGGAGGAGGAAGAATAAATTATATTTCCGAAGCAAGAGGACGTTGGATCATGTCTAGGGTAGTGATAAGAGCAGAAGGACATATAATTTCTGGAGATGCCACGGCTGGTGTTGGACTCCCAAAGTTGAGGATGTGGTTTTGAATATCTTGAAGAACAGGATTGTTTTCACGAGTAAGTGCTTCAGTGTTCTCGAAAATAATGAACATATCAGGATCGAAGTTTGTAATAGCCTGACTTTCGTTGGTAGTACTATCTTCGATGATAATCACAGGATTGTATTTGGTTGGCCGTTCTTCGATCAAAGGATTTTGTGGGTTTTGTTAGTTTCCAACAACAGTGTTTTCATCTTCGTCAACCAATGTATATGAAGTGATTCTCATTTGTTTCCTTTTCTTTCTATTGGAACCAGAAGAAGCTTTCTTTTTCTTTGAAGATGGTTTTTGATATTTTTCTTCTTCGATAGGTGAAAGAGTTTGTTCAACAGTTTTTCTTTTTTGAAGCTTTGGCTTCGATGGAATTGAAGGGCTAACACCAGATGTGCTAGCTGCCTTTTTTACCTTTCTTTTCTTTGATGGTTTTTCTTTTTTCTTTTTTGGCAAATGAATCTCTGATCTGTTGCGAATGGGAAGGAAGACTTTGCAGTCGGGTTGAACTATTCGTTTGCAGACTATCTTCGGATGCGGCTCTGCCATCAGGTCTTGAGGTGGCAAGGCACTTCTGAGATTGGAAACATTTGACAGGTAAGGAAATTGATGGGCTTAAAGACAGTGTGAAACGCGTTGTTCCATTTCTTTTCAGCGCAAGTGGCAAGCTTTTGGAAAATCACCTTGGCCGCTGGTCGACGTGATGAGTGACGCCTCAAAATTTCTGAAATAATTAGACAAACATAAAATTAAGGAAAAAGAAAGGAAAAGGTACATTTTATTTCAGAATGTAAAAATTTCGAAGTGTTTACGATTGCTTCTCCAGATGAGATTTAATTTTGAAGGATTGGCCTCAGAAATTGCTTTGCCATTTTCCCTCGCTCTTGATATAAAGATGAATTTCTGCTTCTAAAATTTGCGAGCCTCTAAGAGATCTCCGATGATCTTGAGGTCATCCATCAGGGTGAGGTAGTAAAAGTGAAGCTTTAGACCTTTTGATAATTGAGTCAAGAAGATGAAGTCTTTAATGTTGATGGCTTTAGAGCTTTTGATAATTGAGTCAAGAAGATGAAGTCTTTAATGTTGATGGGAATCTGAGACAGTCGAGATGCCATAATCACTGACATAAGGGTGAACCACTGATTTGGTGTCACTTGGGTATGACATAAGCTGAGTAGTTCTAAGTATTCTACGATCATAGGATCCAGTGGAAACCGAAGACCCCAATTAATGATCTCAGGGTAGACTACTAGCTCGTTATCTTTACAGTCCAAAGGAGTTTCTCCTTAGAAATCAAAGCGTTATGTTATCTCCCATTCCCCATTGTTTTTTAGAGCCGAAGCTTGGCTATTTTTGTAATATATGTAGCAAACCTTTTCAGTGCAATAATGTATATGCCTTCAAGATTCCTCAGGTTTCTTCAAATCTTCACTTTTTTTTCTTCGGAAACAAAGCAAACGTCTGCTTATTCTTGAGTTTTATGGGTAGTTACAGAGTTCTCATCGTCAGATTCAACCTCAAGATCGGTTTTACTAGCCTCAGAATCAGCTTCGTTGGCTTTTGATGTTTCTTCTCGAGGATTTTGAGATGTTGGATTAACAGATTATGGTAAAGGGATACCTGTTTGAGAAGTTTCCTCAATTACTTCTCTTTGAGGAGGATTTTCAGTAATTAGATTCGAAGGGGAAGAACTTCAGATAATTTATGATTTGTCTCCCATGTCAATGAAAGTTCTTCTTTTTCTAGTTAGTGAAGAGTGATTCGAAGAGGGGATATTTGAATTTTGTTTTAAAGGGGATTTTTCACTAATTAGAGGAGATATTTTGCTTTGAAAAGAAAAGGCGCGAGGTGTTTTAGGGCCTAGGATTTTGGATAAGGAATGTTCTTCGATTATGGGAGAAGGAGAAAGAACTTGAACTTTAGTTGGATCGAAATTACTGTAATAGATTGTTTTAGTGGTTGTTCCAACTAGAAGGCTATTGATTAATCCTGCTTTCCTATATTCTTAAGTTCTTTGCGTAATACAGAAGTAGTCGTACGATTTGAAGACTAATTTGTTGTTAGAGTCTGAAGATTCTGGTGTTTTGGGTATGATAGCCTTCGATTTCTTGGTTTTTGGTTTCTTTCTCATAAACTAAATGAAGGTTGATCGGAGAGGATATAGATTGATCAGAAAGTTGGGTTTTTTCTGATGGATACGCTGAGAAAAAAAAAGAATACGATGAGGGTAGCCAAAAGCTCTGACTTCTCTCTAAAATGGTTTGTGTGATGAGAATAAAAAAACAATGAAAATGTAGGTTGAATTTATACAAAAGAAATAAAGACGTGTGAAGTTTGAAATACTCTGATGATGATGATAGGTTGGAATACAAAGCGGTGAGATGATCAGATGTTTGACATCTGTCAGGCTAGGCATCTAGCTTTGGATCTAAAAGTTATAGGGCTATGATGGGCTGAACGATTATATGAAACAATTACTTTTATAGGTTGTGTGGATAAAAGTCGATGAGTAATTTTGAAAGTGTTACTTCTGAAAAGATTCGAGGATGTTTTATTTACACAGTATTTCGAAGAATTTTTTTGTTTCCAGTTTTTCGAAGAGATTTTTTGTCTTTGAAGGGTTATCACATTTTAGCACCATTGTTAATTGGTATCCGTTTTGATTACGTTCGGATGGTTGCTCCCAGTTTCTGCTTCGAATGATTGCTCCTAGTTGCCGCGTCAGATGATTGCCCTTAGTTGACGCTTCAAATGATTGTTTCAAACAGTTGTTTTGAATGATCGCTTTGAGTTTATTTTATAATAGGTTACATAACCTATGGAAGTATTCAAAGATATTTGGATTCGAAGATATTTTAGTTCTCATTCATTTACTAACATAAGAACTACAGGGGCTTCTGATATGGAAATAAGATTTGAGGACTAAATTGTAAATAATATAAATTTAGGATTTAATTATAAGTAATGTAAGTTTTGTCCTTAAATTGTAATTGATATAAGTTTTAGAGAGTATTTGTAAGTATGTATAATTGTTAAGGACTAAACAACAATTAGTCATCTTTTGTAACAGATTTCAGTTTGAGACTAAGTCTTGGCTCCTCTATATAAAGGGCGAGGCTATTCTAATAAACGGGTTGAAAACTTTTTCTTTGGAACTCATTTATACTTGAACTTTCTCTCTCTCTCTCTCTCTCTCTAAAAACTCTCAAACTCTTTCTCTCTCTAGATTTCTCTCTTAACAATTTACTAAGGCAACATATTAACTCATCAGATGTAAGTTTTAGAGAGTATTTGTAACTATGTATAATTGTTAAGGATTAAACAGCAATTAGTCCTCTTTTGTAACAGATTTCAGTTTGAGACTATGTCTTGGAACTCTATATAAAGGGCAAGGCTATTCTAATAAAGGGGTTGAACACTTTTTATCTGAAACTCATTTATACTTGAACTT
This sequence comes from Limnanthes douglasii subsp. nivea, assembly GCA_036936605.1. Lineage (NCBI taxonomy): Eukaryota > Viridiplantae > Streptophyta > Magnoliopsida > Brassicales > Limnanthaceae > Limnanthes > Limnanthes douglasii. The sequence goes on along the minus strand of JAUPFV010000003.1, from coordinate 14,950,753 downwards.
TCTCTCTATAAAATTTTTCTAGCTCTTTCTCTCTTAATAATTTACTTAGGCAAAATATTAACTCATCAGTGAGGACATGGAATACACTCTTGTTGCCATGATCCAAAAGAACATTTAAAATCCAACAGATTAACAACCGCCACATGATTTGAAAAGACTTCGGACATGGCTGTAGAAGACTTACGTACTACCTAAGTTCGACACATATCAACATTCTGCTTTAGCTTCTTCTCATAATCGCAGACCAAGTTAGTACTCCAGCTTAACCCCTCTTCGTATCTTCGTGAAACTTGAGTCATAAGAAAGACTCTAATCTAGTCAATAAACTCAATAATGGGTAGGCCGCAATATATTTTGATCTGATTGTTAAAAGATTCGGCCGCAGTGGAAGCCACAGACCCGTATCGTTTCCCTTTAACGTAAGCCTGCGCATACTTATCCTGGGGTAAATTAGCAAGATAATCACTCATTCTATCACCACCTTCACATAGAAAATCTGTTAGTATATCCTTAAAAAGCTCTTGAGTCAGAGCATAAGCAGACGATGGAAGAAACACAACATCCTTTTTTTATAGTCTCTGTTAGCGTGTTCCAATTTGGCTTTCAAATTCCGCATGAGATGAAAATAACAGTACGCATGTTGGCCCTCAAACGTCAGAGTGAACAAGCTCCAGCCTTTCTTTTTTTTGGGTTCTTCCACTTGTCTGAAAAATGACCCTTTTCTGTTTTTCAAGTATGTAATCTTCGCACATGTCTATATCGTTTGACTGAAGACCTGAAAGCTTTCCCTTGGATTATATAGTTTCCATAACTTTCTCACTCATGTGGCCAAGCCTCTTGTGCCACACATTTGGATTTTTGTTTCCTGCTGCTATTGCAATTGAACAACTCGTCTCTGGTGTCTTGTAAATAGTACCACTCTTCTTTCCGCGAGAAACCGTCATTTCTCCATTTGAAATCTTCAAATTATCGTCATGGAAGATCGTAGTGTAGCATTCGCTAGCCAACTACCTTACTGAGATTAAGTTCTTTTTTAGATCGGGGATATGTCTGACATCTTTCAGTTCCCAGACAGACCCATTCCACTTAATCTTCACATAACCTTTACCAAAAATATTACAAGGTGTATCATCACTAAGATATAAGTTTCCAAAATAAATATGGACATACCTCTCGAGGAATTATTTCTTCGAAGTAGCGTGGAACGATAATCCAGGGACAAATAGCAAGTATCTTCTTTGCTTTCTAATGAGCATGTTAACTCATCGCCTCCTTCTGAAGTGAAATTTTCATCTATCTTCTTATCTTGGTTCCTTTGGTTCTCTCTAGCACTGATATTTATACTTCCCGGTCTTCCCATAATTCCAACACTCGATGTTTTTCAACCCTTTACAAAATTTAGGACCCCTGGACTTGGACCTCTAGTCTCTTAATCTACCTCGGTAGTTCGATTTACCACGTCCATACCCTCTGGTTGAATTTATTCCTCTCGAGTGTGTTTAAGACTAAGAAAATTGATAACTCATATAATTCTCTCATTTGAATCTCTTCACTGAGAACTAGGTCACGAACATCATAAATTTTTAAATTATTGCTTCCTGACGAGCTATTCACCGCCGTGACGGTATCATTCCAACTATCTGGTAGTGAAGACAAGAGTATCAATGCTCGTACATCTTTATCAAAATCAATTTCAACCGAACTCAACTGGTTTGTGATTGTATTGAGTTCATTGAGATGTTAAGCTACCGACGCGTCTTCCATCATTCGCAAATTGAATAAACGCCTCATCAAGTGAACTTTGTTGGACGCTGATGGCTTCTCATACATACTAGAGAGAGCTTTCATAAGACCAGTCATGGTCATTTTCGTTACGATTTTGAAATGAATATTGCGAGATAACGTCAACCGGATGACTCCAAGGGCTTGTCTGTTAAGAATGGTTCATTCTTCATATTTCGTACTCTCTAGCTTCTTTTTTTTAGAGAGGTTGATAAAAAAATTTCTGGTACAAATAATCTTCAATCTGTATATTCCAGAATCCGAAGTTTACACCATCAAACTTTTCGAGTCTCACCTTTCCTTCATATGTAACCATTGCTCCAACTAAAATATGACCTCATTTGGATCGCTACCAACCCTGATACTCTGTTACCAGTTGTTGGATATCTTACACAAAAGTACATGTGATCAAATTAGTGAAAAACAAATAATAATAATATGTTATTGGGAAACACAATAAACTAGTGATAAGATCGAACATTATGCATATGTCTCCGGTACAATATATCAATAGTAAGTTCAAACACAATATAAACTAGTAAGATCAAACATTGTGCCTACGTCTCTGGCACAATAAACCAACATTAAGATCAAACATAATATAAACTTGTAAGATCACACTTAAGAGGATTGGAAGATCAGAGCGCAAAAATGGTGTTTTTGGAATACGAATCTGGTACAGAGGCATATCGATTTGTCTGTCCAAAAACAATGACAATTATCACTAGTAGAGGTATTTTTTTTGGGAATAAAAAACATCGAACAAGGACGGGTCGGAAAATAGAAGCTTTACAGAAAATCAAGCAAATAAATTCACAATCTTTGTCCACGTTTTTGCATATCGCAGCCAAGGACCCCGTTTAGGCGAACCAGAATTATAAAATTGATTTTCTCAACCATACCGAAAATTTAATCCTGAACCTTGTACGATTTTAAATCATAATCTACATCCTAGTTTAAATCAAGAATCACTTTCTAAAATGATCTCTAATGAATCGTGCAATGAACCTAAAAAATTTAAGCTATTAAGATATATCTACGCAGAAACAACGAACCAATCGGCTCTAACGGTTTTATCGACTCAATTCTGTTCGCTTCGGCTCCGTATCGATTCTACCGGTTTACCGATTTTATCAGTTCAATTTTGTATCGATTCTACCGTTTTACCGATATCATCGATTTGGTTCCAAATCGGTTCTACTGGTTTATCAATTTATCGGTTCAGTCTCAAACCAGATTTATAGTTTGGATTCTTTATCGGTTTCAGTTTTTAGAATAGAACCGCAATCTGAACTGTTAAGGTTCGGTGCTCCCGATTCTTACTAACCATTAACAACCTTTCTTATGATGATTGTTGTAACTATGTTGAAAGAAATTGGTTATGCGATTAATATGCTAAAATGAATATAATTAGTTAAAAATTACGTTTTAGCTTCCCATTGGCTCGCACAATTTTGCTTTTGATCCACTTCCAAAAGGTCTCATACTAGTTAAGATATGTTCTTACTTATATATCGATGATACTTCCCATGTTTAACCTATGTGGGACGTGGGACTTTGTTCGCCACCCTAAAAATATACTCATAAGCAAATTCATATTTCCGATCAAAGAAGATTTCAATTTAAGGTACTAAATATGATTTACAAGGTATTTGTCATGTTCCACATAGATGAATGTCTTGAACTGATTTTTTTTCTTAGGATGATTTTAAGTTTTAGTGCATATTTTTCATTCTCTTTTCAACTTTTTGTCCAATATCATTAGACTTGTTATTGGTTAGGTCTAATGGTTTTATATACTATATATTTCTCTTGTTTTGGAAGCTTTGATGACGTACTAGTGAACTCTCTTGAAGCCAAAGATGTTTTCTTTCGATAAGAATAAATCAAATTTTTATTCACGGTAACATAATTCTAAGCCTTGTGTGCTATAACATAATTTTTATCAGTGTTCATTCTACGAACTTTAACAAATTAGAAGTAAAAAATTAGAATGAGGATAACACTATTTAAAGACTGATTATAAAGTAAAATTTAAGAGTTACATACCAAGTATGCTAAATAGAAATGCAAAAAAATATTAAAATACAAGAAAAGTTGTAAATGTCTACACTCAACTAAATTGATCTTAAAGCCTCTTGGGAAAAACGAATGTGCAACATTAAAAAAACATGGTCAAGAATGAATAATTTCAAAAAAATATTATTTGATTTTTTTAACTTTTAAAAACATTAAATATACCATAAATAAAATTGCAGAGAATAAAATGACATACCCCGATAACATAAAAATATAGTAAGGACACATAAAAAACCAAAATACATCCGAAAACGGTATGACAATTACTAAGGATCCATGAATCTACAAAATATAGTGGATAATAAAAAACTATTGAAATCAATTATAGAGAATTACAGGGTCACCAACACAAGTGATCCAATACCAACAAAACGAGAGAACATATCACTTGTTGGAAATATGGATACCGCATATTCCGACTCCGTATATAAGAAGTAAAAACATATCTCAACTAGTATGAGGTCTTTTATAAATAGACCAAAAGCAAAGCCGTGCAAGTCTTCGAACCTAAAGCGGACAATATCATACTAGTGTGGAGATTGGTTGTTCTTACCTATATACGGAAGCAGAATATGCGGTACCCATATTCTCAACAAATGGTATCAGTGCTCCAGGCCCAGACCAAACGCGACGTGGTCGGTGATGTGGGTGAAATTCTCAGATGGCAAACGTGATGTACCAGAAGGGATGCTTAACAAGAATGATTTTCTCTATAAAGCCATGTTCGGAGTGACCGTGACTCTTTGGATCAAGACGATGCATGACTTGTATGCAGAGGCGCTAAGAAACAGACGGTGTGATCAACGATAAGACCTAGTTCCAAATCCTAGCTAAGCAATAGGCAGGGTGGTCGAGTGAGCAGATAGATCCGTTGTAAAAGCTTTAGAGTTCAGGTAGCCCTAACCTACCTGATTAAAGTGGGCGAATGAAAGTCACTTAAGAGGAGGCTAAAGTGGTACTTTGTTCGAAAGGAGGATTTGTAAGGATGACGACCAAAGTCCCACATCCCACATTGGTTAAACATGAGAAGGATCGATGGTATATAAGAATTAAAAACATATCTCAACTAGTATGAGGTCTTTAGAAATGGACCAAAAGAAAAGTCGTGCATGCCTTTGAGCCCAAAGCGTACAATAACATACTAGTATGGAGATCAGTTGTTCCTAATTATATACGGAGACGGAATATGCGGTACCCATATTCCCAACAACCTAATACCAACAAAACGAGAGAACAATGTCACGATTGGCATGAGACCAAGATCGACCCATACTAGAAGAACAACCGACGATCGTAGTAAATCGACACACTGAGGGTTTGAAGAATACTTCCAAGATACACGAAAAGGAAACAGAAAGGCTGACCGGTGAATGGACTGGAAAGTGAACTCCATCAGAACAGCCATACAATGACCCATTGGACACTGCCGCGAGAGTGTATATTACAAAGACTACAGAGAAAAACAAAAGATGATATGAAGATATAGTTGCGAATAGACTAAACTCATAGAGCTTAGATCATAGAGTTATCTCAACACATTACAAACAAAACACCAGTGGCTCAATGCATGAGAAACATGTCACTTGTACCTTGGTGGTTTACCATCCACGCTCGGAAAAGAATAAACATCAAAAGTGGCCCAACCGGCGTCGAAACACAAAAAACAAAAGGAAAAGTCATTATACAAGCACCGAAGAGTAGAAACGGACAAAACAAAAGACAAACTTAACTTACTAAGAGAAGAGGAGAAAAAAACATATAACCATCCATCATCATCAGACCCGCTTTGGATTTCAAACCAAACGGTCTCAAACCATCACGAAAACCAAGTACGGAGAAGGTTGATTTTTTTTTTGTATGAAAAAAACAACAAATACAATAAAAAATGTTCTTACAAGTACCTAGGGCATACCCCGAGGAGATACACTCGACATAAGGAGGTCGATATACAGGATTTCTAAATCAAACATAGTAGAAATGACAGAACAATAGAGATAAACTAGAACAACTAAGACAGCATAACAAGGGCCAGTCGAGCCGATAGTTAATAACTCAAAGGAAGTCCACAACAAAGGAAGACAATGGACGAGACCGAAGAAGAGAGGACCTGCAAGTAAAGTAGAAAAATATTAAGTAAATTAAAAGCAGTTACATAGGCCAGCATATCTTGGTGCCGTGGAATCTGAACCGAAGATCAGAAAATATTTGATTAGAAATCAGAGAGACATTGGCCGAAGGGGAACCAAAAATTCTTGAGTTCCTCTCTTTCCATACGTGATAAATAACCGCGCCAAAACACGAGCGCCAAATGTGTTGGTTTTAAGAGTGAGACCAATTTGATACCTCACAAAAACCAAGACTGGCAGCACGAAGCAGAAAAATGAAAACCTAGCTTTGAACTAGCAAAAGTCAAAATATTCTGAGTGAAAATACAGTCAAAGAAGAGGTGAGCAATAGTCTCAAAAACAGAGTTGCATAAGGCACAACCAGGAGGGGTATTAAAACCCTAATCGAGAAGCTTATCTCTGGTAGAAAGTTTTCCCAGGGTAGCGAACCATAAGATAAAAGAGTGATGTGGAATATTGAATTTATTCCATACTAACCCGGCCCACCCCACAATAGGGGCAGGCGTACGAATAGCGTTATAAGTATCCTTAATTGTGAAGTTGTTACTGTCGGCCTTCGTAATCCATAAAGGAACATCATAGGAGTTGATGTTAGGAAGGGGCAGGGTGAGAATGAGTCTATTGATCTCCAGAAGATTAGAACGACTTTTAGCTCTAGCAGATCTGATGTTTGAAGGCCAATTCCAATGACCATCGCGAATGATATCCGATACTTTGAGGTTTTTCCCAAATCGAGAATCCTTGATTATATTGGTACCATAGTGCGAAGCAAGTGAGGTAGGGAGAAGCCATGGGTCATACCAAAAGGAAGTACTCGAGCCATTGCTAATTGCCACCTTGTACAAATTATTAGCCAACAGGCGATATGAAGAATTTTCCTCCAAATCCAAGAAGAGGAGGAACCAATAGAAAGATCCCAGAAATTATTATTTTTGATTTTTTCTATTTTTATCCAATCACACCAAATATAGTGATTGTTATTACTAATAATATACCAGAGATGCTTAAGGACAGCCGCCTGATTCCATATTTTTAGATCCAGGATCCCAAGGCCGCCCTCTTTTGTGGGGAGGTGATATTAGACCACGCCACTTTGGCCCCATGAATTTTCATAGCAGATCCCGGCCATAGGAAACGACAAAGGTTCTGGGTCAGTTCTTTAATAATTCTAGAGGGGAGGATAAAGATGGAGGACCAGTAAACTTGACCAGCAAATAAGACAGATTTGATAAGCTGTAGTCTACCCGCATAGGACAGATGCTTGGAGGTCCAAGAATCGATCCTGGCGGTAATTTTATGAAGAAGATGACGGCAATCTGAATGGGTAAGACGACTAGTAAGAAGGGGGACTCCTAGATACTTGACTGGGAGAGAGCCTTCCAAATAACACATGATAGATAGGAACTCAATGTGAAGAGGACTACTGATACCCGACATAAAGATATGAATTTTAGAGGGGTTGACTTTTAGACCGGAATGGGAGTTGAAATCTATGTTGGGTAATATTTATTTTTAAATAAAATAAAAGAATTTCAAAATGAATATTTTGATAACATAAATTTATAAAAAGATGTGAATTTGTTTTGTTTTGGAAAATAATACATGTCTAAATTTATACTTACAATTTATTTCATAAATTTTATATTAAATAAATTTATATTTGATATGAATTTCAATGTACTATATTTTTGTTTATCCCTTAAACATTTATTTTTATTTGGAAACTACTTGTATTTACAAATTATCAACTTATTCACTTGAAAGAAGCACCCCGAGTTCCTCTAATTCTATTGGAATACTAGATTAGATCGTGGAGTGCTGGAGTTAATAGTTAGAAGAAAATCTTGGATATGATTGGATAAACAAAGATAAAAAGTAAGCAATAAATGGTAAGCTTGCCTCATTTCCTGGTTAGCAATAAAGGGTAAGCTTGCCACCAGAGACAAGCTCCTCAGCCGGGGTCTTAACACCCCTAGTGAGTGTCCCTTTTGTAACTCTGTACCGGAATCTACAGCTCATGTCCTCTTTGAATGTAGTTTCGCTCAGAGTATTTGGTCCTACACTAGCCTTAAGTTCGGATTTACTATCCACTCCTCTAGCTGGCAATCTTGGATTCTTGAGGCATCAAGTTGGTCTAAAACACCAGACTATTGTATTTGGCGATCTTGCTTTAACGCGATCATTTACCACACTTGGAAAGAATGGAATTCAAGAATCTTTGAATCCGATCCAGCTTTGGCCTCTTCAATATCCTACCAAATCTTATCGGACCTACGATACAGATTCCATAGAACCAAGATTGACTGCCCCCCATAGCTTTCTCAAACTAATTCTAATTAATCTTATTTTTTTCTTCAGGTATGTACTGTACGGACTGGAGTGGGATTTAGGACTTGTAGGATGTGGAGTCAGCTCACAGTCATCTAGTCGCTGGCGCTTTGTTATCGAGTTACTTTTTATTCTGATTTGTAGGCCATATCCCTATACTATGGCATTTTATTATTGTATTTTTCTTCTATTCACGCTGTATCACCTCGGGGTATGCCCTAGGAACAATGTATGAACTCTTTATATTTTAAATTTAATGATTTTTTCACAAAAAAAAGATAAAGAGGTGAATTAAAGAAAGTCTGTTAATTTAATTTCTGCTAACATTTTTTGGTTTGCTTGGATAAGTTTTGAGTCAAATTTCAACTCTTACAATCGAAAAGAAGAGGTGGGAATATTAAAATTTTCATTTTTTATTTTTCATATAAGTTCCAAATTTATTTTTAAAAACTTGTATTGAATTTTATTACTAATAATATCTTAGGCTATGGTAGAAAAAAAATTATTCACTTGATATAAACTAGAATATGGTACTATAAAATAGTTCATATTTTTTAATTATATATATATATATATATATATATATATTTATTTATTTATTTATTATAGTAGCATTTTTATTTTATAAATACTAATAAAATACTGAGTATTTGTTCGTAAAATTCTTTTTTATAAAGTTATATTGAAAATATTTAAAAATTTGTTAAATTTAAAAATATATTTAAAAACCATTTAATAATATTTGTTGTAAAAATAGTCGATTGAGTTTTTAGCGTAAGAATATAACGTAATTTACAAGACACTAACACAAATTATAAAACATTAAACATAAATACCACTACTAGATAAATAGAAACTATTTCATATGCATTTGATCCATTTAGAAAGTGGTCCGTTGCTAACGAACATATTATTATTATTATTTTGAAATTTTAAATGAAATAGGTGAGAATTTTGCAATTTAATGAGCGGTTACAAGATTCATCCCGCTTAACAAATATTTTGATACATAATTTTAAACCATTTTCTTACACAAATCATAGCCCGTCCTAATTTTGACCAAAATTTAATAATTGGTTTCACCCAAAACACTAACCCGCTTATAAATTTGACCTAGTTCGTCCAAATTTTAACCATTTGACCAAAATATAACTTTGACCCGTATTTCATCTCTTTCCACCTAACTCTAACTTCTTTTTTTTCAAAAACATCTCTGACCTCTCTCCTCTTTCGAAATCGTTTTATGTTTGTTTCGAAACCTAATCTTTTATACTTCAAATCATTTTGTGTAGCTTTCCTCCATAAGGTCACCAGTAGCGCTCCTAACAAGATTTCCAAGGTATTAATATCTTGCTATGTCTTAGGTTTAGTCAATTTAATTATTGTAAATATGTTCTCGATTTTGTGTAGCTCTTTTCTGGCTCAATCGTTTTTTAATCTTCTCTAAACCAATGTATTATCTTAGGCCGTTATTTTTGTTTAATTTATTTTTTCCATTTGTAAATTATTTGTCCTCTCTAAACTAGTCGATTCATTAATTGTAAACGTTTAGGCTGATGTCTATGTGTTAACCGATGCCTACATATTTGATATTAACATCAATTTCTTAGTATTTGATATGCTTATTTGCGTGCTTATATGTTAGTATTCGTTTATACTGTAAATGTGTTATGAAGAGCTTAGACTTTCCTTTTTGTTTTGAGGTGTCTATTGTATGTTAATAGATTATTGTTGTTGTATGTTAACACGAATTTTGTCTTTTGTTGTTGCAGCATGATGGTGGTAAAAAAGTTGATCGAATAAGTATTGACTTGTCTATATATGTTGCATAGTAGGATCCATTATTGTTTGTGTTTCATTAGCATTTCAAACGACATTGTCTATATATGTTGCATAATATGATTAGTTTTGCTTTTCAAATATTTATTTGGCTTTATATATTTGTTTGTGGGTTATTACCTTGTTTGTACTATGTGATTGTCTTGGTAGTTTTAACTATTTTTTGTCTATAATTAGTGTTGGGTATAAGCGAATGCATGAATTACGAATTAACTATGAAAGGTTATTAGTACCTTATTCTTTTGACCTTGTCAATGTACTTCATATAATTATATGGTTTACTACTTTCGTGTATAACTATTAAAGTTTTTTATTTTTATTCTATAATTACTAGAAATAGTGAAGAGAAGCGGTCAAGTCAGAACACGGAGACGATGCTAACCTAGAATCTATCGATGATCCAGACCTGATCTTATCTCTTCCAACAGTGAAGTCGAAACAGAGGAAGGGGCGTGTAATTGAACTAGACTGGCTAAACATTCCTATAATAATTTTGGAAGAAGTTCAACGCAAGGATTAATCTCATATATTTTGGGTTGTGAGGAAGCAAAATGTTTGGTGGAGAAAAATAAGAAGATGTTGGAGAGGATGGTGATGCTTGAGAAAGTTATCAAAATTCTCGTTGTACATTCGAAATGTGATATTGCAAAGAAGATTATGTCTAGTATGGTGAATTGGTTTGGCGACGAGAATGAAAATGATACAATTGATGGTACAGTTGATGGTAGCGATGATTGTAGTGGTGATAAAGATGGTGATGGTACTTGATACTCTTCTCTAGACTAGTTTGTTGTTTATCCTGTATGTGGTACTCAAATATTTTGTTGTTTTTTGTATGATGTACTGGTGATTTGGAGTATTTTATACACCAATTTGGATATTTTGTATTGTAAACTAGTCTTTATTTGCAACGAGCCAATGATGATTTTTGTCGTTTTCATGTCGTTGTAAAAACCAGTTCTCCTGTAATGTATGTTCATCAAACAAAAAACCAATTTCATAAAATAGCATAACATATTAAATTGTTTTTTAAAAAACAAAACCAATATCATAACATATTTACCAAATCCATAATAATGTAGTGATTTGGAATCTATGAGGTACAATAAAGTGTTTTGATTATGATATATCTCATTTTGACAATGGATCCGTGCTCATAATTTTAAAAGCTACAACCAATAGGTATTTTAAATTGTTGCCATCATGCAACGGTTTGGTTTACATTTCTAGATACACCCCTGGTGAAGTTAGTATGTGCTTATGGAACCAATGTAATGGGGTCTGTGAATAATTACCTAAAATGTAGATATGTAAAAGTAATTTTGGTTTTGGTTATAATCACTACACCATTGATTAAAAAATTATGTCTTTTTTTCTGATTCCAAGTATCAGATAGATGAATTGTGTCTCTACTCGCATAAAGAAGGATATCATTGCAATTATTGATTTTACAAGGCGATTTTGTTACGAAGTATGCCATATGAATGGCTGCATACATGAATCTATGAATTACTGAGGGACGAGAATATAAGAATATGGCCTGGATGCATGTTTGGACTAATCTATTTTGGCTACATGTGTTTGATTCATATAGACGACCGAGATGCTTTACCCGATGTAACAAGCTTATAATGATTTTAATACCTAACTTCACGTTGGTGAAGTTTGATCATAAGGAAAACACTATGTCTTATCAGCTTTCTGCAGTATGCGATGATGAAGATTTGGTGGTTTACGGAGAGACTTTAATCTCATCTTAGTATGTTTTTACGCTTAATTTTATATCTTCAAACTTATAATATGTAATGAAAAGTTTAATCTCACCTTAGTATGTGTTTATGTTTAATTTTCTACCTCCAAACTTATAACATGTAATGAAAAATTTAATCTCACCTTAGTATGTTCTTATGTTAATTTTCAACCTCCAAACTTATAATATGTAATGACAAGTTAATCTCACCTCAGTATGTTTCTATGTGAGTTTGTTTAATTTTTTTCGAGTGATATCGATACATGTTGGTTTAAGTTGGTTGAGTAATATGTGTTTATTTTATAAATTTGTAGTTTTACACCATTAGTGAAAACATGTATACACCGACAATGGAATTTCACATCATCGGTGCTAAATCTAGGTACTACGAGTGCGTTATGCAGTTGGCAATGTAAAAACAAAGCACCGTTAGTTAAATAAATTAATTGCAGTGTATAATTTATGCACGAATAATGTTAAATTAATGTTGGCAGCATCAAAATCCCGAACCAACAATGTTACTATAATTGTTTTTATAAATGAAGGTAAGTTTGTGGTGTTCATACCATCGGCGTGATATATTTATCACTGCCAAGGTAATTTCTCATTTTCGACGTGCAAATTGTTCACGGGCAGCATATGTGTTTCGACCGGCAGGTATACGATGGAATGTAAATTTTTATACTGTAAATGCTAATAGATTTTAAGGTTCACACCGGCGGTGTATCATGTGTATGCAACCAATGATGTTTCTCTCTACCAGTGTGATAATTGTGCACCAGCGGTGTAAATACTAAAAAAACAATGGTATATAAAAATTACAATAACATTAGACATAAATTAGTTGATATAGTTAAGAAGATTACCTAATTTGTATATAAAACGTAATCAAAATAAAAACGCAAGCAAGTAAAATAGATAGATAATTGAAACTCTTTTCATTAAAGGCGCATTCACGGTTTTTTATCCATGCTCGAACCAAATAGCTCAATCCCCTTAACCAATCTACTTTGGACACCTATTGGATGAGACTAAGGTGCATCCCGGGGTATGTCAAGATGCACCTACGTGATGAGTTCCAGTTAAAGCATGGTCCTAAATTTAAGTTGATAAGCGTATTGAAATATACTAGTATATGTATAAATTATAAAATTTTATGAGATCCAGTTTGATAAAATTCATAAAAGTAATAAACCTTTACATAATAGTAATAGTACATAAATTATAATGAGAAATAGTTTTATAATATTACACATACAAAAGTTGATAGATCGGTTATTTCAACATAGCATCTTTGAATATTAATATATCACTTACAACCGAGAATAATCGGTAATTGTTAAGCCTAAGTTTTTTCATCTTCTTTCCCCTATTTCGTATAAAAGGATGTATCTTGTTACATGGATCGTCAGTCGCGATGGTAAGTTGCATAAGAAAAAACATTACAATGTAAATATCTAAAAATTATTATAACGATAACCAAATGTTTTAATTGATATTAAACACTTACATTGAAAAAGTAGTTGTCGTTCACCTAACCCAACCCAATTTCCTTCATCTCTGACATTGGAGGGAGTGCTCCTCGTAAAGGTAAATAAGTGAAACTAGAATCATTACTCCCCAGCTGTGCGACAAATGGAGGATGCAGTTTAATTTTGATGCGATCGTGATTCCCATCTTGGACATCGTCATCTAATTCTCATAAGTACCGACACCTTTGTCTCACTTTATGAATTACGAAATCTTAGATAACTCCTCCATAATAACATATATTCGCATATAATAAGCTGGATAATCCATAAGCTTATGATAAAGGGAATTCATAATAAACTTCCATCCATTTTCTTGCCCGTATAAGCCAAACGTAATCGACCGATATATGTAATGTCCGTCTGCTTTAATGTCGTTGATGGAAATTGAGAAAGGACTATAAGAAATAGGAAATTGTTTTAAGCAACCTTCCATACGAGAACCACATTGTCCCTTAGACGGCATCATACCACTTGAGCAACAACCAACCATTCCACTCAATAGTGAACACATCGTACGAGTTCCAAATGACAATTCAAATTTGAACGGTTGATCGAGATGCGAAATATGACCATTTGATTGTGTATGAACTCCATTCTCTTTCTGTACTTTGATTGGCAAGGTTCTGTTCTCTCGCATAATGACCGATGGAGTATTAAAAATTTGGCATGATTATGGTTCACTCGCTTTCTCAGCATCTAACACATATTCGTGTTGTGATTTGTCTCAGTTAATGGACGAATTCGATGCAAAAATAGACTTTTTATGTTTTGTAGGTGGATAACAACGTGCTTTTAGTTTATCCTTCGGCTCTAAAATGAAAAATGTTTTTGGATACATTATGCCAAACAATTTCTAGTACACATACTTTATGCGTGCATCATCTTTGTTTTACATGACAACATTAACTACTTTATCTATTTTCTCTTTTAATACCTCTTTTATCGTTAGATTAGCACGAGTAACTATATTTAACATTTTCTAATGATCGTAAAAATAGTGCAAAGGTACCGTTATGCCTATACTTATAAAATCAAATATGTTGTTTGAACAAGGTATACCGTGCGTAGTTCGTATAAGACATGATCAATTTCAAATGTCATTAACTACCATATTTTTGGAATATTCTATCTCCATATAAAATAATTCTAAAGCTTCGTAAGAGATATTACCTCTTAGGTTTGTGTATACATTGTGCTAAAATTTGTGTAGGCTAAAACTCGACTCTTCTTGAACGACCCTCTAATTAATCTATGTTGCAAACCTAACTAAGTATGAACCTTCAACCAAAATGATTTGAAGTTACCTTTTCTCATACCAAAGGTCCACTTAAGGGTGGAATGAGTGTGCTTTCAACGCGGTTGGTGTTTTAGTTACTAAAATACAAGAACTTGTTACTTTTCTACGTTATAAACTTATCACAGTAAGGCTCTAACCATCTATCAGTGTATTCGATTTCTTTCGGATAATTTTTAAAGTCACGGAGTATTTTGGCCCGATATCTATTGAAGAAGAGGTATATCTCTGACAACATTATGTTATTCAACTCCTTCTAAAATGCATCAGAGACTTTTTTGTGGTTGATGATTTTTTTATTTTAGCTAGGACATTCATGTTAATGTGTCATAGATATAACAAGTGGGTTGTCTCGGGGAACACTTGATCAACCACCTTAGCCAATGTTAAGTATTTATCCATAAAAATATTGGATGGTTGTTTAATGGAGTAAATGTAAATGATTGCAAGAATTCTAATATATATGTTTAGTTGTCAAGTTTCTCGCCAGACATAAACGCAAATATAATGTAGAAAATCTTACTACTATAAGTGTCTCTAAAAATCTCATACAACGACATCTCGTATTTTGTTGTATTGTAGGTGTTATCCATTATTATCACATTTGGAAATGGTTGTAGAAAATTTAAACTAATTGGATGTGCAAAGAAAAGTTTAGTTATGATACCACTCCCGTCTATGGTCAGTCTATATCATTCGAAGTAGTCTAGCTATTTAAGTTCACCTAGCAAATATTACATCTATGATCTATCGCCTTTGTCGACCTTGCGTTGTTTTAGTTGAGTATTGTATACGATGCGCAAGCAAGATGAATGTTAGGGTTCATCTTTTTCACTGCGCCTAAAATTACCCGAGGAGTGGATCCCATGTTGGTAGAACTAAATACAATTTCCAACTCTTTCTCCGACAACCGTCCCAAATAAGAATGACCAATAATGTATTTTGTGTGCTCATGATAGTGAACCCCGCACACGATCTTTAAGGAACATTCGTCATCTTTTACCATTTCTCCTCTAAGATTAAAAGAGAATATGCATTTCTTGGTTTTTGTAGACTTTTTTAAGATCTTTTGATTATATCAATTTTATGTACTATTTCCACCATCATTAGAAGATATTATATATAATTTCCCATACTAATCTAACGACGAAAGAGTTATTGAAAGATAAATTGAATAACCTACTTCATATTGTCATGCAAAACGAAAAGAAAGAATGCATAGAGCATGTGTACAATAAATGGTTTGGCATAGTCTATTTAGAAACATCTTCCACTTTAGAGCTTGCACATAAACTAAAATTACATGTTCGACTAGCTACAAAACATAAAATATCTATTTGTGCATCGATTTCATCCACTAAACAAGACAAATCATATCTCGAACATTTGTTAGATGAGAAGAAAGTGATGAACCATCATTACATCAAACTTTCAATAGTCCATCTGCCAATCAAACTACGGAAAGAGAACGAAGTTCCTACACAAACAAGTCTGCGTTTGAGCTGAACGTTTTAAAACTAAAATGTTATTTGGAACTCGTATGATACAATCACTCAAGTGAGGTTTGAGATGAACATGCTCAAGTGTCTGATAAGAGGCCAAAATGGAGTCGCTTGAATAGTAGTCTGCATAGCCACCTGCTTCCTTCTAAAGTCCACTGACTTAACCTTTTGTACTGAACCTTATTGTTAATACTTGGTCGCGACTTAAAACATGTAAACAAAACAGCTTGTTATAATATGATTATCAGGTAGTAGAAACCAAATTAAATAAATACTTAGCACTATAGAGTGATGAAACTCACATTCTTGATAAATGTGTTGTATGTCTCGAGCTGGTGCTAGCTAAAAAACAGTGCGACACTGTTCTACGCCAATAATAAATTATTGAGACGGTGAAAAAGGTCGGAATCTGACGCACTTCATTAGTATCAGAAGTACTATTGGCATCCGATGAAGATAAACCTTAAACAATAAAATTTTCGATAGCACGGGTCAAATTTTGTCCTCAAATAGTTCCATACTTACATAGAGCACATACCATTCTATGTTTTTTGAATTATGGGGTATGTTCGAAGGGAAACCGGTATCCATTTCATAATTACGACTCTGTTTTAAATGTTTTTTCCTTGCCTCATTTAGCCGAGCATCCTCATGTCGAGCTTTCAACTATGCCTCCATCTTAGCAGCTTCTTTATTCCAACCAAAATCCATTTAATAAATATATAAAAGAAAAATATAATATGTATACCATACAGTTTCCTGCGCTGCACGTATGATGCAGTTACGTTGGCAGCATAACTGCATTACACTGTCAATGCTTAACGTTGACAGCGAAGTAGCATTGCTAATGTTTTCTACACTGGTAACACTAGCTCAATATATTTTTCACCAAAACTAAGTAACTTCCATGGAACACAATAGTTGAATCATTATTTCGCTGCCAACGTAGTTGCATTACACCGGCAACGTCGAAGAACATGAGCGAACCAAGAATCTTGTTCTTCGACAAAACCACTGTAAAACCTAAAAATCAACACCTACACCAATATTGTAACACAAATCGAGCACAATAAAACTAATATTTTATACCAAACTTGGTTGTAACACTACAACAAACTAATTTCATAACCTAAATGAAAATCTACCAACGATCAACAAAAAACTAAAAAATGAAATAAAACCATTAAACACAAAAAACTTACTCCTTTCCCATTCTTATTTCCTATTGATTGAAGAAGACGTAGTTTTGTTGTTTGGAGAAAAAAATGATATATTTTGAGTAAAAATAAAGTTTCTAAGTGTTTGAGAAATTTATGTGTTCTTGAGAAATGAACACCTCTCTCGCATCCCTACAAGATTGAATATCTCAAAATCCATTCAACTTAAGTCTATGACGCTTGTATTTTTTTTTAATTTGATTTCATGTTAACTTTATAACAATGAATCATGGTGTGATATTTCCTATCGTGGTGGCGCACAAAGGTTTTAATAATATACCTACATAACCAACTAACTAATATACTATGTTTATCTAAAGTTCATTAATGCATGCTTGCGGGAAATTATTTTTAAGTCTCATGGAGAAAATGGTCCAACTTATGTTATTGAAATCTGTATAAAGCTCTTAAGTGAAGGTATTATCTAAATAGTCGAAGTATGAAACGTGTTGAACTTATGTTTTTTCGAATTGTCTGAGCTCTTAAGTGAAGTCTTGGTCTGATCAATGTGAAGTGGGAAAACGGTCCAACTTATGTTGGTCAGAGTTGTCCAAAGTTTTTAAGTGAAGATTTGGTATAATTTAGTCAAAGTGTGAAAAATTCAAACTTATGTTGGTTAGATCTTTCTGAATCTCTTAAGTGAAGGTTTAATCCAATTCAGTCGAATTGTGAAAATGGTCCAACTTATGTTCGTAAAATTTGTTGAAGATCTTAAGTGAAGGTTTAGTCTTATCCAACTAAATTATGAAAATAGCCCAACTTTGTTGATCAGAGCTATTTGAAGATCTTAAGTGAAGACGCGATCTAATCAAACTAAAGTGTTAAAAATGGTCCAATCTTTGTTGGTCAGAGTTGTCTGAAGCTCTTAAATGAAAGTTTGGTCTAATCCAACTGAAGTGTTAAAAATGGTCCAACCTTTGTTAGTTAGAAATATTCTAAAATATTATATAAAAGCTTGGGTCTAATCCAACCGAAGTGTAAAAATGGTCAAACTTATGTTAGTGTGAAAAAGGGTCCAACCTATGTTGAAGAGAGATGCCTAAAGCTATTAAGTGAATACTGGAAATACTAAGACAACGACAAAAACTGGTCAAATTATCCAACTTAAGTGTCCCAAGGGCAACCCTCAAACGAGAGACTAATTATCTTACAAAACAAAGCCAGAATTTTGGATCCCGCTGCAAATTAAAAAAACACACAAGGAAATACATGAAATAATGTCTATTTAAAACAAACACAAGGAAACACAAGCTGAACTACTTCCTTTTCAATTGATTTATAGTTTCATTGTAGAGAATTCATGTCTTGTTTTTCATATTCATATCTTATTGTTTCATTTGGTTCATTCTTATCATAGTTTTAATAATGTCTATTTATTCTATTTATCATTTATATAGTCATTTAGATGGGTAAACCTTTATTATTAGTATTAAGTCAACGGGACCTCATCGAATCAGACAAATAAAGAAAGGTGGAGCCCGTTGAGTTTTTCGCTTTCATGTCTACAATTCATTCAATTTCTACAGAGATGAACTCAATCCCGAATAGGAACCATAAAAGAAAATACCGATTAAACCGATTATAGGAATACCAGTTAAAGTAGTTATAATCCAAAGATGAATCCTTCAAATAGTATTAGCCATTTGTCTTGTTTCCCTCCATATTTTATCAAGTGGTCATGCTAGAAACATAAACAACCATTGATAATTATGAGATGCGATCCTTCTGAATGAGATAAAAAATGACTACATGTGTTTTTATTTTATTATTCTACTTTCTTTTCTTAATTCTTAATTAAAGAAATAATTGGAAAATAAAAAATCAAGTACAAAAATTAGTAATAACCCCCAATAGAGACGGGTACGATTCAATTCAACATTTTGTTCGTTCAGTTTTATTGTATCATAACTCTATAGTTCAAATTAGGTTTATCGTTGGATGAACTACATTGCTGATATTGACCCCAAAAAAGAAACGGTAGGTACATCTAGTCCATGAACAGCCAACCATCACATTGTAAAAATAGGAAAGTTTCTATTTATGGTCATTGGATCCTCCTAAAAAGATCGACTAAAGTCGTCGAGTTGTTCCAAAGGATCAAAACGGCCAGTTATTAGTGGAATTCCTTGTCGGCTCTTTGTAAAATACTTGTTTGGACAAGAGCTTCCAAAGACCTCATAAGCTAAACTTGTGATGGTGGATAACCAACCTGCACTGAACAAGGAAGGTATATTAATGCTATGAATGACCCAATATCGAATACTGGTAATAATATCAACAAAAAACGTTCTATTGTGCTTCCAGACATACAGAGCTCCACATATTCTTGTAGGGGATCGATTCTGTAAAAGATGAGATCAATGAATGGAAATTCACTGAAATACAATCTTTGTAAGATCTTCAATATTATACAGATGGTATTTTTAGAGTATACTGAATCAGTATGGCTATCATTCTTCTCACACAACAACACAATTTCAATTAGTATAAAAATGAAATACTAGATAATTTTTTTTTTGCTTGTGTTGATGTATAATCATGCATCATTCACTAGAAAATTACTCAACTTCATGCAATACTTTGTATTACTATTAATATGTTCCACTCATTCGCATTATGGGCTTCAGACTAGAAACTAAATATTAAATAAAATGGTGAATAGAATGGGTTTCTTTTCCTAATTCATGAATTAAATTCTAAGATGTACACAATTCAATTGGATACATGATCTCAATTAAACTTTTTTTTATAATTGAAGAGGTTTTATTTGTTGTTATAATGATAAATCAATAATTTTGGATAGTATTCGATAAAATAAATCTAAAAATAATTATAAAAAAACTAATAATAAATATTTCTAATGCGTTCATTATTTTTTTGGACTAGATCTTAGATGCAAGTGATTTTTCTTGAACTAAAATTAGAAAGATGGGTTTTTTACTGTACTAAAATTCGTAAATGCGCTTGTCCGAGAGTTGCAAAATGCAAAATCCATTGATCAACGGATGCAGAGATCTCCGGACTACATACATAACCATTGAGCCCAAACCCAAGTAGTGCTATATCGGTGAGTAAGTTGGCAATCGCGGTGTTTAATGTTACATTTCTCATTATTTATAGTATGAACTTTTAGTCACGAGCTCATCTATTCCACCAACTCTGCTACCATTTTCGGGACTATTTTTGAGTTTTTGAATTTGAAATTATAAAAATTTCTTTTTTACATTTAAAATAGTTTGTAATAGTTTTATTTTTAAATTTCAAATTAAAAAAATAATACTCTTATAAATGATTTATAAATTAAAGCTTGATACCGAAAAAGAGTTAGTTATGCTTTTCTTTTATGAATGATAGATTCTACTCATTATTATTAGAGCAGACTATTTTCATTGAAGTTTGTGGTTTCTCTTCCAAATTTAAGTTTACTTAATTCTAAATTTTTAATTTTCTTTAACTATTAGATAAAAACATTTTCTTTGTTTTTTAAAAATAATTTGTTTTGAATCCGCCATAATGCCCGATTTATATAAAAAAATGAATTGAAAATGAATGGTTTTGATTGGACAAAAACTCAAATTTTGTTTGTATTCCACGTGGATAAAAATGTACATATGTTATACTAGATCATTTTTTACTATTAATCTATGCTTTTGGTGCAAATAAAATATTCTTATTCATGCTATTAATCTAATTAAATATCATTAAAATCTAATTCATTCCATTAAACTTAGAAGTGAAAGATTTAAGGTTTCTTTATTAGTTAAATGGTAATTGATTTCGGTCCAATCTTCTACAGGGTCCACAATTAATCTTATATCTAAGTATATGACTCTTTAGAATTGGTGAAATAACTTTGGTTTAGGCCCAAATATATGCAGTAATTCATGGAAATAATACGAAAGATTTACTTCTTAATCGTAAAATACTTACACAAATAGCTATATCAAATAAGAGTTTTCTTCGTACGATTTTCAGTGAGGTTAGAAAATAAAACAATTAGAATAATTTTTTTGAACTATTTTAAATAAAATTGACGTCTCTGTAAGAATGAGCTTAGAGAAAGTAGAGTATAAATAACTATGAGAAAAGATAAAAAGAAAGTTCTCAAAACAAAAAGAACAACTTTATTTGGTAAAAAAATTTAATTATTGATTTTTTTATACCACAAAAGCACGCGATTATAATTTTTTTATTTTTTATGTTTTGAACAAAGAAAGGATTTGCCAGGTTGGACAATAATAGCCTTAAAACAAATTTGAATAAAAAATTATAATTTTATAAAAATATATTATAAAAAATATATATGACAATGTATAACGTAAAGGTATGTTAGATTTGGTGAGCTTATTATGAGGTAAAGAGAGGAGAGACAAAATCAATAAAGGCAAACACATATCATCGATGGTTTCATCAATGGTTTCAACCATTAAATTGTTTCAGAAAAGCATCAGATCAACCATTAAATTGTTCCAAAACCAATAAAGGCAAACACATATCATCAATGGTTTCACTAGTTCACCGGTTGTGAAAAGCATAAACTAACAACAATGAATAGCATTCATTTCACAACCATACAGAAAAATATTATTGTAGCTTAGCCCATGCACATACTTAAATTTGCATACCAAAATCAACAAAACCACATACAAAATCTTCAATACGAGCCTAAAAACATAAAACTAGATATGTGATTAAATATAGACTTTATGAGAACACAAATGTTGCAGAAATTGTATGGTTATTACATAAACCATGAAACTATGTCTTCAGTTCTTAAACAACCCATAACATACAACACCTTAAAAACAAGAACCCATAACTTGTGCATAAAATATAACACATTACAAAAAAGACCCAGAACATAGGCAGTCTACACAAAAAACCCTACAAACTAACACAAAAAACCATGTAAGAAAATATTGTGGTTGGGTAATGTTAACAACTTGGTTACCACTACCTTCCGCCAGTATATGTTGTAGCACCATGTGTTGCCGCAGCGAAAACACAAGTGGCAGATGATAAAGGTTCACCTACCTTGGGTTGCTTGAAAAGACCTGCAACTCGTATAGGTAGCTTTCTTTTTTTACCTTTAGTTTTCACATTAAGAGCCTCCTTGTACCCTTGTATACTTCCACCACTTACTCAACCACTATGTGGTGAACTTATGCTACTTTGAGAGGAATATAAAGTAGTGGCAGCATGTAATTTAAAATATATTATAAAACTACAAATTTGTAAGATAATGGCCAAAATTACTTTAATAAGTAAATTGTAGGACTTACAGGTGGGGTAGTGTGCCTGGCCAAAGAGTTGTCTCTTCTTTCAAAACACTGGATCACATTACCCTGCTTACACACACACCAACCAAAAACAATATTAATGTAAAAGTTAAAGTAATGAGACGACCCAAAAAAATGGACCACACTGTCCAGCTCCAGCAACTCCACCACAAATATTTATATCTTTAAAAGTAAATTTTGGACCGCACTAAGATATATAACTTAGGTCAGGCATTAATGTGCCTTGACTCCCTAGAGAGGCTCCTCCGTGCTATTACAAAAAAACATAAAAAAATCACAAGTAACTCATTCAACCAAGATGAAAACTAAAAAGAAGTCTAACACCACAAGCACAAGCATCACAACAAGCATCAAAATAAAATCACAAGCATCACAAAATTACTGGCAATGCAGTAGATCTTGTAGTTTGAGCACCAGGTGTTGGGATTGTGGCTTCAACCTGTTACAAAGAAGAGACATCATCAACAAATAACAAATCACAACCATCGCAAACATCAAAACCATCACAAGTTTCTCATAAATATGTAACTATAAAATTATATTTCATATATATGATGGTATTATAGAAGAATTACTGGTGCAGAAGAAGTATTGGTTGTGCAAGTGGCTACACTACAACACTTGCTTGACCAAGAGTACATGTACATCTTCTTTTGTTATGTCTTGTTGGTTTACAGTTGGAATATCGAGGTGTATTGTGCTTCCTAGACTATGTTGTCATTCCAGATGTTGTATCTTGCAAAAGAGGTTGTAGACTCTCGGAAGAATCCATCCTCCTAGAAGTTTGATACCTTTATCGTACTATCTTAACTGGTGGAGGCTGGAGATGCTGTAGAAGGTTGATTGGCCAATATTGGTATCCATTAATTGGGTTAATTAAATTAGCATAAATGGCCTTCTGTGTAGCCACTTGAAACCACTTAGATACGTAATCCACCGGGTTACCACTAATGAACCAAATACAGGCAACAACATGGATACACGGAATGTCAGAGAGCGGCCATTTACGGCAAGTAAATTCTCATGCATCCAAGTCAACCACAAAATTATACTAGACCCTTTTCTCTTCAACCTGAAACTTTGGTCCGCCGGAAGGAAGTACGTTGTAGTCACCAACAAGCTTGTAATTCTTGGTAAGTTTTTTATTAATAGATGGACAAATCGGCTGATTCCACTTTAGTAGCTGGCTGATTTTCTTTACAATCCTACGCACTTTATGCTCCCTTATACCCTCCAAGAAGCTTATAATCTCTTTATATCTATAGTCCAAGATAATCGAGTTAAAAGTTTCTGCCAAATTTGATGTTTGCATGAAGCACTTGTTATCTTCTCTGTAATGAGCCCTGCTCCACTCAGACGCAGGCTTTTGTGGAAGCCATTCATGACAAGAAGCGTTGCATTTTTTCATCTCTTCCATGTGAAAGTCAAATTCAAGGACGAAGGAAGACCTAGCACAAGCCCAAAACAATATGTGTACCTCTTTTTCATGGAATACCTTCTTCATATTGGCGTATAAATGTCAACCACAAAACCGATGTTCAACGTTTAAGAATAACTCTTACAAGGCTGGAAAAAGCCCATTTTGCTTGTCTAAATTCCACGTGAAACTGCCTCGATTGTGTATGTTATTATCGTTTGCTAACAGTTCCTGAAACCACTGCTAAGAAGACATATTCTCACTCCCAACCACCACCCAAACAAGAGGATACACTGGTCGTTTGCGTCAACAACAACAGCAATGAGGAGTTGTCCCCCGAAATTCGCTTTCAAAAAGCAGCCATCTAGCACAAGCACATTCCTACACCCAACATAAAACCCATTTTTCAACCCCTCTACACACACAAACTCTTTCGAACAATAAATCATTGCATTTAACAGCAACCGTAGACCATGGATTGGTCTGTATAAGTTCTTCAGCATACTGTCGAAGTTTCCTGTACTGAATTCTGTCATCACCAAGAAATGATATTGAACGCTCTCGACTTCACACGATAAACATTCGCTCTAGTGATCTTCACCAAATAATCATTGGCCAACTCAGCCATCAAACTCTTGACAGACAACTCGGGATCAGATTGTCACTGTCTTAAGTAATGTTTTGCAATCCACTACACGTTAACGAATCTGTTAAGGTGAGTGGGAACACAGGTATGGTTGTCGTTGAGAGTTTTTATCCTCCAGCCAGGGGAACAACCTTGGCAAGAAGCCCAAATAAACCATTTACTTGTTGGCTCACTACATTTATAATTGCACCGCATCTTATCATTCTTGTACACTTTTACACTACGATGTTGTTTAATGTTGTATTCTTTGATGACCTCTTTAAAAGATTTAACAGAGCTAAATTCAAGGCCAACTGCTAACTGAAGACACTTCAACTCACTGGGTTGAAGACACTTCAACTCCTAAAGCGGCAGCTTCTTCTTCTTCTTCCGTATTGACACTGGTCAAGTTTTATGAGCTTAAAAATTCCTCCTATGTACTATACCCGCTTTCTAAACTTCTATCGGAACAGACCTCGTCATCGTCACTTTCAGTTGGGCTATATTCAGTTGGACCATCTCCTCCCTGTGAACCAACCTCTACGTTACCACAATCACCAGCACCTTCAGCATCCACCACCCTCCTCTACATTACAGCCATCATATGCACCCCATCTGCATCACCAACATCATCAATATCCATTGCACCCCCATATGCATCACCAGCACCATCAGCATCCACTGCACCCCTATCTGCATCACCAGCACCATCATCATCCAGCCACCCCCCTCTACACCCTCACTCTCTAAACCACCCCCACATCATCATCTACAGCATCCTCAACACCCTCACCATATATACCAGTCTCTACACCTTCACCATCTATACTAGCCTCTACACCCTCACCATGTAAACCGACCTCTACACCTTCACCATTTATACTAGCCTCTACACCCGCACCATCTAAACCACCCTCTACATTGTCATCTTCTAAACCACCATCAACACTAAGATTTACAACACTCTCTGCACCCTCACCCTCTAGATCAGCCCCAACATCCTCATTTACAACCTCTACACCCGCACCATATATACCAGTTTATAAACCTTCACCATCTATACTACTCTCTACACCCTCACCATCTAAACCACCCTCTACACCTTCACCATCTATACTAGCCTCTACACCCGCACCAATGAAACCACCCTCTACACCGTTACCTTCTAAACCATTCTCAATACCAAGATTTACAGCTCTTTCTGCAACCTCACCCTCTAGATCAGCCCCCACTTCATCATTTACAGCCTATATACTCTCACACTGACCCTCTAAACCATCATTTACATCAACTGTAACATCAGCCTCTACACTCTCACCCTGACCCTATAAACCATCATGCATAACAACATTCACAATATCATATACCCTATCAACATTCACATCAACTATAACACCAGCCTCTATATCTTCACCATCACCCTTACCATCTAAACCTTTGGTTTCTCTGAAACCTTCAACATTATTATCCGCACCAGTCTTTTTTGAGAAAAACTCATCGTACATTTCATCTATGAATGTTTCAAAGCCTCATAGTAATCAACCTCCTCATTATTTTCAACAACATTAGGTGCACCACCATTATTTTTAACAGTAACATTTTCTAAGGCATCATTTTCAACAACATCTCTACCCTGACCCAAACCAATATCTATAGGTTCACTTCTGAGTACGATGCTACTGGTGCCTTCTATGTCGACTATAGGTACTGTTTATGGGTTTGTTTTTCTTTTCGTATGAGATACCATTTCTAAGGTAGGTGTCCTATCAGAAGATATTCTCACTAACTTGGTTTCATCCAATTTCTGGGTTATTGTATATGCCTCTACATCACTGTTTATTAGTTGGTTTTTTTAACCTCCACCAGGGAGCTTGTAGGTAAACTGAAAGTGGCCCAAAATGCAAAATGCAACAATTTGAAACAATTGTGACTCGTTTTGAGGACGAATGAAGCTTAGTAGCACGAATGCCGCAGGTGTCTAACACCGGTGACTTGACAATTGTTTTAGCCAATATATAAATTAACTTATCGGAAATTAGCAATAGAGTATCAACCAAAAATAGCAATAGAGTATCAACCAAAAATAGCAATAGAGTATTGACATGCGATGACCTCCGATAATCTGAAATGTCATTATTTTTAAAATATTACTATAGTCTTAACTTAAGTCATTCTAAGCGAGGGTGATCTCAAGAGGATTGAAGTTTCCTCCAAGATCCTCTTTCTTGAGTCTCAAGAAAGATCTTTGTTTTCTTCTCTTCACTGAATAGTCTGATTCAATAGCTTGATCTCTTCTCCATCTGTAACTAATATTATCCAATCAATACCATTGTTCTCTTTTTCCTTCTTCCTCATGTTGTAGTCTAGTGGCTTCATGTTTCCTGCTTCATTGTATCTGTCAACACAAGAAAATACCAGTTAGCAATCAATTTATGCAAAATAAAGTTTTCTCGAACTCTAAATTCCTAGAATTGTATTCAAATAATAATCATAAGGAAGATTATCAAGCCAATATGCAGCCAAACAAATCTTACGCATATCTGTTCACTAAAACAAACGATTTTATCCTATTATTTGTCAAATATAAAAACAACCAGATCTCGTTACAATTCACCAAACAAGACAAAGAGAGACTAGGTATACCAAAGAAACAACTTTTAACAAAACAAATTCAATGATCGCAGGTTCACTAGAGGGTACAATCTCTCAAACTGGGACGCTCACTACATCCTAATAGAATTTTATTTAAAGGAAGAATTAAGCTAGATATGGGTTCGAAATGTATGGACCGTAGGCTCTTCTTTGATGAGAATCCTTAAATGGACTCCCTGCTTCGACTCAAGAATTAAAAGCCCATTACTCATATATGGATAAGGGTCTCAAAAGTTATAAAATATTTGTATAATGAGGTTATGATTCTATCTATTATTATTAAATCCTGGATTCCTGAGAAAAATAAGGCTTTATATAACGCTTGCTATGTTTGGTTGGAAATGGACATAACATTGAACCTCCAGTATAATATATGCGTTAGATTCGGTGATAATGAGGGTTGTTGGCTAGATATTAGCTAGAAAAGCATCACTGCTTATCAATACTACTCAATAAGTTGAAGATATGAAATAACCTAATTACGAATCTCTTAAAGAGCCAAAACCTCCAAAATCCTAAGCCTCAAAGGATTAAATCCATCGTATCCAAGCATGTGCCTCCTTTTAACTCTACAAAACAATAAGACCCAAATGAGCCTACTTTCAAACCACACGAACCAAATGAGCCTACTGTCAAACCGCAAAATGTAAGCACACTTCAATCAATACACCCAAAAAAATCATGTAGTGATGAGCTTACTCAAGAAATGTTTAGCAAAGCCTATCTTTTAGATAACCAAAATCCTCGTTACCAACCTGAAAGAATAGTCAATCATGATGAAATAATTGAGGCACTTGAATCCCTTGATTATGAATATAATCTTTCATCTCCAATAGACTCTGAAACATTTTACTCAGAAAACCATACCCAAAATCAATATAATATTGGCATCTATCCAGGTACCCCCACCCTTAAAAAAAGAATTTGACACCTCCTTTCAAAACCTACTCAACAAAAAGCTCAAGTTAGCTAGAAGAAATGAGAAGTAAGAATCATCGGTTAAATACAAACTATGAATCAAAGGTCAAATACGAATAAAAAATTGTTTATAAAACTGAATTGAGAATAAAAGATTAAATCTGGATTAAGATTAGAGGTTACATTTGAATCACGAATCATGCGTTAAATCGAACCATATAATCAAGGTTAAAATATGAATCAAGAATAATAGATTGAAAACAAATTGAGAATCGTATGTTGAACCGGAACTGAGAATCATGTGCTAAATCTAAAATCAAAATCTTGGGTGAAACGCAAATCATATATTAAATTCCAACTAATAATCAAATATTAAATACGAATATGTAATAATGTGTTAAATCCAAATTGAGAATTATGGGTTAAATATTAGCCAAGAATCATGGATTAAATGTGATTATGTGTTAAATCCGAAATAAGAATCATTTGTTAAATTCAAATAGAGAATCATATGTTAAATCCAAACTCACAATCATTTGTTAAATCTGAATCAAGGGTTAAATATGAACTTAAAATTGTGTGTTAAATACAAACTCATAATAAATGATAAAATATGAATCATGAATAATGAGTTATTGTGAATTGAGAATCATGTGTTGAATTTTAACTAAGAACCCTATGTTAAATATGAATCACAAATCGAGTGTTAAATTCGAACTAAAAATCAAGGGTTAAATACGAATAAAAAACATATGTTAAATTCGAATTTGGAATAAAAGGTAAAATACAAATCATTAGTAATGGATTAGATGTGAACTAAGAGTCATGGATTAAATATGAATAAATAATTATGTGTTAAATACGAACTCATAATAATGTTATACCCAAACTGAGAATCATGGGTTCAACGCGAATCACAAATCATTGTTAAATCTAACTGAGAATTAAATGTTAAATTCAAAGTGAGAAATATGTAGTAAATTCAAATTAAGGATTATAAGTTAAATCCAAAATGAGTATCATGGGATAAACACGATTCACGAAACATGTGTTAAATCTGAACTAAGAATCAAAGGTTGAATACGAATAGAGAATCATGTGTTAAATTTGAACTAATAATCAAGGGTAAAATATGAATTACGAATAATGGATTATATACGAATTGAGTACAATGAGTTAAATGTGAATCATAAATCAAGTGTTAACTCCAAATTGACAATCAATGATTAAATGTGAACTAATAATTTTGTGTTAAATTCAAACTGAGAATCATGAGTTAAATGTTGACTAATAATCGTGAGTTAAATGTAGACTAATAATCATAGGTTAAATATAAACTACGAATTATATGTTAGATCTGAATTGAGAATCATGAGTTAAATGCAAAGTGATAATAAAATGGTTAAATCCAAACTACAAACCATGACTTAAACCTGAAGTTAGAATCATAGGTTCAATGCGAACTAAGAATCATGTGTTAAATATGAACTGATAATCATTTATTATTTCCAAGGGTTAAATACAAATTGCAAATGTGTTAAATATGAACTGCGAATCATGGATTAAACGTAAATCGTGAATCCCATATTAGATTTAAACTTAAAATTAAGGGTTAAATGTAAATTGAGAATTATGTGTTAAATCTGAACTCAGAATCATGAGTTAAATACGAATTAAGACTCATGGGTTAAATACGAACTATGAATCATTATTTAAATACGATTCACAAATCATTTATAAAACCTGCACTCATAATCAAATGTTAAATTCAAATCGTAAATCATGGGTTAAATCTGAACATATAATCAAGGTTAAAATGTGAATAAGGAATAATGAGTTAAAACAAACTAGCGTATATTAAACCGAACTCATAATGATGTGTTATATCTAAACCATGAATCAAATGTTAAATTCGAACCAATAATCATGTCTTAAATCCGAATTAGTAAATTATGTCTTAAATTCAAACAAAGTATTATGAATTAAATATCAATTATGAAACAAATATATCTTTTGAATCACATATAAATTTGTATCTTGATTTAAAAAATAAACTAATTTTAATTAAATTTTTTAATTTTTTAATTAAAATCCTAAAATAAAAATAAAATAAGATAATATATTATTTATGTGCGAATGACTTAAATATGGTTAATTTATTTAACTTTATATATATATATATATATATATATTGTTAGAGTCAACCATAATTCTTAAATTTAGGTTTGCAATGGTTGAGTTTGGGCGGGTATTGCTAAATCTGTACCCATCCCACCTTTATTTTCTTAAACCCCGTCGAGTTCGGGTATCTGATCAGGTATGCGATTTTTATTCCCATATACAACCCGTCGGGTTTAGGTATCCATCCGCGGGTATCCACTGATCATTTATTTATTCATAAAATATTTTTTGTAATTAACTATCCAATAAACAATTAAAAAGAAGATAATATATTAAAATAATAATATATATAATATAACTGTTAACTTTAGTGACATATCTAAACATTAGTAACAATGTTTTTTAAAATTATTATTTAAATATTTGAATATTAAAAATATATATAAAAAAAAATTAAATATAGAATGACATGTTTTAAAATATAATGTATAATAATTAGCCAAATGTTTTGTCATGTATTTTCATAAATTAATTTCAAGATGATCACAAATTGATTTCATATTATTAGTCTTGTGGAGAAAAAAGAAAAATAATTAATACAATAAGTTGAAAAATCAAGTTGAGTTTTTAAATAGAAGTTAATGATAATTATTAAATATTTTGTTATCTATTGTAAAAAATGATTTCAAGAATATTATAAATTAAATTTATATGAGAAAATGTAAAAATATTTTAAAAAATGAGAAAATAAATACAATCTTAGAAGGTAAAAAAGATAGTTTTCAAAATATATTTATATTTAATGATATTAGCCAATATTTTGTTATCAATTAATAATTAATATAAAGTTTTGGTATCTAATGTCAGTAACTTTAGCTTAAAGTTTTACGAGCAGTATTAAAAAATATATTACTTTATATAATATTAATTTTACCGGTATCCGTCGGGTATTCCCTGGTGGATCAGGTTCGGGTTGGGTATCCACAGAATTTTTTAAAAAATCCCATAACCCGACCCAAACTCCGCGGGTAGTAAATTTTCAAATCCACAATCCATATTAATTAAAATTTAAAAAAAAAAGAAAAGATATTATTCACATTTAAATGGTTAAATATCGTTCCCGTAAAACTCTTGCTTCAACTAACATGGGAGATAGTTTTCGATAAGTGTTACCAGAGCAGTGTATGATTTCTCCATTGTTATTTCAAATCACAATCCCACCACTTGATTCGCCATTTCTGATACAGGCAGCATCAACATTCATCTTCAATCTCTCTTTCTCAGGAGCAGTTCACTTAAAGTATTCAGCTTTTTTGATTTTGTTGAAATTTGAGGTGCGTCCCAGGCAAGTACCTGCATTTATAGCATTTTTCCAGTGCTTTCCTTTGAGCTTGTTAGAAATATCAAGACCAATAATTACTCTGTTTATATTATAAATGGTTTTGTTAACAGAGTCGTAATCTCCATTGAACTTGGAGATGTTACGTTTCTTCCAAACCATATAACATATAAGAGAAGGAATTAAATGGGTTATATGGACTTTTCATTTAGAAAACCACAGCCAGTTTTTCACCATATGAGTAAAACCATGTATTTTCTATCTGAATGTTAAATAAATCACTGGAATATTTCCAAATACTCCATGAGTAAGAATAGTTAACGAAAAGATGATTTGTATCTTCTGAATTTGAACAAAACTGGCATTTGGAATCGAGACTAACATGTCTTTTCTGCAAATCCGAGTTAGTAGAAATATAGTCTTTAAATTCAAGTTCTTTTCTACAACACTTAAGAAATTTTTATCATTTGTCCACATCTTCATAAAATTGAAGCATTTCTTTTTGTTATTAGTAATAAAATTGTTATTAGAACTAGCTGTCATAAGTAAATGGGCATGGTCACAAGTTATGACGATGTGAATAGCCTGTGTTGGCTTGTAGATTTCAGCCCATTTGTTGTTGATCATGGATCGACATTGATAAGTTATCGTTTTGCCTTAGTAGATTGTCAAGAGTGTTTTCTAGAGAGAGAAAATGCTAAAGAGTTTTTAGAGAGAGAAAGCACAAGCACAAATGAGTTTCAAAGTAAAAGTGTTCAACCCCTTTATTAGAGTAGTCTGGTCCTTTATATAGAGGAGCCAAGACTCAGTCTTAAACTGAATCTGTTGCAAAAAGTGGACTAATTGCTGTTTAGTCCTTACAAATTATACAAAGTTACAAATATCTTCTAAAAATTACACCAGTCACAAATTAAGGACAAAACTTACATTAATTACAATTAAATCCTTTAATTTACATTATTTATAATTTACTCCTTAAAACTCTATTTCCATATCAGATATAATCTTTTCCATTTGGTGGTTTTGTTCCAGGTGAATTTGGAGCCAATGTAACCAGCGTCTTCAAGATTGCAGCTTCCTATTATCTCATTGAAATCATCTATGTTGTTTTGACAAAGGGAAGTGCAGCCAATTTCCTCTTCAGTGGAAGCAATCACATTAAAATCACTTACAATAAGCCATCCTTTCTCTGTTGTAGAAATTTGCTTTAGTTGGTCCCATAATGCCATCCTATTAACCCTTTGACATTTAGCATAAATCGCTGTAAGAATGAAATTTTTATTAATGTTAATATCAGTAACATCACAATATAGACACTGATCATGATTAATAAGAACATCAATCATAATATCCTCATCCCAAATAAGCCACGTCTTATTTGGACAATTAGAAATAAACTTATTGAAGCCCAACTTAGAAACAATTCCAATTTTCTTCTCCTCTTTGACCATAGGCTCATGAATTGCAAGAATTTTGATCTTTTCATTGTAGATAATTGAATTCAGCCTACTGACGGTTGAAATGTTTTGAATACCACGCAGATTCCAGCTAAGTATCTTTATCATTATCCGATAATGATTTGTGGTTTTTGTTGTTCTCTGAAAATTTCAGACTTGTTGGGGTTTTTCAATTTTCTCACAGATTTAAGCTTTTCTTTTCAGGATGACATTGAAGTCGGGATCATGATAATCAACAATATTTTCAACAGGAGTGGCAGGGATGCTTCATATGTTTTCCTGTTGAGGAGAATTTTTTCCAGTGCTAAGTTTGTCTTGGTCATTCAGATCATATTGAGAGTAATCTTGATCCAACATTTGTAATGCTTTAATGATTTCTAGATCTTCTTGAGTAGATGAATTTTTATTGCTTTCCTTTAACTTTATGATGTCAATGGATTCATCTTTGTAATTGATCTTATTTTGTTGAGTTTGTATTTCCTGATTTTGTTGAATTATAATAGACTGCACTTTAATTCTGTAAACAAGATTTGGTATAATATGGTTTCTTTCCTTGTTCTTGCTTTGGTAATTCTTCATCGTATTGTATGTTGTTTTATTTTCTCGGCTATCCTATTCCATCTTCTTCTCATAATTGTAATTTTGATTCTTCTTACAATTCAAATTTTTATGCCCCATATGAAAATAAAAGTCACAGTAATCAGGAAGATTATTGTAATGAATATTCAACCAACATCCTTCGTTAGATCTAAATCCAATCCATATACGATTATGGATTTTTTTTCAGAACATCAATTTCTATTAAAGCGTGACAATCATTTGACGAGGTTCTGTTTTTTTTCTGCTATATTGATTCTGTAGAGAATTCCCAGAGAGGCTGCTATATCATTTAAAATCTTTGAGTTATAAAGATATTCTGGTATATTCTCAATCGTAACCCATATTAAAGCAATACCACTTTCTTTTTTGACACTGAATTCAGGTGTCCATCGCAGAAGCCTCATAATCGAATTATCAAAATTCCACACTCTCGTGGCCTAGAATCTACAGATGTCCTCTTTCAAATCAAATTCGAAGAATATGTGTCGAGAGTTAAGATATGCACACTGTAACTGCTTTTAAACTTGAAAGAACTGAGGAAATTATTCAAAATAGATTTTTTATGAACACATGCAGAGAATTCCCGACCAAAGTAATTTTCATATCTTGAATTAGAGTATCTTTGACAGCCTTATCATACTGAAAGAACTATAATCTTCTTTCACCATTATGATGTCAGGATTTAATTCAGGATTTTGAGATTTATTGTTGAATTGCTTTAAGGTAGGATTTCTTGACCATATTTATTTGAGTTTCTTGCGCTCTGTTTCTTGAAGGTAGAGCAGATTTATACTGGAAGGATTGATACCTGCAAAAAGAACAGATGGATCAAAGTCGACATTGATCAGATTGTTTGTTACTAATCAATCGGCTTGCCAAGGGAAAATCGCCATGGTATCTCAGCCCTCTTACCAAGATATGCAGAAATCTAATTACCTAAAAAATGAACATCAAACATATCTCTCGTATTCAGAATCAAGCTGCAGATTTCCTAGCAAAGTGGTCTCTGAAATCTGGTAACAAGATAGGCTTCCCTTATTTAAAAGCTCCAAATCAACTATTGGCTATTATTTTACTTGAAAGATTGGATTTGGGATACATAAACCCTAATTCACACTAAATTTCCCAATTTTGTTGCTACCAAAATTGTTTATAGGTTGCGGATTCTGGATCGGTTTAATTTTTCAAATCGGTAGAAATTGTAGTTGGATTGAATGGTATCAGGGATGGATTTATTGCCGAAAAATTTACAAATAGAAATTTGAAGGTGAGATAGCCTTTTGAGTCTTCAATGAGGTCCTGAAGAAAAAATATTCTTTCAATGGGGGAGACTGAAGTTTTTAATTTTGTAAAGGCGCCTATTTTAATTAATTGTTTGTAATCGTGACTTTTAAGGATTTCAATGGTGGACCCTCTTTTCTATTCAAGGCGCCTATTTTTTTTGTTCTACCTTTGCAAAAGGCCTAAATAGCAACTAGAAATGTTGAAAATCCAAAAAAGATACATAGGCTTAATGCTTTTATTTGAAGGAAACAAAAACATCATTGCATAAAAGAACAAATTTATCCTGGCCCATTTATATTTTCGGCAAAATAAAACTATGCTATATTGGCGTTGAGATACCAGCTAGAGAAACAAAAAAGAGTCAGTCTTTGGCATCAGTCACACCTTCTCTAGAAATCTGAAATCGTGCTTCGGCTTCGGCAAGGCATGGAGAGCTTATGACTTTACAGATACGCTCCTCACCTCTTCCCTTGCGAAGAGCAAGCCTGGTAGTCGGAGCATGCGCCATTATGTTACCACCAATAGGCTTGCTTTGAGGTCCGGCAAAAAGAGCAGAACCATCGACTTGTGCCACTACTTGATTTGTTATTACAACTGCCACCCCAAACTCGTCTGCTAACTTCTGAAGGCTCCTCAGGAATTTGGCCAGATGCATTTGCCTGGCTGAAAGCTCTCCCCTTCCAGAGAAATCTGTTCTGTATAGCGCTGTAGCGCTGTCTACTATCATAAGAGCAAACCTTGTGTCAATCATCATCGAAGCTGCCTCAAGCAAGAGCCTTGACTGATGATCTGTGTTATATGCCCTAGCATAGGCTACATTTTCTAACACATCGGCACCATTAAGTCCAAATCTATCTGCTATCTGCAACAGCCTCTGTGGTCGGAATGTACCCTCCGCATCAATGTACATTGCTTTTCCCATGCCACCCCCTTGATCCAGTGGAAGTTGGCAAGTGACACACAGCGTGTGACACAGCTGAGTCTTTCCAGAGCGGAACTCACCATAAATTTCAGTAATCGATCCTGTCTCGATTCCTCCCTCCAAAACTTTGTCAAGCTCTCTTGATCCAGATGTTATCTGAATTATCTCAAGCCGCTGCGTGTGCAGTTCGCTAGCACTGGTGAAGCCCAAAGGAACCAGCTTTGAAGCTGCTTCTACAATCTTGTCAACTTTAGCTTCACTAATCCCCTTAATCTGCAAAAGATCTTTCCTAGGAGTATAAGCAACAGCTTCGACTGTACATAGACCGGCGTCCTTAAGCTTCTTCACATCTAGAGCAGCAATACCTGATGCCTGAAGCTGCCCGACAGGGAAAAAGATATGTTGTACTTCTTCCTGTTCTTCTTGTGGTTCGGCTGCAGTTTGCTTTCTTTCCAGCTCCATCGTAAATCGAATTGAGGGAAAGAGGGAGGGAAACGATGCTTTAAAAGGAGTAGATGGAGCGCCAACCTAATCGAAGAAAATACGTAAAGCTTCTAAAACAAGTTTTAGATTTTCCCCCTCCATATTATTAATACTATTTAAAATAAACAAAATCCCTAAATACACGAGAGCAATTCCAACTATTAATTGATTCGAACATAACGAATAAATGTGGATAACCATATAACTAAATCTCTAAAAATAGATAGGCATTGAATTTCTAAAAATAGAAACCAACCGGTCTCTTACATTTTTAAGACAAACAAAACTATTACTATTAGTAATATGTTTTGATTTTTTTTTTCAAGTTACTAATTTGTCAAAACGAGTTTCCAATTTAATTTGGCTATGAGGAGATAATTGAACACCTATTTAAACGATATAATTGTCAATGAGTCGGCTCTCGAAGTTGAGAAGAACTCTACTGTGCATTATTCTTGTTAATTCTCTATACTACTTAAATTTTATTTTTAGGAATAAAAATTGTGCTACCATTACTCAACAATAAGCCATGATATTGTAATTTATTAAAATCATAGTGTGTCTTAAGTTCTACATAAATCCGATAAAGAGTTAACTAAAGGTATTTAGGGTATTATTAGACTTTAGATGGCAATGAGAATTTCTCACAAATACATTAAAATATGGATATTAAGTCGATAATAGTATTGTCTTAGGGTATTGAATTGTACTTAACCCTATAAATAATGATTTACAATTATCAGGTTCAGATTTATGAAAAACATATTTTTTCACATTTTTATATAATTATATATTTTGAGTAAATAGTTAGTTAACAATAATTATATAAAATATAATTATAAACTAATTATAAATAGTTTACTTAAATATAAGGTTAAATATGATATACATATAATTTTTAATATTTATTAAATTTTAGATTTAATTTTAATATTAAAATATAAATTAATTTGGTATATTTTTTTAAAAAAATAATCGTACTTTATGAAATATTATGAATTAATTTTATAATTTTATTTTAAAAACTAAACTAATAAAACTAATTAATAGTTGAGAAAAGTACCATTAAATACCCTCTCAATTATTTAATTACCGACTAGTACCCATTTTTTGGATAGTGTCGCTTGGTACTTCGAATTGAAATTTGGACAAAAATACCCCCGACCATATATAACCGTTGGTACCTTCAGCAATACTAACATGAGAGTTGTTTGCAACTCTTAGGATTCCTGAACAACTCTCAGGATTTCCTGAGAGTTCTTTGCAACTCTCTTGATTTCCTGAGAGTTGTTACTGGTGAAATTTTATTTCTAAAAGAAGTAAAAAAATATCATCAATGGATCTAGTTTTGTTCATAAAAAAAAAGAAAAGCGACGGTACTTTAATTTATTTTTTTCGAGTTCCGGTTTGAAAGATATGGATCTCTTAAAAATAAAAAATAAAAAGTAAGAAAAAGAAATTTTGGTTACGTTGGTTGTTAACGAATGGTGAGGGTAGTTAGGGTATTAAAATAATGCTAGGTATTATGTGGTAATTCGGTAGTTGAGATGGGTATTAAGAGATAATAGATCAAACCTTGGATACTAGATGACAATAAAATAGTTGAGTGGGTACCTTAGGTGTAATTTCCATTAATAGTTCGATACATTAATTAAAATTAAAAAAAAAAGAAAGAAATATATTATTAAGCATAATTAATTAATAATTTTTTAATTAATATTATTTAAAATAAACAAAATTTAAGACACGGATCTCAACTATTAATTGATTCGAACGTAATTAATAATATGGATAATCATAAAACTAAATCCCTATAGCCTATATGCATTTAATTTCTAAAAAGATAGAAATCAACCGGCCTCTGCTCGGTCTCTAAGAGCTCACAGTTTAAATCCCATTATTCCTCTCCGCTGATTCAAATCTTAGTTCTTTGTTTTCAAATCTCTACTCGAATCCTACCCTACGAGACACTCAAGAAAATCATCATCTCCAACGATTCTCATTTCTTCGTTTCCACATCTCCATCGATTCAATTTGTGATACAAATCACAAAACCTAAGTTCAAGTTCGTGTTAATTTTGTTTGTTTCGATAAGCAGTTGGAAGTATTACGGAGAAGGGGCACAAAAGAGGCATTTGAACTACAATGTCAGTCCTTATATTAGATATTATAGCTAGCGACATCTTTCTGAATAAGAAGTTGTTGTACAATGAGTCTCTGGTAGAGCTTGCAAAGAGAACAAAAAGTGGAGTATATGCAGAAACCTCTACAACAAAAATTATGTTAAATTGGTTCCACACCTCTGGGTAGCTTGATCCAGTCATCTACTTCTTGTGAGCAAGAAGTTGAGAAACTTTCTTCAATGATGTATGTATTTTAAGTCAGTTGATAGCACTTAGTATTGCATGTTTGCTTACATACTTTATTTATTTATTTATTTTATAGCTTCATTTTCTTTGGATGATGGTTTTAAATGGAAGAATTTAGCATAATCTCATTTCTTTACCTATTATGGTACCACACATGTCGTTACGTAGCTTTATTATCCAGCAATCAAGATCACATTATGCATGGTAGCTTTCAGAGATGGTCAGCTTCTATTTTTTTAATTAACAATATATGGATTTGCTGCTCTTATCTGAATTGCTTCAATACTTGCGCACAAACTCCTTTATATATGTTTTGAGTGCAATTTTTTCCGTGGCTGTTTCACATGTATTTGCAGTTATATATTTTGCATAAACTCTTTTATA
Source organism: Limnanthes douglasii subsp. nivea (assembly GCA_036936605.1). Classification (NCBI taxonomy): domain Eukaryota; kingdom Viridiplantae; phylum Streptophyta; class Magnoliopsida; order Brassicales; family Limnanthaceae; genus Limnanthes; species Limnanthes douglasii. The sequence continues at coordinate 14,911,433 of JAUPFV010000003.1, read as the reverse complement.
TATGTTTTAAGTGCAATTCTTTCGGTGGCTGTTTCACATGTATTTGCAGTTATAGATAAATTTTATTTCAAAAACAAATGAGATAGATTCTCTTGATCTGAGTATCGTCTCTTTGATACTTGATCAGTTGTAAAGATGTTGTATCAAGTTTCTATACAGGAGCTTGTTTTGTTCCCTAATTTACTTCCAACATTTATTATCTACATTTTTTGTGACGGTTTTTATTTGCTGAGATGAATTTTATTTTGTTGCGTCATAAATCATGCTAAAAGCAGTAAAACTTGATTTTTCCGAATTTAATATTCCAAAACTATAGTAATTTATTCATGAAATCTTTATATTTTTTTCCGGCTTTAATAATTGTTTTTGGAAAGTTATTTTTAGTTAAAATATGTATCTATAACCTGATAACCTTTTATTAATATACTAAAATACGTTGAGAAGTTATCAGATCTATATTGATAAGCAAGCACCTTTCCTTATATGTTTAGTAAAAACACACTTTAAAAAAATCATAATTTTGTAGACGTTTACAATGCCAATGCCTTATCTCAATTTACCATGCTTTTGTATTTATTTTACACCACCAATAAAATATGTTATTGGCGTGAAAGATCGGAGGAAAACTTTTGTTATGTATTTGGAAAGTTGTTGATATTCTAAGAGGTTTAACTTTGGTCAGGTTGTTAACTCAAAAGGTTCGGTGTTTTAGCCAAGATGAGCTTAATAAATATCATCTCACACAAATTTTTGGATGTTCACTCAAACTCTACATTTTCAAGTTTTGAATACTCCATGATGATATTCGTTCCAACTCTACATTTTTAAGTTTTGAATACTCCATGATAGTGTCTTGGCGAGGATGAGATTAATAAATATCATCTGAGATAAATTTCCGGATATTCGCTACAACTCTACATTTTTCAAGTTTTGAATCTTCGTGAGAGTGTCTTGGCCAGGATGAGCTAAATAAATATCATCTGAGGCAAATTTCTGGATATTAGCTCCAACTCTACATTTTCAAGTTTTGTATACTTTATAATGGCCGCATTTATATAAAATAAATAATTGGAAATGAATGGTTTTGATTGGGGAAAAACTCAAATGTTGTTTGTATTCCACGTAGATAAAAATCTTCCTATGTTATACTAGATCATTTTTTACTATTAATCAATATTTTTGGTACTAATCAAATATTTTTATTCACTCTATTAATCTATTCAATATCATTAAAATCTAATTCATTCCATTAAATTTACAAGCAAAATATTTAACGTTTTTTTATTAGTTGAATTGCAATTGAATTCGGTTTAATCTTCTACCAGAAGAATTAAGCCAATCCTTTAGTATTGTATAAATTTTCGATACAGGTCTATAATTAATTTTATATCTACGACTCTTTGTAATTGGTGTAAGAACTTTGGTTCATGCTCATCGACACATGGTAAGAAAAAAATGTATTTTGTTCGTTTGTGAATCACTCAAAGAAATGCAGTAATTCGGAAAAATATGGTATTCCAAAATTGTAATAGATTCATACATAATCTAAAAGAGTTACTTCTTAATCGTAAAATACTTACACAAATAACTATATCAAACCAGAGTTCTCTTCGTACAATTTTCAGTGAATCTATAACAAAAGTTCTCTTCGTACAATACTTAGACAGACCTCTCCAGTCATGAGTTCAACATTCAACGGTACGTGGAGAAAGATTTATCATCGTATAAATTTGGATTTTGGATGGTGTTTAATTGTGAATGCATTTAGTGTTTGATATTTTTTAAAATCTGGGCTTTGAAAGCTTATATTTGCGGTTTTGAAGTATATATTAGAAGCAGAATTAAGAACATATCATATTTAAAGTATTACTTTTATTGTTTCATGGATCCTCTCAAGGTTGTATTGTCAATGGTTTTATTAACTATATATAGATTTGCTTCTCTTATCTGAATTGATTTAGAACTTGTGCGTAAACTCTTTTATATATGTTTTGCGTGCAATTCTTTAAGTGATTATATACATGTATTTATATATATATATATATATTTAACAGTGTCCGGACTACAGACTTATTTGACTACCCCAACTTGCATTTCAGTGGAAAGAAAGAAGTTTTATCACTCCGGTATTCAATTACATGCACAAAGATGCGAGTAAGGAGAGGAGGGAGAAAGACATTTCAGGTAATGAAATTGGGCTACGACAGATTTTATTTTGAAAAGCAAATGAGAGATTCTCTTGATGAAGTATCCTCTCTTTGATATTTGATCAGTTGTAAAGATGTTGTATCAAGTTTATATATGGGAGTTTGTTTTGTTCCCCAAATTCACTTCCAACATATATTATTGACATTCTATGTGTGACTGTTTACATTTATTGAGATGAATTTTATTTTGTTTTGTCATATATCACACTAAAACCAGTAAAAATGATTTTTCAAAGTTTAGTATTCCAAAACAATAGTAATTTATAAACCTTGGCTTATATGCTTAGTAAAAATACACTTAAAAAAATTCATAATTTTGTAGAGGTTTACAACGCAAATGCCTTATCTCGATTTACCTTGTTTTGTATATGTTTTGCACGACAAATATAATATGTTATTAGCGTGGAAGAACGGGGTAAAGTTCTGTTATGTATACGGAAAACTGTTGATATTCTTCGAGGTTCAACTTTGGTGAGGTTGTCAAACTCAACAAAATTGGTGTCTTAGCCAAGATGAGCTTAATAAATATCATCTAACAAATTTCCAGATATTCGCTCCAACTCTATATTTTTAAATTTTGGATACTCCATGATGGCCGCAAAGAAAAAGTTAAAAATGTTTGGTTTTGATTGGACAAAGACTCAAATTTTGTTTGTATTCCACGTGGATAAAAATCTTCCTATGTTATACTAGATCATTTTTTACTATTATTCTATATTTTTTGTCCAAATCAAATATACTCATTCATGCTATTGATTTTATTCAATATCATTAAAATCTAATTCCTTCCATTAAAATTAAAAGCGAAAAATTTAACGTTTTTATTAGTTTAATTGCAATTGAATTCGGTAGAATCTTATATTGAAAGGATTCAATGGATCCTTTAGTATTATATAATTTTTTTTTTATCTCGAGTCCACAATTAATCTTATATCTAGTATATGGCTCTTTACAATTGGTGTAAGAACTTTGGTTTAGGCCCAAATAAATGCAGTAATTCGGAGAAATAATAAGAAGGAGTTACTTCTTAATCGTAAAATATTCACACAAAAATAACTATATATCAAATAAGAGTTCTCTTCGTACTTTAAGTTAGAAAATAAAAAAATTGGAATAAATCATCTGAACTATTTTAAATAAAATTTACGTCTCCATAAGAATGAACTTAGAAAAAGTAGAGTAAAACTAACTATGAGAAAATATCGAAAGAAAGTCGTAAAAAAAACAACATTCTTTGATAAAAAAACAAATTTTAATTATTGATTTTTTTTATACCACAAAAGAACACGATTATAATTTTTTTTTTATTTTATGTTTTGAAAAAGAGATTTGCCAAGTCAGACAATAATAGCCTTAAAACAAAATTGAATAAAAAATTACAATTTTATAAAATTATATTATAAAAAAATATGACAATGTATAACGTAAAGGTGTTAGATTCAGTGAGCTTATTATGAGGTAAAAGAGGGAGAGGGGAAATCAAATCCATAAAAAAATCTCGTAAACGTGAGGCGTCCATTACCTAATGCGAGAAACTAGATTAAAAAAGAAATTATATTAAACCTAAACAAGAAGAGTAGCATGTGAAAAGAGTAAAATTCCCTATAAAAAAATTCGAATCCTTTTTAATAGGCGACCTGAGTTTGAAATAACCGTAGTTAAAAAGTAACTAGTCTTTTTTTGTCTTTGAGGAGAGGAAAATCTTCCGTTAGAAAGAGAGACGGTTTAAAATGATTTTGACTGTTCAAACATAGAATGGGTAGACCACCAAGAATTTCGAATTTTGGAGGAAGAACATTCAAACTATTATGACCATCCACATTCAGAACATAAAATATATAAAGTAAAGGGTATTTGACAAGGGTATTTGACAATGATAGAATGGAAAACATCATTTGTCATAATCCGGTCGTATAGTTTCAGGCTGGTTAAGCAACTAAAACCATTCAATGTAGGAGAAGTGAATATGAACCGCAGTGAGTTTCGGAATCCTAAGACTTCGAACCGGAAACAACTGATGTTCCAATTGAAACATTTTTCACATGTAATTGTTCGAGAGCGGCAAAATGAAAAATGCAAAATCCATTGATCAATGGATGCAGAGATCTCCGAACTACATACATAACCATTGAGCACAAACTCTGCTATGTTTTTTATTCTTTATAGTATAAACTTTTGGTCATGGACTATTTTTCAGTTTTTGAATTTGAAATTAGAAAATTTTCAAAAAATAGTCTATAAATAGTTTTATTATTAAATTTAAATTACAAAAATAATACTTATAAATGATTTATAAATTAAATCTTAATACCGAAAAAGAGTAGGTTATGCTTTTCTTTTACAAATGATAGATTCTGCTCATTATTATTAGAGCATATTATTTTCATTCAAGTTTATTATTTCTCTTCCAAATTTAAGTTTACGTAAAATTTTGATTTTCTTTAACTATTAGATAAAAACATTTTCTTTTAATTTTGGTTTTTTAAAAATAATTTGTTTTGAATATTCCATAATGGCCGCATTTATATAAAAGAAAGAATTGAAAATGTGTGGTTTTGATTGGACAAAAACTCAAATTTTGTTTGGATTCCATGTGGATAAAAATCTTCCAATGTTATACTATATTATTTTTTATTATTATTCTATGGTTTTTTCCAAATCAAATATACTTATTCATGCTATTGATCCTATTCAATATCATTAAAATCTAATTCCTTCCATTAAAATTAGAAGCGAAAGATTTAACGTTTTTTTTATTAGTTGAACTGCAATTGAATTCGGTCCAATCTTATTCTGAAACGATTCAGCGGATCCTTTAGTATTATATAATTTTTTGATTTGGGGTCCACAATTAATCTTATATCTAGGATATGGCTCTTTAAAATTGGTGCAAGAATTTTGGTTAAGGCCCAAATAAATGCATTAATTCACAGAAATAATAAGGAGTTACTTCTTAATCCTAAAATACTTACATAAATAACTATATCAAATAAGGGTTCTCTTCGTACGATTCAGTGAGGTTAGAAAATAAAAAAATTGAAATAAATCCTATGAACTATTTTAATAAAATTGACATCTCGGTAAGAATGAGCTTAGAAAAAGTAGAGTAGAAATAACTATGAAAAAAGATAAAAAAAAAGTTGTCAAAACAAAAAGAACAACTTTCTTTGGTTAAAAAGTAAATTTTAATTATTGATTTTTTTTTATACCACAAACGCACGCGATTATAAACTTTTTATATTTTATGTTTTGAACAAAGAAGGGATTTTCCAGGTTAGACAATAATAGCCTTAAAATAAAATCTAATAATAAATTACCAATAAAAATATATTATAAGAAAAACATTTGACAATATATAAGTAAAGGGGTTAGATTTGGTGAGCTTATTATGAGATAAAGAGAGGAGAGAAAGTCAAATCCATATAAAGAATCTCGTAAATGTGGAGCGTCTGTTACCTTATGTGAGGAACTAGATTGAAAAATAAATTACATTAGACTTGAACAAGAACTCTAGTAAAAATTGAATGCTTTTTTATACGCGACCCAAGTTTGAAATAATCATAGTTGAAAAGAAACCAATTTTTTCTAGATGAAAAGAGGAAAATACTATGTTAGAAGGAGAGACACATTAAGATGTGTTTAACTGTTCAAACATAACTTCTGTAGACCACCACCTAAAAACTTGAAGATTTTGAACGGTAAACCAACACCTAAGAACCTGAGGATTTCGACCATCCACATTCAAACAACATAAAATATATAAGTAAATGGAATTTGGCAAGGATAAAGTCGAAAAACATCATTTTGTCACTATCTCGTCGTACAATTTCAGGCTGGTTAAGCAGCTGAAACAATCCTATGTAGGAGAAGTAAATATGAACCGCAGTGAGTGTTGGACTCCTAAGGCTGCGAACAACAAACAATTCGGCTCCAATTGATACATTTTCCACCTGTATATTTGAGCTAGCGCAAAATTTCTAAATGCGCTTGTCCACGAGCTGCAAAATGCAAAATCCATTTATCAATGGATGTAGAGATCTCCGTACTACATGCATAACCAGTGAGCCCAAACCCAAGCTGTGTTATATGAGTGAGTAATCGCTGTGGTTGGTGTTGTGTTTCTCATTCTTTATGATATGAATTTTTGTTCACGATCTCATCTATTCAACCAACTCTGCTATCCATTTCAGGACTATTTTTGAGTTTTTTAATTTGAAATTAGAAAAATTTCTTTTTTATGTTTAAAATGGTCTTCGATTTTTGAATTTCAAATTACAAAAATAATACTCTTATCAGTGATTTATAAATTAAATCTTAATACCAACAAAAGAGTTAATTATGCTTTTCTTTTTCAAATGATAGATTCTACTCATCATTATTCGAGTAGACTATTTTAATTGAATTTATTGTTTATGTTCCAAATTTAAGTTTACTTAATTCCAAAATCTCGATTTTCTTTAACTATTAGATAAAATATGTTCTTTGTTTTTTGTTTTTTTCTTTAACTATTAGATAAAAATATGTTCTTTGTTTTTTGTTTTTTTTTTAAATAATTTGTTTTGAATACTCCATAATAGCTTCATTTATATAAAAAAAAAATTAAAAATGAATGGTTTTGAAAAAGAATCTCGTAAACGTGGACCGTCCATTACCTAATTTTAAAAAGAAATTACATTGGACTTAAACAAGAAAAACAGTATATTAAAAGAGTAAAATTACCTCTAAAAAAATCGAATGCCTTTTAATACGTAACCTGAGTTTTGAATAACCATAGCTGAAAATTAACCGGTCTTTTTCTCGATAAAGATTATCGGCCATATGAAAGTCTTCTATTAGTAGAAAGAGAGATACATTAAGATGTGTTTGAGTGTTCAAACATAAATTATGTAGACCACCACCTAAAAACTTGAAGATTTCGAGCTTCGGTAGACCACCACTTAAGAACCTAAGATTTTGACCTTTAGAGGAATAACATTCAAGCTATGAGGACCATCCACATCGGACAACATAAAATATATATAAGTAAGGGGCATTTGGCAATGATAGAGTCGAAAACATCATTTGTTATTATCCTATCGTATAGTTTCAGGTTTGTTAAGTAACTAAAACCATCCAATATAGGAGAAGTGAATATGAACCGCAATGACTTTTGGACACCTAAGACTTCGAACAACAAATAATTGGAGGTCCAATTGATACATTTTCCACCTATAATTTTGAAGCCGGACTCTAAATTTTAGAGTAGAAATAATTATGAAAATTAGAATATGAACCGCAGTGAGTTTTGTCCGAGAGCTGCAAAATGCAAAATCCATTGATCATGGGTGCAGAGATTTTCGGACTACATACATAACCATTGAGCCCAAACCTAAGTAGTGTTATATCGTTGAGTAAGTTGGCAATGGCAGTGGTTGGTGTTACATTTCTCATTCTTTATAGCGTGAACTTCTGCTCACGATATTCCATCAACTCGGCTATCGTTTTTGGAACTATTTTTGAGTTTTTGAATTTGAAAATGGTCTATAAATAGATTTATTTTTAAATTTCAAATTACAAAAACAATACACTTATAAATGATTTATAACTTAAATCTTAATAGCGAAAAAGAGTTAGTCATGCTCTTCTTTTTCAAATGATAGATTCTACTCATTATTATTAGAGCCGACTATTTTCATTGAAGTTTATTGTTTCTCTTCCAAATTTAAGTTTATTTAAATCCAAAGTTTTGATTTTCTTTAACTATTAGATAAAAACATTTTCTTTTTTTTAGGTTTTTTTTAAAATAATTTGTTTTGAATACTCCATAATTGTCGCATTTATATACAAGAAATAATTGAAAATGAATGGTTTTGATTGGACAAAGACTCAAATTTTGATTGTATTCCATGTGGATAAAAATCTTCCAATGTTATACTAGATCATGGTTTACTATTAATCTATGTTTTTGGTGCAAATCATATTCTTATTCATGCTATCAATCCTATTAATATCATTAAAATCTAATTCATTCCATTAAACTTAGAAGCAAAAGATTTAACGTTTCTTTATTAGTTGAATTGCAATTGAATTTGGTCCAATCTTCTACCGAAAGGATTGAGTGGATCCTTTAGTATTATATAAATTTTTTATCTGGGGTCCATAATTAATCTTATATGTAAGTATATGGTAACGTTTCTTTATTAGTTGAATTGCAATTGAATTCGGTCCAATCTTTTATTGAAATGATTGAGTGGATCCTTTAGTATTATATAATTTTTTTATCTGGGTCCATAATTAATCTTATATAAAAGTATACCAATTTTTACAATTGGTGTAAGAACTTTGGTTTAGGTCCAAATAAACGCATTAATTCAAATGCATTAATTCCCACAAATAATTTGAAGGAGTTGTAAAATACTTAAACAAATAGCTATATCAAAAAAGAGTTCTCTTCGTACGATTTTCAGTGAGGTTAGAAAATATAAAAGTTGGAATAAATCCTCTGAACTATTTTAAATAAAATTTACGTCTCCGTAAGAACGAGCTTAGAAAAAGTAGAGTAGAAATAATTATGAAAAAAGATAAAAAGAAAGTTGTCAAACAAAAAGAGCAACTTTCTTCGGTAAAAAAAACAAATTTTAATTATTGATCTTTTTTTATACCACAAACGCACGCGATTATAAGTTTTTTATATTTTATGTTTTGAACAAAGAAGGGATTTTCCAGGTTGGACAATAATAGCCTTAAAACAAATTCGAATAAAAAATTACAATTTTATAAAAATATATTATAAGAAAAGAATATGACAATTTAAAACGTAAAGGTATATTAGATTTGGTGAGCTTATTATAAGGTAAAGAGAGGAGAGACAAAATCAATAAAGGCAGACACATATCATCAATGGTTTCAACCATTAAATATATCCAGAAAAGCACCAAATCAACCATTAAATTGTTCCAGAACAAATAAAGGTAGAGACATATCATCAGTGGTTTCACTAGTTCACTGGTTGTGAAAAGAATGAACTAACAACAATGAATAGCATTCATTTTACAACCATAGAGATAAATATTTTTGTGGCTTAGCCCATGGATATACTTAAATTTGCATACCAAAATCAACAAAACCACATACAAAATGTTATATTCGAGCCTAAAAACATAAAATTGGATCTGTGATTAAACATAGACATAATGACTACACAAATGTTGCAAAAATTGTATGGTTATTGCATAAATCATGAAACTAAGTCTTCAGTGCTTAAACAACCCATAACATACAACACCTTAAAAACAAGAACCCCTAACTTGTGCATAACATACAACATATTAAAAAAAAGACCCAGAACATGGGCAGTCTACATAAAAGACCCTGAAAACTAACACAAAAAACTATGCAAGAAAATATTATGGTTGGGTAATGTTAACAACATGGTTACCACTACCTCCCACCGACACCTGCGAACTACTAGTTGCCACTGTTTTGTTACCTGATTTACCGGTAATACACTAGAAGCTGCTGATACCTGATTTACCGGTAGATACACCAGAAGCTGCTGATACGAACCCACCAGCAGATATTGTAGCACCATGTGTTGTCGCAGCGAAAAAATGAGTGACAGATAATAAAGGTTCACCTACCCTGGGTTGCTTGAAAAGACCTGCAACTGGTATAGGTAGCTTCCTTTTTTTACTTTTAGTTTGTACATTAAGAGCCTCCTTGTACCCTTGCATACTTCCACCACTTACTCAACCACTATGTGGTGAACTTATGATGTTTTGAGAGAAATATAAAGTAGTACCAGCTTGTAATTTAAAATATATTATAAAACTACATATTATAAGATAATGGCCAAAATCACTTTAATAGGTAAAGTGTAGGAATCTTGCAGGTGGGGTTGTATGTGTGGCCAAAGAGTTGTCCATTCTTTCAAAACAGTGGATCACACTACCCTGCTTACACACAAACCAACTAAAAAAAATATTAATGTAAAACTTAAAGTAATGAGAATACCAAAAAAATGAACCACACTGTCTAGCTCCAGCAGCTCCACCACAAATATTTATATCTTTAAAAGTAAATTCTGGACCATACTAAGATATATAACTTACATTAGGCATTAATGTGCCTTGACTCTCTAAAGAGGCTCCTCCGTGCTATTACGAAAAAGTATAAAAAACAACAGTAAAATCACAAGTAGCTCAATCAACCAAGATGAAAACTAAAAAGAAGACTAACACCACAAGCACAAGCATCAGAACAAACATCAAAATAAAATCACAAGCATACAAAACTTACTGGCAATACAGTTGATCTTGGAGTTTGAGCAGCAAATGTTGGGGTTGTGGCTTCAACCTGTTACAAGGAAGAGACAACATCAATAAATAACAAATCCCAAGCATCACAAACATCACAATTTTCTCACAAATAGGTAACAATAACATTATATTTTATATATATGATGGTATTATAGAAGAATTACTGGTGCTGAAGAAGTATTGGTTGTGGAAGTAGCTACACTACAACACTTGCTTGACCTAGAGTACATGTAACCTTCTTTTGTTATGTCTTGTTGCTTTAAAGTTGGAACATCGAGGTGTATTGTACTTCCTCTATAACCTTGTCCTTCCAGGTGTTATGTATTGTAAATAAGGTTGTAGTCTCTTGGAAGGATCCATCATCCGAGTAGTTTGACGTGTTTATCATTCTATCTTAACCGGTGGAGGCTGGACAGGCTGTAGAAAGTTCATTGGCCAATGCTGATATCCATTAATTAAGTTAATTAAATTAACATAAATGGCCTTCTGTTTAGCCACCCGAAACCACTTAGATACATAATCAACTGGATTACCACTAATAAACCAAATACAGGCAACAACATGGATACATGGAATGCCAAAAAGCGACCATTTATGGCAAGTACATTCTCATGCATCCAAGTCAACCACAAACTTATACTAGACCCTTCTCTCTTCAACCTGAAACTTTGGTCCGCCGGAAGGAAGTATGTTGCAGTCACCAACAAGCTTGTAATTCTAGGTAAGTTTTTTTATTAATAAATGGAGAAATTGGCTGATCCCACTTTGGTAGCTGGCTGATTTTCTTTACAATCCTACGCACTTTATGCTCCCTTATACCCTCCAAGAAGCTTATAATCTCTTTATGTCTATATTTCAAGATAATCGAGTTAAGAGTTTCTTCCAAAACTGATATTTGCATGAAACAGTTGTTATCATCTCTGTAATGAGCCCTGCTCCACTCAGACGCATGATTTTGTGCTGGCCATTCATGACAAGCACCGTTGCATTTTTTCATCTCTTCCATGTGAAAGTCAAATTCAGGGACGAAGGAAGAGAAAGCACAAGCCAAAAAGAATACATGTTCCTCTCTGCCATGGAATACCTTCTTCATATTGGTGTATAATTGTCAAGCACATAACTGATGTTCAGCGTTTAGGAACAACTCTTACAAGGCGGGAACAAGTCTCTTTCGCTTGTCTGAAATCCACGTGAAGCTGCCTCGATTGTGTATGTTAACATCATTTGCTAACAGTTCCTGAAACCACTGCTACGAAGACCTATTCTCACTCTCAACCACTACCCAAGCAAGAGGATACACTGGTCGTTTGCATCATCATCAACAACAACAAGCAGTTGTCCCCCGAAAGGCACTTTAAAAAACCGCCATCTAGCACAATAACATTCTTACACCCAACATCAAACCCATTCTTCAATTCCTCTAGACACATATAAAATCTTTCCAACACCTAATCATTGTATTTGTAACATCCGTAGACCCTGGATTGGTCCGTATAAGTTCTTCACCATACTGTCAAAGTTTCATGTACTGAATTCTGTCATCATCCATAATGATATTTAGCGCTCTCGACTTCACACGATACGCCTTCGCTCTAGTGATCTTCACTAAATAATCATTGGCCAACTCAACCATTAAACTTTTGACAGACAAGTCAGGATCAAATTACCGCTGTCTTAAGTAATCTTTGCAATCCACTGCACATTAACGAATCTGTTAAGGTGAGTGGGAACACAAGTATGGTTATCATTGAGAGTCTATATCCTCCACGCAGGGGCACAACCTTGGCAAGAAGCCCCAATAAACCATTTACATATTGGCTCGCTTTATTTATAACTACACCGCATCTTATCATTCATGTACACTTTTACACTACGATGTTGTTTAATGTTGTATTCTTTGATGACCTCTTTAAAAGATTTAGCAGAGGTTCTTAATTTTGGCTTGAACTGAAGACACTTCAACTCACTGGGAGGCCTGAAATTTCTTAATTTTGGCTTGAACTTCCTAGTTCTAGTCCTCCTCAGAGCGGTAGCTTCTTCTTCTTCTTCCGTATCAGGACTGGTCAAGTTGTCTGAGCTTACAAATTTCTTATTCGTACTACATTCAATGTCTAAAATTCTATCTGAATAGACCTCGTCATCGTCAGTTTCAGTTGGGCTATATTCAGTTGGACCTCCATTACCATCGGAACTGTCATCGCTGTCACTTGAAGACTCACCGGGTTGTGCTGGATGTTCCTCCACCTCGTCAAATTGCGTCATGTCCATACAAGAAAACAATGAAGCTGTCAGGATTTCTAGGCCATCTCCTGCCTCTGAACCAACCTCTACATTACCACAATCACCAACACCTTCAGCATCCATTGCACTCTCCTCTACATCACAACCATCATATGAACCCCCATCTGCATCACCAGCACCATTAGCATCTGGTCCATTCCCCTCTACACCCTCACCCTCTAAACCACCTCCACATCATCATCTACAGCACCCTCAATACCCTCACCATATATACCAGCCTCTACACCTTCACCATTTAGACTAGCCTCTACACCCTCACCATCTAAACCACCCTCTACACCTTCACCATCTATACCAGCCTCTACACCCGCACCATCTAAACCACCCTGTACACCCTCAACTTCTAAACCACCTTCAACACCAAGATTTACAACACTCTCTGCATCCTCACCCTCTAGATCAGCCCCCCCACATCATCATTTACATCCTCTACACTCTCACACTAACCCTCTAAACCATCATTTACAACAAAAACTACATTATCCTCTACCCTATCAACATTCACATCAACTGTAACATCAACCTCTGCACCCTCACCCTCACCCTGTAAACCATAATTCATAACAACATTCGTTATATCATATACCATATCAACATTCACATCAATTGTAACACCGATCTCTGCATCCTCACCATCACCCTTACCATCTAAACCTTTGGTTTCTCCAGAACCTTCAACATTATTATCTGTACCATTTTTTTTGGGAAGAACGCATCGTACATTTCATCTATGAATGTTTCAAAAGCCTCATAGTGATCAACCTCCATATTATTTTCAACAACATTAGGTGCACCATCATTATTTTCAATAGTATTATTTTCTAAGGCATCGTTTTCTAAGGCATCATTTTCAACAGCATCTCTACCCTGACCTAAACCAATATTTATAGGTTCACTCCTAAGTACGATGCTAGTGGTGCCTTCTACGTCGACTGTATGTACTGTTTATTGGTTTGTTTTACTAAGGGAAGTGTACTATCTGAATATATGCTCACTAACCTGGTTTTATCCTATTTATGGGTTATTACGTATGCCTCTGCATCACTATTTATTAGTTGGATTTTCTAACCTCCACGAGGGAGCTTGTTGAAAAACTGAAAGTGGCTACCAGTTCCCGCTGTATTGGTAAATGAGTGAATCTCATGCAAATCCAGGATATAGAACTTATCTGGGTTGATGAAATCAATAGTCGTCGATTTCCCTCCAACGTATTTCAGAACCCTTTTTCCTTTAATCTTCCCATCATAATGGTACTCCACAACGAAAAGTGTTTGTTAACACATGTGATTAAAAAAATAGAAATTAGAACACATATGAATAAGAAATTAAACTATGAATAAGAAACTAAACAGAAAACATAGAGTATCGTATGAAGCTTACCTTGGTATGAAGTTTTTACGATTGTAGCCCTAACTAAACCCTCGATTCGAAATTGTTAGGGTTCGAAATTTCGGCTTCAGTAATTGGATACAGACTTAGGGTTTTCAAATAGGGGAAACTAAGATACAAACTTATGGTTTGAGAGATAATGAGTGGTGAGAACAATGGAGTGAGCTCGACAGTGAGTGGGTGAGAAAATATGGTTGATGATGGAAAGCGTGATTTTGGTGTGTAGTTAGAACGATTAAGGGAAAGAGATAGTGAGTGAGTAGGGAGAATGACTATCGTTCTTTCAGCTTACAAGAATAGAATTCAGGATGGAAAATCTTAGGGTCCCAAGATTGGGGGAAAACATGATTAACAGGTCGGGTCTTATTATTTGTCAATTGGCTAGGGTGTATTCACAATTGGTTCAGTAAATTATTTTGGTAAAATATAAAAGGGTTAGGGTTAGCGTAAATCATAAGTGGGTCTAAATAATAAACGGGTCGGGTCATTTTTATTCAATGGGCTCAGTTATTTAAAAGGTATATAGGACTAAAGTTAAGGTTAAAAAGTGAGTAAGTAAATAATTTGGGGTAAAAAGTAAAGATGGTAAATCGATTTGAGTAAAAGATTAGAGTAAAAAGTTAAAAGTTAAAAGGTAAAAAGAACGAATGCAACAAGCGTCAAACACCGTTGACTTGACAAGACTTTTAGCCAATATGTAAATTAACGTATCGAAAATTAGCAATAGAGTATCAACCAAAAATAACAATAGAGTATTGACATGCGATGACCTCCGATGATCTGAAATGTCATTATTTTTGAAATATTACTATAGTCTTAAATGAAGTCATTCTAAGCGAGGGTGATCTCAAGAGGATAGAAGTTTCTTCCACGATTCTCTTTCTTGAATCTCAAGAAAGCTCTTTTTTTTCTTCTCTTCATTGAATATCCTCATCCAATAGCTTGATTTCTTCTCAATCTTTAACCAATATTGTCCCATCAATACCATTGTTTCTTTTTTTTTCCTTCTTCTTTATGTTGTAGTCTAGTGGCTTCCTGTTTCGTGCTTTATTTTATCAATCAACACAGTAAAATCATAGTTAGCAATGAATTTCTTCAAAATGGAGTTCACCCGAACTCTAAATTCCTAGAATTGTATTCAACTAACAATCATAAGGAAGATTGTCAAGGAAATATGCAGCCAAACAAATCTTACGCATATATGTTCTCTAAAACAAACATTTTCCCCCATTATTTGTCAAATATAACAGCAACCAAATATCGCTACAATTCACAAACAAGATTAAGAGAGACTATTGGCATCTACAAAATTCACCTTAGTTGGCAATTTCTCTGCAGGTATACCAAAGAAACAACTTTTAACAAAACAAATCAATGGTCGTAGGTTCACTAGAGAGTACAATATCTCAAACTGGGATGATCACGAAATCCTGATAGAATTTGCTTTATAGGAAGACTTAAGAAAGATATGGTTTCGAAATGTATGGACCATAGGCTCTTCTTTTATGAGAATCCTTAAATGGACTCTCTGCTTCGACCTAATAATTAAAATCCCCATTACTCATATCTCGATAAGTGTCTCAAAGGTCCCAAAGTATATGTATAATGAGGCTATGATTCTATCTATTATATCTCATATAGGCAACCCCATTAAATCCCGGATTCTTGAGAAAAATAGGGCTTTATAAAACGCTTGCTATGTCTGGGTGGAAATGGACATAGCATGGAACCTCTAGCATAGTATATGGGTTGGATTCAGTGATAATGACAGCTATTGGCTAGATATTAGCTAGAAAAGCATCACACGCTATCATTATTACTCAAGAAGTTGAAGACAAGAAATAACCTGATTCTGAATCTCTTAAAGAGTCGGAACCTCCAAATCATAAACCTCAAATGATTAAATTCATCGTATCCAAGGCTCTGCCTCCTTCTAACTCTACAAAACAACAAGACCCAAATGAGCCTACTGTTAAACCATACGAACCAAATGAGGCTACTATTAAATCGCCAAATGTAAGCACAGTTCAATCAATGCACCCAAAACAATCATGTATTGATCAACCTACTCAAGAAATGTTTAGCAAAGCCTATCTTTTAGATAACCGAAATCCTCGTTACCAACCTAAACCCATAGCCAATCATGATGAAATAATTGAGACACTTAAATCCCTGCATTACGAATATAATCTTTCATCTCCAATAGACTCTGAAACCTTTTACTCAGGCAACCATACCCAAAACCGAAACAATTTTGGCAGCTATCCAGGTACCCTCACCCTTAAAAAGAAATAAGTTGACACCTTCATTCAAAACCTACTCAACAAAAAGCTCAATTTAGCTAGAAAAATGAGAAGTAAGAATCATCGGTCAAATACGAACTATGAATCAAAGGTTAAATACGAATCATAAATCATTTATGAAACCTGAATTGAGAATAAAATATTAAATCTGGACTAAGATTAGAGGCTAAATTTGAATCATGAATCACGGGTTAAATCCTAACATATAATCAAGGTTAAAATATGAATCACGAATAATAGATTGAAAACGAATTGAGAATCATATGTTAAAGCAGAACTGAGAATCATGTGTTAAATCTAAAATCAGAATCTTGGGTGAAACACAAATCATATATTAATTCCAAACTAATAATCAAATGTTAAATACGAGTAGATAATAATGTGTTAAATCCGAATTAAGAATTATGGGTTAAATATGAGCCAAGAATCATGGGTTAAATGCGATTATGTGTTAAATTCAAAATAAGAATTATGTGTTAAATTCAAATACAGAATCATATGTTACATCCAAACTGACAATCATTTGTTAAATCCGAATCAATGGTTAAATACGAACTTAAAAAAGTGTATGAAATACAAACTCATAATAAAGGATAAAATATGAATAATGAATAATGAGTTAATTTGAATTGAGAATCATGTGTTGAATCTGAACTAAGAACCATATGTTAATTATAAATCACAAATCGCGTGTTAATTCCAAACTAAAAATCAAGGGTTAAATACGAATAAAAAATCATATAATTCAAATTTGGAATCAAAGGTAAAATACAAATCATTAGTAATGACTTAAATGTGAACTAAGAGTCATTGATTAAATGTGATGAGAAATTATGTGTTAAATACGAACTCATAATAATGTTAAATCCAAACTGAGAATCATGGGTTCAACGCGAATCACGAATCATTGTTAAATCTAACTGAGAATTAAATGTTAAATTCAAAGTGAAAAATATGTAGTAATTTCGAATTAAGGATTGTAAGTTAAATCTAAAATGAGTATCATGGGATAAACACGATTCACGAAACAGGTGTTAAATCTGAACTAAGAATCAAAGGTTGAATATGAATAGAGAATCATGTGTTAAATTTGAGCTAATAATCAAGGGTAAAATATAAATCACGAATAATGGATTAAATGTGAATTGAGTATAATGAGTTAAATGTGAATCACAAATCAAGTGTTAACTTTGAATTGACAATCAATAGATAAATGTGAACTAAGAATTTTGTGTTAAATTCAAACTGAGAATCATGAGTTAAATGTGGACTAATAATCGTGAGTTAAATGTAGACTGATAATCACGAGCTAAATACAAATTTTGAATTATATGTTAGATCTGAATTGAGAATCATGAGTTAAATGCAAAGTGATAATCAAAGGGTTAAATCCGAACAACAAACCATGACTTAAATGTGAAGTGAAAATCATAGGTTAAATGTGAACTAAGAATCATGTGTTAAATATAAACTGATATTAAACGTAAATTATGAATCTCATATTAGATTTAAACTGAAAATTAAAGGAAATGCAAATTAAGAATCATTGTTTAAATACAAATCACAAATCATTTATAAAACATGCAATGAAAATCAAGTGTTAAATTCAAATCGTAAATCATGGGTTAAATCCGAACATATAATCACGGTTAAAATGTGAATAGCAAATAATGATTTAAAACGAATTATCGTATATTGACTGAACTGATAATGATGTGTTATATCTAAACATGAATCAAATGTTAAATTCGAACTTACAAGCATATCTTAAATTCGAATTGAAAATTATGTGTTAAATTCAAAAAAAGTATTATGAATTAAATACGACTCATGAAACAAATATATCTTATGAATCAGATATAGATCTGTATCTTGATTTAAAAAATAAACGAATTTTATTTAAATTTGTTAATGTATTAATTAAAATCGTAAAAATAAAATAAAATAAGATAAGGTATTATTTATGTGCGAATGACTTAAATATTTTTAATTGATTTAATATATATATATTTATTTATTGTTACCAAAATTCTTAAAGGTAGGTTTGGATTCGTTAAAGTACGTTGATTCAAACTAGATAAATAAAATGTAAACAATAAGAACATGTAAAATTAAACCCTTAACAATAAAGTTTTTATTTTTATTTTTTCAAAGCAGTTCATTTATATTTGATTGAATAATCCTCTTTTGAGAAATTTACAACACTTTATATCTAAAATATCCTGTAATATAAAGTTCCGTAAACATTTTTTTTTTCAATTTAAAAGTTCGTATCTTTTTAAACGTAACTCGAAAAAAACCTGGAAATACCATTGCTTTTGTATTTTTAAGACAATTAAAATTAGTATCACTTATAATATGTTTTGAATGTGTTTTTTTTAAAAAATATATATTTTACACAGATCTTTGAGTATATGGTTTCGCATCTAGTAGACTGGTTTCGCATCTCACATCTATCATAGTCCTGAATTCGCATCTACCAGTACAGAATTTAGGCAGTTTTCGCATCTAGTAAAACAAAAGATGTTTCGCATCTAACAAAACAAAGAAGATTTCGCATCTTCTTCGTTTACTCTAGAAATTTAAAATATTTAAAAGTCCGTATCTTTTAAACCGTAACTCGAAAATACTATTGGTTTTGTTTTTTTACGACGAACAAAATTAGTACCACTCATGATATGTTTTGAATTAAAAAAAATTTAGATAGTTTCTAAGTATATGGTTTCACATCTAGTAGACTGGTTTCGCATCTTATCATATATCATAGTGTACCTATTCACATTTACCAGTACAAAATTTAAACAGTTTTCACATCTAGAAAAACAAAGAAGGTTTCGTATCTAGGAAAACAAAGAAGGTTTCGCATATTCTTTGTTTACAGTAAAAAAATCTAAAAAAATAAAAGTCCGTATCTTTTAAACCATAACTCGAAAAAAAAACAAAAATACCATTGGTTTTGTTTTTTAAGACGAACAACCGTAACTTGAATTTTTATTTTTTTTACACAGGTTTCTTAGTATATGGTTTCACATCTAGTGAGTTGGTTCCGCATCTAGGATCTATCATAGTGGACCTGAATTCACATCTAGCAGTACAAAATTTAAACAAGTTGCGTATCTGACAAAACAAAGAAGGTTTAACATCTAACAAAACAAAGAATATTTCGCATCTTCTTCGTTTACACTATAAATTAAAAAAAAATAGAATTTCGTATCTTTTAAACCGTAACTCGAAACAAAATCCAAAAATACCATTGGTTTTGTTTTTTTAAGACGAACAAAATTAGTACCACTTAATTTTTTTAAGATATTAATTTGTTAATAGAGGTTTCTATTTTAATTTGGCTAAGCATTTTGATAAGGAGATAATTGAAACAACTATTTAAACATCACACTTAAATAATTGCCAATGAGTCAGCTCTCGAAGTTGAAAAAATCTCTGTTGTGCATTATTCTTACTCTTAAAGCGTACTGGATAAATTCTTTATATATTATATGGATATGAATTGTTCTACCGTTACTCAACAGCTAAGCCATGATATTGTAATTTACTAAGATGATGGAGAGTTTTCAATTCTACGGAAACCTGATAAAGGGTTAAGCAAGGATATTCAGGGTATTATTAGGTCTTAGAGGGTAAATATTTTAGTAAAATGAGTCTTTCTCATAAATACATGAAAATATAGATCTTAAGTGGATAATAGTATAGTTTTTAGTCTTAAATGGTACTTATCCTATAAATAATAATTTAGAGTTATTAGGTTTGGATTTATGAAAAACATATTTTTTCATATTTTTTATAAATAATTTAATTATATATTTTGATTAAATTATTACATATATTGATTAACAATAATTATATAAATATAATATAAACTAATTATAAATATTTCACTTAAATATAAGGTTAAATATGAGATATATAATTTTAAATATACATTAAATTTTAGATTTAATTTTAATATGAAAATATAAGTTAATTTTAGTATATATTTTTTAAAAAATAATTTTACTTTATGATATATGAATTAATTTTATAATTTGATTTAAGAATTAAACTAATTAATCGTTTAATACATTAATTAAAATTTTAAATAAAGGAAAATATATTATTCACATTTAAATGGTTAAATATCCTTTGAGTAAAACTCTTGCTTCAGCTAACATGGGAGATAGTTTTCCATAAGTGTTACAAAAGGAGTGTATGATTTCTTCATTGTTGTTTGGAATCACAATTCCACCATTGGTTCGCCATTTCTGAGACAGGCAGCATCGACATTCATCTTCAATCTCTCTTTCTTATGAGCAGTCCACTTAAGGTATTCAGCTCTTTTGATTTTGTTGAAATTTGAGGTGCATCACAAACTAGTACCTGCATTCATAGCATTTTTCCAGTGCTTTCCTTTGAGCTTGTTAGAAATATCAAGACCAGTAATTTACTCTGTTTATATTATAAATGGTTTTGTTAACAGAGTCGTAATCTTCATTGAACTTGGAGTTGTTACGATTCTTCCAAATCATATAACATATAAAAGAAGGAATTAAATGGGTTATATGGACTTTTGGTTTAGAAAACCGCAACCAGTTTCTCACTATATGAGCTAACACCATGTATTTTTCTATCTGAATGTTAAATAAATCACTCAAATATTTCCAAATTACTCCATGAGTAAGAACAGTTAACGAAACGATGATTTGTATCTTCTGAATTTGAACAAAATCGGCATTTGGAAGCGATACTAACATGTCTTTTCTGCAAATTCGAGTCAATATAAATATAGTTTTAAGCAATTTCCACAAAAGAAAAGAGTACTTCCTGTGAGTTAGATTATTCCATATTTTCTTGAATAGACTAGATTTATTGAAATGCTGCCTAATATTGTTCCATATTAGTTTAGTATTGAACTTGTTGTCCTGTGAAAGTTTCCAAATCATCATGTCATCCTTGTTGCAGTCAATATTAAACTTTTGGATTTGGTTTATTTTGTCTTCAGGCATAAACTTCTTCATTAGATCAATATCCCAACAACCATTTTTCCAGTAGGTGTTAACTTTAGCTTCCAAGTACCAATTGTTATTTTCACTTTTGCTATAATTCAGAATTGGGCGATGGTTGTGCCAGTCATCACTCTAGAAGTCCATATCACATTTCCCAAGAAACCATCTAATGTTGCTCTCTGCAGAATGCTGAACACATGCAATTCTATTCTAATTTAAAGAACAATGCTTATTGTAGTTAGACATTAAAAGATGCATTTGTCTACAGTAAATATTGTGCATTATATTAGCCCACAAGTTGTCATTTTTCCTGAAGTTAAACCATAAATTCTGAGAGAAGGTGTGCTGGATATCAGATAATTTTCTGATGTTAATCCCACCTTCCTCAAAAGGCCTACAGAGCTTTGACGAAGACCAATGACTACTCTTTTCATTGTAGTTAGCTCTCCAGAGAAATCTAGTAAAGATTTTTTTAATCTTTTAATAATACAGGAAGGGATTATAGTGTTTTGCATCCAGAAACAAGGAATGCACATAAGAATAGAGGAGATCAATGCAAGCCTTCCCCCATATGATATGTCCTTACTATTCAAGTTATTTATTTTAGCATTTATTTTGTCAAGAATATTATTAAAATTTATGGAGTAGTTGTTGTTACTGAGAATAACACCAAGATAGTTGGTAGGAAGGTGTTCAACAGTGAAACCAGTCTGACATTCAAACTTGTAGACTCTTGTGTGCTTGAGCTTAATTGAGGTAATGATCTTCATCTTTTACTTATTTATAGCCTGGCAAAAAACTACCTGATATCTGTCTAGAAATTTACTCAGTAAATCTATTGAAGAGTGCAGACTGTTAGTAAACACACGAATATCGTCAGCAAAAGCTAAACAAGGGATCATGTAATATGTTCTAGAGGAGTATGTCATTTTGTGATTAGAACTGATTAGCTTATAAATAGCCATTGGTAAAACTTCTTCCCCTATAACGAAGAGTCTTGGGGACAAATGATCCCCCTGCTATAGCCCTCTTTTGGGGTTGAAATAGCCTAAGAATTCTCCATTGATCAACATAGAAATATTGACATCCTTAATCAACTTTTTTATTAAATAAAAAAATCATTTGAAAAGCCAAATAAAGGCAGAACTTTTGTTATAAATGAGTGGGACATTCTGTCGAAAGCATTCGACCTGTCCAATTGAATAAAGATATTTCCTGTCTTGTGCTTTCTATTTATATCATGAATCATTTATTTTGCAGTCATAATGTTTTCATGTATAGATCCTCCTTTAACAAATGCAGCTTGATTCTTAAAGATAATATTAGCCAATATTTCACCAAGTTTGGTGTTAATAAGCTTAGACAAAATTCTGTTAAGCATGCAACGAATACTTATTGGCCTATAATTGCTCCAATAAATAAGGTTAGTTTATTTAGGAATAAAGCATATGCCAGTAGCAAAGATGCCACTAGGTATGCTTTGACCTTTAAGATAAGAGTTAATAGCTAGGCACAAATCATCTTTAATAATTTTCCAGCACACTTTATAAAAAAGAATATTGTACCCATCAAGACCTGCTGCACTTACTGGGCTCATGTTGTTAATAACATGCTAGATTTCTTTATCATCAGTAGCCGTCAATAGCATAACATTCCCCTCTTTAGTGAAAATGTGAGAAATGATGTCAAAAATTTCATCCTTCATAAGCTTAGATTCTTCCTATTTGCTGTTGTAAGGTTCTTTGAATAAATTTACAGCAGAATTACCAATTTTGTCCGGGTCCAAAATTCAGAAGTTATTCTCCTTAATGCCTTGATTTTTTTTTTTGCATCCTCTTCTTAGAGACATAATCATGGAAAGCCTTGGTATTCAGATCACCATCTTTAATCCAGCTATTTTAGTATTTTTGCTTCCAAAAGTCTTCCTCATTCCTTAAAGCTTGAATACAAAGGCTGTTTGCTTTGTCTAAATCTGCTTTAGTATCAGGATTTTTGTAGTTGAAATATCTTTCCTCCAGCATTTTCACCTTCATTTCGGTATCTTTAACCTTGCTGAAAATGTTATCAAACTGACTATAATTCTAATCTTTAAGATAAAACTTGAGCCTTTTCATCTTAAACCAGAAAATTTGATTCGGCTGCCGAGAAATCTTTAAATTCCAGTTCTTTTCTACCACACTTAAGTAATTTTCATCATTTTTCCACATGTTCATGAACTTGAAGCATTTATTTTTGTTATTAGTAATAAAATTGTGATTAGAAATAGCTGTAATAAGTAGAGAGGCATGGTCAGAACAAGTTCGGACCATGTGAATAACCTGTGTTTCATTGTAGATTTCAGCCCATTTGTTGTTGATCATGGATCGATCTAATCTTTTTCATTTGGTGTTTTTGTTCCAGGTGAATTTGGAGCCAATGTAACCAACATCTTCAAGATTGCAGCTTTCTATCACCTCATTGAAATCATCTATATTGTTTTCACAGAGGGAAGTGCAGCCAATTGGGTCTTCAGTGGAAGCAATCGCATTAAAATCACCTACAATAAGCCATCCCTTCTCTGTTGTAGAAATTTTCTTTAGTCGGTCCCATAATGTCATCCTATTAACCCTTTGACATTTAACATAAATTATTGTAAGAATGAAATTTTTATTAGTGTTGATATCAGTAACATCACAATGTAAACACTCATCATGATTGATAAGAACATCAATCCTAATATCATCATCCCGAATAAGCCAGATCTTATTTGAACAATTAGAAAGAGAGTTATTGAAGCCTAGCTTAGAAACAATCCCAATTATCTTCTCCTCATTGACCATAGGCTCATAAATTGCAATAATTTTGATTTTTTCATTATAGATAATTGAATTCAGCTTACTGACTGTTGAAATGTTTTAAATACCATGAAGATTCCAGTTAAGTATCTTTATCATTTTTTCGATAATGATTTGTGGTTTTTGTTGTTCTCTGAAAATTTTAGAGACTTGATTATAACCTTGTTAGGTTTTTTCAGTTTTCTCACAGATTTAAACTTTCTTTTCATAATGATATTGAAGTCAGGATCATGATAATCAACAATATTTCCAACATGAGTGACAGGGATGCTCCCTATGTTTTCTTGCTGAGGAGAATTTTTTCCGGTGCTAAGTTTGTCTTGGTCATTCAGATCATATTGAGAGTATTCTTTATCCAACATTTGTAATGACCCAATGATCTATGGATCTTCTGGAGTAGATGAATTTTTATTACTCTCCTTTAACTTTATGATGTCAATGGATTTATCCTTGTAACTGATCTCATTTTGCTGAGTTTGTATTTCCTGATTTTGTTGAATTATAATATACTGCACTTTAGGTCTGTAAATAGGATTTGGTATAATATTGTTTCTTTCCTTGTTCTTGCTTTGGTAATTATTCATCATATTGTATGCTATTTTATCTTCTCTACTATCTTTTTCCATCTTCTTCTCAGAATTGTAATTTTGATTCTTCTTGCAATTTAAATTTTTGTGCCCCATATGAAAACAACAGTCACAGTAATCAGGAAGATTATTGTAATGAATATTCAACCAACATCCTTCACTAGATCCAAATCTAATCCAGATACGATTATGAAGTTTTTTCAGAACATCAATTTCTATTAAAGCATGACAAGCATTTGACGAGGCTCTCTTTTTTTTGTATGCTATATTGATTTTGTATAGAATTCCCAAAGAGGTTGCCATATCATTTAAAATCTTTGAGTTATAAAGATATACTCGTATTCTCAATCGTAACACAAATTAAAGCAATAGTACTTTCTTTATTGACACTGAGTTCAGGAGTCCATCGCAGAAGCCTCGTAACCAAATTATCAAAATTCCACACTTTCCAAGCCCAGAATCTGCAGACGTCCTCTTTTAAATCAAATTCGAAGAATATGTGTCCAGATTCACAGATATGCACACTGTAACTTCCTTTACACTTGAAAGAACGAAGGAAATTATTCAAAATAGATTTGTTAGGAACACCGACAGAGATCCCAAGTAGAGTAATTTTCATATCTTGAATTGAAGTATCTTTGACCGCCTTATCATATTAAAAAGAAATATAATCTTCTTTCACCATTATGCTATCAGGATTTAATTCAGGATTTTGAAATTTATAGTTGAATTTCGGTTTAACAGCTTCAAGGTAGGATTTTTTGACCAGATTTAATTCAGTTTCTTGCGCTCTGTTTCATGAAGGTAGAGCAGATTTGATTGATTACTGCTTGATTACCTGCAAAAAGAACAGATGGATCAAAGTCGACATTGAATCGGTTGTTTGTTATTAATCACTCTGCTTGCTTTGCTGAGGGGAAATCTCCATGGTATCTTAGCAGCCTTATCAAGATATGCGAAGATCTAATTACCTAAAAAATGAGCATCAAACATATCTCTCGTATTCAGAATCAACCCTGCAGATTTCCTAACCAAATGGTCTCTAAAATCCGGTAACAAGATAAGTTTTCCTTATTTAAAAGATCTAAATCAACTATTGACTATTACTTTACTCGAAAGTGTAGATTTGGGATACATAAACCCAAATTCAGACTAAATTCTCCAATTTAATTGCTGCCAAAATCATTTATTGGTTAATCTTGATCCGTTTAATTTTTCTAATCGGTAGAAGCTATAGTTGGATTGAACGTATCGTGGGTGGATTTATTGTGGGAAGATTTACAAATGGAAATTTTGAGCCGAGATAGCTTTTGGATCTTCGGTGGAGTCCCGAAGTAGAAGATTCTTTCAATGGCGGGACTGAGACTTTTAATTTTGTGAAAGACGACTATTTTAATTAATTGTTTGTAATCGTAACTTTTAAGGGTTCTAATGGTGGACCCTTTTTCTATTAATAAAAGCATCAACTTTGCTTAAAAAAAAGGTTAAATATGATTCATTAATAAACAAATTAATAATATTATTTAAAATAAACAAAATCACTAAATATAAGAAAGGAATTCCAACTATTAATTGATTCGTAATGGATAAATGTGGATAATCATATAACTACATCTCCAAATATAGGCATTGATTTTCTAAAGATAAAAACCAACCAGCCTCTGCTAGGTATTCTAAGAGTTCACAGTTTAGTTCGTATTTTTTAAACAGTAATTTTTGAAAAAAACCAGAAATACTATTTGTCTTTCCGTTTTAATTTGACTGATGAGGAGATAATTGAACACTTATTTAAACGTTAGGCTCGTATAATTGTCAATGAGTTGGATTTCCAAGCTGAAAAGACCTATGCTGTGCATTATTCTTGCTCATAAATCATAATCGATGAATTCTTTATAATACTTAAATTTTATTTTTAGGAATAAAAATTGTGCTATCATTACTCAACCACTAAGCCATGATATTACTCAGCCACTAAGCCATGATATTGTAATTTATTCAAGTGAAATGGATATTTATCATAAATTAATAGAAATATGGATCTTGGATAATAGCATGTCTTAAATTGTATATAAATAATGATTTATAATTATTTGGTTTGGATTTATGAAATTATATTTTTTCACATTTTTTATAAATGATTTAATTATATATTTTGATTAAATTATTAATTGGTTAACAATATACTGTATTATATAAACATAATTTTAAATTAATTATAAATATTTTACTTAAATATAAGTAAAAATATGAGATATATATAATATTTAATACATATTAAATTTTAGATTTCATTTTAATATTAAAATATAAGTTAAGTTCAGTTGATACCACTTAGTCTCGCAAGTTTGCCTACATACTTTATTTATTTATTTTATGACTTCATATTTCTTCATGATGTGTAGCTATTAGGAATGGTGAGGTTGTATTACATATTGTGTTGCTTAAATTTTTTTATCACTGAATGCGTATCTGAAGTAGTCTTTTGGGTAATATATTCTTATAGTGTATTCTTATATAATCTTTCATCCATTGGTGAGTTTGCATAGGGTATATGGATGTAAACAGACATCTCTGGTGGTCATGAGTTCAACATTCAACGGATGCGTCGAGAAAGATTTATCATGGTATATATTTTGATTTTGGATGGTGTTTAGTTGTGAATGCATTTAGTGTTTGATATGTTTTAAAATTTGGGTTTGACTGCTTACATTTGCGGTTTTGAAGTATACATTGGAAGCATAGCTAAGAACATATCATATTTAAAGTATTACCTATATTGTTTTATGGATCCTCTCCGGGTTCTATTGTCAATGTTTTAATTAACTATATATGGATTTGCTGCTCTTATCTGAATTGCTTCAAAACTTGCGCATAAACTCCTTTATATATGTTTTGAGTGCAATTCTTTCCGTGGCTGTTTCACATGTATTTAGAGTTATATATTTTGCATAAACTCCTTTATATATGTTTTGATTGCAATTTTTTCGGTGGCTGTTTCACATGTATTTGCAGTTATATGGACTAAAGACTTATTTGATTACTCACAACCTGCATGTCAGTGGGAATAAAGAAGTCGTATCGCCCCGATATTCAATCACATGCACAAAGAAACAAGGAAGGCGTTTCAGGTAACGTAATCAGGGTACGACAAATTTTATTTCAAAAGCAAATGAGATAGATTCTCTAGATCTAAGAGAGGGCGTTTCAGGTAACGAAATCAGAGTACGACAAATTTTATTTTAAAATCAAATGAGATAGATTCTCTAGATCTAAGAGAGGGGGTTTCAGGTAACGAAATCAGGATACGACAAATTTTATTTCAAAAGCAAATGAGATAGATTCTCTAGATCTAAGTATTATCTCTTTGATACTTGATCAGTGGTGAAGATGTTGTATCAAGTTTCTAGATTGGAGCTTGTTTTGTTCCTCAAATTTACTTCCAACATTTATTATCTACATTTTTTGTGACTGTTTTTATTTGCTGATATGAATTTTATTTTGTTGATCAGTGGTAAAAATGAACTAAAAAATAGAGTAGAAATAACTATAAGAAAAGATAAAAAAGAAAATTGTAAAAACAAAAGGAACAACTCTCTTTAGTAAAATCACAAATTTTTTAAATTGAATTTTTGTTTATCACACATGCGATTAGAATTATATTTTTGAACAAAGAAGGTATTTGGCGGGTTGGACAATAACATCCTTAAAACAAAGTAGAATAAAAAATTACCATTTTATAGAAATATATTATAATAAAAACATATGACAATGTATAACTTACCCTAATTGAAAGATGTGTTAGATTTGGTGAGGAGAGACAATATCAAATCCATAAAACGAAGGTCGTAAACGTGGAGTCCCATTGCCTAATGGGATGAACTAGATTGAATAAGAAATTATATTAGACTTAAACAATAAGAGTAGTATATGAAAAAAAAGTAAAATTATCTTTAGAGAAAATCTAATGCCTTTTAATACCGACTTGAGTTTAAGATAACCATAGTTGAGAAATGACAAGTCTTTTTTGTCGATGAAGATTATCGACTAGAGGAAAATCTTCTGTTAGAAAGAGAGACGTTAAGATGTCTCTGATAGTTTAAACTTTAAACATAAATTCTGTAGACCATCACCTAAGAACCACCTAAGAACTTGAGGATTTCGAGTTTTTGTAAATCACCAATATTATAATATGTTATTATATTGTAGAGATTTTCTTATACGCTTAGTAAAAATACATTTTAATGAAATTTTTAATTTTGTAGAGATTTATAATGCAAATGCTTTATCTCGATTTACCTCGCTTTTGTATTTATTTTGAAAAACCAATATAATATGTTATTAGCGTAGAAGATACAGGCAAAGTTCTGTAATGTATATGGAAATTGTCAAACTCGGAAGGATTGGTGTCTTGGCCAAGACGTGTTTAATAAATATCATCTCAAACAAATTTCCGGATATTCGCTCCAGCTCTATATTTTCAAGTTTTGAATATTCCATGATGATATTCGCTCCAACCGTACATATTCAAATTTTGAATACTCTATGATAGTGTCTTCGCCATGATGGGCTTAATAAATATCTTCTCAGACAAATTTCTAGATATTCGCTCCAACTCTACATTTTCAAGTTTTGAATCCGATGGCCGCATTTATATATAAAAAGAATTGAAAAGGAATGGTTTTGATTGGATAAAAACTCAAATATTGTTTGTTTCCACGTGGATAAAAATCTTCCTATGTTATACTAGATATTTTTTTTACTATTAATCTATATTTTTGGTGTAAATCAAATATTTTTATTCGTGCTATTAATACTATTCAATATTATTAAAATCTAATTCATTCCATTAAATTTACCAACGAAAGATTTAATGTTTTTTTATTAGTTGAATTGTAATTGAAGTCGGTTCAAACTTCTATGTAAAGAATTAAACCGATCTTTTAGTATTGTATAACTTTTTGATGTGAGGTCCATAATTAATCTTATATCTAAGTATATGGTTTTTTAAAATTGGTGTAAGAACTTTGGTTTAGACTCATCCACGCATGTGTAGGAGAAAATGAGATTTTGGTTGTTTGTGGATCAATCGTAATTCGAAGAAATATGGTATTCCAAAATTGTAAAAGATTCATACATAATCTAAAAGAGTTGCTTTTTAATCGTAAAATACTTACTCAAATAACTATATCCAACAAGAGTTCTCTTCGTACAATTTTTAGTAAATATAGAAAATAAAATAAAAATAGTATAAATTTTCTGAACAATTTTAAATAAAATTGACTTCTCCGTAAAAATGAGCTCAGAAAAAATAGAGTAGAAATAACTATGACAAAAGATAAAACAAAAAAGTTGCCAAAACAAAAGGAACCACTTTCTTTGATAAAAACACAAGTTTTTTTGATTGATTTTTTTTTATCACAAATGTGACTAGTATTATTATTTTTTGATTGAATTTGCCAGGTTGGACAATAATAGCCTTAAAACAAAGTTGAATAAAAAATTACCATTTTATAGAAATAACTATGGTACTGCATATGTCTTTTAAAAATGGTAAGCTTCTGTTGCATCTTGTGTTGCTTAGATTTTTTATTTGTATGCAAGCAGTATTTTGGCTAATATACTCTTATAGTGTATTCTCATATTATCTTATAATATTGTAGAGGTTTACAACACAAATACCTTATTCGATTTACCTCGTTTTTTGTATTTATTTTGCACCACCAATATAACATATTATTAGTGAGGAAGATCAGAGGCAAAGTTCTGTTATGTATATGGAAATCTGTTGATATTCTCCTATGTTCAACTTTAGTCAGGTTGTCAAACTTAGAAGATTTGGTGTATCAGCAGGATGAGCTTAATAAATATCATCTCCCACAAATTACCGGATATTTCTTCCAACTCTACATTCTCAAGTTTTGAATACTCTATGATGGTCGCTTTTATATAAAAGAAACAATTGAAATTGAAGATGAATGATTTTGATGGGACATATACTCAAATATTTATACTAGATAAATTTTTACTACTAATCTATATTTTCTTTTTATGAAAATCAAGTATTTTCATTCATGCTATTAATCATATTCAATATCATTAAAATCTAATTCAATCCATTAAATTTAGAAGTGAAAGATTTAATATTCTTTATTAATTAATTGCAGTTGAAGAGTGGATCATTCGAATAAATGCCGTAATTTAGAGAAATAATTTGAAAGAGTTACTTTTTAATCGTAAAATACTTATACAAATAGCTGTATTAAATATGAGTTTCGTACAATTTTCAATGAGTTTGTAAAATAAAGAGAATTTGAAATAAACCCTCCGAATTATTTTAAATGAAATTTACGTCTCCATAAAAACGAGTTTAGAAAAAATAGAATAAAAATAACTATAAGAAAAGATAAAAATGGAAGTCCTAAAAAAAAACAACAACTTTCTTTGGTAAATAAACAAATTTTTTTATTAATTTTTTTATACCACAAACGAGGGATTATAAATTTTTTATATTTCTGTTTTTTAACAAAAAAAGTATTTGCTAAGTTGGACAAATAACCTTAAATCAAAGTCAAATAAAAATTACTATTTTACTAAGCAAAAATTGAATGCCTTTTAATACGCGATTCGAACTGAACTTAGCGTATGTGGGTTTAGAGCATGTATTTTTCCCAACTAGACTAACATCTGTGGCATGCTACTTAAGCACTAAACATCTTATTTAGTTTCAACCCTGCTTTCAGGCTTATAGATAATTTTGTTAACAACGTTATCAAGTACACCAAACTCCATACTATTTTTTTCAAAGATAAAACTTTTCATACTACTTATCGATCTTTTGAGGTGGATAGATTGTAATATTTGGTGCAAGTTAGAAGTCCTCTTTTATTCTAGAGGTAACTCGAATGGCATTTGGGGCATTTGGGTCAAAAATTTCATCCTTCCTTTCAAGGGATTTGGTAACTTCGGATCGGTTGTTGACACCCTCCTTTATGTGGATAATCAAACCGAAAAGAAGGAAAAACTTAGATTTTCTCGTATTTGTGTGATAATCAAAACGGATTTCCGCTCTGAGCTCTCTTTTAGAACCAAATGTAGACTTATCACATTGGCTTTTGAGTATCAAGATTTGTCACCCCAGTGTGTGAACCGTGTTGTCTTTGGCCACAACACCTGCCTATGTAAGAAAGGCCCCATGATGCCTCATTCCCCGAGTATTCAGATTATGTCCTCCGACATCGCCTCTTTCATGCTTCGGCCCACGGTATTTTGGATTTGTCCTCCGACAGGACCATCACCTAACCCTTTGTAAGTTTTTCTTCTCTTATGATTATTGCTTCATGGAATGTGCGGGGTCTTAACGACCCAATTAGGCAAAAATATGTTACTGATTTCATTATTCGTAATAGTATATCTCTTTTAATTTTAGTCAAAACCAAAGTCCAAAACCACAAAGTCGACTCTATCATTAGATTGGTGGCCCCTTTTTTGCACTACATTACTAATCATTCCTCTCACCCTCTCGGGAGAATATGGGTTATTTGGAACCCTAGTGTCATCTCTGTTACTAGTCTGTCCCAATCCGCTCAGTTCATCCACTGTAATGCCAAATGCCATAATCGCCCTTCCTCTTTCCGATTCGCTGTGATCTATGCCTTCAATGAAGCAGCGGGCCGCAATCATCTATAGAATGACTTAATGTCTATTTCTGACCGTGATAAGGGGTTGCCATGGGTCTCCCTTAGGGATTTTAACGCCATCCGCAAACCAGAAGAGCGTTTAGGCTCCAAAGAGACCTGGTCCCCTGCCATTGATGATTTCAATAATTGTTGCTACAATTGCGAGTTTAGCGACCTCAGATCTACCGGCTTCCCTTTTACCTGGATAAATAAGCAGCCTACTCGCCCGGTCTTGTCCAAAATTGACCGTGTCTTGGTCAATCCGGAATGGGACGACCTCTTTCCTATGTCCGTTGCCCACTTTGGCTTCCTTCGCTCTTCTGATCATACCACTGTTACTCTTAACCTCGGTCTCCCTCGCCCCCCAAAAAAGAAGCCTTTCAAATTCTTCAACATGTGGCAATCTCATCCTCTATTCAAATCTATCGTTGCCAACAGTTGGAACCTCTCTTCCCATGCTTCTGGGATGAGCATGGTCTCTCAGAAGCTGAACCAGCTTCAACACGAGCTTGCCTGTCTCAACCGAAAAGAATACAATGATATTAGCTCTAGAGTCTCCTTAGCTCAGGATAACCTCTTCCGTTCCCAAACCAACCTTGCTCTTAATCCCCTCAATCCTGAGCTGGTCACTAAAGAGATTGAGGCTTCAGAGTCTTACATCTTTCTTAGTCGTGCTGAAGAATCCTTTCTCAAGCAAAAATCTAGAGAAAACTGGATCAAACTTGGAGACAGGAATGCCAAATTCTTCCATAATAGTATTAAAAATCGTCTTTGTCGCAATAAGATTATCTCTATGAATAACGATCTTGGTGTCACTGTCTCTAACCCGGATTCTGTCTCTCGGGTCTTTGTAAACTATTTCAAGGACCTGCTAGGCACCAGACATCCCCCTGGTTACCCTGGTTTGGATAGACTCTCCACTCTCCTCTCCTCTAAGGTGAATGACTCTGACAAGGTCTCAATGACCCGAAACGTTTCTCGAGAAGATATTAAGTCTGCCTTGTTTAGTATTGATAGCAACAAATCTGCCGGCCCTGACGGTTTTAATTCTAATTTTTTCAAAGCCTTTTGGGATATTGTAGGCTCCGATATCTGTCTTGGAGTTCTTGAATTCTTTAATTCTGGAACTCTAGATTTGTCTTGGAACTCCACCTTCATCGCCCTTATCCCTAAGCAAGACTCCCCATCTGTGGCTGCCGATTTTAGACCTATTGCCCTCTGCAATGTGATCTACAAAATCATTTCCAAAATTTTGGCCAATAGAATTAAAGACTGTTTTCCTTACTTAATTGATTCCTCTCAATCCGCATTCGTTGCTGGTAGGAACATCTCTGACAATATTCTTCTCTCCCAAGAGTTGTTAAAGGGTTACTCCTCCAACAAAGGTAATTGTAGGGTTGCTCTTAAGATTGATCTTATGAAAGCTTTTCATAATGTCAGATGGCATCTGATCCTTGATATTCTTGTTACAATGCATTTCCCTGTTAAGATGATCAATTGGATCATTCAATGCATCTCTTCCCCCACTTACAATGTCATCGTAAATGGGGATCTGTATGGTAACTTTCAGGGTATGAAAGGCCTCAGACAAGGAGACCCTCTTTCTCCTTTCCTCTTTGTCCTTGTTATGCAAGTCCTCTCCGACATTCTCAAAAAGAAAAGCACTGCCCCTAACTTTAAGTTCCACTGGAAATGCCATAAACTTAACATTACCCATCTTTGCTTTGCGGATGATCTTATGATTTTTTGCTTTGGAGATGCAAACTCTCTTACCCTCATTAAAGAAGGACTTGATGATTTCTTCTCTCTTTTTGGTCAGAAGGTGAACCCTTCCAAAAGCCAAATCTTCCTCTCTGGTGTAAATTCGCATCTCCGCACTGAGCTCCTCTCTATTCTGGGCTTTTGTGAAGGCTCCCTCCCAGTCAAATACTTGGGAGTTCCCCTTCTCACTGGTCGTCTCTCGCATTCAGACTGCCGTCCTCTCCTTCACAAAATCACGTCGAGAATTGACTCTTGGACTTCTAAGCACCTCTCTTATGCTGGTAGAATTCAGCTGATAAAGTCTGTCTTGTTTGTCGGTCAAGTCTATTGGTCCTATATATTTATCCTCCCTTCTAGGATCCTTAAAGAATTATCCCAATCCCTCCGTCGTTTTCTTTGGTCGGGCCCCACCATGAAAATCTATGGGGCCAAAGTCGGTTGGACCAAAATTACCACTCCCTCAAGAGAGGGCGGCCTTGGGATTCTAGACCTCAAAATCTGGAATCAGGTGGTTGTCCTCAAGCACCTTTGGTCTATCATTAGTAACAATAGCCGCTCAATCTGGAGCCATTGGATTAAAATAGAGAAAATAAAAAATAATAACTTTTGGACCCTCAACCCTCGCACCTCCTCTTCTTGGGTTTTGAGGAAACTTTTACGGCTTCGCCCATTGGCTTGTCAGCTTTACAGAGTCGTCATTGGTAATGGTCTAAATACCTCCGTCTGGTATGACCCTTGACGCCTGTCTACCCCTTTGGTTAAGCACTATGGGCCTAGTATTATTACCGACTCTAGATTTGGTAGTAACTTAAAGGTTTCTGACATCATTCTTGATGGTCATTGGAACTGGCCCTCCAACCTTAGATCAGTCTCTGCTAGAAATCATGCTAATCTCCAAGAAATCAATAACCTCATTCTCACTCTCCCGCCCCCTAACATCCTCTCTAATGATGTCTACTACTGGACTGCGAAGGCTGGTACCTCCACCTTCACTATCAAGGACACGTATAACACCATTCGTATGCAAGCCCCCACCGTTGGTTGGGCTGACCTAGTTTGGAATAAATACAACATTCTTCGTTACTCCTTTATTGCTTGGCTTGCTATTCATGGCAAACTTTCCACTCGTGACAAGCTCCTGAGTTGGGGTATTACCACCTCTCCGGTTTGTGTTTTATGCAACTCTGACTCAGAATCTATCTCTCATCTCCTCTATGACTGTAGTTTCTCAAAGAGTCTCTGGAACTTTGCTAGTTCCAAGTTAGGATTCCCTATTACCACCTCCTACTGGCAATCTTGGATCATCGAGACGTCAAATTGGTCTCATTCTCGAAACTGAAACATTTGGCGTACTTGCTTCGGCGCGGTTATCTACCACGTCTGGTGCGAGAGGAACTCAAGAATTTTTTACTCATCTCAGGATAATGGCTCCCTGGTATCTAACCGAATTTTCTCCGATATTCGGTTTAGATT
Source organism: Limnanthes douglasii subsp. nivea (assembly GCA_036936605.1). Lineage (NCBI taxonomy): Eukaryota > Viridiplantae > Streptophyta > Magnoliopsida > Brassicales > Limnanthaceae > Limnanthes > Limnanthes douglasii. The sequence goes on along the minus strand of JAUPFV010000003.1, from coordinate 14,875,608 downwards.
CCATGACACCAAGATTCGCTGGCCCATGTATTTTTTTCTACTAACTTGATGTTTGTTTCTCTTTTCCACTTATTTGCAGATCTTTGGGGTGTCACACCAGTTGGCTGACTTCGATCTTCGTACTTTCATGCTCGGACGCCTGCCCATTTGTCTTGCCTATGTTCCTCATACTTTTCCCCTTTCGGATAGTTGGTTTTCGCTCTAGTCTTGAGATATTATCCTTGTCTCTCTATTTACTCGTATTGTTCTATTTCCTCTATTCCAATCGTTTTGAGACTGATCGATTCCTTTCAGTCCCAATATTTCCTCGGGGTATGCCCTAGGTTTTTGTATGAACATCTTTTTCTTTAATTAATGTTTTTATTCACAAAAAAAAACTTTTCAATCAATGTCATTTGTCTCTCTATTCCTTATATAATAATGTTGTTCCTACCATAGCATAAATTGGTAACTTTGAGAAAATATAGTGTTATATATGTGAGTAAGTTGAAAATCGCAGGGCTTGGTGTTACGTTGCTTATATTTTTATAGTATGAATTTTTGGTATCTAAGCCAGGATGAGCTTAATAAATATCATGTCAAACAAATTTTCGGATATTCACTCCAATCCTACATTTTTAAGTTTTGAATACTCCGTGATGACCGTATTTATATAAAAGAAAGAAATGAAAATGAATGGTTTTGATTGGATAAGATTTCAAATTTTGTTTGTACCCCATGCGGATAAAAATCTTCCTATGTCATACTAGATGATTTTTTTACTATTCATCTATACTTTTGGTGCAAATCAAGTATTCTTATATTCAATATCATTAAAATTTAATTTATTCCATTAAATATAAAAACGAAAGATTTAACGTCATTAATTGAATTGCAATTGAATTCGGTCCAATCTTCTACCGAAAAGATTGAGCGGAACTTGGTATAAAGTTTTGATGTGGAATCCACAATTAATCTTATAGTATACAACTCTTAGAATTAGTGTAAGAACTTTGGTTTAGGCTCATCCAAGAGAAAAGAGGTTGTGGTCGTTTGTGGACCACTCGAACAAATGCTATATTTCAGAGAAATATAGTATTCCAAAGTTGTAATAGATTTATACATAATCCGAAGAAATTATTTCTTAATAAAAAATACTCACATAAATAACTATTCAATCAAGAATTCGCTTCGTACAATTTGCAGTGAGGTTATAAAATCAAAAATTTAGAATAAACCTTCTGAACTATTTTAAATAAAATTAACGTCTCCGTAAAAAAAGTTCAGAAAAAGTAGAGTAGAAATAGCTTTGAGAAAAGATAAAATAAAAAAAAACAAATTCGTCAACACAAAAAAAACAACCCTCTTTTGGAAAAAACAAATTCATTTTTATTAATTTATTTTATCACAAATGCGGTTAGAAAAAAAATTATTTTTTTATTTTTTGAACAAAAAAGAGATTTCCCAGGTTGGTAGATATTAATGTTTTTCCTACCATAGCAAGAATGGGTAACGGTGAAAAAATGTACAATATTATATCGGTGAGTAAGTTGATAATATCAAAGGTTGGTGTTAGGTTGCTCATATTTTATAGTATGATTTTTTGTCATGAGCTATTCCAGCTAGGCTATCCTTTTCAGGATTGTTTTTTAGTTTTTGAATTTAAAATTAAAACAATTTAATTTTTTATATTTAAAATAGTATGCAAATAGTTTTATTTTTATATTTCGAATTACAAAAATAACACTCTTATAAATAATGACTCATAAATTAATCTTAATACAAAAAAAGGGTTGGTTATGCTTTCTTTTTCAAATTATAGATTCTACTCATTATTATTATTATTAAAGAATATTATTATTTTTGAAGTTTATTGTTTCTCTTCCAAATTTAAGTTTACTTAATTCCAAAATTTTGACTTTCTTCCACTATTAGACAAAAATATTTTCTTTTTTAGTCTTTGTTTTTTATTTGTTTTTTAATAAATATTACATTTGATGGTTAGATTAATCTATATATATATATATATTAGTATGTAGTTTTTAAATTTTGTTGCAGATTGGTTTGTAGATTTTTTTTTTCGAATCGAACTAGAAGTTTTTTAGGTTAGGATTTTAAAGGGATGTTCCTTCGTGCACCATGATAGAGTGCATCCTCTGTTTAGAGGCTCTCCATCTATGACAGAGTCTTCACAATTTTTATTATTATCATATTTAAGTTTTTTATTGTTGTTTGTTTAAATTAGATTTAAATTTAGTATTTGCAAGCTAATGTATTTTTTTATATATAAGAAAAAATCATATAAATTGTTATAACATTGTTTAATATTTTTAAAAAAAATGAGGTTTAATATAATTTTCAAGAATTAAATTTATTTATTTTTGTCGAGACACAAAGGCTTGTGTTTTAAAAGAAATATAGTTCAATCTTATAATATTTAAGTTAGAGAGTAGTTTTAGGTATTAATGGATAGATTTGATAGACCAACTAAAATAATAACAACCTAAATTCAAAATTTGAAAGATATCATCTGAAAATGAAGAAAAATATTGGACAACTCATAAAAAAAACAAACGATAAACATATTTGGTCATAAAAATTTAAATTCAGTTATTTATCTATATAAATATACTAACTTATTGTGAATGAGTCGAATAGTGCCTTAACAGTGTACCGTGTTCGGCGGTACAATTTTGTGTCTCTCATAGTGTCATTGTGCCTTGACTGTGTACCGTGTTCGGCGGTACAGTTTTGTGTCATTGACAGTGAAGATAAAATGGGTAATGTCATTTTTGGTCTCATGTATACGGGCCCATTAGGACCATTATCTAGTAAGTCTATTTATTCCATATAAATAGATTACTAGTGCTACACCAAAACACAATCTGAAATCTGTAACATTTTCTATAGTAGTGAAACTCTTTTCTCTGGCGGCGGCCGTGGACATAGACAAGTGTTGAACTACGTTAAATCCTATGTTCATTTAAGTTTGTCCTTCACATATGTTCCGTGCTTGAGCCATTTTGTGATAATTGCATAGAAATTTAATAACAAAATTGGTATTAGAGCCAGACCTAAACGGAACACGATGGTGGTAATATTCTAGGAGGTCGAACATGATGAACCAGTAGCCATGCTCAAAGTGATCTGCTCTAGAGATCCTAGTTCGGAGTGCCTGTGGCTTATCAAGCAGTGTGGCTTGATTGGAGTGGCGTTAAGCAACAAGACAAAATGGTCTAATAGGAGGTGAGCAGTAACATCTGTGATTTTACAAAGTTTAGTATTCCAAAAGTATAGTAATTTATAAATAAACACCTTGGTTTATACGCTTAGTAAAAATACACTTTAAAATAATTCATAATTTTGTAGAGGTTTAGAACGCAAATGTCTTATCTCAATTTACCCCGAATTTGTATTTATTTTGTACGACCAATATAATATGTTATTAGTGTGGAAGAACGGGGCAAAGTTCTGTTATGTATATAGAAAGCTGTTTTATATTCTCTTAGGTTCAACTTTGGTCAGGTAGTCAAACTCAGAAAAATTGGTGTCTTAGCCAAGATGAGCTTAATAAATATCATCTTAGACAAATTTCTGGATATTCGCTCTAACTCTACATTTTCAGGTTTTGAATACGATGGTCGCAAAGAAAAAGTTAAAAATTGTTTGGTTTTGATTGGATAAAAACTCAAATTTTAATTATTGTTTTTTTATACCACAAAAGCACGCAATTATTTTTTTTATATATATTTTATGTTTTGAACAAAGGACGTATTCGCCGGGTTGGACAATAATAGTCTTAAAATCGAATAAAATACAATTTTATAAAAGTATATTATAACAAAAACATATGACAATATATAACTTAAAGGTGTGTTAGATTTGGTGAGCTTATTACGAGGTAAAGAGAGGAGAGACGAACTCAAATCCATAAAAGAAAATCTCGTAAACGTGGAGTGTCCATTATCTAATGTGAGGAACTAGATTGAAAAAGCAATTACATTAAACTTAAACAAGAAGAGTAGTATATGAAAAGAGTAAAATCACCTTTAGCAAATATCGAATACCGTTTAATACGCGATCGGAGTTTGAAATAAATGTAGTTGGAAAGTAACGAGTTTTTTTTGTCGATGAAGAGAAGAAAATATTATGTTCGAAAGACTGATTAAGATGTGTTTGACTGTTCAAACATAAATTCTGTAGACCACGACCTAAAAACTTAGGATTTCGAGCTTCGGTAGACCACCACCTAAGAACCTGAAGATTTCGACCTTTGGAGGAAGAACATTCAATCTAATAGGACCATCCACATTTAGACAACATAAAATATATAAGTAAAGGGCATTATTGTCTAATAGAGTCGAAAACATCATTTGTCATTATCCGTCGTTTCAGGCTGGTTAAGCAACTAAAACCATCCACAGTAGGATACCCATGAGACTTCAAACCGCAAACAACTGGGGTTCAAATACATTTTCCACCTGTAAATTTGAAGTTAACGCAAAAACATTTAAATGCGCTTTTCCGAAAGCGGCAAAATGCAAAATCCATTGATCAATGGATGCAGAGATCTCCAGACTACATACATAACCATTGAGTACAAACTCTGTTATGTTTCTCATTCTTTATAGTATGAACTTTTGATCACGATATTCCACAAACTATTCGTTTCGGGATTATTTTTCAGTTTTTGAATTTAAAATTAGAAAAAATTCCAAAAATTGTCTATAAATAGTTTTATTTTTAAATACTCTTATAAATGATTTATAAATTAAATCTTAATACTGAAAAAGAGTTAGTTATGTTTTTCTTTTTCAAATGATAGATTCTACTCATTATTGCAGAGTAGACTATTTTCATTGAAGTTATATGGGTTCTCTTCCAAATTTAAGTTTACTTAATTCCAAAATTTTGATTTTCTTTAACTATTAGATAATAACATTTTCTTTGTTTTTTGGATTTTCTAAAAATAATTTGTTTTGAATACTACATCACATTTATATTAAAAAAAGAATTGAGAATGAATGGTTTTGATTGGACAAATAGTCAAATTTTGTTTGTATTTCACGTGGATAAAAGTCTTCCTATATTATACTAGATCATTTTTTACTATTAATCTATGCTTTTGGTGCAAACCAAATATTCTTATTCATGTTGTTAATCCTATTTAATATCATTAAAATCTAACTCATTTCATTAAACTAAGAAGAAAGATTTAACGTTTCATTGCGATTGAATTCGGTCCTACTTTCTACCGAAAGGATTGAGCGGATCCTTTACTATTATAAATTTTTGATCTAGGTCCACAATTAATCTTATATCTAGTATATTATGGCTCTGTACAATTGGTGTAAGAACTTTGGTTTAGGCTTAAATAAATATAATAATTCACATAAATAATATGAAGGAGTTACTTCTTAATCGTAAAAATACTTACGCAAATAGTTATATCAAATAAGAGTTTTCTTCGTACGATTTTCAGTGAAGTTAGAAAATAAAAAAATTTGAATAAATCCTCTTTAACTATTTTAATAAAATTGACTTCTCCGTAAGAATGAGCTTAGAAAAAGTAGAGTAGAAATAACTATGAAAAAAGATAAAGAAAAAGTTGCCACAACAAAAAGAACAATTTTTTTGGTAAAAAAACAAATTTTAATTATTGATCTTTTTTTATACCACAAACACACGCGATTATAATTTTTTTATATTTTATGTTTTGAAAAAAGAAGAGATTTGCAGGTTAAAATAGTAATAGCCTTAAAACAAAATCGAATAAAAATTTACAATTTTAGAAAAATATATTATAAGAAAACATATGACAATGTATAACGTAAAGGTGTTAGATTTGGTGAGGTTATTATGAGGTAAAAAGAGGAGAGACAAAATCAAATCCATAAAAAACATCTCGTAAACGTGGAGTGTCCATTACCTAATGGGAGGAACTAGATTGAAAAATAAATTAGATTAGACTTAAACAGGAAGAGTAGTATATGAAAAGAGTAAAATTACCTCTAACAAAAATCGAATGCCTTTTCCAAGTTTGAAATAACCATAGTTGAAAAGTAAGTAGTTTTTTTCTCGATGACGAGAGGAAAATCTTATGTTAGAAGGATAGACACATTAAGATGTGTTTGAAAGTTCAAACATAACTTCTGTAGACCACTACCTAAAAACTTGAGTATTTCGAGCTTCAGTAGACCACCATCTAAGAACCTGAGGATTTCAACATTTGGAGAAAAACCATTCAAACTATCAGGACCATCCACATTCAAACAACATAATATATAAGTAAAGGGTATCTGGAAATGATAGAGTCGAACATCATTTGTCATTATCCCGTCGTACAGTTTCAGACTGGTTAAACAACTGAAACCATTCATTATAGGAGAAGTGTGTCGTACAGTTTCAGACTGGTTAAACAACTGAAACCATTCATTATAGGAGAAGTGTATATGAACCGCAGTGAGTGTCAGACTCCTAAGACTTCGAACAACAAACAACTGGGGTCCAATTGATAAATTTCCCACTTGTAGATTTGAAGCTAGCGTAAAATTCCTAAATGCGCTTGTCCGAGAGCTGCAAAATGCAAAACCCAAGTTGTGTTGTATGGGTGAGTAAGTTGGCAATTACAGTAGTTGGTATTACGTTTCTCATTTTTTATAATATGAACTTTTGGTCAGGAGTTCATCTATTCCACCAACTCTGCTATCTTTTTGGGACTATTTTTAAATTTTTGAATTTGAAATTAGAAAATTTTCTTTTTTACATTTAAAATAGTCTTTTATTTTTAAATTTCAAATTACAAAAATAATACTCTTATAAGTGATTCATAAATTAAATCTTAATACCGAAAAAGAGTTAGTTATGCTTTCTTTTTCAAATGATAGATTCTACTCATTATTAGAGCAGACTATTTTCATTGAAGTGTATCGTTTCTCTTCCAAATTTTATTTTACTTAATTCCAAAATCTTGATTTTATTTAATTATTAAATAATAGTATTTTCTTTGTTTTTTGGGTTTTTAAAAAATTGTTTTGAATACTCTACAATGGCCTAATTTATATAAAATAAAAATTGAAAATGAATGGTTTTGAATTGACAAAAACTCAAATTTTGTTTGTATTCCACGTAGATTAAAATCTTCCTATGTTATACTAGATCATTTTTAACTATTAATCTATGCTTTGGTGCATATCAAATATTTTTATTCATGCTATTAATCCTATTCAATATCATTAAAATCTAATTCATTCCCTTAGACTTAGAAGGGAAATATTTAACGTTTCTTTATTAGTTCAATTGCAATTGAATTCGGTCCAATCTTCTACTCAAAGGATTGAGCGGATCCTTTAGTATTTAATCTTAAATCTATATCTAAGTATATGACTCTTTATAATTGGAGTAAGAACTTTGGTTTAGGCCCAAATAAATGTAGTAATTCGCAAAAGTAATCTGAATGAATTACTTCTTAATCTTAAAATACTTACAAAAATAGCTATATCAAATAAGAGTTCTCTTCGTACGATTTTTAGTGAGGTTAGAAAATAAAAAAAATTGGAATAGATCCTCTGTGTTAAGGAACTAAAAATTTATGCCACGGTAGGTCTATAGTTGTTTTAGTCAAGAAAGAGATCACTTTATTCATCAATAGGTTTTCCCTATTTATAATATACAGACATGTGGAAAAACAACCGTTACCACTGCTATCCCTATAATTGTGGAATAACTAACACGTCTTAAACTTGTGGGTTTAAACGTGTGTTTATATTACAAATAAAGGCTTCGAGTGCAATCTATACTTCAATCCGAGCTGAACTCTTCTTTTAAGAACACAAGAGCTGATCTAATCTGCTGAGCTCGAACTCGAGCTCGAAACCTAGTTTGATCTGTTTTGCTAAGCTCGAACTTACTGATGACACGCTCAGGTCTTTTCCTTTTACCGCATCTCTCATTTAGTCGATCAACTCTACTATGACGTCATCGAGCTTATCCTGATCTTGAATTCAATCGATCAACTCCACTTTGTCGTCATCGAGCTCATCCTGATCTTGAGTTCAGCAACACTGTGCATACTCTTAAGTTTTCTCCATTATCAAGCTGTGTACACCGTTGAACTCAGTCTACTGACGAGCGCAGTATCCCTTTGAGATCATCCCTGTTATCTATCATTAACGTCGACCTGTTGTTGAGCTCATCCACGTTATCTATTATTGACGTTGACCTGGTGTTGAGCTCATCCATGCCATAATTCAAACTCTCTGTACTCGACTTATAGTAATAATTTGAATCGTCTTGTGTCTGTTATGCTATAATCCAAACTCTCTGTACTCTACTTATAGTAATAATTTGAATCGTCTTGTGTTTGTTTCATTATAATCCAAACTCTATGTATTCTTCTTTACTATTCATCATAATCCAAACTCTTTGTACTCTACTTATAGTAATAATTTGAATCGTCTTGTGTATGTTTCTTTTCGACACGCGTCGTCGAGACAAGTGACGATTTTCTGACAACGCCGTTTCCTGAAGTTACTTTCTGGCGATTTAGTTTTCTGGCACAATTTTCAAATAAACAATGACATCATAATTCACACGCGTATGCGAAAATGTTCCATTACTCAAATAACTTCTTCATTTACTTGTAAAACTTCAAATCTTCTATTTTACTCTTCTTGAAAAACTCTCTACAATCCTCAATCCTAGGCGTTCGCTTCTTTCTTCATCAACAGTTATTCAAGTAACATTCTTCCTCTTAACTAATTTGCTTATGTCAAATGCTGGAAATAACCTGAAATTCAGGGTTTAAAAACTTTACCAGTAGACGAGTCCCCAAATCAAATCACTTGACCTTACCATCACAATCATTCTGATTTATGTCCTTCCCTAATTGCACTTTGTAGAAAAACCATGGCACCCAAAAAGGCAGTGAGGAGTAAAGCCATCAAAATTGTGGAACCTTCATACGAAGATGTGAACGACTTAGAAAACTATTTTCCACAAATAGCTCATAGATATACTAATTTAAATGATGACAGAATTGTTGTTCTAAGGGAAAGATACAATATTCCTGAGAACGTAACCATTAGGGCTCCTGGTCTAGGTGAGCATCCCTATCCCACACAGGAGACAGAAATTTGCCTCTTCACCACTCTATTTGACTGGGGACTTAGATTACCCCTCCCTGAACTAATTCGCGATTATTTCAGTGTCCTGGGTATTTGCCCCACCCAAATGTCAGCAAACGGTTGGAGGCTGTTGCTCAGCGTAGCTCTTAGCTCACGCATGTTAAACACCGAAGTATGCTTATCAAACCTTCTTTCGGGTACCGATGTAACCAAATTAGCAAGAACTCTTTTCTTCTATACCCATTTTTAAAGGGATTAAGAAGATTGTCAAACTACCCAACTCTGGGAGGAATTGGAAAAATTCCTTTGTTTTTGTTTCGGGTAATTGGGAACACATCACCCTTACCCTAAATCTTCAACTAGAACACAAATAGAAGAAAACTTGTAAGCCTTGTTTTTATTTTGTAATGAAATATCAATTCGTTCGAACTCTTTGATCATATCTTTGTGTCTTCAGGTGAACTCTCGAACCAGACTTTGTGGAAAGAAGGAAGGCCAGACAATTACATAAATACTTTGATCAGAGTTAGCAGCTTAGCCTTTGAAGCCTGGCAACAAGACCCCAAAAAACTGTTCACTCGATATAACTATCTGCAATCAGGACTGTGGCCAATACCTGAGCTCAACATACCAGAAGAAGAAGGATTCAGGATGGCAAACGGATCTAAAGCTACTATGGACCACCTCAAAATGATTTTAGAAAAGAAGCTTCGTGAGAAAAACAGTCCTGGCGTCTGGCTAGCAGTACCTCACGTAACACGCAAAGCTGGCGAACCTGGGCTTCCGCCTCTACTACAGTTCTATCAATTGATCAAGGAATGATGGTGGCAAGGAGAAATAGAAATCTGTGGAGAAAAATGAAAAAGAAACACCCCTTGTGCCTGCAGCCGCTCAGCCAAATAACCCTCGAACAGAAATAGAAAACAAAGACGAAGATACTAACTCTGGTGCTCTCGACACAATAAGGAAGAAAAAACAAAAGGTGATTGACGTCGTTCCTCTAACCACCAGAAGATTTCAACTACGAGATGAAAAGGGTGATGGCATCGAAGCCACCTCCAATAAAGGAGCAGATCCTCTTAACCCATCAACAACAGAAGTTGGTGAAGGACAAAATCCTCCTGGGGCTAAAGAGATAGTCGATCTAGCTGACTCTGAAGAGAATGACCATGGAGCTGAGAAAGATACAGTGCTACAACCCCCAACTCATGCAACATCAGCTCAACAACTGGCGTTGAGCTCATCTTTGGGAACTCAAGCTCCCTCTGTAGAGAATTATGAAAGGAATAACCCTAGTGATAAAGGTGCAGAGACCAGCCAACAAAAGGTACCTGCAGGGGAGCGCCCAAAAGTGCAAGTTCCACGCCCCTCCTCTAATATGTTCGAGCAACTACGCAGGACACCTGATATTTCCTACTATGATAAGGTGTCCAATGCAGAGCTCTTGCAGAGGCAAACAGAGCTAGCGATCAAGGTAAAACTTGTTAACCTGTATATTCCAAATTGTAGACTTGATATATATATACCCTCATTTTTGTTGTTTAGATGCACCATAACTCATTTATTTTGGGTTATCAGAATATGTCACCTGTTGACGTAACTGCCATGGAGAGATGGAAGCCTAAAGCCATGTTTTTTGGTTCTTCCAAATTCTGCACTGTTGAAGTCATCCGCTTGAGGCATGCTTATGCCTCAGCCAAAGATGTTAAGCATGAAGCCTTGGATGCTAAAGCCCCGTTAGAGAAAGCAGTTGCATCCTTGCAAGAATGTGTGTTATGCAATAATCAGCGGATCACAGCTCTGTCTGCAAACCATAAGATGGTGCTAAACCAGCATGAGAACTTGCTGAAGAGGAACTGCGATCTGCAAACACAAAACGCTAAAATGCTGGATGGGGCCAACAACCAGGTGAACAAGATGGAGGAACAAGCAGATCGGATTGCTGCTCTGACTTCTGAGGTGAGAAAATTGACCAAAGAAGTCAAAGAGGGGCGTGCGCAGCTCGAGTGCAAACAACAACAATGACAAGAAAAGATAAACGCAGCTGTTGAGGAGAGAGAAACACAATTGTTTGCAACTGCAACCGACATGATTACCACGGAGAACCAGAAAACTATTGCAGAATTGATGGCCTTAAATCCTGGTCTGAATCTAGGCTCCCTTGCTCACCTTTCCCAGCCTGCTGCCCCAACCCCGATCGTGGCCCACCAGAAGAGCACAAAAACTAACACTGCCGTGGATCCTTCCGAACAATTACCCCCCTAGTAGCTCTAAGTAATTTACATGCTTATCTTATTGAACTTAATTGTTGTCTTCTCTTTCTGTTTTGCTAAACTTATGGTACTGCTTGCAGTAGCTGGATTACATTATTTTGAATCGATGCATGTTTTTCTTTAATTATTGCTGCAAACGTATGTTGGTAAATGTAGACTATATGTGTGTTGAGTTTTCCGGAGACCTTTTATAACCCCGAGCTCAGTATGGCTCATTGCGTAGCTTAGACAACATGTGCCATGATAGCGTTTTCGCGGAGAGGTCCCATGGACCCTATTGCGTAGTCTATTCAGACTTGGTCTTTGACCAGTTTGCTAATATACCTAGTACAAAGTATAGACACAGTATGGTCATTGCGTAGCCCATAGGCGTGGCCAATAAGCCCATTCGCGTTTATAGACACTTAGTCTGGACTCAGTATGGTCCGTTGCATAGCCAAGAATGGCGTGGTCATTGACCCATTCGCTGGTTATAAAGATACAACTCACACACATATTGGCGAAAACAATAATCTATATTGAAAAAATTCAAAAGCTTGTCCGTAGATGCCTCAGTAAAAGACCTCCCCGCGCCATCAGATTGGAAAAAGAGCATATCTTTACATCTTGTACATTTTGGCGATACAATTTTAGGTGATTAACATTCCAAGGATTCTTGAGTGCTTGACCTTCTTGATCTGCTAATCTGTACGCGCCATGGTATCCTACTGAAATGACTGAGTACGGGCCTTCCCAATTTGGTCCTAACTTACTACCTGCTCCGCTACCAGAACCCTGAAACACATTCTTTAAGACCAAGTCGCCCTCCTTGAATGATCGTGGCTTCAACCGAGCATTGAAACGTCCTCTCATGAGACTTCGATAGTGCTCTGCTCGGACCCTGGCTTGGTCTTGTCTTTCGTCAATTAGATCCAGAGACGTTGACCTGGCTACAAGATTTGCTTCCTCCTCATAGTGCTGAATCCTATGGCTCGGTACTATGACCTCCGCTGGGATAACTGCTTCAGATCCATATACCAAAGTAAATGGTGTATCACCTGTTGTAGAGCACGAGGTAGTCCTATAAGCCCATAGAACCTCTGCTAACTTGTCTGGGCATTTTCCCTTAGCTCCTTCCAACTTTTTATTTAGCCCTTCTAACAACGTTCTGTTAGTCACTTCGACCTGCCAGTTTTCCTGAGGGTAATAAGGGGTGGAAAAATGCTGGAGAATCCCATATCGTTTATAGAAGTTTGTAAGGACCGAGTTTTGAAATTGAGGCTCGTTGTCTGTCATTAAAATTTGTGGAATCCCATATCGAGTCAAAATTTGATTATGTATGAAATCACATACCTCTTGAGCGCGGTTTCTAAACAGAGCTTTAGCTTCAACCCATTTTAAAAAATAATCGGCTGCCAAGATGAGAAACTGTCGCTTGCCTGTGGCCATTGGCAGAGGTCCTACCAAATCTATTCATCACTTATCAAACGGACATGAGACAAGAATGTTTTGCATGGGCTCGCTCGGTCAATGCAATATGAGATTCTCAGCATCATTCGCTAGCTCTAGCCAGTAATACCCAGCGAGAAGAAAACGTCGAATCAACGTTCGGTGTCCACAATGAGCTTCTGCTTCTCCTGAATGTAGATCTTCCAACACAACATTAGCTTCATTTCGATCAAGACAATGGAACAAAGGTCTAGTTGAGCTCTTCTTGTATAAAATATCATCGAGAACACAATACTTAGCTGCTCTGATTTGAAATACACAAGCCTCACTTTTACTTGCACGCAACGTTCCTTGATTAAAGTAGTGGAGGTATGGAGTCCGTCAATCATCATCGTTAATAAATGAATTAACCATAGCAACCGTTGAAATTAGCTCTGTCGCAGGGAGTTGCTGGATTAAAATTGTTGGATGCTCTTCTGCAGCTGCTGTCTTCGCCAAAATGTCGGCTGCCGAATTATCTCTTCAAAGGATCTGTTCATAAGAAACGTTAGTAAATTTGGACTCATATTCCTTGAGAATTACGAGATAATCCTTGATGCCATCTTGTTTGACATCATAAAGACCGCGTGCCTGATTCACCACCAACTGAGAATCAGATCTGATTTTGATAGCTCGAGCTCCACATATTAAAGAAAACTTCATGCCACAAAGGGCAGCTTCATATTCCGCATCATTATTTGTAAATGGAAATTAAAACGCACTGCCTGCTCGATCTCCTCTCATGTAGGAGTTCTGAGTACAATACCTGCACCTCCTCCCGTTGTCGAACATGCACCATCAACTTCAATAATCCACTGATCGAGCTCGACCATTTCTTCGTCATCTATCTCATCATGATCTTCCCTTGACAAGCTGAACTCAGCTAAAAAATCCGCAATTGCTTGTCCTTTTATAGCTACACGTGGCTCAAAACGAATGTCATATTCCCCAAGCTCGATGCTCAATTTAGTTAACCTACAAAAAATATTAGGTTTTTGCAACACAGTTAGCAAAGGATCTGCTGTTCGCACCGTGATAGCATGCCCTTGAATATATGGTCTCATTCTCCGAACTGCAACAACCAAGCTTAAGAAAAAAATTTCAAGGTTTAGATACCATTCTCTGGCCACTGTTTCCCCTTTTGATCGCGCACGAGAACCGAACTCACAGAAAAAGGTGATACTGCTAAGTACATAAATAACGGCTCCTCTGGTGTAGGGGCAGACAAAATCTCAGGAGATGTAAGGTATTTCTTCAGGCTATCAAAAGCCTTGTCGCACTCTTCTGTCCATGCGAATTTCTTAGCACCCCGCAACACTTCAAAAAAGGGATGAATTTTATTTGAAGCTCGTGAGATGAACCTTGAAAGAGCTGCTAACCGCCCTGTAAGACCTTGGACTTCCTTGAAATTATTTTGTGGTTCAATTTGAAAAATTACGCTTAATTGAACTGGATGTGCCTCAATGCCCTGCTGACTTACCACGTAGCCTAGGAATTTGCCCTTGGCCACACCAAAAGAATATTTTTCGGGTTAAGCTTAAGATTATACTTGCGTAATAAATTAAAAAAAATCTGTAAGGTACTAAAGTGCTGCTCCTCTTCATGTGTTTTAATAATCATGTCATCAATGTACGCTTCCAAATGCTGCCCCAAATAATAGCCTTAAAACAAAATCGAATAAAAATTTGTAAGGAGAATCCCATATCGTTTACAGAAGTTTGTAAGGACCGAGTTTTGAAATTGAGGCTCGTTGTCTGTCATTAAAATTTGTGGAATCCCATATCGAGTCAAAATTTGATTATGTATGAAATCACATACCTCTTGAGCGCGGTTTCTAAACAGAGCTTTAGCTTCAACCCATTTTAAAAAATAATCGGCTGCCACGATGAGAAACTGTCGCTTGCCTGTGGCAATTGGCAGAGGTCCTACCAAATCTATTCCTCACTTATCAAACGGACATGAGACAAGAATGTTTTGCATGGGCTCGCTCGGTCAATGCAATATGAGATTCTCAGCATCATTCGCTAGCTCAGGCCAGTAATACCCAGCGAGAAGAAAACGTCGAATCAACGTTCGGTGTCCACAATGAGCTTCTGCTTCTCCTGAATGTAGATCTTCCAACACAGCATTAGCTTCATTTCGATCAAGACAATGGAACAAAGGTCTAGTTGAGCTCTTCTTGTATAAAATATCATCGAGAACACAATACTTAGCTGCTCTGATTTGAAATACACAAGCCTCACTTTTACTTGCACGCAACGTTCCTTGATTAAAGTAGTGGAGGTATGGAGTCCGTCAATCATCATCGTTAATAAATGAATTAACCATAGCAACCGTTGAAATTAGCTCTGTCGCAGGGAGTTGCTGGATTAAAATTGTTGGATGCTCTTCTGCAGCTGCTGTCTTCGCCAAAATGTCGGCTGCCGAATTATCTCTTCAAAGGATCTGTTCATAAGAAACGTTAGTAAATTTGGACTCATATTCCTTGAGAATTACGAGATAATCCTTGATACCATCTTGTTTGACATCATAAAGACCGCGTGCCTGATTCACCACCAACTGAGAATCAGATCTGATTTTGATAGCTCGAGCTCCACATATTAAAGAAAACTTCATGCCACAAAGGGCAGCTTCATATTCCGCATCATTATTTGTAAATGGAAATTAAAACGCACTGCCTGCTCGATCTCCTCTCATGTAGGAGTTCTGAGTACAATACCTGCACCTCCTCCTGTTGTCGAACATGCACCATCAACTTCAATAATCCACTGATCGAGCTCGACCATTTCTTCGTCATCTATCTCATCATGATCTTCCCTTGACAAGCTGAACTCAGCTAAAAAATCCGCAATTGCTTGTCCTTTTATAGCTACACGTGGCTCAAAACGAATGTCATATTCCCCAAGCTCGATGCTCAATTTAGTTAACCTACAAAAAATATTAGGTTTTTGCAACACAGTTAGCAAAGGATCTGCTGTTCGCACCGTGATAGCATGCCCTTGAATATATGGTCTCATTCTCCGAACTGCAACAACCAAGCTTAAGAAAAAAATTTCAAGGTTTAGATACCATTCTCTGGCCACTGTTTCCCCTTTTGATCGCGCACGAGAACCGAACTCACAGAAAAAGGTGATACTGCTAAGTACATAAATAACGGCTCCTCTGGTGTAGGGGCAGACAAAATCTCAGGAGATGTAAGGTATTTCTTCAGGCTATCAAAAGCCTTGTCGCACTCTTCTGTCCATGCGAATTTCTTAGCACCCCGCAACACTTCAAAAAAGGGATGAATTTTATTTGAAGCTCGTGAGATGAACCTTGAAAGAGCTGCTAACCGCCCTGTAAGACCTTGGACTTCCTTGAAATTATTTGGTGGTTCAATTTGAAAAATTACGCTTAACTGAACTGGATGTGCCTCAATGCCCTGCTGACTTACCACGTAGCCTAGGAATTTGCCCTTGGCCACACCAAAAGAATATTTTTCGGGTTAAGCCTAAGATTATACTTGCGTAATAAATCAAAAAAAATCTGTAAGGTACTAAAGTGCTGCTCCTCTTCATGTGTTTTAATAATCATGTCATCAATGTACGCTTCCAAATGCTGCCCCAAATAATCTTGAAAAATGTGATTAACTAGCCTTTGGTAAGTTGATCCCGCATTCTTCAGTCCAAATGGCATGACCGTATAACAATAAAGGCCTCGCTCGGTTTGAAAAGCTGTGTGCTATTGATCAGACGGGTGCATGCGAATCTGATTATATCCTGAATATGCATCCATAAAAGAAAGAAATTTGCAACCTGAAGCTGAATCAACGAGCTGATCTATCCTTGGTAATGGGAATGCATCTTTAGGACATGTTTGGTTCAAATCAGTAAAATCCACACACATTCTCCATTGTCCGCTTTTCTTTTTAACTAAAACCGGATTAGCTATCGAAACCGGATACCTTGAATTTTGAATGTGCCGCAACTGAGTGAGCTTGGTGACCTCGGCTAATATAGCGGCCTGCTTCTCAACCAAAAATGCTCTATGTTTCTGTCGTACTGGTTTAGCACAAGGATTGATAGCCAATTCATGGCTTATAATTGTAGGACTTACTCGTGAAACATCAGCTTCCTCGCAAACAAATACATCTAATTCTTTGCTAATAAATCCATAAATCGTACATTTGAATCTAAAGTCAGTTCATTCCCCAGTTGAAGCACTCTATTAGCAACTATGACCGTGTCCACTGTTGTAACATCCGTTGTGGGTGAATCCTCATTTTCTCGTGGATCATCCACTGGTTCTGGCGAGGTAAGACCTATCGTTGCTGGAACAATGTCCCATCCACCATTTATTTTTTATTGGATAGGTTTTAAGGGATCCGACGCGATTGCATAACAAGTTCGCGCGGTCCTCTGGCTGCCTCGAATTATACCTGTCGAACTACCCAATGGATACTTAATAAATTGTCGATACGTGTATGGCGTTGCTTCCATCCTATGCATCCATGGTCGTCCAATGATCACATAATAAGGACTCGACGCGTCGGAGATAAAAAATAACGTCTTCAATTCTTTCTTTGTAGCTCCATGACCGACTGTAACCACCATTTCTACCTCCCCAACATACTGTGAAGATTTTCCTTCGTATCCTACCAATGTTCGTTGAGTAGGTCGATATGGTGGAACATTCCGCATGCGATCAAAACTTCCTTTGAAGATCATATTTCTCGAGCTTCCTTCATCGACCAATACTTTTGTTACCATTACTCATCCAATGTCCAAGTGAACAGTTAAGGCATCTTCATGGGGTAAACTTACACCTCTGAGATCATCATCATTGGAAGTGAGATCGGAGACCGGGTCTCTGTAGTTTTGATAGGAATTTTCATCTATCTCCTAAACATCGAACTCATTTTTAGCCTGTTTATTCTGGGTAGACCCTTGTCACGTAGCCAAACTCCCCCCTGATATGGACAGTAACCACTGTTGCTTGTTAGCTTCCGACCCTTCTCCAATCGCTGGTTTTTCGGTATATGGATTGCGATCTTCCTCACGTTGATCTGGTTGAGTTCGTTTTATATATTGAATCAACTCACCATTGTCTATCAAGTGCTGTATTTCGTCCTTTAGCTGCCAGTATTCATCAGTCGAGTGCCCATGGTCATGATGATACGCACAATATACCTATTAGATCGCTTAAACCCAGGCGCACTCATTTTTGCGGATCTTGGTAACTCGCACGCCTCTTTGTTCGGTCATAAATTATTGAAATAACCTCTGTTAATGGAGTGAAACGTCTATTTGGTTGATCGAGCTGTTGAGGTCTTCGATTGTAGTCCCTCCTCGGTTTGTCTTCAGTCTTTTTCGTTCTGATCCACCATCTTTGATCTCTGGCTCACGCCGCTTAGGTGACGTTCCTCTTCTAGCATCTTCAACTCTGATAAAAGTGTCCGCTCTTGCAAGCAGATCTTCCATGTTTTCAGTTGGGAACCTAATGAGATCCGCATATTGTTCCCCTTTGGTCTCGAGCCCTCGTTTTAAAGAATCCACCATCATATTCTCGGCTAGATCTGGTAAAGCATTCATGGCATGAACAAATCGTCTAACATGACTTTTGAGAGACTCACCTCGACGCTCATAAAGATCCATGATGGAATCCCAGTCGCTCTTGAGTTCCTTGTTGCCCACGAACCTCTCCCTGAATGCTTTCCATAGTCTAGCAAAATCATAGATTGACCCTTTCGGCAGGCTACTAAACCAATCCATATCGTTACCCTTAAGGGTCACAGATAGTGCTCGGCAAAGCATTGCATCGTCAGCATTGAAAGCCATCATCATGTTTCTAAACTGTTCTAAGTGCCTCTCTGGATCCCCTGTTCTATCATAAACTTCCATCCTGAATGGATCAAATTTCCTCGAGAGTTGGACTTCTAGGATTTTCTCTGAAAATAGCGATTCCTTCAATATGTAGGTTGATAACTTCGGGCGGATCCGATTGTAACGAAGGTCCTCGTCCTCTCAGGCTCGTTTGGTAGACGTCTGTTTGACCTCATCACGTGGTCCTCTATTATGATTTTTCCCCCGCTCTCACCTGCACCTTCTTGTTTGTCGTCTCTTTTGGAAGAACAACCAGTCATGTTGGCCTTGCTCGCCTCTAGTCCTGATGGTTGATGAGTCTTAATCGCACCCTTGATTCTTGCAGTTAGAGCATGAATAACGTCATTCATACCTGCCATGGTAGCATGCATAGCTTGCTCTCTAGCGTCGCGTTCAAACACTCTTTCCAGCTGCTCTTCTTGCAGATTCTAGAGTCGTTGTTCCAGTTGGAGAACCGCCGAGTCATTCACCAGTATAGTTTTGGCAGCTCTGTGAGCCCCCAACGTATTGTCAGTTTGATGAGGATGTCTCTCTTCCCTGGGAGTAACGCCTGACTGGACCAGATGTCCATCTGTCACCACCGTTGATTAGGGTATCAGAGGATTGACCTCTTAAGGAATCGTTGGATCGAGACGACTTACGGTTCTCCTCCGATGCGTTGTTGTTTCGCTAGTTTCCTGATTCTCTCTCTCAATTCCAAACCTAGTGACCACCATGGTGATTGGTTAAAAAGTTCATACAGACAACGCCAAATTTGTTAAGGAACTAACAAGTTATACCACGGTAAGTCTATAGTTTTTCTAGTCAAGAAAGAGATCACTTTATTCATCAATGGGTTTTCCCTATTTATAATATACAGACTAGTGGGTAGTTAGATTAGGTTACGCTTTTTGCGCCACTAGCCCACTTAAACCATTATCCATATAACTGTGGAATAAACAACCGTTACCACTGCTATTCCTATAATTGTGGAATAACTAACACGTCTTAAACTCATGGGTGCATGCGTGTGTTTATATTACAAATAAAGGCTTTGAGTGCAATCTATACTTCAATCCGAGTTGAACTCTTCTTTTAAGAAGACCAGAGCTGATCTAATCTGCTGAGCTCGAACTCGAGCTCGAAACCCAGTTTGATCTGTTTTGCTAAGCTCAAACTTACTGATGACGCGCTCAGGTCTTTTCCTTTTACCATATTCCTCGTTTAGTCTATCAACTCTACTATGACGTCATCGAGATCATCCTGATCTTGAATTCAATCGATCAACTCCAATTTGTCGTCATCGAGCTCATCCTGATCTTGAGTTCAGCAACACCGTGCATGATCTTAAGTTTGCTTCATTATCAAGCTGTGTACACCATTGAGCTCAGTCTACTAACGAGCTCAGTATCCTTTTGAGATCATCCCTGTTATCTATCATTAACGTCGACCTGCTGTTGAGCTCATCCACGTTATTTATTATTGACGTTGACCTGCTATTGAGCTCATCTATGCCATAGAACTCGTTCTCTTCTTTACTGCTCATCATAATCCAAACTCTCAGTGCTCCTTGCTCGTGTTCTGGGGAATCCCCCCTTATCACTCTAAACTTTTTTTTAATAAAATTGACGTCTCCGTAAGAATGAGTTTAGAAAAAGTAGAGTAGAAATAACTATGAGAAAAGATAAAAAAGAAAGTGGCAAAACAAAAAGAACAAATTTCTTTGGTAAAAAAACAAATTTTAATCATAGATTTTTTTTATATCACAAACGCATGCGATTATAAATTTTTATATTTTATGTTTTGAACAAGGAAGGGGTTTGGCATGGAAAATAATAGTCTTAAAACAAAGTTGAATAAAAAAATTACAATTTTATAAAAAATATATTATAAGAAAAATATATGACAATGTATAACCTAAAGATGTGTTAGATTTGGTGAGCTTATTACGAGGTAAAGAGAGGAGAGACAACATCAAATCCATAAAAAAAATCTCGTACATATCGAGCGTTCATTACCTAATGGGAGGAACTAAATTGAAAAAGAAATTACATTAGAGTTAAACAAGAAGAGTAGTATATGAAAAGAGTAAAATTACCTCTACCAAATATTGAATGTTTTTTAATACGCGACCCGAGTTTGAAATAACCATAGTTGAATAACCATAGTTGAAAAGTAACCAGTCTTTTTTGTCTATGAAGATTATCGGCCAGACGAAAATCTTGTTAAGAAGGAAAGACACATTAAGATGTGTTTAACTGTTCAAACATAAATTATGTAGACCACCACCTAAAAAGTTGAATATTTCGAGCTTGGGTAAACCACCACCTAAGAACATGAGGATTTCGACCTTTAAAGGAAGAACATTCAAACTATCAGTACCATCTACATTAGACAACATAAAATATATAAGTAAAGAGCATTTGGAAATGATAGAGTCGAAAACATCATTTGTCATTATCTCGTCGTATAGTTTCAAGCTGGTTAAGCAACTAAAACCATCCAATGTAGAAGTGAATATGAACCGCAGTAGGTGTCGGACTCCTAAGAATTCGAACAACAAACAACTGGGGTCCAATTGATACATTTTCCACCTGTAAATTTGAAGCTAATGCAAAATGCAAAATCCCTAAATGCGCTTGTCCAAGAGCTGCAAAATGCAAAATGCAAAATCCATTGATCAATAGATGTAAAGATCTCCAGACTACATACATAACCATGGACCATTGAGCCTAAACCCAAGTAGCATTACATCAGTGAGTAAGTTGGCCATGGCAGTGGTTGGTGTTACGGTTCTCATTCTTTATAGTATGAATTTTAGTCACGATATTCCACCAACTCCACTATCATTTTCAGAACTATTTTTGAGTTTTTGAATTTGAAATTAGAAAATTTTCATTTTTAAATTTAAATAGTCTTTAAATAGTTTCATTTTTAAATTTCGAATTACGAAAATTATACTCTTATAAATGATTTATAAATTAAATCTTAATATCGAAAAAGAGTTAGTTATGATTTTCTTTTTCAAATGATAGATTCTACTTATTATTATTAGAGGTGACTATTTTCATTGATGTTTATTGTTTATCTTCCAAATTTAAGTTTACTTAATTCCAAAATCTTGATTTTTAATTATTAGATAAAAATATTTTATTTGTTTTTTTTATTTTTTTAAAAATAATTTGTTTTGAATACTCCAAAATGGCCTCATTTTTTATTAGACAAAGACTCAAATTTTGTTTGTATTCCACGTGGATAATCATCTTCCTATGATATACTAGATCACTTTTTACTATTAATCTAGGCTTCTGGTGCAAATCAAATATTCTTATTCATGCTATTAATCACATTCAATATCATTAAAATCTAATTCATTCTATTAAACTTAGAAGCGAAAGATTTAATGTTTCTTTATTAGTTCAATTGAAATTGAATTCGATCCAATCTTCTACCGAAAGGATTAATCGGATCCGTTAGTATTATATATATTTTTTTATATAGGATCCATAATTAATCTTATATTTAGTATATGGCTCTTTACCTATTGGTGTAAGAACTTTACCATTAATTTGCAGAAATAATCTTACTTCTTAATCGTAAAATACTTAAACAAATAGCTATATCAAATAAGAGTTCTCTTCATCCGATTTTCAGTGAGGTTAGAAAATAAAAATAAAAATAGAATAAATCCTCTGAACTATTTTAAATAAAATTGACGTCTCCGTAAAAATGAGCTTAGAAAAAGTAGAAGACAAATAACTATGAGAAAGGATAAAAAGAAAGTTGTCAAAACAAAAAGAACAACTTTATTTGGTAGAAAAACAAATTTTACTTTTTGATATTCTTTTATTTATATTTTATGTTTTGAACAAAGAAGGGATTTTCTAGGTTGGACAATAATAACCTTAAAACAAATTCGAATAAAAAATTACAATTTTAGAAAAATATATCATAAGAAAAGCATATGACAATGTATAACGGAAAGGTATGTAAGATTTGGTGAGCTTATTATGAGGTAAATAGAGGAGAGACAAAATCAATAAAGGCAGACACATATCATCAATGGTTTCAATCATTAAATATATCCAGAAAAGTACCAGATCAACCATTAAATTGTACTAGAACCAATAAAGGCAGACACATATCATCAATGGTTTCACTAGTTCACTGGTTATGAAAAGCATGAACTAACAACAATGAATAACATTCATTGCAATACCATACAGAATAATATTGTTGTAGCTTAACCCATGCACATACTTAAATTTGCATACCAAAATCAACAAAACCACATACAAAATGTTTAATAAGAGCCTAAAAATATAAAATTGGATCTGTGATTAAACATAGACATACTGAGTATACAAATGTTGCAGAAGTTGTATGGTTATTACATAAACCATAAAACTAAGTCTTCAGTGCTTAAACAACCCATAACATATAACACCTTAAAAACAAGAACCCATAACTTGTGCATAACATACAACACATTACAAAAAAGGCCCAAAACATGGGCAGTCTACACAAATTACCCTGCAAACTAACAAAAAACTATGCAAGAAAATATTATGGTTGGGTAATGTTAACAACATGGTTACCACTACCTTCCACCGATGTCTGTGAACTACTAGTTGCCACTTTTTTCTTACCCAATTTACCGGTAGATCCACCATAAGCTACTGATACAGACCCACCAATAGATGTTGTAGCACAATGTGTTGTCGCAGCAAAAAAACGAGTGGCAGATGATAAAGGTTCACCTACCCCAGGTTGCTTGAAAAGACCTGCAACTGGTATAGGTAGGTTTCTTTTTCTACCTTTAGCTTTATATTAAGAGCCTCCTTGTACCCTTGCATAATTCAGCTACTTACTCAACCACTATGTGGTGAACTTATGATGTTTTGAGAGGAATATATAGTAGTACCAGCCTGTAATTTAAAATATATTATCAAACTACAAATTTGTAAGATAATGGCCAAAATCACTTTAATAGGTAAAGTATAGGAATCTTACAGGTGGGATAGTGTGCGTGGCCAAAGAGTTGTCCATTCTTTCAAAACAGTGGATCACACTACCCTTCTTACAAACACACCAACCAAAAAAATTATGAATGTAAAAGTTAAAGTAATGATACTACCGAAAAATGGACCACATTGTCCAACTCCAGCAGCGCCACCATAAATATTTATATCTTTGAAAGTAAATTTTGGACCACACTAAGATATACAACTTATATCAGATATTAATGTGTCTTGACTCCCTAAAGAGGCTCCTCAGTACTATTATAAAAAACATCAAAAACAGCAATAAAATCACAAGTAGGTCATTCAACCAACATGTAAACTAAAAAGAAGACTAACACCACAAGCACAAGCATCACAATAAGCATCAAAATAAAATCACAAGCATCACAAACTTACTGGAAATGTAGTAGATCTTGGAGTTTGAGCAGCAGGTGTTGGGGTTATGGCTTCAACTTGTTACAAGGAAGAGACAACATCAACAAATAACAAATCACAAGCATCACATTCATCACAAGTTTCTCACAAATAGGTAACTATAACATTATATTTTATATATATGATGGTATTATAGAAGAATTACTGGTGCATAAAAAGTATTGGTTGTGGAAGTGGCTACACTACAACACTTGCTTGACCAGGAGTACGTGTACACATTCTTCTGTTATGTTTTGCTCTTTCAAGTTGGAACATCGAGGTGTATTGTACTTCCTAGATAACCTTGTCACTCCAAATGTTATGTCTTGCAAAGAAGATTGTAGTCTCTCTGAAGGATCTATCCTCCTAATAGTTTGACGCCTTTATTATACTATCTTAACCGGTGGAGGCTAGACAGACTGCAGAAGGTTCATTGGCCAATGCTGGTATCCATTAATTAGGTTAATTAAATTAGCATAAATGGCCTTTTGTGTAGCCACCCGAAACCACTTAGATACGTAATCCACTGGGTTACCACTAATGAATTAAATACATGCAACAACATGGATACACGGAATGCCAGAGAGCGCCCATTTACGGCAAATACATTCTCATGCATCCAAGTCAACCACAAACTTATACTAGACCCTTCTCTCTTCAATCTGAAACTTTGGTCCGCCTGAAGGAAGTACGTTGCAGTCACCAGGAAGCTTGTAATTATTCGTAAGTTTTTTTTATTAATAGATGGACAAATCGGCGGATCCCACTTTGGTAGCTGGCTGATTTTCTTTACAATCCTACGCACTTTATGCTCCCTTATACCCTCCAAAAAAATTATAATATCTTTAGATCTATAGTCCAAGATAATCGAGTTAAAAGTTTATTCCAAATTTGATGTTTGCATGAAACACTTGTTATCATCTCTGTAATGCGCCATGCTCTACTCAGACGCATGCTTTTGTACTAGCCATTCATGAAAAGAACCATTTCATTTTTTCATATCTTCCATGTGAAAGTCAAGTTTAGGGATGAAGGAAGACAAAGCACAAGCCTAAAAAATATATGTTCCTCTCTGCCATCGAATACCTTCTTCATATTGGCGTATAAATATCAAGAAAAAAATCGATGTTCAACGTTTTGGAACAAATCTTACAAGGCTGGAACAAGCCCCTTTTACTTGTATAAAATCCACGTGAAGCTGCCTTGATTGTGTATGTTAACATCATTTGCTAACAGTTCCTGAAACCACTGTTAGGAAGACCTATTCTCACTCTCAACCAGTACCCAAACAAGAGGATACATTGGTCATTTGCGTCAACAACAACAACAACAAGCAGTTGTCCCCTGGAAGGCGCTTTAAAAAGCAACCATCTACCACAAGAACATTCTTACACCCAACATCAAACCCATTCTTTAACCCCTCTAGACACAAATAAACTCTTTCGAACATCGAATCATTGCATTTCACAGCAACGGTAGACCTTGGATTGGTCCGTATAAGTTCTTCACAATACTTTAGAAGTTTCCTGTATAGAATTCTGTCATCAACCATAATTATATTGAGCGCCCTCGACTTCATACAATAAGCCTTATCTCTAGTGATATTCACTAAATAATCATTGGCCAACTCATCCATCAAACTTTTGACAGACAAGTCGGGATCAGATTTCCGCTGTCTTAAGTAATGTTTTCACTCCACTGCACGTTAATGAATCTTTTAAGGTGAGTGGGAACATACGTATGGTTTTCGTTGAGAGTATTTATCCTCCACGCAGGGGCACAACCTTGGTAAGAATCCCAAATAAACCATTTACATGTTGGCTCGCTACATTTATAACTGCACCACATCTTATCATTCTTGTACACTTTGACACTATGATGTTGTTTAATGCTGTATGCTTTAATGGCCTCTTTAAAAGATTTAGCGGAGCTAAATTCAAGGCCAACTGCCAACTAAAGACACTTCAACTCACTGGGTGTTCTGAAAGTTCTTAACTTTGGCTTGAACTTCCTAGTTCTAGTCCTCCTCGAAGCGGTAGCTTCTTATTCTTCTTCCGTATCAGGACTGGTCAAGTTGTCTGAGCTTACAAATTCCTCCTCCGTACTACACTCGATGTCTAAACTTCCATCGGAATAGACCTCGTCATCGTCACTTTCAGTTGGGCTATATTCAACTGGACATCAATTTATCGGCATTGTCATCGTTGTCACTACAAGACTCACCAGGTTGTGCTGGATAATCCTGGACCTCATCAAATTGCGTTATGTCTACACAAGAAAACAACGAAGCTATCAGGATTTCTAGGCCATCTCTTGCATGTGAACCAACCTCTATGTTACCACAATCACCAGCACCTTCAGCATCCATTGCACCATCCTCTACACCACAGCCATCATATGCACCCCCATCTGCATCACAAGCACCATCAACATCCACTGCACCCTCATATGCATCACCAGCACCATCAGCATCCACTGCACCCCCATCTGCATCACCAGCTCCATCAGTATTCAGTCCACCCCCTCTACACTCTCACCCTCTAAACCACCCTCACATCATCATCGACAGCACCCTCAACACCCTATACCAGCTTCTACACCTTCACCATTTATACTAGCCTCTACACCCTCACCATCTAAACCACCCTCTACACCTTCACCATCTATATTAGCCTCCACATCTGTACCACCTAAACCACCCTCTACACCCTCACCTTCTAAACCACCCTCAACGCCAACATTTACAGCACTCTTTGCACCCTCATTCTCTAGATCAGCCCCCCACATCATCATTTAAAACCTTTACACTCTCACACTGACCCTCTAAACCATCATTTACAACAAAATTCATATTATCCTCTATCCTATTAACATTCACATCAACTGTAACACCAGCCTCTACATCCTCACCATCACCTTTACCATCTAAACCTTTGGTTTCTCCAGAACCTTCAACATTATTATCTGCACCAGTCTTTTTTGGGAAGAACGTATCGTACATTTCATCTATGAATGTTTCAAAAGCCTCACAATAATCAACCTCCACATTATTTTCAACAATATTAGGTGCACCACCATTATTTTCAACGGTATCATTTCTAAGGCATCATTTTCTAAGGCATCATTTTCAACAACATCTTTACCTGACCTAAACTAATATCTATAGGTTCACTCATAAGTACGATGCTACTAGTGCCTTTTACGTCGACTTTAGGTACTGTTTATGGGTTTGTTTTCCTTTTCGTAGGAGACACCATTTCTAAGGGAGGTGTCCTATCTGAATATATGATCACTAACCTGGTTTCATCCAATTTCTAGGTTATTGCGTATGCCTATGCATCACTGTTTATTAGTTGGATTTTCTAACCTCCACCAGAGAGCTTGTAGAAAAACCGAAAGTGGCCACCAGTTCCAGGTGTATTGGTCAATGAGTGAATCTCATGCGGCTCTAAGATATAGAACTTATCTGGGTTGATGAAATCAATAGTCGTTGATTTCCCTCCAAAGTATTTTAGAACCCTTTTTCCTTTAATCTTCCCATCATAATGGTACTCCACAACGAAAAGTGTTTGTTAACACCTGTGATTAAAAAAACAGAAATTAGAACACGCATGAATAAGAAATAAAACTATGAATAAGAAACTGAACAGAAAACATAGAGTATCGTATGAAGCTTACCTTGGTATGAAGTTTTTGCGATTATAGCCCTAACTAAACCCTCGATTCGAAATTGTTAGGGTTCAAAATTTAGACTTCAGTAATTGGATACAGACTTAGGTTTTCAAATAGGGGAAACTAAGATACAAACTTAGGGTTTGAGAGACAATGAATGGCGAGAACAATGAAGTGAGCTCGACAATGAGTGGGTGAGAAAATATGGTTGATGATGGAAAATACGATTTTGGTGTGTCGGTAGAATGATTAAGGGAGAGAGACAGTGAGTGAGTGGGGAGAATAACTATCGTTCTTTAAGCTTACAAGAATAGAATTAAGGAGGGAAAATTTTAGGGTCCTAAGATTGGGGGGAAACATGATTAACGGGTCAGGTCTTATTATTCAATCAATTGGCTATGATGTATTCACGATTGGGTCAGTGAATTATTTTGGTAAAATATAAAAGGGTTAGGGTTAGCATAAATCATAAGTGGGTCTAAATAATAAACGTGTCGGGTCATTTTTATTCAATAGGCCCAGTTATTTAAAAGGTATAAAGGGTTAAAGTTAAGGTTAAAAAGTGAGTAAGTAAATAGTTTGGGGTAAAAAGTAAAGATGGTAAATCGATTTGAGTAAACAATTAAAGTAAAAATAAAAAGTTAAAACAAAAAGGTAAAACTATTAACCATGGGTCTTTTGGTAGGATTTAAGGGGTGACCGTATATGCAACAAGCACAAGTACATTAGGGTGACATGTGTCAACCTCCTATCGATTTGCACGTGCCAGTGACCCAAAATGCAACAATTTGAAAAAACTGTGACTCGTTTTGGGGACGCATGAATCTTGGTAGCACAAATGCAACAGGTGTCGAACACCGGTGACTTGACAAGATTTTTATCCAATATGTAAATTAACTTATCGAAAATTAGCAATAGAGTATCAATCAAAAATAGCAATAGAGTATTTACATGTGATGACCTCCGATGATCTGAAATGTCATTATTTTTGAAATATTACTATAGTCTTAAATTAAGTCATTCCAAGCGAGGGTGATCTCAAGAGGATAGAAGTTCTCTCCAAGATCCTCTTTCTTGAATCTCAAGAAAGCTCTTTGTTTTCTTCTCTTCATTGAATTGCCTAATCCAATAGCTTGATCTCTTCTCCATCTGTAACCAATATTCTCCCATCAATACCATTGTTTTTTTCCTTCTTCCTCATGTTGTAGTCTAGTGGCTTCCTGTTTCCTGCTTCATTTTATCTATCAACATAAAAAAATCACAGTTTGCAAAATGGAGTTCTCTCGAACTCTGAATTCCTATAATTGTATTCAACTACCAATCATAAGGAAGACTGTCAAGGAAATATGCAGCCAAACAAATCTTACGCATATCTGTTTTCTAAAACAAATGATTTTCCCCATTATTTGTCAAATATAAAAGAAACCAAATCTCACTACAATTCACCAAACAAGATAAAGAGAGACTATTGGCATCTACAAAATTCACCTTAGTTGGCAAATTCTATGCAGGTATACCAAAGAAACAACTTTTAACAAAAAAAAATCAATGATCGTAGGTTCACTAGTGATTACAATCTCTCAAACTGGACACTCACGACATCCTGATAGAATTTTCTTAAAGGAAGACTTAAGCAAGATATGGTTTTGAAATGTATGGACTATATGCTCTTCTTTGATGAGAATCCTTAAATGGACTCTCTGCTTCAACCCATGAATTAAAAGCCCCATTACTCATATCTGGATAAGGGTCTCAAAAGTCCCAAAGTATATGTATAATGAGGCTATGATTCTATCTAGTATTTCTCATATAGGCAACCCCATTAAATCCTAGATTCTTGAGAAAAATAGGGCTTTATATAACGCTTGATACGTTTGGGTGGAAATGGACATAACATAGAACCTCTAACATAATATATGGATTGGATTCGGTGATAATGAGGGTTGTTGGCTAGATATTAGCTAGAAAAGCATCACACCCCTATCAATATTGCTCAAGAAGTTGAAGACAAGACAGAAACTGATTCTGAATCTCTTAAAGAGCCAGAACCTCCAAATCATAAGCCTCAAAGGATTAAATCCATCGTATCCAAGCCTCTGCCTCCTTCTAACTCTACAAAACAACAAGACCCAAATGAACCTACTGTCAAACCACACGAACCAAATGAGCCTACTGTCAAACCACAAAATTTAAGCACTGTTCAATCAATACACCCAAAACAATCATGTAGTGATCAACCTACTTAAGAAATGTTTAGAAAAGCCTATCTTTTAGACAACTGTGATCCTCGTTACCAACCTGAACCAATAGCCAATCATGATGAAATAATTGAGACATTGAAATCCCTTGATTACGAATATAATCTTTCATCTCCAATAGACTCTGAAACCTTTTACTCTGGCAACCATACCCAAAATCAAAACAATATTGGCAGTTATCCAGGTACCCTCACCCTTAAAAAGAAAGAAGTTGACACCACCTTTCAAAACCTACTCAACAAAAAGATCAATTTAGCTAGAAGAAATGAGAAGTAAATCTGAATTGAGAATAGAAGATTAAATCTGGATTAAGATTAGAGGTTAAATTTTTATCATGAATCACGGGTTAAATCCAAACATATAATCAAGGTTGAAATATGAATCAAGAATAATAGATTGAAAACGAATTGAGAGTCATATGTTAAACCAGAACTGAGAATCATGTGTTAAATCTAAAATCAGAATCTTGGGTGAAACGTAAATCATATATTAAATCCAAACTAATAATCAAATATTAAATACGACCAGATAATAATATGTTAAATTCGAATTGAGAATTTTGGGTTAAATATGAGCCAAGAATCATGGGTTAAATACGATTATGTGTTAAATTCGAATAGAGAATTATATGTTATATCCAAACTGGCAATCATTTGTTAAATCTGAATCAAGGGTTAAATACGAACTTAAAATCGTGTGTTTAATACAAACTTATAATAAAGGATAAAATATGAATCATGAATAATGAATAATGAGTTAATATGAATTGAGAATCATGTGTTTAATCTGAACTAAGAACCATATGTTAAATATGAATCACAAATCGTGTGTTGAATCCAGACTAAAAATTAAGGGTTAAATACGAATAAAAAGTCATATGTTAAATTCAAATTTGGAATCAAATGTAAAATACAAATCATTAGTAATGGATTAAATGTGAACTAAGAGTCATAGATTAAATGTGAATGAAGAATTATGTGTTAAATACGAACTCATAATAATGTTAAATCCAAACTGAGAATCATGGGTTCAACGCGAATCACGAATCATTGTTAAATCTAACTGAGAATTACATGTTAAAGTCAAAGTGAGAAATATGTAGTAAATTTGAATTAAGGATTATAAGTTAAATCTAAAATGAGTATCATGGGATAAACACGGTTCATAAAACAGGTGTTAAATCTGAACTAAGAATCAAAGGTTGAATATGTATAGTGAATCATGTGTTAAATTTGAACTAATAATCAACGGTAAAATATGAATCACGAATAATGGATTAAATGTGAATTGAGTATAATGAGTTAAATGTGAATCACAAATCAAGTGTTAACTCCGAATTGACAATCAATGATTAAATGTGAACTAAGAATTCTTTGTTAAATTCAAATTGAGAATCATGAGTTAAATGTGGACTAATAACCGTGAGTTAAATGTAGATTGATAATCATGAGTTAAATACAAACTGTGAATTATATGTTAGATCACAGTTGAAAATTATGAGTTAAATGCAAAGTGATAATCAAAGGGTTAAATCCGAACTACAACCCATGACTTAAATGTGAAGTGAGAATCATTGGTTAAATGTGAACTAAGAATCATGTGTTAAATATGAACTGATAATCATTTATTATTTCCAAACTCCGAATCATGAGTTAATAACGAATTATATGTTAAATCCAAACTTAAAATCAAGGGCTAAATGCAAATTGTAAATCATGTGTTAAATCTAAACTGAGAATCATGGATTAAACGTAAATCATGAATCTCATATTAGATTTAAACTCAAAATTAAGGGTTAAATAGAAATTGAGAATTATGTGTTAAATCTGAACTCAGAATCATGAGTTAAATACAAATTAAGACTCATGGGTTAAATACGAACTACGAATCATTTATAAAACATGCATTGAGAATCAAGTGTTAAATTCAAATCATAAATCATGGGTTAAATCTGAACATATAATCAAGGTTAAAATGTG
Source organism: Limnanthes douglasii subsp. nivea (assembly GCA_036936605.1). Classification (NCBI taxonomy): domain Eukaryota; kingdom Viridiplantae; phylum Streptophyta; class Magnoliopsida; order Brassicales; family Limnanthaceae; genus Limnanthes; species Limnanthes douglasii. Next base: position 14,843,577 of record JAUPFV010000003.1, on the reverse strand, counting down.
AATAACGAATAATGAATTAAACTGAATTATGGTATATTAAACCGAACTCATAATGATGTGTTATATCTAAACCATGAATCAAATGTTCAATTCGAACGGCTAATCATGTCTTAAATCCAAATTATGTGTTAAATTCAAACAAAATATTATGGATTAAATAGGAATCATGAAACAAATATATCTTTTAAATCACATATAAATCTGTATCTTGATTTAAAAAATAAATGATTTTTTATTAAATTTGTTAATTTATTAATTAAAATCGTAAAAGAAAAATAATATAAGATAAGGTATTATTTATGTGGGAACGACTTAAATATGGTTAATTGATTTAACTTTATATATATACTTGTTTATTTTAGAATCAACCAGAATTCTTAAAGGTAGGTTTGAATTCTTCAAACTAGATAAATGAAATGTAAACAATAGGAACAAATAAAATTAAACCCTTAAGTATAAAAATTTTATTTTTATTTTTATTTTTATTTTCCAAAGCAGTTCATTTATATTTGATAATCTCTTTTGAGAAATTTACAATTTAAAAAATTTAAGACCCACAAAAAAACAGTTTTTTTTTAATTGAAAAGTTCGTATCTTTTTAACCGTAACTTGAAAAAACCCAGAAATACCATTGGTTTTGTATTTTTAAGACAAACAAAATTAGTATCACTTATAATATGTTTTGAATTTGTTTTTAAAAATTATATATTTTACACAGGTCTTTGAGTATATGGTTTCACATCTTGTAGGTTGCATCTCACATCTATCATAGTCCTGAATTCACATCTATCAGTATAAAATTTAGACAGCTTTTGCATCTAGCAAAACAAAGAAGATTTCGCATCTTCTTCGTTTACACTATAAATTTAAAATATTTAAAAGTCCGTATCTTTTAAACTGCAACTTGGAAAAAAATCCGGAAATACTATTGGTTCCGCTTTTTTAAGACGAACAAAACTAGTACATCATGATATGTTTTGAATAATAAAAAAAAATTAGACAGGTTTCTCAGTATATAGTTTCACATCTAGTGGGCTAGTTTCGCATCTATCATATATCATTGTGGACCTGTATTCACATTTAGCAGTACAAAATTTAAACAGTTTTCACATCTAGAAAAACAAAGAAGGTTTCGTATCTAGGAAAACAAAGAAGGTTTCACATCTTCTTCGTTTACAGTAAAAGTTTAAAAAAATTATAAGTTTGTATCATTTAAACCGTAACTCGAAAAAAAAACCAAAAATACCATTGGTTTTGTTTTTTTAAGACGAACAACACTAGTACCACTCATGATATGTTTTGAATTTTTAATTTTTTTACACAGGTTTCTTAGTATATGGTTTCACGAGTTGGTTCCGCATCTAGGATCTATCATAGTGAACCTGAATTCGCATCTAGCAGTACAAAATTTAAACAAGTTTCGTATCTATCAAAACAAAGAAGGTTTAACATCTAGTAAAACAAAGAATGTTTTGCATCTTCTTCGTTTACACTATAAATTTAAAAAAAAATTAAAATTTTGTATCTTTTAAACCAAAACTCGGAATTTTTTTAAAAATACCATTAATTTTTTTAAAAACTAACAAAATTAGTACCACTCATAATATGTTTTGGATTTAATTTTTTTAAGATATTAATTTGTTAAAAAGGGTTTCTATTTTAATTTGGCTAAGCATTTTGATAAAGGAGATATTTGAACAACTATTTAAACATTACATTGAGATAATTGCCAATTAGTCAGCTCTCGAAGTTGAAAAAACCCCTCATGTGCATTATTGTTACTCTTAAAGCGTAATGGATGAATTCTCTATATATTATTTAAATTTTATTTTTAGAAATATGAATTGTTCTACCGTTACTCTAATAATATTAGTCTTAAACTGTACTTATCCTATAAATAATAATTTATAATTATTAGGTTTGGATTTAAGAAAAACATATTTTTCACATTTTTTATAAATAATTAAATTATATATTTTGATTAAATTATTACATTGATTAACAATAATTATATAATTATAATTATAAACTAATTATAAATATTTTACTTAAATATAAGGTTAAATGTGAGATATATAATGTTAAATATTCATTAAATTTTAGATTTAAATTTAATATTAAAATATAAATTAATTTTAGTATATTTTTTAAAAAAAATAATAATTTTACTTTATGATATATGAATTAATTTTATAATTTGATTTGAAAAATAAACTAATTAAACTAATTAATCGTTTAATACATTAATTAAAAAAATTAAAAAAGGAAAATATATTATTCACATTTAAATGGTTAAATATCCTTTGAGTAAAACTTTTGCTTCACCTAACGTTACAAGAGCAGTGTATGATTTCTCCATTGTTGTTTGGAATCACAATCCCACCACTTGATTCGCCATTCATCTTCAGTCTCTCTTTCTCAGGCGCAGTCCACTTTAGGTATTCAGCTCTTTTGATTTTGTTGAAATTTAAGGTGCGTCTCAAGCTAGTACTTGCATTCATAGCATTTTTCCAGTGCTTTCTTTTGAGCTTGTTATAAATATCAAGACCAGTAATTACTCTGTTTATATTATAAATGGTTTTGTTAACAGAGTCGTAATCTTCATTGAACTTGGAGTTGTTACGATTCTTCCAAATCATATAACATATAAGAGAAGGAATTAAATGAGTTATATGGACTCTTGATTTAGAAAACCACTATATGAGTTAAAACCATGTATTTCTCTATCTCGATGTTAAATAAATCACTGAAATGTTTCCAGATACTCCATGAGTAAGAACAGTTAACGAAACGATGATTTGTGTCTTCTGAATTTGAACAAAACTGGCATTTGGAAGCGAGACTAACATGTCTTTTCTGCAAATTCGAGTCCGTATAAATATAGTTTTTAAGTAGTTTCCACAAAAGAAAAGAGTACTTCTTGGAGTTAGATTATTCTATATTTTCTTGAATAGACCAGATTTATTGAAATGCTGCCTAATGCTGTTCCATGTACGTTTAGTATTGAACTTGTTGTCCTGTGAAAGTTTCCAAATCATCATGTCATCTTTGTTGTGGTCCATATTAAACTTCTGGATTTGGTTGATTTTATCTTCAGGCATAAACTTCTTCATTAGATCATTTACCCAACAACCATTTTTCCAGTAGGTGTTAACTTTAACATCCAAGTACCAATTGTTATTTTCAGAATGGGTGAAGCTATTTTCTCCATCAATTTTTTTATTTCTCTCATAAATAAAAAGAAACTCCAATTTGTTATTTCCTCCATAAAGGAAATAACATATTTACCTTTTTTTTTATTCTAAACCCATTGATTCTTCAGCAACTCTATCGATTTCTACCACCATCCCAACTATCTCCATCGTATTAACTTATACACATCCAACCAGTCCTATTAGCTTCTCACATCAATCCTCCATAAAGACTAACCATAGCCTAGCCCTTATAAAGACGGTCTCCTCTTCAAGATTTCTCTTCTAATCTTGAAAAACAACAAACCATAGCAAACTACTCGATTTCTCTTTTAATATTGACAAAAAATGACAGTTTCTCTCGAATTCGTCTAAAGTAGAAATCATTCGGTATTTTAAAAAACAACAACACTTAAAAATGCACCATTGTTTATTAAAACAGATGAAATGCACCTAATTCTGAGATGGCATCTCGGAATTAAGTGCGTTTTTAATATAAAAAAACACCTAATTCCGAGGTGCTGTCTCGGAATCACGTGTTTTTTTATAAAAAACAACAACACTTCAAAATTTCTCTTCTAATCTTAAAAAACAACAAACCATAGCCAACTACTCGATTTCTCTTTTAATATTGACAAAACAATGGCAGTTTCTCTCGAATTCGTCTAATGTAGAAATCATTCGTTATTTTAAAAAACAACAACACTTAAAAATGCACCATTGTTTATTAAAACAGATGAAATGCACCTAATTCTGAGATGGCATCTCGGAATTAAGTGCGTTTTTAATATAAAAAACACCTAATTCCGAGGTGCTGTCTCGGAATCACGTGTTTTTTATAATAATAAAAAAACGCACCTAATTCCAAGCTGCCGTCTCATAATCAGGTGTTTTTTCTTGAAAAAAAGCACCTGATTCCTAACTGCTATCTCGGAGTTAGTTGTTTTCCGCTAAAACCTACACATATCGGGATCTTCGTCAATATGTTTTTTTAACAGAGATTCTCAAGTTACATGAATGTAAAAGTAAAAAACAAGATTAAATTATCTTGTTGGTTGATTAGGTGATGTTCTCTGGTGTTAAATCTTTAGTTTGGGTGTCTTCCTCTTCCATGAGTAATCTTTAAGAAATTTGAAGTTTTTTTTTGTTTTTAGGGTTTAATTTTAGAAGTTAAATCAAATATGTTGGATTTAATTTGGATAAATCATGTGATTGTTGATATAAGGGTTTCATAATGGTTAATGGCATGGAGTTATAAATTAGAAGGTAAAATAAGGACAAGATAGTAAAAGCAAGTGATAAAATTTTTTTTTCGTTTTAAAATATGGAGGAAATAGAAAATGTGATGGAGGAAATAGTTTCACCCATTCAGAATTGGAAGATGGTTGTGCCAGTCATCACTCCAGAAGTCTATATCACATTTCCCAAGAAGCCATCTAATGTTGCTTTCTGTAGAATCTTTAACACCTGCAATTCTGTTCCAATTTGAAGAACAATGCTTATTGTAGTTAGACATTAAAAGAGGCATTTGTTTACAGTAAATGTTGTGCATTATATTAGCCCACAAGTTGTCATTTTTCCTGAAGTTAAACCATAATTTCTGAGAGAAGGTGTGCTGGATATCAGATAATTTTCTGATGTTAAGCCCACCTTCCTCAAAAGTCCTACAGATTTTTGACCATGAAGACCAATGAGTACTCTTTTCATTGTAGTTAGCTCTCCAGAAAAATCTATTAAAGATTTTTTCTAATCTTTTAATGATGCAAGAAGGGATTGTAGTGTTTTGCATCCAGAAACAAGGAATGAACATAAGAACAGAGGAGATCAATGTGAGCCTTCCCCCATATGGTAAGTGCTTACTATTCCAGTCATTTATTTTAGCATTTACTTTGTTAAGAATATCATTAAAATTTCTGGAGTAGTTGTTGTTACTGAGAATAACACCAAGATAGTTGGTAGGAAGGTGTTCAGCAGTGAAACCAGTCTGACCTTCAAGCTTGTGGACTCTTGTGTGATTGAGCTTAATTGAGGTAATGATCTTCATCTTTTACTTATTTATAGCCTGACCAGAAATTTCCTAATATCTATTTAGAAATTTACTCAGTAAATCTATTAAAGAGTGCAGACTGTTAGTAAATACAAGAATATCGCCAGCAAAAGCTAAACAAGGGATTATGTAATCTGTTCTAGAGGAGTATGTCCTTTTGTGATTAGAACTAATTAGCTTATAAATACCCATTGGTAAAACTTCTTCCCCTATAACGAAGAGGCTTGGGGACAGGGGATCCCCATTCCTTAACCCTCTTTTGGGGTTGAAATAGCCTAAGACTTCTCCATTAATCAACGTAGATATATTAACATCCTTAATCAACTTTTTTATTAAAGAAACAAAATCATTTGAAAAGCCAAATAAAGACAGAACATTTGTTATAAAGGAGTGGGAATTTCTGTCGAAAGCTTTCGACATGTCCAATTGAATAACAATATTTCGTGTCTTGGGCTTTCTATTTATATCATGAATCATTTATTTTGCAACCATAATGTTTTCATGTATAGATCTTCCTTCAACAAAAGCAGCTTGATTCTTAGAGATAATATGAGCCAATATTCCAGCAAGTCTAGTGTTAATAAGCTTAGACAAAATTCTGTTAAGCATGGAACAGAGGCTTATTGGCCTATAGTTGCTCCAATATATAAGGTTAGTTGATTTAGGAATTAAGCATATGCCAGTAGCAAAAATGCCACTATGTATGTTTTGACCTTTAAGATAAGAGTTAATAGCTAGGCATAGATCATCCTTAATAATTTTTCAACACACTTTATAGAAAAGAATATTGTACCCATCAAGACCTGTTGCACTTGCTTGGCTCATGTTGTTAATAACATGCCCAGATTTCTTTATCATCAGTAGCCTTCAATAGCATAGCGTTCTCCTCTTTAGTGACAATGTTAGGAATGATGTCAAAAATTTCTTCCTTCATAAGCTCATATTATTCCTCTTTGCTATTGTAAGGTTCTTTGGTTAAAGTTTCTTTGAATAAATTAACAGAAAAATTACCAATTTTGTCCTGGTCTAGAATCCAGAAGTTATTCTCCTTAATGCCTTGAATTTTGTTTTCCTCTTCTTTTTAGAGACATAATCATAGAAAGCCTTGGTATTCAGATCAACATCTCTAATCCAGCTATTTTAGCATTTTTGCTTCCAAAAGTCCTCCTCATTCCTTAAAGCTTGAATACAAAGATTGTTTGCATTGTCTAAATCTTCTTTAATATCATGATTTTTATAGTTAAAATATCTTTCCTCTAACATTCTCAACTCTATTTCAGTATCTTTAACCTTGCTGAAAATATCACCAAACTAACTATAATTCTACTCTTTAAGACAAATCTTGAGCTTTTTCATCTTAAACCATAAAATTTGATTAGGCTGCCGATAAATCTTTAAATTCCAGTTGTTTTCTACAACACTTAAGAAATTTTCATCATTTGTCCACATGTTCATGAACTTGAAGCATTTTTTTTGTTATTAGTAATAAAATTGTCATTAAAACTAGCTGTAAAAAGTAGAGAGGCATGGTCAGAACAAGTTCTGACTATGTGAATAACTTGTGTTTTATTGTAGATTTCAGCCCATGTTGTTGGGGTACTTCTTCAGAATTCTTTTCTGCCCGTTTACTTGGTGGTGTTTTAGAAGTGCTCTTCTTTTTAGAAGTGGAAGTTTTCTTCTTCTTTGAAGAAGGTTAACCCTCGACTTCTTTTTCAATTGTAGGAAGACTAGTTTCAGTTGCCTTTCTCTTTATCCTCTTCTACAGCCTCAGATCTTTTGTCGGACTAGCACCAAATGTACTAGCTGTTTTTTTCTCTTTCCCTTTCTTTTTTGTGGGAAGATGGCTATCAGATCTGTTTCTCATAGGAAAAGCCACCTTACCATCAGGTGCTATTAATCTATTTTTACAAATAAATTTATTTTCTTTTTCTCCTTTTATAATCGTTTACCGTAGTTAAAACAAATAATGTATATTATATAATAACGGTACTCCTAAACTATTGACTATATAATATAATATATATTACTATTTATACAACTATTGATTAAATAGATTATTTGACTAAACAAAATAATCTAATTTATATTCTTTGAGGCATGACATATTGCGAGATGGGAAACTAATCTGATGCGTTAGCTCTTTCTATTTTGATGCTGCAAAATGATATCAAGATTTGTTCTATCACAAGGTTAGTTGTTATTCAAGTCTGTGCGGGTTATAGATGTAAGAATATGTGTATACAACTGCGTCAAATCACTATTCAATTGAGTTATATTGTTAATTTATTCATTCGAAATTTCATGGTTCGTATGTACGATGATTATTGTTAAGGCTAAGTTCGATGTGTTGCGAATATTTTGAATAATTGGTAATCATATCAAGTATAAGAGTATAATCTGTGTATATGTTATTATCTAGCAGTTTGTATTGAATAATTTCTCTCTAGGATCTTCATTTCAGAATAACGCAGTTTAAGTTTATCTTTTTGATTTGTTTGGATGCCTTCAGATGTATCTACTCGTTAAGATTTGATGCATTCTAAAGTTTATCAGTTAGTCGTTTGCTTGAATAGTTGTTGGTGTGTTTTTATTTTTAAAATTTACCATATAATATTCTTACAAAATCACCTTTAACCTCTTTTTTATTTTATACTCTCTTCTTTTCATCATCTTGTGCATTCGAAGAGAAAATTTTGAAAATTCATATTTTCTAGAAAAGGGATATCTGAAGTTGTAAAGAGTTCTCAAAAGTTGCAAAGAGGAGAGCTAAACTTCAGAAAATGTGCCTCAAAAGTTATAAAAAGACTAAAAGGTGTCCAAATTGTAAAAAAAACTAATAATTGTATTATGGCACCAACAGAGGGTAGTTTTATAGAATATATAAATATTATGTTTTTAGACCATTAGAGCAGTAACTTAGTATTAGGCTCTAATGGTCCAATAAATATTATGGTCTCCTGACCACAATATTGGAGTATAGCAAATTGTAAAACATAAAGGCTAATTAAGTGAAGAGAATAAAGATTCAGGAAGATCATATAAAAAATGATAACTAAGGGACCTATAAATAATTTTAGTAAATTATATTCGCTAACTATAAATAGGTCCAAACAAATCATTATACATATATGACGACCAATCATATATCTTTTTGTCACTTTTCGTTTTAGTTCTCTCTCTGTAGGTTTTCTCTTGCTTCTCTTTCAAAAACACTGTTTTCTATCATTCAATGGTCAATTAGTCAGCCTGTGGGAAGATCATCACCAACAAATTGTCTGACTCAGTAGTCAGACAAAATATATGCTATAACTCTTAAATTGCAGGACTTGAAGATGTTGAATGGTAAGAATCATTCATTTCTTCTTATATATCTCTATTTATATGAGTAATTATTATATTGGGATGATCAATGGGTTAAGAACCCGGTGATTTATGATATAAAATCAACAGTTGGTATCATATATTTTTATTACTCTGTATTTCAAGATATATACATTCGTTTGAGTTAATCAATAATATAATTTCGCGATCGATTTAGCTTGGGAGAAAACCCTATATTTTAATATTTTCTGATTTGAGACCTAAAAAATGTTTAGGTGATAGAGAATATAAAATCACATGTTCAGAATTGGTGGTGCAATCGAGTGAACATAATTATATATATATATTGTATGTTTCAAATGCAAGATAAATCGTAACATTTAGGACAAAAGATGAATTCAAACAAAATAAATAGAGATTTATCGATTTTTCCTGTGTTAGCTCTGATTATAGGTAAGATCAACGACGAACTACCTTCAGCAGGAATTTCTCCTAGGCAATCCCAAAAAAATTCGAATCATTTTTCCTAGTTGATGTTTTATTTACATGTGGCGGGATGCATTAACTTCATTAAGTGTAACAACAATTAATTCATATTGAGATCATTCATATTGTATATATGCTTATGTTTAAGATGTCTAAAATTATCATGTATCTTTGATAGTATAATAGGATTATCTACTTTGTTTTATAACATATTTAGAACAAGCACCTTTAAGGTTGTCATTTCAGTTCTTATGCCATGTTTGTGTGTTAAGTTATATATTTAAGGTCTTACATCTTTGCAATCTTATTATGTGCACAGTGAGAAGCATCTAGTCATGATAAATGTATGGCCTTTGGTATGAGACGTGATTACCCATTGACGTTAGTACTTGGACTCTGGTATGTACAAGGAGATGTCTTGCATACAAATGGATATTTTGTTTCAGGTTCTAGAGTTTGATTGGTATTCATCTCCATTCAGATATTTAAGAACTTGAAAAAATAATTTACATCCCCGAACTACTTCAGATGCTCAAAGGGTGTTAAAATATAATATGTTAAAATATACAATTCATTAGCATTTGTAAAACTTAAAATACGAGAAATTCATATGCCCATTCTTCAGAACTTCTCTGTTGACCTGGAATCTCACCCCTAATTGAATCCCATAATTGTTTCCGTTTACTATGATTGACTTTAGCTTAGGTTTCATTGGAGTTTCCTGAGTCAGAGTATTTTCATGTGCATGATCTGAATTTGTGAAGTTTGTTTTGTTGTTGTTCATTTTCCTGCAATTTTTTTGTAGATAACCCAGATGATAGCAATTATGACACTAATAAGTAATTTCTCATATATAATTTCTTGCCAATATTCATCTTTTTTACCAAAGCCTATCCAGACTTTGGTAAAAATATCTTTAGATATGTCTAATTCCACTCATACTCTACAACAATCGATTTCAACCCTGTTTTTTGGTCGAACCCATATCGAAAGAGGGTTTCCTATAGCTCTGGCCACTGATCTTATCATATCTTCGTAAAACATATACTCCGGTAGATATGGAAATGAAATCCAAATAGAAGTTATACGAATCTTTATGTTTGTCCGTAGGTTAAAATTATTTTCTCCGATGAATTTATCAAGATCAAACTTCATTGAATTAATACTTATGAGTTTCTTTGATTATTTTGTTAGATCTCATTCTCTATACTCATAATGTGATACGATCTTCGTCCTTCTACCTTATGTGTATCACCAACATCCAATATTGTTACAGATTATCCATGCTCACTGCACTAGTTGGTAAGAAAAAACTGGTGGAAAATCTCAATATTTAGCCTTCAACGATTGCCCGAGACTTAGGCTTAGTTAGTGACAGATTTTGGAAGTAGGTTGAGACAAGAATAAAATTAATATAAAATCAATCACACAACATACAATTTATCCTCATTCAGATTGTGAAGAAACCCTACTTCCACGAGTAACGAATTACTGATTTTATATAAAAGAAATATTACAAGAAACTTCTAAAACGTAAGTTACACAATCGCTCAACTATAGTATGTTTTAAAGCTCTTCAAGCCTATAGAGAGAACTCTCGATTCTCAGTTTCTCTCAGTGTTTATATCTTGAGACAGTTTCTAACTTTATTTCTCCATCTCAAACTTTGTAATCCTCTCTATACAACACCACTACAACACCAAATTTCATACTTCATCTTGATATATATATATATATATATATATATATAACAAAAGATGTCTGTAATAATCATTCCAGACTCACAATAATTGTTCACACAAACAGTTGAGAGGTAGCGATACCAACTACACTAACATTTGTAACTATTGAACATATACTATATTTATAGTTTATCAATCCTTTTAACTTTTACCTGTGTCCAATCAATCCGCAGAATATATGTTGTACATTATTATTTTGATTTAATTAATTGTCCTAATACGTTTTAAAAATAATTTTATTATCACATTTATTTTTAAATATTTATTAAAAAAATAGGCATAATGTCCTAGACTTTTATCATATTTTTACTTTCTCTTATTTTTAAATATATTAAAATTACTAATTCTTTTATCTGATTTTACTTTTTATTCTGATCAAAATACAAATTTGTAGATGAGTAAAAAATTTAAGTAAACTATATAGAATGATAGATAATCGGTATTATTATATTGATAAATAACTGAATTTAATTTTTTATGACCAAATATGTTTATGATTTTTTTTATAAGTTATCCAATATTTTTCTCGATTTTCAGATGATATTTTTCAAATTTTGAATTTGGGTTGTTATTATTTTAGTAGCTGGTCTATTAAATCTATCCATTAATACCTAAAACTACTCTAACTTAAATATCATAGGATTGAACTACATTATTTTTAAAACACAAGTCTTGTCTTGACAAAAATAAATAAATTTTATTCTTATAAATATACTAAATCTCATTTTTTTTAAATAGTAAAAATTGTTTTTAACAATTTATATGAATTTTTTGTATCTGAAAGATACATTAGCTTGCAAATTTAAATCTAATTTAAACAAACAACAATAAAATAAGTTAGATACGATAATATTAAAAATTGTGAAGACTCTGTCATTAATAGAGAGGGTGCACTCCATGATAGTGGAGTCCTTAAAATCTTAACCTCAAAAACTTCTAGTTCGATTGGAAAGAAAAATTCTACAAACCGATCTGCCACAAAATTTTAAAAGTACATACTATACTATAATAAATAAATAAATATATATATTAATATATAAAAAAACAAAGACCCAAAAGAAAATATTTTTGTCTAATAGTAGAAAGAAAATCAAAATTTTGGAATTAAGTAAACTTAAATTTGAAAGAGAAACAGTAAACTTCAACGAAAATAGTCTTCTCTAATAATAATTAGAATTTATCATTTGAAAAAGAAAAGCATAACTAACTCCTTTTCAGTATTAAGATTTAATTTATGAGTCATTTTTAAGAGTGTTATTTTTGTAATTCGAAATTTAAAAATAAAACTATTTGTATGCTATTTTAAATGTAAAATATAAATGGTTTTAGTTTCAAATACAAAAACTGAAAATAGTTCCAAAATGGATAGCCGAGTTTGTGGAATAGATAAGCTCGTGACAAAAAATCATACTATAAAGGATGAGCAACGTAACACCAAATCCATGGTATTATCAACTTACTCATCGATATAATATTGTATATTTTTCTCAAAGTTACCAATTCTTGCTATGGTAGGAACAAATTATTATCTACCAGCATGGCAAATCTCTTTTTTGTTCAAAGGGTAAAAAAATAAAAAATTTCTAACCGCATTTGTGATAAAAAATTCGATTAAAATTTTTGTTTTTTTCCCAAAGAAGGTTGTTTTTTTGTTTTGACGACTTTGTTTCTTTTTTTTTTATCTTTTCTCATAGTTATTTCTACTCTATTTTTTCTGATCTCTTATGGAAACCCCAATTTTATTTTAAATAGTTTAAAAAATTTATTCTAAATTTTTTATTTTACAACCTCACTGAAAATCATTTTCGTACTAAGAATGGACCCACATCAAAAATTCACCGAAATGCCAATTTTAAAGAGCTATATGCGGATTTTAAAGAGCTATATACTATAAAATTAATTGTGGACCCATCAAAAATTTATACAAGGATCCGTTCAATAATTTTAGTAGAAAATTGAACCGAATTAAATTGCAATTCAATTAATAAAAAAAGGTTAAATCTTTCGCTTCAATATTTAATGGAATAAATTAAATTTTAATGATATTCAATATAAAAATATTTGATTTGCACCAAAAGTACATATTAATAGTAAAAAATCATCTAGTATAAGGTAGGAAGATTTTTATCCACATAAATACAAACAAAATTTGACATGTTAACCAATCAAAACCATTCCTTCTCAATTCTTTCATTTATATAAATGCAGCCATTATGGATTATTCAAAACTTAAAAATATAGAGTTGGAGCGAATATTCGAAAATTTGTCTAAGATGATATTTATTAAGCTCATCTTGACTTAGACACCAAAAATTCATACTACAAAAAAAAGGAGCAATGTAACACCAACTCCTGCGATTTTCAACTTACTCACCCATATAACACTATATATTTCTTCAAAGTTACCAATTCTTGTTATGGTAGGAACAACATTATTATTATATACGGAATAGAGAGACAAATGGTATCATTGAAACGTTTTATTTTTAAAAAAAATTAATATAGAGTTTGATGTAGTTGATAACGTTGTTAACAAAATTATTTGTAAGCCCGACCGCATCCAATATATAACTTGATCTCGATTTGCACCAGCGTTGGACACGACAATACTTTTTTGTTTTTGCTGTTGATGTTACATAAGCAGTATTGGTGCTTTGGGCGTATGTTTAGTACTTAAGTAGCATACTGTTAGTCTAGTTAAAACCCTAGTTAAAACCCACACACGTTGAGCTGAATTTCAGTTATGTCTATTTGTCTTATACAATTAAACCTTCCTCCAAATCTCGAAATCCTCACGTTTTTAGGTGGTGGTCAATTTATGTTTAAGCGATTAAACACATTGTCTTATACTTAGATCTTCCTCCAAAGCTCGAAACCTTCAAATTTCTAGGTGGTGGTCAATTTATGTTCAAATCGCTTAAAGGCATTGTCTTATACTAGATCTTCCTCCAAAGCTCGAAACCTTCAAATTTCTAGGTGGTGGTCAATTTATGTTCGAATCCCTTAAAGGCATTGTCTTATACTAGATCTTCCTCCAACTCGAAATCCTCAAGTTTCTAGATAGTGGTCAATTTATGTTAGAACGGTTAAAGACATCTTAATGTGTCTCTCCTAACAAAAGATTTTCCTCCGGTCGATAATTTTCATTGACAAAAAAGACTGGCTACCGGGTATTAAAAGGCATTCAATTTTTGCTAAACATAATTTTACTCTTTATATACTATTCTTCTTGTTTAAGTCTAATGTAATTTATTTTTTAATCTAGTTCCTCCCATTAGGCAATGGATGCTGCTCCATGTTTACGAGATTATTTTTGTGGAGTTGATTTTGTCTCTCTTCTCTTTATCTCGTACTAAGCTCACCAAATTTAATACACCTTTTCATTATGGTACGTTATACATTTCCATATGTTTTTTTTATAATATATTTCTATAATATGGTAATTTTTTATTCAATTTTATTTTTTATTTTAAGGTTATTATTATAATGGCGTTTATGGTATAAAAAAAAATCAATAAAAAAATTGTTTTTTATCAATGAAAATTGTTGTTTTTGTTTTCACAATTTTCTTTTTCATCTTTTCTCATAGTTATTTCTACGGACGAATAACACTCTTATTAGATATAGCTATTTGTGTAAGTATTTTACGATTAAGAAATAACTCCTTCAAACTATTATTTTCAAATTACTGCATTTATTCGAGTGATCCACAAACGACCAAAATCTTCCATATTCGTGTCTTGATGGGCTTAAACCAAAGTTCTTATACAAATGGTAAAGATCCAGATACTTAGATATAAGATTGATGGTGAACCCCATGTCAAAAAATTATACAGAACTAAAGGCTCGACTCAATTCTTTTGAAGATTGGATTGAATTCAATTACAATTCAACTAATAAAAAAACATTAAATCTTTCGCTTCTAAATTTAATCGAATGAATTAGATTTTAATCATATATAATAGAATTAATAGCATGAATAAAAATATTTGATTTGCACCAAAAATATAAATTAGTAGTAAAAATTATCTGATATAAAAATTTAAGTCTTTGTCCCATCAAAACCATTTATTTCTAATTGTTTCTTTTATATAAATCCAACCATCATGGAGTGAAAATGTAGAGTTGGAGCGAACATCCAGAAGCTTGTTCGGAGTTTAATATTTATTAAGCTCATCCTGGCTAAGACACCAAATCTTCTAATTTTGATCACCTGATCAAAGTTGAACCTAGGAGAATATCAACAAATTTCCATATACATAATAGAACTTTGCCTCCAATCTTCCACGCTAATAGCATTTTATATTGGTGGTGCAAAATAAATACAAAAACGAGGTAAATCGAGATAAGACAATTTTTTTAAAGTGTATTTTTACTAAGCGTATAAGTCAGGTGTTTTGTTATCAATATAGATATGGTAACTTCTCAACACATTCTAGTATATTAATAAAAGGTTACCAGGTTATAGATACATATTTTAACTAAAAATAACATTCCAAAAACAATTACCAAGGAAGAAACAACCATACGGATTTTATACTATAGTTTTGGAAGTTGGGATTTTAAAGTCTGAAATATTAATTTTTATTAGTTTTACAAAAACAAAATAAAAATCATCTTCCCACGTAGAATGTAGATAATAAATGTTGGAAGCGGATTTGGGGAACAAAGAAAAGCTCCCATTGTGTTGTATCAAAGAGAGGATACTTATCAAGAGAATCTATCTCATTTGCTTTTCAAATATGGGAGATTAAGACTTCTTTCTTCCCACAATATTCAGGTTGGGTAGTCAAATAAGTCTTTAGTCCGACCATTGTTAACTATATATCTACAAATACATGTAAGTTGGGTAGTCAAATAAGTCTTTAGTCCGGCCACTGTTAAATATATATATCTACAAATACATGTGAAACAACCATCGAAAAAATTGCACTCAAAACATATATAGTGGAGTTTACGCGCAAATTCTGAAGCAATTCAGATAAGAGCAGCAGATCCATATACAGTTAATTAAAACATTGACAATACAACTTGGAGATGATCCATGAAACAATATAGTTAATAGTTTAAATATGATATGTTTTTAACTATGCTTCCATTATATACTTCAAAACCCTAAATGTAAGCGCTCAAATCCAAATTTTAAAACATATATATACTAATATACGCATACAAAAATAAAAAAAAATCTAAGCAACACAAAATACAATAAAAGCTGACCGTTTGTAAAAAACAACTGAGATTTTGAAAAAAAAAAACTGAGATTTGAATCGGCAGAGAGGAAGAAAAATGGAATTTAAACTGTGAGCTCTTGGAAACCGAGCATAGCCGGTTGGTTTCTATCTTTTTAGAAATTCAATGCCTATAGGCTATAGGGATTTAGTTTTATGATTATCCACGATATTAGTTACATTCGAATCAATTAATAGTTGCAATTCATCTCTTATATTTTGTTTATTTTAAATAATTTTTACAATTTTTTTTATTACTTAATCATGTTTAATCATTTAAATATGAATAATATTTTTTTTCTTTTTTTAATTTTAATTAATGTATGGAGCTATTAATTAGTTTTATTAGTTTATTTTTTAAATCAAATTATAAAATTAATTCATATTTCATAAAGTATGATATTTTAAGAATAACAATTATACCAAAATTAATTTATATTTTAATATTAAAATTAGATCTATTATTTAATAAATATTAAAAATAGATCTAAAATTTAATAAATATTAAAAATTATATATATCTCATATTTAACCTTATATTTAAGTAAAATATTTATAATTAATTTACAATTATGTTTATATAATTATTGTCAATCAATTAATAATTTAATCAAAATATATAATTAAAGTACTTATAAAAAATGTGAAAAAAATATATTTTTATAAATCTAAACATAATAATTATAAATCATTATTCATATACAATTTATCACCAAAAAAACAATGCTAGTATCCACTTCAATCTATATTTAAATGACTTAGCTGTTGAGTAATGGTAGCACAATTTTTATTTTTAAAAATAAAATTTAATTAATATAAAGAATTCATCCATTAGAGCAAAAATAATGCACAGTAGAGGTCTTTTCAACTTCGAGAGCCGACTCATTGACAATTATGTGGTATCTCCTCATCAATCATATTAAAACAGAAAATCATTTTGACAAATCAGTCTTAATAAAAAAAATTGAATTGTAATAGTTTTGATTATATTAAGAAAACAAAATCAATAGTATTTCCCTTTTCTTTCAAATTATTGTGAACTTTCAAACTGTGATTAATAGTTGGAATCGGTTACGTTAGAATTAATTAATAGTTGGAATCCCTTTCTTATATTTAGAGATTTTGTTTATTTTAAATAATATTATTAATCAATCATATTTAACATTTTTAAGCAAAGACGATGCTTTTACTAAAAGAAAAAAAGGCTCACCATTAAAACCCTTAAAAATCACGATTACAAAATTAATTAAAATAGTCGCCTTCACAAAATTAAAAGTTTCAGTCCCGCCATTAGAATCTTCTATTTCATAACACCATTGAAGACCCAAAGGCTATCTCAGTTCCAAATTTCCATTGGTAAATATTCCAACAATAAATGCACCCCGTTCAATTCAACTACAGCTTCTACCGATTTGAAAAATTAAACGGATCAAGAATCTGTAACGAATAAATGATTTTGGCACCAATAAAATTGGGGAATTTACTCTGAATTAAGGTTTATGTATCCAAACCTAGATGTTCGAGTAAAGCAATAGCCAATAGTTGATTTATAGCTTTTAAATAAGGAAAACTTATTTGATTTATAACCAATAAGATACCATGGGGATTTCCCTTCAATGATTAATAACAAACCATCCGATTCAATGTCAACTTTGATCTATTTGTTTTTTTTTTCAGGTTATCAATCAAATCTACTATACCTTCACGAAACAGAGGCAAGAAACTGAAATAAATCTGGCCTTGAAGCTGTTAAACCGAAATTTAACTATAAATTTCAAAATCCTGAATTAAATCCTGACAGCATAATGGTGAAAGAAGACTATATTTCTTTTCAATATAATAATGCGGTCAAAGATACTTTAATTTAAGATATAAAAATTACTCTAGTCGGGAAATTTTCTGCAGGTGTTCCTAAAAAATATGTTTTGAATAATTTCCTCAGTTCTTTCAAGTTTAAAGGCAGTTACAGTATGCATATCTGGGACTATCGACACATATTCTTCGAATTTGATTTGAAAAAGGACGTCTGCATATTTTAGGCTAGAAAAGTGTAGAGTTTTGATAATTCGGTTATGAAGCTTCTACGATGGACTCCTGAATTCAGTGTCAAGAAAGAAAGTGATATTGCTTTAATCTGGGTTACAATTGAGAAAATACCAGAATATCTTTATAACTCAAAGATTTTAAATGGTAGCAGCCTCTCTGGGAATTCACTACGAAATCAATATAACAGACAAAAAATTCACTACAAAATCAATATAGCAGACAAAAAAAGAGAGTCTCGTCAAATGCTTGTCACGCTTTAATAAAATTTATGTTCTGAAAAAACTTCATAATCGTATCTGGATTGGATTTGGATCTAACGAAGGATGTTGGTTGAATATTCATTACAATAATCTTCCTGATTACTGTGACTGTTGTTTCATATGGGGCACAAAAAATTGAATTGCAAGAAGAATCAAAATTACAATTATGAGAAGAAGATGGAAAAGGATAGCAACGAAGATAAAACAACAAACAAAACGATGAAGAATTACCAAAGCAAGAACAAGGAAAGAAACAGTATTATGCCAAATCTTGTTTACAGACCTAAGGTGCAATCTATTATAATTCAACAAAATCAGGAAATATAAACTCAGCAAAATGAGATCAATTACAAAGATAAATCCATTGACATCATAAAGTTAAAGGAAAGCAATAAAAATTCATCTACTCCAGAAGATCCAGAAATCATTGGGGGAATTACAAATGTTGGATCAAGGTTACTCTCAGTATGATCTGAATGACCAAGACAAACTTAGCACTGGAAAAAATTCTCTTCAACAAGAAAACATAAGAAGCATCCCTGCCACTCATGTTGGATACATTGCTTATTATCATGATCCTGACTTCAATGTCATCCTGAAAAGAAAGCTTAAATCTCTGAGAAAATTGAAAAAACCCAACAAGGTTATAATCAAGTCTCTAAAATTTTCAGAGAATAACAAAAAACACAAATCATTATCGTATAATGATAAACATACTTAACTGGAATTTGCGTGGTATTCAAAACATTTCAACAGTCAATAGGTTGAATTCAATTATCTACAATGAAAAGATCAAAATGCTTAAAATTTAGGAGCCTATGGTAAAATAAGAGAAGAGAATCGGGATTGTTTCTAAGTTAGGCTTCAACCAATGAAATGACTTCGTTCCTGATTAACCCATTAGTGCAGAGGAGACTCAAGATCTCTATCAAGATATGAATCTGAGGGCCCAAAAAATCCAAAAGTAATTTCAACAAATTGGGAATCAGGTCAGTACTCCTATTCTATACGAAGTGTTGGATTCAGACATTCCACCAAGTAATTCATCCTCTACTCTCATGCTTTATAATCGTCAAAGGTACTTCATCTTTTTGTAAGATCAGATTAATTTTAATGAATTAGTAATTTTCCTTTCTCCACATTCATTTTCCTTATCATAAAAACTCATAAATTTATGAGCAAGTTATTATCACTTAGAATTGCAACATATGTCACAAATGAATTTGAAATTTATCAAATAAAAATATTGCTCTTATAAAATGTTAATATCTCGAATACAACTAGTGTGTTTAAAGAATTTTAACACCTTGAATACACATAGTGCATTTAAATAATGTAGCACATCGAATATGTATATATAGTGCGTTTAAAGAACGTAGCACCTCGAATATATATACTGCATTTAGAGAACGTGTCACCTTAAATATATATAGTGCATTTAGAGAATGTAGCAATTTGAATATGATTGTTTCTTCGAACAGTGCTTATAATAAACGTATACCACTTCAGATTAGCTACTTTTGGTCAACAACTTCAAAGATGATCAGTCTTTAACTATTTACCAAAATAATTAAAATACTTTTATTTTAAACAACCATTGGCCAAAAAATATTTTTATTAATATCTTCAAATATTTACATGACACCTCATTAAAACCTCTATGGGCCAACAAGGTAGGAAAGCGTATGCCAATTATTCAAAATAAAACATTATTCCAAATATAGCTTCATGTGTTGTATATTCTAAGGATGTTGAAGCATCCTCCCATGCTCATCACAAAGGAGATACGTACTCTGCTTTATTTTCTTCATCACCATATAAGGACCCTCCAAATTCAGGGCCATCTTTCCAAGTCGTTTGTCCTTTGTATCGAGGAATACTTTCTTTAAGACTTTATCACCTGCTTTAAAATCTATCATTTCTTATGAGTTCGGATTATTCAGTCACTGCCTACTGAGATATCCGGACAGGGGTAATTCAGACATAAACATACCAAATTCATACATAACCAAATTCAGTCACAATAATTTTTAATTTATTATGCAAGTATAATCTTAAGCTTATTCCGGAAAAAATGTTCTTTTGGTGTGGCTAAGGGAAAACTCTTTCGCTATGTGGTAAGTTAGCAGGGTATTGAGGTAGATCCAGTTCAACTAAGCGCAATTCTGCAGATGGGACCACCGAAGAACGTCAAGGACGTCCAATATCTTACAGGACGATTAGCAGCTCTCTCAAGGTTCATCTCAGGTGCTTCGGACAAAAGTCATCCCTTTTTTGAAGTATTGCGGGATACTAAGAAATTCGCGAGGACAGAAGAGTACGACAAGGCTTTTGATGAGCTGAAGAAATATCTTACATCTCTTGAGATTTTGTCTGCCCCTACACCGGAGAAGCCGTTATTTATGTACTTAGCAGTATCACATTTTTATGTAAGTTCGGTTCTCGTGCGCGATCAAAAGGGAAAACAATGGACAGTGTATTACGCAAGTAAAACGTTGACAGATGCAGAGACAAAATATTTAAACCTTGAAAAATTGGCCTTGAGTTTGGTTGTTGCATCTCGGAGAATGAGATGCAAAAAACGGTTGCAAAAAACATATCCTTCACAAACAGTGTTGCAAAAAATCCTATATTTCTGGAAGGTTAACTAAATGGAGTATCGAGCTCGGGGAATACGACATTCGTTTTGAACTACGCGTAGTTATAAAGGGACAAGCAGTTGCAGACTTCTTAGCAGAGTTCAGTTCGTCAAGGGAAGAGCATGATGAGATAAATGACGAACAAACGGTTGAGCTTAATCAGTGGATTATTGAAGTTGATGGTGCATCTTCAACAACCGGAGGAGGTGCAGGAATTGTAATCAGAACTCCAACAAGAGAGGATATCAAGCAGGCAGTGCACTTTAAATTTCCAGTTACAAATAATGCTGCTGAATATGAAGCTGCCCTTTGTGGTATGAAGTTTGCTTTAATATGTGGAGCTCAAGCTATCAAGATCAAATCTGATTCTCAGTTGGTGGTGAATCAGGCACGGGGTCTTTATGATGTCAAACAAGATGGCATCAAGGAATATCTTGTAATTCTCAAGGAGTATGAGTCCAAATTTACTAATGTTTCTTATGAGCAGATCCCACAAAGAGATAATTCGGCAACTGACACTTTGGCGAAGGTTGCAGCTGCATGAGACCATCCAACAATTTTGCTCCAGCAACTCCTGGCGACAGATTTAATTTCAACGGATGTCACAGTTAATTCAATTATTAAAAATTATGATTGGCAGACTCTATACTTCCACAACTTTAACCAAGGAATGTTTCCTACGAGTAAAAGTGAGGCTCGTGCATTGCAAATCAGAGCAGCTAAATATTGTGTTCTCGATGATATTTTGTATAGGAAAATCTCAACCAGACTTCTGCTCCGTTATCTTGATTGAAGTGAAGCTAAGTTTGTGTTGGAAGATCTACATTCAGGAGAAGCAGGAGCTCATTGCGGACACCGAACGTTGATTCGATGTTTCTTTCTCATTGGGTATTATTGGCATGAGCTTGCGAGTGATGCCGAGAATCTAGTATTGCATTGTCACAAGTGTCAAGATTATTCAAACACGCAGCATAGACCTAGCGAGCGCATGAAAAATATTTATGTCCCATGTCCGTTCGATAAGTTGGGAATATATTTGGTAGGTCCTCTGCCAATGGCCACAAGAAAACGACAGTTTCTCATCGTAGCAGTCGATTATTTTTCGAAATGGGTTGAGGCTAAAGCTTTTTTTAGAACCCGCGCTCAAGAGGTGTGTGATTTTATACATAACCAAATTCTGACCCGATATGAGATTCCACAAATTTTAATGATAGACAACGGGTCTCAATTTCAGAATTCAAGTCCTTACAAACTTCTATAAACGGTATGAGATTCTCTAGCATTTTCCACCCTTTATTACCCTCAGGAAAATGGGCAGGCCGAGGTGACTAATAGAACATTATTAGAGGGGCTAAAGAAAAAGTTTGAGAGAGTTAAGGGAAAATGGCCAGACAAGTTAGCAGAGGTCCTATGGGCTTACAAGACAACCCCGCGCTCCACAACAGGCGATACACCATTTGCTTTGGTATACGAAGCTGAAGCAGTTATCCCAGCTGAGGTCATAGTACCTAACCATAGGATTGAACATTATGAGGAGGAAACAAATCTTATAGCCAGGTCAATGTCTCTAGATTTGATTGATGAAAGACAAGACCAGGCCATGGTCCGATCAGAGCACTATTGAAATCTCATGAGAGGATGTTTCAATGCTCGTTTGAATCTACGATCATTCAAGGAGGGTGATTTGGTTTTGAAGAAGGTGTTTCAGGGTTCTGGTAGCGGAGTAGGTGGAAAGTTAGGGCCAAATTGGGAAGGCCCATATTCAGTCATTTCAGCAGGACACCATGGTATGTACAGATTAGCAGATCAAGAAGGTCGAGCACTCAAACATCCTTGGAATTTGAATCACCTAAAATTGTATCGCCAAAATGTATAAGATGTAAAGATGTGCTCTTTTTCCTCTCTGATGGCGCGGGGAGGTTTTTTTACTGAGGCATCTAAAAACAAGCTTTTGAATCTTTTCAATATAAATCATTATTTTTTGCCAATATGTGTGTGAGTAGTATCTTTATAACCAGCAAATGGGTCAATGACCACGCCATTCTTGGCTACGCAACAGACCATATTGAAGCCAGACTAAGTGTCTATAAACGCGAACGGGCTAATTGGCCAGGCCCATGGGCTACGCAATAACCATACTGTGTCTATACTTGGTACTGGGTATATTGACGAACTGGTCAAAGACCAAGTCTGAATAGACTACGCAATAGGGTCCATAAGACATCTCTGCAAAAATGTTATCATGACACATGTTGTCTAAGCTACACAATGAGCCATACTGACCTCGGGGTTATAAAAGGTGTCCGAAAAACTCAGCACACATATAGTCTAAACTTAGTAATATACATTTGCAGTAATAATTAAGGTAAATAATGCATTGATACGAAATAATACAATCCAGCTACTGCAAGCAGTACCATAAGTTTAACAAAACAAAGAGAGAGAAAACAACAAATTTCAACGAGATAAGTATATATTACTTAGAGCCACTAGGGGGTAGTTGTTCCGAAGGATCCACTGTAGTATTAGTTTTGGTGTTCTTCTGAAGGGACACGATCGGGGTTGGGGCAGAAGGCCAAGAAAGGTGAGCAAGGGAGCTTAGATTCAAACCAGGATTCAAGGCCATCAGTTCTGCAACAGCTTTCTGGTTCTTTGTAGTAATCATGTCTGTTGCAGCTGCGAACAGTTGCGTTTCCCTCTCCTCAACAGTTGCATCTATCTTTTCTTGCCATTGTTGTTGTTTGCACTCGAGCTGCGCACGCCCCTCCTCAACTTCGTTGGTTAATTTGCTCACCTCAGAAGTCAGAATATAAATCTGATCTGCTTGTTTCTCCACCCTACTCTCCTGGTTGTTGGCCCTATCCAGCAGATTAGCATTATGTGTTTGCAGATCGTAATTCCTCTTCAGCAAGTTCTTGTTCTGGTTTAGCACCACCTTATGGTTTTCAGACAAAGCTGTTAGCCGCTGATCATTGCACAACACAGACTCTAGCAGAGACGCAACCGCTTTTTCCAACAGGTCTTTAGCATCTAAGGCTTCATGTTTAGTAGCTTTGGCTGGGGCATAAGCATGCCTCAAGTGGATAACTTCAGCAGTACATAATTTCGAAGAGCCAAAAAACATGGCTTCAGGCCTCCATCTCTCCATGGCATTTACATGAGCAGGAGACATATTTCGATAAACCAAAATAAATGAATGGTGCATCTAAAAACCAGCAATGAGGGTAAATATATATTTATCAAGTCTACAATTTGGTAAATGTATAGGTTAACAAGTTTTACCTCGATCGCTAGCTCTGTTTGTCTCTGCAAGAGCTCTACGTTGGATACTCCATCATAGTAGGACATATTGGGTGTCCTACGTAGCTGCTCGAACATATAAGAGGAGGGATGTGGAACTTGCACCTTTGGGTGCTCCCCTACATGTACCCTTTGTTGGTTCTCCGCAGAGGGAGCTTGAGTTCCCAAGGATGAGCTCAACGCCAGCTGTTGAGCTGATGCTGCATGAGTTGGTGATTGCAACACCAGATCTTTCTCAGCTCCGTGGTCATTTTCTTCAGAGTCAGCTAGGTCAACTATCTCCTTAGCCCTAGGAGGATTTTGTCCTTCACCAAATTCTTTTGTTGATGGGTTAAGAGGATCTGCTCCTTCGTTGGAAGTGGCTTCGATACCATCACCCTCTTCATCTCTTCGTTGAAATCTCCTGGTGGTTAGAGGAATGCCATCAATTACCTTTTGTTTTTTCTTCCTCCTTGTGTCGAGTGCACCAGAGATAGTCTCTTCATCTTTGTTTTCTCTTTTTGTTCGAGAGTTATTTGGCTGAACAGCTGCAGGCACAGGTGGTGCTTCTTTTTCATTTTGCTCGACAGTTTTCTCTTTTTCTTTGCCACCATGATTTCCTCGATCAATTGAGAGAGATGCAGCAGAGGAGAAATCCCCAGGTTCACCAGATTTGCGTGTTACTTGAGATACTGCTAGCCAAACGCCATGACTGTTTTCACGAATTTTTGTTTTCTAAAATCATTTTGAGGCGGTCCATGGTGGCTTTCGAGCCGTTCGCCATCCTGACTCCTTATTCTTCTTCTGTGATGCTGAGCTCATGTATTGGCCACAATCCTGATTGCAGATAGTTGTATCGGGTGGACAATTGTTTGGGGTCTTGTTGCCAGGCTTCAAATGCTAGGCTGCTAACTCTGATTAGAGGATTTATGTAGTTGTCTCGCCTTCCTTCTTTCTACAAGGTTTGGTTTGAGAGTTCACCTGAAGGCACAAAGATATAATAAAGGAGTTCGTTCAAATTGGTACGTTATTAAGAAATAAAAATAAGGCTTACAAGTTTTCTTCCATTTGCGTTCTAGTTGAAGATTTAGGGTAGGGGTGTTGTGTTCCTAGTTACCCGAAACAAAGACAAAGGAATTTTTCCAATTCCTATCAGAAGTGGGTAGTTCAACAATCTTCTTCATCGCTTTAAAATGGGTATAGAAGAAAGGAGTTCTGACTAATTTTGTTATATCAGTGCCCGCAAGAAGGTCTGATAAGAATACTTCAGTGTTTAACACGCGTGAGCAAAGAACTACGCTGAGCAACAGCCTCTAGCCGTTTGCTGACATCTGGGTGGGGCAGATACCCAAGACACTGAAATAATCGCGAATTAGTTCAAGGAGGGGTAATCTAAGTCTCCAGTCAAACAGAGTGGTGAAAAGGAAAGTCTCTGTCTTCTGTGTGTGATAGGGATGTTCTCCTACACCAGGAGCCCTAATGGTTATGTTCTCAGGAATATTGCATCTTTCCATGAGAACAACAATTCCGTCATCAGTTAAATTAGTGTATCTATGAGCTATTTGAGAAAAGTAGTTTTCTAAGTCGTTGACATCTTCTCCTCACTGCCTTTTTGGGTGCCATGGTTTTTCTACAAACTGCAATTAGGGAAGGACATAAATCAGAATGATTGTGATGGTAAGGCCAAGGGATTCGATTTGGGGAATCGTCTAATGATTAAGTTCCTAAACCCTGAATCTAGGGTTATCTCCAGCATTCGACATAAGCAAGTTAGTTAAAATGAAGAATGTTACCTGAATAACTGTTGATGAATAGAGAAGTGAACGCATAGGATTAAGGTTGCAGAGTTTTTCATGAGAAATAAAGCAGGAGATTTGAAGAAATGTGGTTTTTGCAAACAAATGAAGAAGTTATATGAATAATAGAACGTTTTCACATACACATGTGAATTATGATGTTATTACTTGTTTGAAAGTTGTGCAAGAAAACTAAATCTCCAAAAAGTAACTCTAGGAAGCGGTATTGTCAGAAAACCGTCACTTGTCTCGACGACACGTGTCAGAAAGAAACAGACACGAGACGATTCAAATTATTACTATATGGATAAGTAAAGTATTTAATTAAATTTTAATTTACAGGCTTATTAATGTTTTAATAAACCTCTAAACTAGGGGGAGCCCTGATAAGGGGGGATTCCCCAGAACGCGAGCAAGGAGCAATGAGAGTCTGGATCATGAAGAGCAGTGAAGAAGAGAACGAGTTCTAAGGCATGGACGAGCTCAACAGTAGGTCGACGTCAATGATAAAAACCGTTGACGAGCTCAAAGGGACACTGAGCTCGTTAGTGACTGAGCATAATGGCGTATACAGCTTAATAATGGAGCGAACTCAAAAGCATGTGCGGTGTTGCTGAATTCAAGATCAGGATGAGCTCGTCGACATCAGAGAAGAGTTGACCGACTGGACGAGGAGCGTGATAAAATAAAAAGATCTGAGCGCGTCATCAATATGTTCGAGCTTAGCAAAACAACTCAAACCGGGTTTCGTTCATCAACGGGCTCGAGTTCGAGCTCAGCAAATCAGACCAGCTTTGGTTTTGTTTAAAAGAATAGTTCAGCTCGGACTGAAGTGCAGATTGCATTCAGTGCATTTATTTGTAATATAAACACATGTTTTAGCCCATGAGTTAAAACGTGTTAGTTATTCCACAATTATAGGGATAGCGGTTATAATGGTTGTTTCTTCCACAATTATAGGGATAATGGTAAAAGTGGGCTAGTGGCACTAAAAGCGTAACGTAATGTAACTACCCACTAATCTGTATATTATAAATAAGGAAAACCTATTGATGAATAAAGTGATCTCTTTCTTGATTAAAAAACTATAGACTTACCGTGGTAGAACTTGTTAGTTCCTTAACACCACTAAATTATCCACACAGGACAAAACTAAAGAAACACCTAAACACTTTTTGACTAAGCTATGTGCTAATCAGCTTAATAAGTAAATGGGACTTTAAACTCGACCCGGTTTCATAACTTGACCCGAAAGTCCATGGGTCCTTGATTAAGGGTATATATACCCCAACCACTTTCATTAAAAAGAGTAATGAACATTTAATACAACTAGGCTGCTCAAATCTTTCACTACTTAACACCAAAACATTTAATACCCAAAACACTTTACAAAATTATCCTCAGCCCAAAATAAACCTCACCAATTTTCACCTTTGAGTTATATCGACTCCTCATCAAAGTTTGAGAATGAATCATATTCAAATGAGCTCTAACTCTTTTCTCTTCTACCAGGTATAGTTCTCTTCTTTTTGTCTCTTTGTTTACCTCTTCGAAATATTGAAGTGCTCTATAAGAATGTAAAGTAGACTCTGCAAGACTAACATCATCCATACCATATACCAAGGCAAAATGTGTTTCTTAAGTATTCTCTCTAGGAGTTGTATGATAAGTCCACAACACCTATTGCAAATGGTTAGGCCATTTCCTGTAGCACCTGTTAAATTCTTCTTCAAACCCTCTAAATTAGATCTATTAGTCACTTGTACTTTACCATTTTCTCAGGGATGAAAAAGCGTATAAAAATTGTGTTATTCCCCTCAAAGCGCAAAAAGAAGTCAGTTCTCCGTTGTTGAATTGAGGACCATTATCTGTGGTTCAGCCTCAGCCGATTTCAATGGTTCAGCCTCATCCCATTTCCATGGTTCAGCCTCATCCCATTTCAAAAATTAATCCATGTAATACACCACCACAATAACCATTTGACGTCCTTTCGGAGCCATAGGCAATGGCCATACCAAGTGTATTCCCTATTTGTAAAAAAAAGGATAGCTTCGGAAATTAACATAAGTGGTACTGTTGGTTTGTGAATAGAATTAGGAAAACACTGACAAGTACCACATCTTCAAACTAGAAGTTTAACATTATTCATAATTGAAGGCCAGTAATACCTTGCCAACAAAACCCAACGTGTCAAAGACTTGAGACCATAGTGTACTGAACCTTCGCCATGATGCAAATCAGATTAGCTCTCTTGAGATTCTTGTTTTCCTAAACAACGTAGCAACAGTCTACTCAAAGACTTCTTTTATAACACTCAATCCAATATAACATAGTCATGGGATTTATATCTTAATTTTTTAGCCATCTATGGATCTTAACATGCCCATTAGTAAACAATTAAGAATATCAAACCTCCAATCACCTCGGATTATGTTTGGAGTGAAAACTATTTCCTCTTCATATTTACATTGCTCTGATCGTGTCAAAATGGAGGGACTCTCGTGTAATAATATCCAAGGATATTCTTATGTATAAGCAATTATTTCCAAAGAATCATCAACTGTATTATTCCCTCGATTAATATGTTCTATAATTACTTTATCAAACAAAAGATCCAAATTTCGAAGCTCATGCATATACAAAATTAAATGATCATTCTTTGCCTCAGAAACACATATCATATGATTTGTCACTAGTTGTAAAATTGCTTCTAAACGAACCGTTATTACTCCACATATATTAGCAAGTCTAAAACCGGCCAACGCAGCCTCATATTCAGCTTCATTATTTGATGCACGAAAACCAAATCGAATGGCTTCATACATTGCCTCCCCAGAAGGAGCAAATAATTGAACTCCTGGACTACACCATAATATACTAGACCCACAATATTTTTGAACTATCCACATCAAAGTTTCTGGTAAGTTCTCTTTATTTGTCTCCTCATCTGACCGATATGAATGAAATTTGACCAAAAAATCAGCTAAAGCTTGAGCTTTAATAGTTATTTGAGGAGCAAAAATGATGTCAAAATCTCCTAATTCTACTGAGCATTTAGTCATTATACTAGAAATTTCTGGTCGTTGTAACATATTCTTTAGTGGTAAAGAAATTCGAACCACCATGGTGTGAACGTGAAAATAAGGGTGCATTTTCCTACCAACCACCACTAAAGCCATAACCAATTTTTTAAGTTTCAGATACCTTTTCTCCGATGACACCATAGTTTTACTAAGATAATAAAATGGCTTCGAATCTCGTTTGTCTTTATATATCAAAACATCACTTACAGCAAAATCAGACACTAGTATATACAAAAATAGATGCTGTCCAATTTGAGGTTTGGACAAAATTTCTGGTGACAACAACAATTCTTTAATATTTCAAAAAGCTGATTCACAACTTGGTGTCCATTCAAACTCTTTTGGTCTTCGCAACACTTGGAATAAAAGAAAACATTTATCAGAAAACCTTGAAATAAATCGATTAAGACCAGCTAACCTTCCTATCAAGACTTGCACCTCATTTATAGTTTAATATGATGCCATCGAAACCAAAGCCTTTAATTATTTTGGATATGATTCTATCATTTTTCACTAATAATATATCCCAAGATTTTTCTTGATCGAACACCAAAAGTACATTTATCAGGGTTCAGCTTCAAACGAATGACTCTCAAATTTAAAAAAGTCTCCTCTAAATCTTTAAGGTGTTCATCATCTGTGGAACTCTTAACCAACATATCATCAATGTACATCTCCATATTCCTTCCCATCTGAGTATCAAAAACCTTATTGACCAACATTTGATATGTTGCTCCAACATTCTTCAACCTAAATGGCATGACCCTATAACAATGCAATCGTCGATCGGAAATTAATGTAGTAATTTCTTGATCTTTGGGATCCATTTGAATCTGATTGTATCCTGCAAAGGCATCCATAAAAGATAGGATTTTATTTCATGAAGTAGAATCAACCAATTGATCTATTAGAGGCACAAGGAATGGATCCTTAGGACATGCTAAATTCAAATCTATGAAGTCAACACACATTCGCCACTTTGCGTTCTTCTTTTTTACTAACACCAGATTTGCAGTCCATAAAGGATTTATGCCTCCTTAATATATCCGACCCTGGAGAAGATATCCACCTCTTGAACAATAGCCTCTGACTTTTCAATATAATTCGCGCACCTCTAAATAACAGGCTTTATCCTCAGATTTATAGCTAGTTTATGGCATATTATCTCAGATGGAATTGCTATCACATCCTTTGTTTTTCAAGCGAAAACATCCAAATTATCAAACAAAACTGTAACAACTGACCACGCAAAGTAGAAGATAATAATGTTCTTATTCGTAACATCTTCTCATTAGAGAATATATGTTCTTCAGTATCCTCACTCACTTTTAAATAACCCAGGGTTTCCCTCGGATCATCTACTCTCTCCTCATCTGAGGTCAACCCCCCTTGGTTGTTATTCAGTCATTCGATCCTCAGAAGTAGAACCTCGAACCCTGAGTGCAGTCGTGTAACATTCCATGGCTACTTTTCGATCACTTCGAACCACACCCACATGATCTCCAATTACATATTTCAAACATTGGTGAACAGTACACACTACAGGATACATTTTTGAAAGCCAAGATCTCCTAAAAATAACATTTTAACTCGTTGGACATTCAACCACCATGAACAAGACTTAAACTTTCTTTTTAAATGGGTTTTTTCCCAAACACAGTTCACCTTAGAATTCCCCAATCACATGAGTTGTTACACATGTAAACCCAATTATAGTACGATCAGATCGGCAAACTCAGGCCAAGTTACGCATTCTATCATATACAGATTTTAATAACACATTCGCATAACTCATTGTTTCTATCAAAACACTTTGAATTTCAACCCCACATATCTCTGCCCCTATAACATCTAAATCCTCATGAAGGCTAACTATTCCTCACAAATCATCTTCATCGAACAAAATAAAAGAAGTGTCATGTTTGCCATATAAATGCGCCGACATTCTTCCTTCTACATGAGTTGCTAACCTAACAACATGATTTTTCCTCGAACTATTAGCGTTACTAATCATAGAATATCCTTAAAAAAAATTAAAAGAATCAAAGTACTCACAAAAGCTTCAAACTCGTCCTTGTTATACTGGTTCATCCACAACCATCAATATTAACCGATCTGGATTTGTATCCAAATATTCTGAGGCTACATCAAATTCATCACACTTAGAATTTATAATCATCAACGCACTTTATTCCTTCAAATTTGGATTGGTAACTTGTGAATTCGATGTGCTTGGAGCTTTTGATCCACTATTTTACCCTTTAACAAAACCAACCAACTTGTGAGTCTCTATCAAATCTTGTATCTCTTTCTTTAAAGCAATGTAGTCTGCTGTATCATGCCCAATATCATTATGATACTTGCAAAATCTGTTGTTACGCTCTTCTTTTGGTCAGTTTATTGGAGCCATGGGCGGATTTAGAGGGGATATGGTTATGCCCAGGACAACCCTAAATTAGAAAAATAAATTTATTATAGTGGTAAAAATCTCTACTAATATACTTGAGGTCATGAGTTTGAGACCTACTATATGCTATATATATATATATATATATATATATATTTACTTCTTTTTTATATTTTTTATTTTTTATTTTAGTAAGTTTCTCATCTCTCTTTTAAAGAAATTTTACTTCTTTTTATTTACTTGAGTAAGTTGATTCAGTTTACAGTATCTTTCCTAACATCTCAAAAAAAATAACTTCATCATTCATCTAATGATTTTTTATTGGATTTTACTTCAATTTTTCATTCAATAAAGAAGTAAAAAATTTGATTGGGTTTTATTTCAATCTGATTCAACAAAATACTGAAAAAATATGGATTTTTCTTAGCCTATTTGGATTCCGTCAAGGTTTGATTTATATTCATGAATGAATCATGATTGTATATTTCATTGAAGGTCAAGTATACGAATAAACACAAATATTTGCACAAAAGATTTGACAAATTTCCAAAATTACGTAGGTAATATTATTTTACTCGACTAATTTAACGGGTTTTACCAAGAAAATTAATGTCAATAGGATATTTTAGGATATTTTATATCGATTTATTTGCAATATTTTGTATAGAAATAATATTTTGTACTTCAACAAATTATTGTATTGATTTTTTAAAGCAAATTAATTCGAAATACAAATGATCGTACTGATTTATTTAACTGAATATTTTCATTGGATTTTTACATGTAAATAATATTTTATATTGGAGAATAATTAAGAAAATTACTTGTTGATTTGTATTTGCAATATTTTACTAATTGATTTACGATTCTTTAGCATATTTGGTATTGATGAATTAGTAATATTTTTATTTTATATTATTTAATTTATGATTCTTTAACATAGTTCGTATAAAAAATATATTTTATATTTAGGCAAATTATTGTACTGATTCTTTTTAAGCAAATTACTGTACTGATTCTTTTTAAGCAAATTACTGTCTTGTTTATAAGACTTTTGTTCGTACAAAAAAAGACAAGATATGTGGATTTATGTACACGCTTTTGAAGCTAGCTTTGTCATTGACGGTTGCTATCTCAAGTGTTGTTCGAGTATTCTCTAGTATTAAATATGTGAAGAATTAGTTGAGAAATAGAATGGACAATCCATACACTATATTTTTATTTTGAATTGTAATCAAAATATTTACATATTTTTATTATTCGATGTTCAAATACTTATCTTTTATTGAAGTATTTTCATAATAGTTTTTCAGCATACCCTAAATTTTAGTCATGGACCCGTCACTGATTGGAGTTTTCTTTTTAAAGCTCACATAACCTTTAATCCTTTCATAAATCCCAACAACATTCTGAGTTAAATCATCATAATACCTTAGCCTTATCCATTATTTTTACCTTGGTTTGTGCAACTGATAACCTGTAGCTTGAGCTGGAGACCCTCCAGTACGAGGAGGAAAATTATTGTTATTTCTTGAACAAAATGACTGATAATTTGAAGAGTCTCCTTAATTACTTGTCTCATGCCCTGAATTCTATTGACTAACTCCAACCCCTCCTCAAACCCTAGTTGATTCTTCCACTTTAATTTGGTCCTCGACTTGATCTATAAGTGCTCCAAAAGTTTACGCTCTCTTTTTTGTTGTTTCATTTTCCAAATCACCAGGTAATAATCCTTGTCGAAAGCCATAGTAACCAATTCTTCACAATTATATAACCCCACTTTTCTTAGCATAAAATTCTTCGTATAACGCTTTGACTTCTCTACCAAAACTTGTTTACATTGTATTATCGTGTCACCATTTGCTCGCATCTGTTTACTTCCCACAAACTGCCGTTGAAAAGTTGTATAAAAATTTATGAAGTTAGAAATAGATCCCTTCAGAATTCTATTATACCACTTCAATTATGTGCCCTTGAATGTTTTAGAAAAGGCTCGGAATACCAGCCTATCATCAACTTCGACGTTCATCATATAGTTATTAAATTGCTCGATGCGATCGTCTGGATCTTGCATACCATCGAATGTTTCGACCTTAGAATTATGAAACCGTTTCGGAAGAGTAATAGACTTTATCTCAATTTTTAAAGGAGAATTTCTCAAATCTACTCATTTTACATACTGATCATCTCCACTTGTTCCCATAACAAATACGAATTCCAATAATCTATTCAAAGCCTCTCCTTTATTTATAGGCTTATTGACTTGTGAAAGTGATTCAGTTATACAAAAGAAGTTAATTGCATTATAGCCTCCCATATTTATAAGCACTCCAAAAACTAACTATCAACTATATCATTTATCATACATGCATTTAGCTTATTATATTTAAGCCCTCGATATTCTATATTTTTATAAAAAACGACGAGATGTAAGATCTTATTGCTCAATATTGTTGGTGTTACGTCAACCAATATCACATTTGTGATCACTTTTGTTTTTATGAGTCACAATAAAGTTGAAAATTATATGTGGGCATTGGGACATTTTTTATTGCTCATAGAGGAAAACTATTACCATTTACCTAATATTATGGTGACGGATAGAGAATTGGCATTAATAAAAGCAATTGACATCATATTTTTGAAAATGACACACATTATACGTAGATGGCGCATAGAAAAAAAATATCATAATGAATATACTAAGAAATAATCCTTCCAAATGAGGCGGTTGAAATCGGGTGAAGTGATCGAAAATCCAGCACTCTAGTAATTGAACAAATCTACTGATTGTCTTGGTGGTATGCTTAGAATCCACACACAACCCGTTAAAAAGCTCAGCCAGAATATGCATCATCCAACCGTATTATCCTAATGATCCAAGTTCATCAATCATGTGTAACCAATCCTCTTTCACATAGTAACCCTTTTTGTTTACGAAGAGGCATGACCTACGAAAATAGAGTATATAGGCGTTCGCGTATAATTCAACATCGACCCTCCTTAATCGATCACTTACATATTGAAAACGCTCGTTGGAAAAGCAATTTATTAACCAAATAAACTTTAGACTGAGACCTTTACACGCTTCAAGATCAGTTAAAGCTTCCACATATGACACTCCGATAACGTGACATATCAATTTTGCACATTCATCATGACCAATGATTTTAGGCACCTCTAACAATCTGCCGCATACCGCTAAACCGGTAATGATGGATACATCTTCCAGTGTGACTATCATCTCACCAAATGACAAGTGAAATAATGTAGTATTGGATGTCATCGATGTACAATAGCAGCTACAAAAGGTACATTTGTACTACAATGGTGGAGGACATCCAACAATGGCCTGAAAGGTGTGGAATTAACAACCTCACATACACTATTCTGGTTGGTCAGCTTCAACGGTTGACCGCATTCTGAGCGGCAAAAAAAACCAATAGACGACTCTCTATTTTTTTATACAAGTCAATGATACATTAGTATCGGAAATAAAAATAGATACAAAATAAAGTATAACAAACAAACAAAAACTTACAATGCCATGGTATACATGGTACGTTGTATGGTTTGTAAAAACTTTGTAGCGACGTATGTGAGGAAATATTGCACGGAAAACCTCTTCCTCGGCTTCTAAAATTGATGGATCTTCTTCATCTGATGGTGGGATTGTAACCGGAGATGATTCTATCCTAACTCATCGTCGATTATGTCTCATAGAACGAGACGTACTCTTAGGAGCACCAACTTCAAGTGGTTGAGGCTCCCATAAAATATGTGGCTCATTTTTTTATATTAGGCGCAGATGATGAATATCCTTGGAAAATAATTTTAAACAACTTTCTTGGTCTCATTCTACCAAATTAATAAACAAAATATAAGTAACTTTAAACAACAATATCAAACTCATTATAAAAATAATCATGGTATTTTTTTTAAACAAGCATTTAATTCTGAATGGTTGTCTCAGAATTACATGTATTTTTTTAAATAACACATGATTCCGAGATGCCAGCTCAGAATCATGTGTTATTGTTTTTAAATCATATAATTTCGAGTGTCTGTCTCGAAATTATATACTTTTAATAAAAAAACACATAATTCGAGATTCTCATTCGAAATCATGTGTTAATTTTTAAAATGAATATAATTCTGCATGGGTGTCTTGGAATCACATGCAGTTTTTATCTTAAAAAAAACCTAACGTGCATTGAACGACCATAATTTGGCACCAAAATAAAACCAACCATATTTTGGCAGCAACACACCTTAGCAAACTAAACCAGGCACTAATGAAAATGAACACATCTTAGCGAACTAACACACCTTCAAATCAACCAAACCGGGTACTATTCAGCACCAAAATTTAGAAGCAAAATCAAACCAGCCTCTACTCCATCAAGCTAACACAACTTTAAATAAAAATAAACACCTTAGCAACATAGCTACACAACATAGCAAGAATTATGAACAAAAGTTATGAACAATAAATTACATGGCAAAAATTATAAACACACCGGTTATATACCATAACAAAAATTATAAACACACCAGTTATATACATAGCAAGATAAAAAAAAACACACAAATTATAAACAAAGCAAGAATTATAAACACACCAATTATATACCAAACATTATGTACCAACATAGCAAAAAAACTTGTAAATCAACATCAACATAGCAAGAATTATGAACAAAAAATTAGACAGATATTATGAAGGTTTTGCTGAGTATCTTTAACAATGATATAAGCCTCATTAAGAATCTAAAATGGGAACAAACAAAAATCAGAGAATCATGAAACAAACATATAATAATGAACAAAAAGAAGCGAGTTTGCAAAAATCATTATAATCGAATCGAACTATAAGAATAAACAAGTTTACAAGTTTGCAAGTTAACTTTATTTTCAGAAAAAATAAACAATTAAAACATATTTTAAAATTTTATATAATCAAATAGATTTCATGGAATATCAAGTTTCTGGAAATTGATTTGTAGAGAAAAAACAAACCATAACAGGCTTCCTAGAAATGGATTTGTATAAATAAAATAAAATAAAGCAAACCAAAATCGAGAAATTGATTTGTTAGTCCATGAAATCGATTTCTAGGAAAAAAACCAAAATGGAAGAGATGGAGACTTTACATGTGATAGATTATGCTGGTTGTGAGTCACTCTATACTTTGTGGTGGCTATAGTTTTTTTTTTGGGTTAGAAGAGGTGGTTGTTTAGTATTTATAGTAGTATTTAGGTTGATATGGTTATGGTTGAGGGCGGCTGGGTATAAGTAAATACGGTGGATATAAGTAAATTTAGTGTTCGGACTAATACTAGAATAAATTAATTATGTAGGTAGATATGGGTGTTTGTGTGGTTGCTGGAAAAAATTAAGAGTAGAGGTTAATATGGATGTTTGGGTAGAAAATTAAAATAATAGTAAAATCAAACTTTCATTGATAGAGGAAATAACGTTATGGTGTTTTTTTGAAAGATGGGAGAAATAATAAAAACGATGAGGGGAAATAGTTTTTCCCTTTAGATTGATAAAAACTGACAACATACTACAATTGTCTAAGCACCACAAATTTTAAAATAACAGCTTTACTCTCCCTTTTTTCAAAACTAAGATATTGTTTCCAAAGATTGTCTTATAATTTTCAATATATATTTAAAATTTATGTAACTGATATCAAACTTAAAAAAAATAGATAGATAATTTTTATTATTGAAAAAAAAGTTAAAAGGTTAAAAAAACTATTTTAAAGTGTAATAGTTTTGATATCTATTTTTGAACAACTCAATCATCAATCATGTTATAACAATAAAAATATTCGGGATAAAAAATCTAATAACACTTAAAATTTGGAAAACATTATACATTCGTAGAAGATAAAATGAATTGTTGCATTCTTGATCCATGTTTTTTAAATTCATTAAATCTAAATCCAATTGCTAAAATTATGATACAACACCATAAAATATCACTAAACTGCGATACCAAATCTTGAAAATGGAATTTTCCTGATGACCGATTCTCATTATTGAAAAAGAATCAATAAAATTAAAAAGTATTATTCAACCACACGTGTAAACTCTTATATCCATCATAAGAGCTTGGGGTCGATGTCAAGCAGTTCAATCATATAAAAACAATATAAAAATACGGATAAAAAACTAATAACACGAAAAAAAGATCACAGATTACCTGAAAAACATTACGAGTTTGTAGAAAATTGCGTAGAAAATTGACGGTGTAAACGTGGGAGCGATATTTTAGTTGTGAATTTTTTCGTTCTACCTAAATGACAACTCAATCTTTTGGATATTTATTGTTTCAGAGAAAGAGAGATAAACATTGGAACATAAAATA
The DNA here is from genome assembly GCA_036936605.1 of Limnanthes douglasii subsp. nivea. Taxonomy (NCBI): domain Eukaryota; kingdom Viridiplantae; phylum Streptophyta; class Magnoliopsida; order Brassicales; family Limnanthaceae; genus Limnanthes; species Limnanthes douglasii. The sequence goes on along the minus strand of JAUPFV010000003.1, from coordinate 14,805,671 downwards.
ATAGTTATTTTAGTTTACCTCAACCCGCATATTCACTTGATGATGGAAGAGGGTGGAGAAGTTTTGATGTATGTCCAAAGTTTGATAAAAGTTTGTTAATTCCTCATTTTAGAACTACGATCCATTATTGGATGTCAGCACCTTAAGGGCTCTATACTTTTCATAAATATTATTTTGGAGAAAATATATCAGCTTTTGGGCTCAATCCTCACCAACAGCACGATCTTCACCAATTTTTAGAATTATTCAACTACGACGAAGAATAATGGTTTTCCCTCGTATGCCCTCTGTATGAGCTCCACTATGTCCAGCCCTTATATTTCGAAAGGATAACTTCAGAAATATGTTCGGTTGGTAGTGTATGAGTATAAATTATATTCAGGAATCGCTTGTATTTGTCACATTTTCGTACGAGTGCCAGAGCGTCATCGAGGATTGTAGTTCAATAATAGCCCAATAGAAAAAAATTATCGTCGAGGGTTTTATGCATATATCAGGAACCTCACTCTCATCTGTGGAGCTCTCCATGTATGCAATTAAATTCCAGTGAGCCTAAACAAAAAAATGGATTCTGAAAGTCCTTAACAATATAGAATTTTGTCAAGTAGACTTTAGTGAGCTGATTATATTTTGAAACTTCTCACTTCAGCTATAACTATCGGGAGCAACCCTTGCATATGATAAGCTCGAATTGGAGCTTTCCAATAAGTTTTCTCGTCGACGGACATGAACTCATAGACTGTTTTGGAGAGCTCGACCCTAGTCGACTTGTAGATAACCGGTGACTCTTAGGTAATGACCTAAACTTATAACACGTTTAACTTACAGAAGCTAATGTTTCAAATTATTTTCAGCCCGTATTACTTGTTCGTACTACATATGTTCAAGTTTGGAGGTTCTCTACCTACACCAATTTTAGATAAAGGATGAGAGTATCTCTTTTTTATATTGAATGGTCTTAAATAATGATTTACTACTAATTGAGATACAATAAGATGTATTATGTGTCATGCTTTACAGATTTGGGTGAGCGAAAGCTAGTTTTTCTAGCTACATACTCAACATCATTATTCAAGGATTGGAATCTAAATTTGATGAATTTGTTGGATAAAATATATTATATGAGAAATAAATTATATACCAACACAAACACCTTGGCTGTTAGATCCCTCGTCCATTTAGACTATCCACGGTTTCAAATTCGGTGAGAAAATCTACTAGAGCAGGAGGTTCGATAGTTGTTCATAGCTCAAACTTATTTTTAAATTTCCCAGCTTTATAGACCATCAGGTTAGTCTAGTTGGGATGTTTGAATTTCGAAGGATGTTTTTTAAAAAGGGAAGATATTCGGACCATGATGATGTGACTTTGGAAATAGAATCTTATTTTTTTATTGTCACAATAAGGTGAAATTGAGTTTTTAAAGCTACAAATACCTATTTTCGATAAAGAAAATTTACTTTACATAGTTAATAGATAACTCAGAAGATGGTTACTTGATATTTTACCAAAACTTCACTTGCAACATAATTAGACACTTGCTCTATGGTGTTACAGAACGCCTTGTCACATTTAGGTGTCTAGTTGAACTTTTGAACATTTTTGATTACTTTGAAGAACGTGGAGTACTTTTCGAAGGATTAGGAAGTGATCTGATTGAGAGCAGCAACCTTCGGGTGAGGAATTGCACATCTTTGATAGATTGTGGTGGCTTAATCGCCGCTAAATTTTCTAACATAATTGGTTCCTGTTTGATCTGTTTTTTATAATAAACTAGCCTAAACATTTATCGTAGCAAACTTTGAATGTGTATATCTCTTGATTAAGTATTAGGTTGACTACTTGTAGGTTTTTGAAGGCCTATTCAAGGCCAATAATGTGGTTTAGCTCTTCTCGGCCGGTGACTAGTATTTCTTTGATATATTTTTTAATGTTCAGTCTTATCTGGTTGGATGATGATTTATTTACAAGATATTGGTACATTACACACGCATTCTTTAGAGTTAAATGTATTTTTTTATAGTAGTAGAGATCTCGCTCGGCCGTGAAGGTCGTATGCTCCTCATCGTAAGGATGCATGGTGATGAATTGAATATTTATCCTTGATATATATATATATATATATATATAATTTATTAGCTAGTTTAATTAATAAATTGTTACTTTTATTATTTTTATTTTTAAATTTATCATGTATTTAGAAGATTACTTTTGATGAGTCCGGATTCGAACAAGCTACTCAAAAGGGGAGTCCAAAGTAAACCTCCCCGGAAACCGGACAGACTCCAAGACCTCAATTCGAACAGCCCTATTTGAACCGGACGGATGATTTTGAACACTGCAAGTATAAGGCAGTTCGAACTATGACTAAAGTACTAAAAAACCTAATCACTATCTGACTAAGCTACCTGTGCATTTGCTTAAACTTACTGGGTCTTTAAACTTGACCCGGGTCCATGAAACTTGACCCGAAAGCCCATAAGGGCCCAAATTACACACTATAAATACCCAACCACCAGCATTAACTATGGGTAAGAAAAATTAACTGCTGCCAGGCTGCTCAATTCTCTCACCACCCTTAAAACACCTTGAAACACCCTGAAATATCTTGAAACACCATTAAACACCACCACACCACCGTGAAACACCCTTACGCCGCCTTAAAACTCCACTTAAAATTACCAGCCTACCCTCAGGTTACTTTTATCCTCACCAAATTGGCGACCACAGTGGGAGGCGACGGTGCCTGAATCAAACATTCAAAACCAAGTAAAAGAATTCTGTCCGAATGAATCCGGATAATCCAGAGCTTCCACCAGCTTTGCTCGAAGTGGTGGAAGAGAACGATGAATATACTGTCCAAGAGCGTGACAGGTTGAGGGTTGAAATAGAAGCTCTGAGGGCTGAGAAGGCCAAGATGGGCATGAAGGAAAAGTCCAAAGCATCAGTTGCTCATCGCTCTGATAACCCTCGAGAGCATGAGGCTTCAAAGACTCATGTGAGCACTAAAAAGACACATGCTAGTTCTAAAAAGTCTCACCGGTCCAAGCCCGTGGAGAGCTCTGACTCAAGTTCAGAATCTTCGAACAGCTCTTCGGACAGTGAGGGGAATGAAAAGTCCTTGTCCTCCAGCAGTGACGAAGGGCGAACCAGGAAAAAACAAAAGCAAGTTAAAAAGTATTCCAGAAAAAGAGACCACCATGGAAGAATGAAAAGACACATTGGGAAAGGATCGTCTCACAGCCGGAGACATATAGACCGGATGCTGGTGGATCCTTTTGCCTTCCATGATGAGCCAGGTATCTTTGCAACCCCTAATGAGGATACTGCGTTCAGTCGTGGGAGGAACTGGAGGCAATCGCCATTGTCTTCTAAAATTCTGTCCGGAAACCTCCCCAAGAGGTTTGATAGCACAAAGATGGAGAAGTACGATGGCAGTACTGATCCGGACAATCATCTGGAGCAATTCAAGAACTTCATGATGAACTTTGATGACGATGATAAACTACTCTGCAGGGCATTCTCCCAATCCTTTACGGGGAGTGCTCTAAAGTGGTATAACAGCCTTCCTCAGGGCTGTATCAGAGACTTTGATACCTTTTGGGTGGCCTTCCGAAGGCAATTTGTGGGAAGTAAGGAGCTCAAGGGCAATGGAGACACTATAATCCATTGTGCCCAGGAGCCAAACGAATCGTTGAAAGAATACATAAGTCGTTTTGTGAACACAAAGAACGGGCTGGCTGATTGCTTTGAACAAGTGGCAATAGCATCCCTGAGACAGGGTTTGAACCCGGGCAACCTGGCCGATTCAGTAACTAGGAAGAAAGCCATGACCTGGGGTGGATTGCTAAATCAAGTCGGCAAACAAATTAATGTTGATGAAACAAAAAAGACCAGGGTGCACAGGCAGGTGAGATCCACCCCGGTAACACCAACTCCCAATCCAAACCAGTCCGGCAACAAAGCTAGAGAAACCGGACAGGGGCATGGAAGAGGAAAAGCTCAGTCTCAACCAGTTGCTCCTGCACAAAGTCAACAGTCTAGAAACAAAAGGGGGCCGTGGGTCCAGCCGGAGTGGTTTGCAGAGCTCAAAGAAAGTGTGGCAACCATTTTCGAGAAAACTAAAGATGAAATACACTACAGGAGACCGGCAACCTTGCAGTCTCCCAGAGAACATCGAAACAGTTCTTTTTGTCAGTATCACAATGATATTGGCCATTCTACTGATGATTGTATAGCCTTGAAACAAGAGGTTCAGAACCTGATTGAAAGAGGGAAGTTGGGTGCGTATGTCAAAAGAAGAGGAGGCAACAGGCCTGATAACACTCACCGGGCTGGTCCGGTTAATGCTGCCCCAGAAGGGGCCATGGTAATTGTTGAAAGGTTTGATGTGGAATCAGAATATTTGGATCCTGATCCAACAAGGAACAGAGTGGGTGCGATAGAGGAACGTTCCAGGTCGGTCTCCGGGCTCATTAAATTCTTTGAGTCCTTGACAATTTTCGGAGGGGATACTGTAACTGCTCCTACCACTTCGTCAAGAAAAAGGCATGTCCATAATTTGGCTACCCAGCTAGAAGGGGGCATGACCTCTTATCAATCGTCAAGTTTATTCCCATTCATTGTCTTTGATGGGGATGATTTGAGGGACATTGCTGGCCCTCATGAAGATGCTGTTGTCATAGGAGCATCAATAGGGGGCAATGAGATAAGGCGAATCCTGGTAGATACTGGGAGCTCAGCCAATATCCTTTTCCTTGATACTTACAAGAAAATGAAAAACCCAGCTGTGATTCAGAAGTCAGACAGATCGATCGTAGGCTTCACGGGCAGCTCAGCCGATGTAATCGGTGAGTTCGAAGAGGAAGTATTGTTGGGCAGAGGCCCTTTCAAGAAAACAGTCAGAATACTTTTCATTGTGGTGGACTGTCCCACTTGTTACAATGCTATTCTAGGGAGATCTTGGCTCTCTAGGATGCACGCAGTGGCTTCAACAGTTCATCAGTGTCTAAAATATGCTGTTCAGGGGCAGGTTGGGGTTGTCCGGAGCAGTCAAAAAGTTGCAAGAGAATGCTATGCCACTGCCTTGGCTCCACGAACGCTGGGGGCAGTCCGTATGAATGACCAATAGCAGTTTGAGGGCCTTTCTGGGGGTGAGGGTGAAATTGATGACCCCAGGGAGACCCCCGGAGTGTTGATCCCAGTTGAAGAAGTTGAGACACACTGCTTAGAAGAAGGGAAATTTGTCAAGATAGGATCCAAAATGCCACAAGTGTTGAAAGAAGAAATGTTGAAATTCTTAAAAGACCATCAGCACGTTTTTGCTTGGTGCAATGCTGATGTAACTGGAGTACCATCAGAAGTGATTTCTCATCACTTGTCAGTCCGAAGAGACATAGCACCTGTGGTGCAAAAAAGGAGAGCTTTCTCAAAAGAAAAGGCTGATGTCATTGTACAAGAGGTTGACAGACTCACAAAGATGGGGCACATTAAAGAAGCTCAATATCCTTTGTGGACTGCCAATCCAGTCTTGGTAAAAAAGAAAAACGGTAAATGGCGAATGTGCATAGACTTCACAGATCTCAATCGAGCCTGCCCAAAAGACTTGTATCCGGTTCCCCGGATAGATCAGCTGGTAGATTCTACTTCTGGGAACAAGCTACTCTCCTTCATGGATGCTTTCTCCGGATATAATCAGATCCAGGTGGATCCAAGAGATCAAGAGCATACTACTTTTGTTACTGATAGAGGATTACACTGCTATAAGGTGATGCCCTTTGGTTTGAAGAATGCTGGGGCTACTTATCAAAGGTTAGTCAACAAAGCATTTGCTAATCAGATTGGAAGAAATATGGAGGTTTACATTGACGATATGATGGTGAAAAGTGTGGAGGAGCAGCTACACTTGTCCGATCTCCAGGAGACTTTTGCAAACTTGGCCAAGGTAAATTTAAAGTTAAATCCTGAAAAGTGTATATTCGGAGTGCAGTCCGGGAAGTTCTTGGGGTATATTATAAGTGAGCATGGAATACAGCCCGACCCGGACCAACTCAATGCTTTGTTCCAAATGGAGCCTCCTCGAAATGTTAAAGAAGTACAGCGATTAACGGGGAGGTTAGCAGCTTTGAACAGGTTTATCTCTAGGTCTTCGGACAGATGTGCTCCTTTCTTTCAAACTTTGAAAGGTGCAAAGGGGTCTTCGGACAGATGTGCTCCTTTCTTTCAAACTAAGAAGCATCTGTCCTCTCCAAAGACTTTATTCAAACCAATCGATGGGGAGACTCTATTTGTGTATCTGGCTGTTTCAAGTTGTGCCATCAGTGCTGTGTTAGTTAGAGAGGTTGATGGGTATCCTCATCCAGTATACTACATCAGCAAAAGCCTGATTGATGCTGAGCGACGTTACTTGAAACTTGAAAAGCTAGCATTGACCTTGGTAATAGCTGCAAGAAAGATGAGGCCTTATTTTCAGGCTCATCCTATTGTAGTCCGGACATCTTTCCCTTTAAAGAATGTCCTTCAAAAGGCAGACATTTCAAGCAGAATGACAAAGTGGTCAGTAGAGTTGGGGGATTTCGACATAGACTTTGCTCCTCGAACAGCAGTAAAGGCTCAGGCTGTGGCTGATTTTCTGGTCGAATTCCATTCTGATAGGGACTCAGAACAACTTGCTGATTCAAAAGACAAGAAAGTATGGATTGTCCGAACAGACGGAGGATCCAGTGCCATAGGATCTGGGGCAGGAATATGTCTTACCTCTCCTTATGGGGACAACATGTATCAAGCTATTTGCTTTGCTTTCAGGGCATCCAATAATGAGTCCGAATATGAAGCAGCTATAGCTGGGTTGAAATTGGCTTACATCTGTGGGGCAAAACGGGTCAAGCTGCTAAGTGACTCCCAATTGCTTATCCACCATGCCTTGGGTCTATCAGAAGCTAGAAAAGAACAGTTAATCAAGTATTTACTTCTCTTGAAAAATGAGGCAATGAAGTTTAAAGCTGTTGTCTATGAGCATATTCCCCGGGCAGAGAATGAATTAGCAGACTCATTGGCAACAATAGCATACACGGAGTCCTATCCGTGGATCCATGTGCTTGAAAGTCCTTCCATTCAAATTGATGAAGGGGAGAAAGAGGAAGTTTTTGAAATACAAGCAAATAAACCTCAAGATTGGAGGTCTCCACTTATACAATATTTGTCTGATGGCGTCGTACCCTTGGTTAAATCACAAGCCAGAACGTTAAAACACAAGGCTCATGGTTTCATCATGATTAGAGAGGTCTTATACAAGAAATCCTACAGCAAACCTCTCCTACGCTGTTTAGGGGATCATGAGTCACAAATGGTTCTCTCCGAATTGCATGATGGTGAGGGATCAGCCCATTGTGGATTTAGAGCATTAACAAGAAGAGTGCTTCTCTCCGGATATTATTGGCCTTCAATAATGAAAGATGCCAAGGAACTGGTAAGAAGGTGTGACCCATGCCAGAGGTACAGCAATGAAATTCATGTACCAGCCATTCCTATGGAGTCCATTTCTGAGCCTATCCCTTTTGCTCGATGGGGATTAGACTTAGTTGGGCCTCTCCCTATGGCGTCCGGAGGGCGTAAAACCATAATCGTAGCCATTGATTACTTTTCGAAGTGGATAGAAGCAGCCCCCTTGGCAGGAACAACATCAAAGGCTGTTATAAAATTCATTCTATCCAACATATGTTGCAGATTTGGTGTCCCTCAAAGAATAACAACAGATAATGGGCCACAGTTTGACAACAGAGAAATGGAGAGCTTCTGTGCCTCAAGGGGTATTCAGCACTGCTTTTCTTCACCATTCCACCCACAAGCCAATGGGCAAGTTGAGGTGGCTAATAGAACAATACTGTCCGGCTTAAAGAAAAATCTGGAAGGGGCTGCTGGGAAGTGGCCTAGTTATTTACAAGAAGTCTTGTGGGCCTACCGGACAACGCCTGGGGCTGCCACACAAGAATCACCTTTTGCCTTGGTCTATGGGATGGATGCAGTAGCTCCCATAGAGAAGACACTCCCCTCTTTTCGTGTTCATAACTTCTCCGGACAGGCTAATGAAATAGCAATCAGAAATCAGCTTGATTTGATTGAAGAAAGGCGAGTAAAAGCTCATCTTAGAATGGTACACTATCAGGGCTTGATGAGAAGCAGGTTTGCTTCCAAGGTTAAAAGAAGGGATTTTCAACCAGGAGATAAAGTATTGAGGAAAGTTTTCCTGCACACCAAGGAAAAGCTCTTCGGAAAGTTGGCCCCAACCTGGGAGGGTCCGTATACTGTGGTTGAAAGAATCAAGCCTGGCACATACTGGCTGGAAGACAAAGATGGCAGGGTTTTAACTCACCCTTGGAATATTGAACACCTTCGAGTGTATTTGGAATAAAACTTATGTAAATATTTACTTGTTTAAACATCCATGTAAATATTTGGGGGCATACCACTACCTCTCTCTGGCGCCACGGAGAGCTTTAAATGAAACTTGGAGTTTTTTTTGAATCAATTTTCTAAACAAAATTCTGATTCATTGCCATACTACCCGGACTGAAAGATCTAAGGGCTATTTAAATTCTAGCCAGAAAAATTAAACACTCTCACAATACGAAGTATTTAGGCAAACCGTGGAATAAGAGAAAGGTTGTGCAAGATAAAACATTCATTCAATAAGCTTAAAGTTGCCTTGGCCTTCCAAGGACTTTTTGAACAAGTTTAAACATAATACAAAACTCTGTCCGGATAAAACGGACAGCATCACAAAAAAGGTGCCTTGGCCTTCCAAGGACTTTGGTTCGAACAAAAATTAAACAAAGCAAGTTATAAACTAAGGAAGAGCCTTCGAAGACGGCTCACCCACATGTGTGTTCTTGTCTTTAATATCACTCTTCTCTTCGACTTTTTTCTTGCCTTTAGGGTCGATCTCTTCCTCCCCAGGGCTCTCTCCAGTTTCCTCTTCATCACCAGATGAAGGCTCATCAGAGTACCCCTCGTCATCAGCCATGGTCCAGTATGGGAGATCATCATCATCCACATAACGCCATAAGTTCCCAAGTCTCCTCTTCGGGAACTTCTCATGAAATAAGAGGACCATGTCAGACTTTACCTTTTCGATCAGTAGTTCTTCACTCCGTAGCATCTCCTTGGCATAAGCATTGACTTTGGCCTTAATCATGGCCTCTTGATCCTTCACCAGGGCAGCTTTCTCACCAATAGCTTGAGTCACTGCATTCTCCAAAGTAAGTTTGTCAGTAGTCAGATTGGTGACAATCTTTTCTTTTGCTGCAGTCTCATCTTTTGAGGTTTTCAAGTCTTTCTCCAACTCGGATAGCTTAGCCTGGAGATCTTCTAGGGTTTTCTCCAAAGAGGCAATTTTTGTGTTGCTCTCATCTTTACTCCTCTTCAGCTGTTCATTTGATTCCTTAAGCAAGTCAACCTGGGTAGTGGCACCCCGGAGGTTATCGAACAGTTTCTCCTTCTCAGACTTAAGCTCCTTAATGGTTTCTGCCTGATTCCGGACTTGCCTTTCCAAGGTAAGCACAGGTTGCACGTTGCTAAGGAGAGAGTGAGCTATGATATCCCTTTCGCTGGAGACCAAGAAAGTCTTGCCATTAAAGTTCACTGTGTTGGAACTACTTGGAGGAACGTATGGCCCAGCAAACTCATCTCTTGACAGACCAAGAAAGTAATCACCTAGAGGACCCAGGCCGGTGACGTCCACTTCGTCCATGTTGATCTCTCCCTGTTCAATATCATCAGTGTGAAGCTCCCCGGGAATCCCTTCGTTAAGGTTTTCTGGGATCTCTTCGGCTAATGTAGGATCAACTGGAAAAGTGGGCTCCGGGTCCCGGAGAGCAAATTCTTCTTCTTGAGAAGTTTTCTTCTTTTTCACTTCTCTCTCAGCACCCTCACTTACTTGCTTACGGGTTCGTTTGGAGACCCTCGTAGGTTTTGAGGGAGTCTCTCCGTGTTTCTTACTTTCCACTTCTACCACCTGTAGAAGGCTTGCATCAACTTGAGCTGGAATTGGCACCTCTGTGTCAGTTAGGGCCTTTTTCTCTGAATCTCCTGTTGTTTTCCTCCCTTTCTTCTTCTGGCCCTTCATCTTACTTGGGGCTTTGGCCCGAAGAGGGAGGAAAAGAGTTCCATCTAGCTCGTGAGATCTTCTTAGCACTACGTCATCATCCGGAGGGGTGGAGAACTCCTCCCATGTTAGATCCCTCCGACCTGTGGTGTTCCACAGGTGAGATCTGGCTAAGTTTCCCGGAGTGAACGCCTTGTGAAACCGGTTCTCCCAGTTTTCAGCAGCCCACGCGTTTATCTTTCCACAAGTATCCTGTCCGGCTTTTGCATAGTCTCCGAACTCTTTTGGCAGTTCTAACAAAATAAAAAAAAAACTAGTTAGTGAAAGTTTAAAGAAGGAAAGATTCGAACAGACACTTAAAGAGAGAACTTACGATCACTTCTCCATCTGCTTCGAAGAAGGCTAGGATTCTCCCCGACTTTAATCTTCTGGCCATTTTCCCATGAACCACTTATGAACAGGAACTGGCTCCTCCATTTATTCTCCGACTCCAGGAGATCGTCGACAGCTTTCAGGTTGTTCCCCATATTAAAGTGATAAAATGGGAACTGGTGGTGTTTGCATAGGTTGGCAACAGCAGCAAACTCTTCCATTGGAAGGGGAATTCCGGACAGTCTGGATGCCATAATGCATGACATCAAGGTGTACCATCCGTTGGGGCTCAGCTGCGATGGACATAACTTCACTAAGTGGAAGTAGCGTACTATTTCTGGATCCAATGGGAACCTGAGTCCCCAGTTCAACAGCTCCGTAAAAAAGACGATCTCGTTCCTCTTACAGTCCATCGGGGTCTCAGGATCAATAGGAATTCGCACCTTTACATTTTCAGGGATCCCCCACTTAGTGCGAAGCCGTCCCAGGTCTCTAGTGTGGATAAATGAATACTTGGTTTTCAACAAAGATAGAAGATACTTGAACTCTACCTTATGAAAGCAGGGCCCAACTCTCCCCTCAAGGCTCTCCGGCAGATCCGGACGCCTTAGATACAACTCTTCTTTGCCTTTTTTGGCAGCGACTATGGCAGTTTCAGCTTGTCCGGATGACTCGGACTCGAATCTGACCTCCTCAGTGGAGTCTTCCATCCTTTCCTCCATTACAGTTGGAGGAGCTTCTACAGAAACAGCCCGGGGAGGGATGAAGCTTGGCACAGCTGATCCTCCGGACTGTTGGCTAGATGTGTGCTTTTGAGATCTCACCTCAGTTGGAGTTTCTGAGGTCGAGGCTTCCTTAGGAGGTAGTGGACTGCTAGTCTCCGGACAGACTGGCCTTTCCCGGAGAGTCCTAACAGCTGACCCAGACTCCGATTCACTAGTTTTCTTTGTGGAAAGTCCTTTGACCAGTCTGCTTGGTCTTTTCATAATCAGCTTGTCTGGAGAATGATCGGAGTCGGACCCCATGGCAATGAAAGTAGACTTTTTTCTGACACTTGTAACAACAACCCCCAGTTCAACAATGGGGATTGACTCTTGAACTGAAGAGTCTGAAACGATGGGAGAGAGTGTTGTTCGAAAGAGCTTTCTAGGTTTCGTACCTTTTGAGGAGGACGAACCTCTATCAGATTCTTCGATCGAGGGGGCTGGTTTCTCGACAGGCGATGCTGGGAGCCCAGCTGCAAGCCTTTTCTCTTTTTCAACCCTTTGAGCTTTCTCTAGTTCTGAAAGATTGAGCCAGCCACCCTTGATTAAAGCTGTTCTTGCTGTGAACATAAAACGATTAAGGAAATTTTGAGGTTTTAGAGAGATGAAGTTTAGAGTAAAATGACGAAGTAGAAATGAGACTGTGAAGGATGAGTAGTATTTATAGTAAAAGTAAAAAAGGGGGGTTTGATTCCTAGGAGAATCCGAAAAGTTGGGCAATGATTAAAAGACGACGCTGACGTCATCAAAACCATTTAAAGAAGTTACCTATTCAATAAAGTGGTGTAATTTTCGAGGTAGAAAAACGGCTGGAGTGGCCAACCGGAGGGTGACACGTGTTCCACTACTCCTGACAAATAACCGTTTGGAATTCGTAACGGTCGGCCTGTCCGGGCCTATCTCACATCTCTTCGAATTGAAAAACCACTTCTCCAACCGGACAGTTTTTCAGTTCTTTAAACAAAGATACTTGTTCAAACATCTAAAAAAGGGGCTCCTGATGAGTCCGGATTCGAACAAGCTACTCAAAAGGGGAGTCCAAAGTAAACCTCCCCGGAAACCGGACAGACTCCAAGACCTCAATTCGAACAGCCCTATTTGAACCGGACGGATGATTTTGAACACTGCAAGTATAAGGCAGTTCGAACTATGACTAAAGTACTAAAAAACCTAATCACTATCTGACTAAGCTACCTGTGCATTTGCTTAAACTTACTGGGTCTTTAAACTTGACCCGGGTCCATGAAACTTGACCCGAAAGCCCATAAGGGCCCAAATTACACACTATAAATACCCAACCACCAGCATTAACTATGGGTAAGAAAAATTAACTGCTGCCAGGCTGCTCAATTCTCTCACCACCCTTAAAACACCTTGAAACACCCTGAAATATCTTGAAACACCATTAAACACCACCACACCACCGTGAAACACCCTTACGCCGCCTTAAAACTCCACTTAAAATTACCAGCCTACCCTCAGGTTACTTTTATCCTCACCAACTTTAACACTCAATATTGGGATCAGATATTGATTTGATTAAATAGTACTTCAACATATAAATTATCATTTGTACGAATAAAAATCTTATATTTATTTTGGGTATAATATAAAAATCAAAATGGATGCATGATGCATCTAAATGGATCGAAGCAACAATCTTACCAAAAAATGATACACCTGGTAGTTAAAAATTCATCATGAAAATAGTTTCTAAAGGTTTGGAACCCTGTGAACAATCCTCGGTGATTGAAGGATTCATTTCTGGGGTCGATAATTAAATGCTCTTGGAGAAAAGCATTAAGTCACTCGCCGAGTTCTAACTTCATATCATCCTCAAACAATGGACAATTTGAATTGTTTCATAGAGAACTGGAGAAGATTTTGAAAAAGATTGTTAGTTCATCAATGAAAGATTGATCATCAAAGTTAGATGAAACATTATGAGCATATACAGATTGCATTCAAAACTTTTATCAAAGTGTCACCATACAAATTAGTTTATCAAAAAAGTTGTCGCCTTCTGGTAGAATTATAGTGTTTACCGTATTGGGGCACACGATTGCCAAACTTTAATCTCAAATGTGCTAAAAAGAAAAGATTGATTCAACGAAATGAGCTAGATGAATTCTGGAACAATGCGTATAAAAATTCACGATCTATAAAGCGAAGACAAAAAATGGCACCCAATAAAGTTATACCGCGTGACTTTTATGTCGAACAAAAGATACTCATTTAAAATTTTCATTTTTAAGAAAAATTACGTTCAAGATGGTTTGAACTTTTCAAGATATTTAAATTTTGCATTCGAAGACGACGATTTTCAAAATGAACGGACACCGACTAGAAATCATATTTGAAATGATTGTTGAAAAATATCAAATTTTAATTAATCTCCAAATTTTTAACTAAAAATCCAACAAATCAAAATAAGGATCTTTAATTAAACGATGATTGAGAGATAATCCAATATAAATATGTTTTTATTTAGTTTTACTTTATAGTACTTTTGTTTTTATTTAGTTTTTTAAACAATAAAAAACACCATTGGCAACTAAATTGAAATTGAGTATTGCGGTAACCCAGACATACATATTAATTAAGATTTTTTTTAATGTTTATGTTGTAAAAATTCTGATGATCCTAGCAACCTGGACAAAATTAAAAACAAGTTGAAAATTGCTTAAATCTTGAGGGACCAAGTAAAATATTTCAAAGTTGAAGTCAATCAAAACATAATTACGTTGTTATTAGATCACTATGAAATTTATCATAAAATGACTCAAGCACACAATATATGCAAAGGACATACTGAAATGAACACAGGATTTAACGTGGTTCGACAATTGTCTACGTCCACGGGCACCGACAGAGAAAAGAGTTTCGCTATGATAGAAAAGGGTTACAGAGTTCAAATTGTGTTTTGTGTAGTCCTAGTAGTCTATTTATAGGGAATAAATAGACTTACTAAACAATGGGCCTAATGGGCTCATATACACTAATAATAAAACCATCAATTACATTACAGCTTATAGTCAATGACACAAAACTATACCGCCGGACACGGTACATTGTCAAGGCACTATTCGACTCATTCACAACAAATCTTTACCTTGAGGCAAATATCCTTTCTTCATTATCAACAAAGAAACTTATCTTCTTCTGACTCACCAAATACCCCTAAGTCATTCACTATATACTGCAAACACCGATCCAGTTTAGGCACTTCCTAAACTTTCGAACTAATACTGCCTTTGTCATTATATCTGCTGGATTATCGTGTGTAGATACTTTCTTCACATCAACAATTCATTTTGATATTATATCACGAATATAATGATACCTGACATCTATGTGCTTTGTACGATCATGATACATTTGGTTCCCTGTAAGGTGTATGGCGCTTTGGCTGTCACAAAACACTTTTGTAGTATTCCTATCCAAGCCCAAATCTGCCACAAAACTTTGCAACCATACTGCCTCTTTAACTGTTTCTGATACCGTCATGTACTCTACCTCTGTTGTAGACAAAATTGTAGTAGCTTGCAACTGTGCTTTCCAACTGATCACACTCTCAGCTAGAGTAAATACATATCTTGTCAGAGATCTCCTTTTATCCATATAACCTGCAAAATCAGAATCAACAAAACCAACCAATGGCCTGCAACATCATTCAGCGTTTCACCAATATCGGTCTTGTTAAAAGTTAAACCAACGTTCACAATATTCTTAAGACACCGAAGTATCCATTTTACAGCCTGTCAGTGTTCTTTCCCAAGACGTCCCATGTACCTGCTAACTACACTAACTGCATGTGAATTATCGGGACGTGTGCATACCATAGCATACATGATACTACCAACCGCACTTGCATATGGAACCTTCAACATTTGTTCCAACTCAACATTGTCATTGGTCGCTCCTACTACAGACAACTTGAAATGAGTAGCAAACAGATGCTAACTAACTTAGCATCAAATATATTGAATCGTTGTAACACTTACTCAATATAGCTTCGTTGAGATAAGTGTAATGATCTTACACTTCTGTTCCTAATAATTTCCATACCAAGAATCATTTTTGCTCTACCCAGATCCTTTATCTCAAACTCGGCACTAAGCTGCTTCCTTATATGCACAATGTGTGACATACTACAAACAACAATAAGCATATCATCAACATATAACAACAAGTAAACATAAGAATCATGTGACATCTTTTGATGATACACACAACTATTATATGGACTCCTAGTGAACCCTTTTGACAACATGAATGTATCAAAACGTTTGTACCATTACCTAGGTGATTCTTTCAAACAATACAGTGACTTTTTTAGCAGACAAACTTTGTCCTCCATATTAGGTTCACTAAATCCCTTTGGTTGTCTCATGTAGATTTGCTCCTCCAATTCACCATGTAGAAACGAAGTCTTCACATCTAACTGCTCAAGATCTAAATCTTGCAAGACTACTATGGCTAACAAAATTCGAATCGAATTATGCTTCACCATTGGAGAAAACCCTTCATTAAAGTCGATTCCTTCCCTTTGAGTAAAATTCTTAGCGACCAGTCTTTCCCTGAATCGAGATGCCTCAACCCTTGGATTAACTTCCTTTTTCTTGAACACCCATTTACTGTCTACTATCTTTTATCCTATAGGCAAGTCAACAAGTTTCCATGTTTGATTCTTATAAAGAGATTCAATCTCTTCCCTCATAGAACCAATCCATCGATCTGCCTTTGAACTCGCTATAGCTTCTCTATAACTACTAGGTTCCTGCATCTCAACTTCTTCTACAACTGACAGAGCACATGCAACTAGATTCACATACCTTTTTGGAAGTTTAATATCTCTTCTTTCTCTTCCCAATGCCATGCTATAAGGTTGTTGTTCTGGTTCGGGCGCATCATCGTTACTATCATCTCATGTTGACGTTTCACCTCCTGATTCTGGATCCACCTAAGAACCACTTGAATTATTGGACCTGTTAGGAACTGATTTTACTTTAAGCTCCGCCTGTTTACTCACAATCGATCTTGATTTGACCATTTCTCCTACTTCTTTCTGACTGTCTATCGAAGAAAACTCATTAAAATTAACGTCCCTATTGATGAGAAAACCTGGATACTTTAGATAGGTACACCATAACATATATCCCTTCATTCCAGTAGCATATTCTAGAATTATGCACCTCTTTTCCCTCAGATCAAGCTTACCATCTCTCACATGAGCATACGCAGGAAAACCGAACACCCTCAAATGTTCATAATCAGTCGACGATCCAGACCAAATCTTAAAAGGAGTTTTACAATCAATAGTCGTTGATGGAGACCGATTCACCAAGTAACACGTTGTATTGATAGCTTCAGCCCAAACATCCTTTCCCACACTAGAATACGAGAGCATACTTCGTGCCTTGTCACAAAATGTTCTGTTCATTTGTCTGCGACTCCATTCTGTTGTGGTGTTCTACAACAAGTGCGATGGCGCACTATCCCCTTAGGTTCGCAGAACTTGTTGAACTCATGATTGCGATATTCTAACCCATTATCTGTCCTAAGACGTTTGATTTTTCTTCATGTTTGTTTCTCAATCATCGTCTTCCATTTGACAAAGGTTGAATATGCCTCATCTTTTATTTTCAGAAAGTAAACCCACACCATCCTTGAATAATCATCAATCAAACTCATGTAGCATCTAGCTCCACTATTTGATCTAATTCTGTTTGGACCCCAAAGATCTGAGTGAATGTAGTTCACTATCCCTTTAGACTTTCTTACAACTGATTTGTTGAATTTGACTCTAGTTTTTAACCAAATACATAATGCTCACAAAACCCCAATGATTCCGCTTTATACCCTTTCAACAAATCTCTCTTTCCCAAAATAGCTAATCCTTTGTCACTCATGTGACCAAGACGCCAATGCCACAACTTATTTTGATCCTGCCTACTTTGTTATTACTCTCTGATGATGCTACTGCAGCATCGCCCATAACAACACTCCCCTGGAGAATTGAAAGACCCTTCTGCAAAGTGACCTTCATGCACGGTACTTGTAACCCCGATAGTCTAGAGTCCCAAGAGAAATCAAGTTTCTCTTTAACCCAGGAACATGCCAGCACGTTAAGATTCTAACAACCCCGCCGAACATTCTGATTTTGACGTTACCAATACCACCAACAATCAACGAATGATTGTTCCCTAAATAGACAGTTCCCTGCATTGGCTTGTAAGTATCGAACCACTTCTTGAACTGACACATGTGATATGTAGCGCCAATATCGAGTACCCAAGAGTTTTTCCCAAAGTCTAAGCTCACAGACAATACATCTCCTCTACCGCTGTTTTCACTATCGTTGAAATTGTTCACACATTCAACAATGTTTGCTGCGTTTTCCTTTTGATTTCCGTTCTTACCATTCAGTTTCGGACAATCTCTCCTATAATGACCCTGCTCACCACATTCATAACAATTTGAGTGTTTTACAGTTCTTCCTTCTTAAGGAACTCGCTTTGTTTCTAGATCTTCCGCTAGTCATAAGACCTTCGCCTCCAGCTTGATTGTCTGGCTGCAACTGTCTCATCTCTTTTGATTTCAGTGCCCCTTTGACATCTTTTAACGATAACTTATCATTACCATACATAATGGTATCTACGAAGTTTCCACATGGAGATGATAACGATCTCAATACAAACAAAGCTTGATAATCATCCTCAATATTGATATCTATGTTCTCCAAGTCCATTATAATTGATTTAAAATTATCTAAGTGCTGAGTTATGGACATACCTTCTTTCAATCTGAAATCATACAAACACTTCTTCAAGTATAATCGGTTTACTACTGATTTCTCTAAGTAAAGATCTCCTAGCCTCTTCCATGTGCAGGCAGCAGTCTTCTCACCCCCAATCTCGGGAAGCACATTGTCTTTCACACTCATCAAAATCCAGCACAAAGTCCTTTCTTGAAGATCTTGCTTCTAATTTTCTTTCATCTCTTCTGGTAACTTATTCTCCACAACCTTCCATAGCCCTTGTAATACCAATGAAGATTTCAGTTTAATCTTCCACAACGCAAATTTGGATCCTCCATTAAATTTTCCAATCATGTATTTTGTAGCTGTAGACGCCATTGGGAAACCCTAATTGCAAAAGCCTTAATTTCACCACGGGGCTCTCATACAATTTTTTTTATTATATCACTATGTAATTTATCATAAAATGGCGTAAGCACAGAACATATGCAAAGGACAAACTGAAATGAATAGACTTACTAGACAATGGGTCTAATAGGCTCATATACACTAATAAGAAAACCATCCATTACATTACAACTTATTGTCAATGACACAAAACTGTACCGCCGAACATGGTACATTGTCAAGGCACTATTCGACTCATTCGCAACGTACGTGATTTTATTTTTTTCCTCCGAACCTTTTTGAATAAAAAATATATTGAATCAACATAAAAAAAATTCTAATAAATACATGAGATATATACTAAAAAAATGTAAGAACTGAAAAAGAAAGAAGTGATAAACGATAAATACCAGTCACAATATATGGACCGATTTGGATAAACGAATGCTTTCTTTATCCTCCACCAAACTCTAAAACTCTCCTAAAACACGCACAAAAACTCAGATGATAAATTTGAAAAAACAAATTAACCATTATAACACCAATTTACACCGTCTACAACCACCTAACAGTATTTTAATTTCAAATTCAAAGCAGTAACCTTAAATACTATACCAAAAGAATAACAACAATTATCCTATCAAACGATCATATATCTTGAGTTCAAACTAAAATTAACGGATTCTTGCTCTTTATTTAAAATTGTTGATGCAGTGTTAAATTTATAACATGATGAGTTGAAAATAAATAAATAAAATAAACAAATTCAACCAACAATAACAAGTGATAAAATAATTCAATTAAATAAATGAAATCATTTTATTTAATATGAAAACATATGCTAACAATTTTTTATTATTTATAAAAAAACAACGACCTAACTCTTTTAGCTATAAATATTTGTTATTATGGTCTAGAAAGACATCACATAAAATATTAAAAAATTATTTTACTTTTCATACACTAATTATTTTATTAATTACACACTGAGTTGATTGTAACCTCAATAGACGTTAATGAAAGATAACATGTTATTTTTTGAAGTGACATCCACCAATTGATCAATTCTTTGGACAAGGGCTAGCATTTCCCTTATATTACATATTTTGCTTAATCGCTCGACCTCAACGATTATTGACTTGGATTTCTCATGAGAGAAAATTTTGTGACTTTTATCGAATGCGTAACAACTACTTTTTATTGATAATATGTGACACGCATCAAAGTAGAGACTCATGTGATGCTTGTGCATACTAAGAAAAGATATACAAATTATTAGATAAGTTTGTCACTATATGAGATTGTATATCCTTTCGCAAGCTCCATTTTATATGGATCGTGCGCTCAAAAGAAAGTGTGACTTATTTAATTGACTCCATATGCTTGATGATTAAGAGGGTATCCATCGGGTTGTCTAGATCGTCTAAGAGGATGGGGCTTCTGTTAATTGTTATTGTTTAAAGCGAGAAAAGTTGTGTTGCGCTCTATAGACATGTTTATTATCACGGATCATGTAATTTTTCCCATTGATGATATAATGAACGAGTTGATGCATTGTTGATATGATGGCACACATTTGATTCAGCTCTGAAGTAATTCTCTTCACCTAATCAAGATAGATATATTATGGCCCATTGCGAATGCACCCAAGGAGAGGATGGTTTATCTTCTTTGGAATCACTACTTTTCAAATTGGGTGAAGGTTTTACCACTAGTGAGGATCCAGACCCAATAAGTCACATAATCATATATATTAGCATTTTTGTAGGTATGAGGTCCCTAAGGTTTTAAAGTTTGGGAACTAATTTTTTTTATATATAGAGCAACATGTTATCTTCTACAGTGTCCAAGCCATTAAATTGTTGATGAAGTTATGTTATTGATGGAGTTAGTAGAAGTTGGTCTGCATCGCTCCAAGAAATATTATGGTCATTTTGCATCACCCCAAGAAGCTCAACGTGGTAGACTCAATTTACCTTATTCTATGTGATAAAAGTTGTGATGCCAGTAGAGGTCCTACTACATTCTTTTTGTATAAGTGATTATGATGAAAAGCCAACTTGGATAATCGAAATGTTGAGGTAGACCTTGTTGAGAAAAAACTGATCAAAACATACCTCCAAATGAAGAACCACCACACGATGCTAAGCAACATATATAATTCTAAAGTATGTTTTACTAAATTCTAAATAGGGGAAAGAATTACTCCGAAGAGTTTTCCCTCACATGAAAGATAGATCTCTCGGCAAGCTAAGGCCAAAATATGAATGATCATATATGTGACATCTATAGTGAAGCATTACTTACAAGTTTATCGACATAGAGGGACATAATCTCCACCATGCATGGATTTTGGAACATTTGAAATTATATGTTTCCTCATACGTATTTGTACATTTCTAACACTCATTCGACTTATATTACCACGCAAACAATATACACTTATGTCCCTCTATCTTAAGAAGCCTCTCCCGGAAGTACTCAAGCTTTATCGATATACCATCCATCTCAGGAACTTGCCATTTTAGTATCCTAAAAAAATCTTTCACTTCTTACAATTATGCATCCACCATTCGGTGCGTGACAAACTATAATTGGGAAACATATGCAATTTCCCTTAGAATCTAGCTCTTATTATAGGTAGGTATGTACCACATTCAGGGAATTTTGTTCAAAGTGAAATCTCTCACCCAGACTTTATCCCACCCCTATGTATGATTTTCTTCTCATTTGCCCTCTTTTGTCCCATATGTTTGGTTTCCATATGGATTTTAACTTTCTCATCGCGGATTTTAAGTCATTTCTACAGGATTGCAAATGAGTATATTTTACTCAGTGAAGAACCCACTTATGAACCCACACAGACTAAGGCCTCACAAAGATCAAATACATTTATATATTCAAAATCAACCATAATATTCATAACCACGGTTGAGAAACCTGTCATATTATTTCATTGCGGACCTATAATATACGCAACATTCTACTGAGGTAAGTATCGAGTACCATAAAGTTTTATAGGATCAACAACCTATAATGAGATCATCATCGTTATGGTGACACGATGTCTTTTTCACCAACTCCGACCTTTTAGGAAAAGACGACGGTATCATATAAAAAAACACATATCCAGTTTGGCTTATTCACCGGTGCATACCCAATTGTAGGGTATATTCTCTTGCCCTCGTAAGACCTCTGTCTCGCATACGCTAGTAATGAAATAAAATATTCCTCTATTTAGACCCGCAAAATGTAACAAGTCCAGCATCACCTTATAATGATGATGTATAGACATATAATATTATAGACTATCTTTCGACAATTGTAAAATCAATTAGACCTGACAAAAAACAATCTCATTTATGTTGGAAAACAAGCAAAAACAAATATGCACAATAGTGACTGAAAATTTTACCTTTTGTCAAATTTCCACCTATATGGGCATCTTCGAATGAGTGGAACCAGAAAACCTTCTTAAGAAAAATCATCCAAAATTCTCAAGACATTCACATATGTAAAACCAGAAAAACTTCTTATAAATCATATTTAGTACCTTGAAATAAAAAAATCTTCATTAATTGGAAATATGAACTTGCTTATGAGTATACATATAAACTTAAGATTTTTATAACATAATTCAACCAATCAACCAAAGTCTCTCTCCCAAGCTCAATTTGTATAATTAGTTAATGGAGAGAGACTATTGTATAATTTGTACAATAGTCTCTCTCTATTAACTAATTATATTCATCTTATTCTCTTAATCTTATAATCAATCTTTCTTGACTTACTTGCATCAGTCAATGTAAGCAACTATTGTAGATCCACAATAAATATCTAGATACATAAGACATAAACAAACTTAAATTCACGACAAGATACACAGTTTAGACAGAACAATATATATACATTAAGATATAAACTAACCAGTACGAGTTGTAGATTCTATAACTATTTGAACCCAATTTGACGAATCTGTGTGGTTTCTTAAATTTTATTAAAACTCTAAGAGTATCAAATCTAAAACATTTACATAAATCAAAACCACTAATCCTTTTTAAAATCTACATATTTCATTAGTTTTTAAAATTTATAGATGATAAAACCATGTAAAACATTTGGAAGATCACAATGAAAGAGAAAAACGTAACTAATGCACAAAATCTGTAAGAGATAAATGAGAGGTTTAAAAAATAAAAATTTAAAAATATTTTACTTTGATGATTATCTTGATGGGAATTTTAAACCTAAATTCGAGACATTCCATTTTACTAAGTTTATATGAGTTTTATTAAGAAGAAGAAAATTATATGTAAATAATAGCAACACACATTAAGTTGTTAGTCATAAATTAATAATGCTAAAGCAATGTTAATGAGACGTCAAATAATTGAAATAAAAAGGAGTGATCCAAAATTTATGATTTCAAATTTCTAATTTAGAATGATTTTGTTTGAAAAAGAAAAATATATAAAATAAAATTATAATTCGTATTTTAAAAATGTGTCAAAATAAAATCGTTATTTAAAATTTAAAAAGAAAAAAATAAAATTATAAAAAGTAAATATTTAAATGATGATCAAATAAAATTTATAAATAAGTGACTTGAAAATTAATATAGAAATCGTTGTTAAAAACTTTTACATATAAATATGAAACAAATTTTCAATTTTTCTTAATAACTTTTGAATTTAATGTAAATGTGCTAGTTGGTTTGTCTATAGATAGAGAGAAAATGAGTGTTTTTTTTGGCATTCTAAAATGAGAGAGTTGGTCGAACGTCTATTTGTCTGGAGTGTAGTCTATTTGTCTGGAGTATAGATGGAGAGAAAATGAAAATGAGAGTTGGTCTAACATCTAGAAGTGAAATGCTTTAACATCTATTCACGTTTATTGATACACTTTTTTAATTAAGTAGTTGCTCATTTCATGCCACCCACTTTGATTTTGAAAAATATAATTTTAGTTTGTAAAACTTTATTCATGTTCAACGTTTTTTGATAAAGTAAATAAATAAAGTTGTAAGATGTACTGTACAACTTGATGGATATTTTTTTAGAATATATATCATTTGTAAACAAGTTTCATAATTAAATTTTATTTTGCTTTTCTATAATTTGATTATGAGTTGATATTTTAATTTAAATAAATTCTGAATATATCCTTTACTATATGTATATATAGGTTTAGTATATATATAGAGGTTTGGTTTTCTAAAGATAATATTTTGGTTTATCTAAATTCGAAAATAGTTTACATTTAAAAGTAGGTTATATATAGTATTCGATCTCTTGAGTTAAAAATTGATATTGTATTTGTACTTTTGTAGATAATAATTTTTTTAATATTAGATATTTTTTGGAATTTGAATGACGAATTATACCTAATGCAAGGATCAAAAGCAAAAATATATACTGAATCAAAATGACCGAAACTTAAAAATATATTGAACTTTTTTATTTAATATCTTTTAAAAAGTTGGTTACTCAATAAATAATTATACAAAAGTTTGATAACGTATTATCTATAGCTATTACAAAAGTTTGATAACGTATTATCTATAGCTATTAAAAACAAATGTTATTAATCCACTATCAATCAGACTTTTTAATCATTTAATTTTTAAGTCCAAAAAAAATATTAACCAAAGCATCTAGCAATTAAAATTTTTAACTATCACTTAAGTTTTTAAGTCCCGAAAAAATATTAACAAAGCACCAAAAAAGATTGTATTGTACCGTAGATGTAAATGCAGCTTAGAATGATTAAGATAATACTATCAAATTTCGTGAGAAGAAAGGAGAGAGTGAAACATGCTTATAAATATGTGTAGGGTTGGCCAATAATTTTAAGGAGTGATTCACTTAACCATACACAAGACTTAAAAGAAGACCATCCACAACCACAAAACAATGAGAGATTTGAGATGTAGGACCAAATCATGCCTATTAACATGACATGAATGCAATTTTATAATTAATATTTTAAAGTCCTACTTTATTTTACTTTTTGGCTGATTAAATTGATAAGCCATGCTATAAACGATGACTGTGTCATCTTTTCGTAATTTAGAATACATATGCATAGACACCAATGTTTCACGAATAATGACTTTCTGCATGTTGCCAAAATGTTTTAAAACATTAGAAATTGTATATAACTCAATTCCGAAGACCCATAAAATAATTATAGCTTAAAATAAAATAAGTCAAAACTAATATATATATATATATATATTATATTTAGATATTCCGGACAAAAAGAAGAAGTCTGCACATCTATTGCAAATTAAACTTGTAGTCAAACTTATACACAATTCTTTCATGGCCCACCACCTTTACCTATCAATATAAAACCTCCAAAAATCTCATTACATAACATATGAAAACCCACAATAAAAAAGACATGTTAGGCAAAAACATGTCTTTTAAGAAACTGGCGAAGAAACTTAAAGTCAACATCAGAAACACCACGGGCAAGTCTCAAGAAGAATCACTGCTCAAAGAATCCGATGATATATCTCCGAAATCAACACCAACGGGAACTTTTGTTATTTATGTCGGAGAAGAGCACAAAAGATTTACTATTCCTACGGGGTTTCTATCTCATCCACTTTTCAAGATGTTGTTAGAAAAATCTTACGATGAATGTGATATGGACAAAAGAACTAAACTTGTTGTTCCATGCAATGTCTCTACATTTCAGGAAGTTGCTAATGCCATCGAAAATTGTATTCCGAATTTTGATTTTGGAAATTTGGTTAAAGAGTTTGTTTAGAGAAAGAAAGAGTGTCATATATGTACCGTCCGGTGCCAGGTTCCGTCAGGTGGTTACCAGTGATGGATTAAACATTCCAGAAAATAGTTTCGGGTTTTCAGCTTCTGTACCTTATGTAAAATTTTGAATTTCTTATAATATTGTTTTGGTTTCGATCACTATTTCCAGTAATAATTACTTGAATATGATGACCGACTTATCATCACTATCTTCGCTCAACCAATCACGCAAACTAGAGTTTATTTTCTCTGTCAAGTACCGACATTAATGTCGGCTACAAATTCATATTGAGCTTATAAGAGGTAGAGAAAGTCCTTAGTGATGCCAAAGAACAAACCTTTATGGTTATTCCGGTGGAGAAGCCTTTGTGCTTGACATGATGTCAAGAACATGATTCATGCTCTAATTTCCGGTGTGTCAGTGTTATCCTCTCTCTTTTTGAACTCTAGTTTTTCAGTTCTGAATGCGCTTGAAGATTTTCAAAACATATATGGTATAGTAGTAGTAGGGTTGTTTTCGATTTTAAAACTGGTTTTAGATGTGAGGTTAGGACAAAAGGAAGTACACTAGTTCTGTTTGAGGATTTGGATCCTCATGTGGGTAGTAATCTAGTTGGAATCTACTTTATGTACGATGTGAGGGCTGCACGACTTGTGTTTAATTCAATGGTGTATAAGAATAGGGTGCGGCTAAATTCGGGTCCAAAAAATGTTAACCAGCCCAAAAATGGTATTTTTAAATTTTTACAATTTTATCCTTACCCCGGCGGTTGAATCCATCTCAACCGCCGGTTGAAACCCTCCCACCCGGCGGAAAAGCTGTTTCACCAACCGGGGTAAGCTTCCCCGCCGGTTGAGAGGGTCTCAACCGGCGGGGTAAAAGACGGCTGAAATTTTTTGGGTATGGTTATTATCAAGGGCCCTAATTTAGCCAAACCCATAAGAATATTGTTAGTTGGAATAGTAGTCAAGATCATGTCTTTATTTATTTTTACTTCGTCAGTTACTCTTTTGAAAATTCTATTTTTTCTTTTCATCTTTCACTTTAAAACAATTCTTTTTTTCACCTAACATTAAAAAAAATGGAAGCAAAAGCTAAAACTAAAGCTATTTGCATAGAGGAAAATATCATTTTCTTCGTCAGGATGAGGGAGACGAACACCACCTAAGCGCCATCATCCGGCGTCATCGAACGTTTTTTTATTTTTTTTAAAAATAACTTTTTTTGAAAAAACAGAAAGATAGAAAGTTGTATATCTATTCTATGTTTCATGTTGGTCTCTCGAAAAACAGGTTTTGTTACCATTTCGGCAATGAGTTTCAAAATTTTACAAAATTGAAAAAAAAAAGTTTAGGTTTTCAGTTTTTATGATTTTAGTGAGTTTTAGGAAGTAAAATGTTAAGTTATAGTAGATTTTTTGTTTTGCAACTTCATGGAGTAAATAATAACATAAAAACGTAATTAAATATATTTCTAAGGATTTTTAGTTTTTTTTACAAGTGACAAATTCATAAATACTACAAAAATTAAAAACACAACTTCACGGAGTGGTTTAGCCGTTTTTTAACAATTCCCAAAAGAAATATATATTATCTATTAAAATTAATCTTGACTATTGAGTATATATTCTAATTGATATCACTTATATGTAGTAAATAACAATTATTAATCATTAACTAAATTGATTATTGATTAAATTGATTAATTGACTAAATAAATTAGATTATTATTTAATCCAATTTATTTTTGACACACTTCTTCAAATTGACGATGTCAATTAGTAATACTGTACTAACAAGAAATTGATGTTGATGACGAATAATAGTTTTGGTGAAAATATGAGCTACTTAAAATTAGAAGGCATGCGAGGAAGAGTTATCACCTGATTTTCCAAAGTATCTCGTATAAAATGTAATAAAGTTCAATGTGTTTGGTATTTTTATGAAAAACATGATTAGTGACAATTTGAATAGCACTAGTGTTATGAGCATGAGAGAATTACAAGTTTTATAATAAAATCTAAGCTCCTCTAGAAGCATGCAATTTCAGAACAAGTAGTATAAGTGACACAATACTCGGCCTCATTAGAGGATTTAGAAACATGATCTTGTTTTTTTATACCTTTAAGAAATTAAAGCATCTCTTAAAAAAGTGCACCGTGCCGTAGTAGATCGACGTGTATCTGGACATCCAGTTCCATCAACATCATTATTAGGAAAACACGTTGAGAAGATAAGCTAATAAAAAACCACGAGTATGTGAACCTTGAAGAAAACAAATGATGCATCGAAATATAGAAAAGTGTAGATGCTGAAGAGAAAAGATAAACTGACTCACTTGATTAACAATATAAGAAATATCAGGACACGTAGTAGTCAAGTAGATAAGACTCCCAACCAGACGTCGATAAAGAGTATGATAATCTTGAATATCCTCCAAACCAACCAAAGTGATAAAATATTGAATATACTTATATTAGATTATTATCTAATCCAATTTATTTTTGACACACTTCTTCAAATTAACGATGACAATCAGTAATACTGTACTAACAAGAAATTGATGCTGATGGCGAATAATATTTTGGTGAAAATATGAGCTACTTAAAAATTATAAGACATGCGAGGAAGAGTTATTACCTGATTTTCAAAGTATCTCGTTAATAAACTTCGATGTGTTTGGTATTTCTATAAAAAAACAGGATTAGTGGCAATCTGAATTGCACTAGTGTTATGAGCATGAGAGAATTACAAGTTTTATAAGGAAATCTAAGTTCCTCGAGAAGCATGCAATTTCAGAACAAGTAGATCGACCTCATTAGAGAATTTAGAAACATGATCTTGTTTTTTATACCTTTAAGAAATTAAAGCATCTCTTAAAAACGTGCATCGTGCCATAGTAGATCGACGTGTATCTGGACATCCAGTTCCATCAACATCACTATTAGGAAAACACGTTGAGAAGATAAGCTAATAAAAACCCACGAGTATGTGGACCTTGAAGAAAACAAATGATGCATCGAACTATGGAAAAGTGTAGATGCTGAAGAGAAAAGATAAATTGACTGACTTGATTAACAATATAAGAATCATCAGGACGCGTAGCAGTCAAGTAGATAAGACTCACAACCAGACGTTGATAGAGAGTATGATAATCTTAAAGGTTCCTTTATATTTCCAATATATGACATTTACCTTTGCATGAGTATCAACAAAAGAAATATCCTCCAAACCAACCAAAGTGATAAAAGATTGAATATACTTATATTGGTTCACAAAAATACCATTGGCCCGATGGTGAACTTTCTAATCCTAAGAATTATGTGAGATGGTCAAGATCTTTTATATGAAAAGTTGTATGTAATTGTTGTTGAAGCTTAGTTATCAAACTAAAATTAGTACCAGTGATGATAATATTATCAATATAAACAAGAGAAGAATCTTACAGATTTTGTGTAAAATTGAAATAAATAAATGTAGGACAAAACTTCTCAAACTAATCCTGATGTGCCTATTTGAGCCCATATAAATAACTTCTTAGCTTATATACATCATGAGGAGAATAAGTATTCATACCTGAGAGAAGCTTTATGTAAATCCATTCATGGAGATCGCCATGAACAATAATTCTCACATCCATTTGATGCATTTGCCATGCCTGTGAAGGACAATAACTAAGATGGTTTGAATTGTTGTCATTTTTGCAACGGAAGCAAATATTTTATCATAATCAATCCAATATCTTTTGTCTATTACCCAAAGCTATAAGGTGATCTTTGTACCGGTCCAAAGAGCCAGCGGAATTATTTTTTATAGAGAAAATCCACTTAATCCGAATTGAAATAGTGGATAAAATAATAAAAGAGAGATATGGTAAAATCATACCTATTGGGGGGTCGAGAAGGACAAGTAGATCGACGAAGAGTTGTGGAAGCATGAGCATGAGCATGAGCATGATCATGTGTGGAGTCAAGATTAGAAGGTTGCACATAATAAGTGGGACCAAAATTATATTAATTATGTCTTTTATATAGAAAACCACGCTTAAACCTTTATGGAAGTTTTAGCATATTAGAAAAACTATGAATAATATATGAAGATGCAAAAGGCGGATCACATTCCTACACACCCAAAAATGGAAAACATGAGTATCATAACAAGCATAACCCCTAATGAGGGATATTATAACTAAAAAACATAACCCTTATGATGTTCATGAGCATGGAAGTGCATAAAACAAACACAATTTAAAGTACAAAGATTATAATAAGAAAGAGAATGAGAAAATAACTTTAAAAAAAAAAAAGAAACATGATTTAACGTATGAGAATGTAGGCAATTAATAAAAAAAACAACAATAGAAAATGCTTCAGACAGAAAAGCAATGAGGAACATATGATTCAAGTAAAATAGTTCTTATTACACGAAGAAGGTGGTTATTTTTCCTCCCATCAACACCATTTTGATGTGGTGTCAAAAGATAAGAACACTGAGATAATCATTTTTCTTCAAAGAAAATTATAAAACTCATAAGACATGTATTCAACTCTATAATAGGATCGTAAATTGTTTTATTTGACAGAGAATTTAGTTTGAAGAAGTGCTAGAAACTGCTTAAAATTGAAGAAGAAAAAAAATATCAACTTCATTTGGAAGGAAGTAGGCGCAAGTAAAACGACTAAAGTATCCATAAATGTAACAAAATACTTGTAATCTGCATGAAAATAGTGGGTGTAATCCCCTAATCATCACCATGAATAATATCAAAGCATTGTGAGACACGAGATGCATGATTTGCAAAAGGTAAAACCTTACTTTTACCAAGTTTGCATGATGTACAATTAAAAGAAAAATTAAGAGAATAACTTATTTTATTTCTCAATAATCTAGAATTAAATAAAGTGTGAACTACACCAGAGTTTGGATGGCCTAGATGTCTATGCCACATATGGTTTCCGGAATCAACAATATCACATGCAAAGAAAAAGTAATACATAACTAAGAATAACAATGGAATGAGAAATATAAAAAAAAAGAGTTTTCCAACTTTGGTGCATTCACGATTATCTTCCATTATACTTGATCTTGCACAACACAAGAAGAACAAGAGAAATGAACATGACAATTACTATCAACCAATTGAACAACATAAAGAATATTTATGGAGAGGTCAAAAGACACAAAAGTATTAGTGAAAGTGGAGGAAAGATCACCAACAACACTGATAAACATAAAACTATCATCGTTAGTGTTAAATTTAAAATTTTCATCTTAATTTCTAATATTCAAAAGAGGAACAACAGTATTGGAAATATGATTAGAGGCTCCATAGTTAAAATAACATGGTGTAGAATAAATTGTATGGTTACCTGAGAGTTCAAAAGCAAAAAAACAGAAATAATCATTTTTTGTAGTATTTCAAGAGGGAATGTGTTTGGGTTTGTTGTTAGAAGAGAATAGGAACAACCAGCAAAACAGTAGAATATGTATTATAAAGAGATGAACCAGTGGAAATGATGATAGTCAGTACCATATAATCGTTCATGCCAAATGGGAAAAGCGTAGATGATATGGCCTTGTTTCTTGTAGTTTACAAACCTATTTGGGAAAATTATGAGAAATATGTCCAAAAACAGTACATGCATAACACTGGACAACACGAATGTCTCTACTTTTATTTATTTCTTGTGCTGCATAAGATACCTGAATAGGTACACTAATATTAGCTTGATGTTATATGGAAGTCTGAATTATCATCAATTGATCCTCAAGAAAAAGCTCACCCAAACATGCATCTAGAGATAGTAAATGATGATGATTCGTAATATTACACCATGTAATTTTAAAATCAGGTCAACTTTATCAAAAAATGATCACGCTTATTGGTTACATGCATTGTATGGAAAACAGAGATAGCTGCAACAGGAATTTATAATATATAATATCTAAATAATCAGCACAAAGGTTTTGAAAAAAAAAAGAATTCTTTAATCGGGAGTCTGTTTTGGGTAAAATTAGCCATGTCATACTCCAATTGAAGTCTCATAATAGAGTTGTCTTTATTGTAAATTGTGTTTAAATACCTCCACATAGCGTCACTGGTCTTATAAGGCTTCAATGTAAGAACAATATTAGGCTTAACCGAGCTAAGAATCCAAATTATAACTCGAGCATCTTTAATTTTCCACTTAGATAAAGCATTAACATTTAGAGGTGTGAGATTACACCTATCAATATAACCTCATAATTATTATTTTTTCACATGCAATTTAAATTAAAATTCTCAATCAGAATATTTTTACTAGTAAATCTAATATGGAACGAGTCAAATCTATGTAATGAGAAAAAAAAATCTAAGATCAAATCCATCAATATAATCCACAAGCGAAATTATTTATACCGCCCAATACTTCCCGAGAGAAAAGAAAAGAAATTATAAAAAATAAAATATATTTTGGTGGCTCCATCAAATTTTCGGGGAGGTCAGCACCCAAGGTGATTCTCCATAAGCGGCTGTTGATAAAATTTACGGGCAAGAAAGCTGAGTGGAACCCATTGCCCCATTCATTTTTCCCTATGTGGCCAACTTCACAATAATATCTTCTGTATCCTTCTTGCGATACTTGTACCTCTTCAAAATTCTTGAGCACAATAGTAATACAAGTGGAAAACTAAATATAAGGTATAAAAAATGAATGATGAAAAGAGAATATAACTTACTGTTGCTCCTCCAAACGAGGTTGAGTTTCGAAGGTTTCTCCTCAAATACTTCCATCACATTCTCCCAAGCTCCAGATATGAAGATAAAATTTTGCTTTCATAATATGTCAGCTTCGAGCAGGTCATCGATTATTTTGATATCATCTACTAAGTTTAGATAATAGAAGGGTAACAATGGTCCCTTCGAAAGCCCAGTTAGGGCAATGAAATATTTGATGGATATATG
This sequence comes from Limnanthes douglasii subsp. nivea, assembly GCA_036936605.1. NCBI lineage: Eukaryota > Viridiplantae > Streptophyta > Magnoliopsida > Brassicales > Limnanthaceae > Limnanthes > Limnanthes douglasii. The sequence continues at coordinate 14,773,564 of JAUPFV010000003.1, read as the reverse complement.
GTTTTTGCTTAGTCTTGAAGCCATAATTACCGACAGAAATATGAACCAAAGATTTGGTGTTGCTTGTGTAGGGCAGAGATCTATGAGTTTGAAGTACTCCATTATCATTGGATCTAATGGGAACCGAAGACCCAAATTGATGATTTATGGATACACCACCAATTTATTTGCTTTACAATCCAGTTTAGTTTTACCTTTTATTGGTAATCGAAGTGTTATGTTATCTGGCATTCCCTATTGCTTTTTAAAATGCTCAGCTTGAGATTTCACGGTAATAGATATATGACATGTTTTCCAGCGCCATGATGTATTCGGGGAGAAGTGGTTTTAAATTCACACTTATTGAGGCGGCGATGTCATCGGGAATCTCAATTGGAATTTTAATTTTCTTTTCTTTTCCTTATGCTACTCCTTCTTTCGAGGAATTATCTTCAGTATCAGATGCAACTCCGCTTTACTTAGCCTCAATATTTGAATGAGTTGCCTCTGAATCTACTTCCTCCTTAGAAAATTCGTCTATTAGCCGAGGCAGATTGAAGGTTGAAACTAGATTTTCCTCTTGAATATTCGAGGGAGTTTGTTATGACTCAGTGATAGTCTCAAAAATATCCATCAACAGAGGAGATGGTAGTGTTGACAGCATCGATATCTTACATGGTTATGAATGTTTTCTTTTTGGCAGGAAGACTCAGAGTGAGGTGAGCTTTCGGCTGAATCCTAAGAGTCTCTTTGTATGAGGTCCGAGGTGGGTCAGCACTAGTTGTTGATGTAGTTTTTATTTATTATTTGTTAGTAGATAAACTTTGACTTACTTTGCAATTTTTTCGAAGAAATACAGTTGTGGAACCATAGGGAGCTGGGGGAAAGATTTCGAGGTAGTGATGATGATTTTCGAAGAGATTCTGATAAATGGGTGTTTTATGGGTTTGATGAACCTTGAAACCCAGAAAAAATCATATTAGAATCAAACTTACCGTAAAAGTAGTTTTAGTATAAAAAAGAGGAGAATTTTCTATCAATCCTGTAGCTCTATACTCAACAGCCCTTTCGCTGATACAAAAATAATCGTAAGTGCCAAAAATTGGTTTTTTAGTTGTAGGGGATTTTTTATAAACTAAATTGAAGAATAATATTCAAATTAATTTATAATAGTTGAAGCTTAACTATGATTTTTTCCGGTGAGGATAGCCAAGAAATTGAGTATTCAGGTGAGGGTAACAAAGGATTCACTCAGAAAAAAGTTGCTCTCTATCAGTAAAAAGCAGTTATGAAATGCAAATAATGGCTGAGTTGAGTATTTATAGAAGAAATAAGAAAAAAATAATGGTCGGAGAAGTGGAAAAGTTGGTGATGATTATTGGGTGGAAATATGGAATATCAAGCGGTTGCTCGTGAAAGAGATAACGTGACACCTGTTAATTGTCAGACCTAGTGGTAAGTGTAGTGTCGAGTGAATCATCACACGCGTTATGTACCATTTCAAACGTTTCTGACCGTTTTGAGAAGGCCAACTCATGGTTCCACATATGAATATTCAAAGCATAAATAAAAAGGACATGTCATGTGATATATATTCGAAACAGCATTGAGAAATGCATTTATTTGAGGACAAGAAATGTTAAGGAAAGATGAATAATTAATTCAAAGCAGATTGGACTTTAGCAAAGAGCACTTTTTGCCTATTACAATTTCTGATGATCGCTAGTTCCTATTCATTATCTTTCATAAGAACTAGGGGGCTACTGGTAAGGATATATAATATTTAAGGCTTAAATATAATAAGCTAAAGTCATGTATGATAAATTATATAGTTGATGTTTATTTTTTTTGGATTACTTATCAATATGAGGGTGCTATAATGCAATTAACATCTTTTGTATAACTGAATAAATAAAGGCACATGCTTTAAATAAAGAGATCAAGATTTCAATTAGTTATACACTTACTTCCACTTTTACTTTCTCTCTCTATAATCAAACTCTCTCTTTCTCTCCCAAGAATCTAGATTAACATTTAACAGTCTTGTACGTACTATCCATAATAAAGACCTCCGGAAATATCATAAGAAGATCAATACACGTCGCATGTGCAAAAATAATTCGGTGATTATTTTAGACTTTTAATTTCCCGTTTTATGTCATTCAATATAATTTTTCTCCTTCATCCTACCCAATAAATATTCAATTTATCAAAATCTTTTTTGAAAAGTGGATGAGAAGTGGATCAAACTCGTCGTAAGATTTTTCTGAATCAAACTCGTCGTAAGATTTGTCTAACAACATTTTAAAAAGTGGATGAGAAAGAAAACTCATGGGAATAGTAAATTATTTTTGCTCTTCTCCCAATAAACAACAAAAGTTCCAATTGGTGTTGATTTTGGAGATGTATCATCCAATTCTTCAAGTGATGATTCCTTTTGAGATTTTCCTGTAGTGTTTCGGGTTGTGTTTTCTCCTTCCTACTACCCAATATTGAATTTTTCTCCCATAATTTTTCTTGCTTACATGTCAAAATCTTCGATTTAAGTACCTGTTTGACCCAATTCCGATACATGGGCGAGAAACCAATTTATTCGCAACCTTCGTTACATCAAGAACTCTCATATATTTCATCGCGATGAAGCCAACCTTAAAAGCATAAAGGTTAATGAAGTCCGTCTTGAAAGTAGGATTAATTCCATATAAAAAAATGGCTCTTATCTAGGCTAATTTGCAGCCTAGAGAGAATGAATCCTTCATTCTCTCTTGTACATAATATATATTTCAAGTATTATGTACTTGTTTTTTATTTTTCTCTTGAAAGCAAAATTTGTATATGTTATATTGCTTGAATGTCATATAAATATCAGCTTTCTAATTAAACTAAGATATTGAATAATTGTTTATTAGGAATATTTAATTTCCTAGTGACTCATAAAAATGTAATTAGTCGTATGTAAATATATCGATACATTATTAATTCAAACTCTAATATTCAAAAGATTTGGTACATAATATAGAAGTAAAAGTTGTGAGTTTTAGATAGAATCATCTTTTTATTTTCTAATATCATATATTTTTTATTAGAATATAAAAATAAATTAAAATAATAGAGTAGTTGTGTTTAACATTTCTCGTTAAAATATAAAAAGTTGAAAAGTAAAAAAAGTAATTTGGATTTAATGTTAAAATTTATGAATAAGTGCAATTTTTAGATGAAGAACTAAAAAGAAAAGGTTATAACTTTTATTAGAATGGATTAAGACGAGGATTTGACTAATTAAATTAGATTAGGTGATATATATATATATAGGCCGAGTTAATTATTGAATTGGATAAAATATTAGATAAATAGTTAAATTAAAAAATAACAATAATTATTTGATTACATATAGCGTTCACGTTAGTGTTATACGTCCAAATTGAAGTGGCCAGTCAAAAAGTATGTTTGAATAAAAAAAGATTGGTTAAAAAAAATTGGTGATGTCACGATAGAGGTGCTTGTTGCATATTTAGAAATGCTGAAGATTGGTTTGTTATAAAAGTGAACATAGAAGGCTAATGTGATATAGTTCTCTTACATAAAACACTAATCATGTTTTTAAATCCTAAAAATACAATGAAAAGAAAATATACTTGTTGAGTAATAATTTATCCGATTAGGCCCAACAATCGCTAAATGGGCCACTATCAAAGATCAAATCAGGCCCAACAAAATAAAAGAGTCTTGTCCAATTATAACTCTAAAATGGAAAAAAAATCAAGTTAATAACGTCATAGTTCTAAAAGTCAAACCAAGATTAACCTAACCACTACTTCTAAATTGTATATAAAAAGACCCATCGAGAGATATGAACAACATAGATCGATAATAAGATGGTTTTTTTTGTATTTCTTCGTATCTAACATGTTTTCATATCTACCTAACCAAAAATCACCTCATCACTTGGGATCGTGGAAACCAATTAATTACCAGATTTTTCAATCGGAAAAACACCATCAAAACTCAAAACAGAACAGAAGATTAACAATTTGAAATCCGATAAGAAAAGATCTGACCGATGACAAATCTGAAATCATAGATCGAGCCCGAGAAAAAGATCGCATATCATCCACGCAGATTTGGAAATCGACGGACAAAACGCTAAATTTTTTCTTTAATTTTAATTTTAATTTAATAGATCATATATATTTTTATATATAATTTTATTTTAACTTGTTCCTAAATTTAATAAAAGAAATATAAATGTGAATTTTAGTGAGTTTTTAATCCATTTAATATGAAATTGTATAAATTGTATATTACAAGTTTTGCACAGACTTTATAAATTGCCCTTAAGTTTGAATATATTTATCATGGGTCATTTTCAAATCTTGTTTGCAGAAACAAATCTTAATGATAAAAGAAATAGGTTTTGTTCTGATATCATGCTGTAGTCCGTCAGCCATGATCATTTAAGCGCATGATTTATATGCACAGTAAAAAAAATCATCTTAACTTCGGATATAGTTTTCCATTGGTGGCTCGCAATTATTGCAACCACGACACATCCTTGCAACTGAATTCAGCCCCAGCGCTCTAACAACCTAGAACGGTTCGAATCTATGACTAGGGTATCAGAGGAAGACATTCTAACGGCCGGAGTATGCTGTATTCGGTGCGAAGTGGTCCGAATAAAAAGACAAACGGAGTTAATGCGAATCGAACCTAGCTACTGGGCCGCTTCCGCTCTGCAAAAGGTAAGTTTGCTATATTCTCTTTCTCAATTAAGTTTTTATTAGGTCGATAAACCCAACCATGCATGTAAAAATTTAATTGTTACAAGATTTATAGGCCAAAAAAGAAATCTATTAAGAATGTAGTAGTTCTCCACACTATAGGCTCCGTCTCATAATAATGGCAGTAATAAGTGATATTAATTTATATATAGAAAACATAAAAATCTAAAAAAATAAGACAGAAAAACAAAAGAAAAAATATAGTTTCAGCCAAAAAAGAAAACAACAATAAAAAGTTAACATTAACACTAATCATATTAATCAAAATTATTTAGCACTCAAATATCGAAGTGCGCTTCATAAGAAACTGGATTTTACATAAGATGAAAACCCGAAATTATTTCCTGAATATTTTTCAGGCAACCACCGGACCAAATGGGGACAGTCTCGTTCTAAACAAATTCTTTAACCAAATTTCCAAAATCGAAATTCGGATTACAATTTTGAATCGCATTAACAACTTCTTGAAAGGTAGAGGCAGTATATGGTACAACAAGTTTAGTTCTTTTTTCTGAATCAAACTCATCATAAGATTTGTCTAACAACATTTTGAAAAGTGGATGAGAAAGAAAATTCATGTGAATAGTAAATCTTTTGTGCTCTTCTCCCACGTAAACAACAAAAGTTCCACTTGGTGTTGATTTTGGAGATCAAGTGATGATTCCTTTTGAGATTTTTCTACCGTGTTTCGTGTGTTGATTTTAAGTTTATCTCCTAGTTTCTTAAAAGACATGTTTTTGGATGACATGTTTTTTTTATACGTGTTACGTAGCCTGGTTTCTCGGGGTTTTATATTGACAGGTTGGTGGGAGATCATAAAAGAATAGTATATAAAGTTTGACTGACGAGTTTTGAATTCTTTTTTTCCAAAATATAGGAATATTTATTTTTGTTTATTTTGACCATTTTTCTTCAACAATAATTATTTTATAACTCTAGATTTGGAAATTGAGTTATAATTTGAAGATATGGTTTGAAAAAAAAGTAAAATAAACTGGCCACTTAAAACTTTATAGAAAATTCTTTCATGGTCCCTCCTCTATACCTATAATTTTAAAACTTCCATGGTCCCAAAAAGCCTTCTAATACATAGCATACAAAAATTTCGAAAGACCATGTTGGGCAAAATATGTTTTTTAAGAAGCTGTTCAAAAAACTTGAAGTCAGCATCCAACATACCATTGAGGAAATCTCAAAAGAAAATTCACTACTCAAGAAAGATGATACTTCAAAAACAAGACCAACTGGTATATTTGTTATTTATATGGGAGAAGAATAAAAAAGATTTACTATTCTGATAGGTTCTCTTTCATCAATTTTTCAATATGTTGTTAGATAAATTTTACAATGAGAAACTAAACTTGTTATTTTATGGAATGTTTTTATATTTTAGGAGGTTGCTAACGAGATCCAGAATGTAATCAGAATTTTCATTTTGAGACCTTAGTTAAAGAATTTAGTTTCGAGAGTAAAAATGTGTCACATATACAGTCGGATGCTGGTTTCGGTGGCGGTAGGTGAAGAGTTAAAAACAAATACATAGAACATTAACTCAAAGTTACATCATAAACTGAAAAAATATTGGAAGCAAATACATAGAAAAAAAATAATAAATACATGGAACAAAAAGAACAAATATTGGAAAATAAACAAATTTTAGTTGGAATCCAATTTGATAAGGGTGGGATTTATCTGACCCGCAAGTTGAACTAGTAAAGTATTGGACTGATATTTACTTTATAATTAAAACCTAACAAATATGTAACATTGAGGGTATTTTGTGTAATAAAAGGTAAATGTGTTTTTACTTAGCAAATCAATTGTATGGATAGCCTTAAATAGACTAATTGTGTAGGTTTAAAGGCCGACCACCGTTTCTATTTTAAGTAGCATAATCTTTTACGAAGAGGGGGAGAAAAATATGGGACTAAGGTTTATTACAGATTTCATCTTCTTATTGTCGCCTCTCTAATATGTTTCCATATTGTTACTCATCAAATGGCTACCAGTGGTTACCATTTCTTATATATATATATGAAACTAATATACTATTATATTTATTATATATCATTTTTTACTATTATTACATTTCTTTTGAAAGCTATGTATAATGACTATTGAATCGAAGAAGTTTAAATCGCGATTCAGTTATGTGGTAAAATTCGATTTCGTCGTCGAAAGAACCACGTGTTTTATTTAGATAAAGCTTAGGTTTTCATATCATTCATGAAATTATGAATATTTGAGATTCATATTATTTATTGTTTGCTTCAACTACTATTTGTTTTTCCTTTTCTTTTTGTACTATTCATACTTCGGTGTCAAAAGTTTTCATTTTACATGTTCGAATTTTTTAGATATAGAAATGATGACTAAGTAAAATTCAATCTTAACAGACCTGAGGCGTACTTCTCAATGTTTTTGGATAATAATGTTGTATCAATACACCATAATAATGAGTCATCTCTCTTATTTTTAATTATATTTTATAATGATATCTTCGGATTTCAAGTGTAAATAGGTTATCTAAAAAATTTGCATGGTTTATTACTTCCTTATATTTCTCTGGAAATAAAGGCTTACCTTCTATTCGTGTTCATTCCGTAAGACTAAGTATTAGTTCTTAATGTGGTATCACTTACGGTTAGCGTTAACTTGAGGTGGCCAAAAGTTGCTTTGTTATTATTCTACACCCTTCGGATATTCTTAGTATGATTTATTTGCGCATGGTTAGAATATTGGTGTTATGTTGTAACTCTGCTAATCTCAAATTTGTTCCATTAGCTCTTCATCTATTGAAAAAAGCATTCTTATTAAGCAGATGAAGCGGAATAAATCACAAGGAGAGTAAATTATTTCATAATTTTTATTTTCATTAGCTCCTATTCCTTTGTTTTCTCGCGAGTAATTTGCATTGTTTTCTCTTTACTAAACTTTAGTTTCCTATGTTGTTTATATGCTCGAATTTTATTTCCAGTGTTATTTCATAAATAGTTTATTGCTTCTATGCTCGAATTTTCATCATAAAGTATACAAAATTACATCTTTAAATTTCAATAGAGTATGATGTTTATAGCTCTAATTTTTATCATAAATTTTATATAATAAAGAATTTAGTACTTATGTTATTTACAACTGCCGTCCTTTTTGGACAAATTGGTTAAAACACAATTGGAATCTTTAATCCTAATCAGGTCAAAATAAAGAAAAAATTAAAATAGATAAGTTGTTGTCACTTCTTTTATCCTAAGTAAGCAAGAACTGCCAAGTTTATACGAGTGCATAACATTTTTTTAAAATATTTTTTTTTTCATTTATTATTATTTTTATAGATCAAGTTTTATCATTTTATCATATAACATATTTGTATATATAAGTGACTTAATAATGATATTGTTGGTCTGAAACTAATAAGTTATAGTAACATTGCGATTATGTTTCCATAATTTATACTTTGTGGGCGGTTCATTATGATAGATGGACATCTTTTTTGCTACTATGTTTTTCTGCATGATAGACTATTTTATTGAGTCGGTAGGATTCCAGGTTTGAAAAACTCAATTTGTTACATCTTATTCTTGATATAGCTTTTGTTTCATTAATATATTTTGTTCAATATGTTGTTTATGATCTATCTCTGTGAAATCCGTCTGATTAAGTCTTTTGCTTTGTAATTGATCTGTATTTTCAAAGTTTGATATTGTTTAACTATTCTACTCTTCTTTGATTGCATCATTAACCTTTCTATTCTAACACATTTACTTATTAAGGTGAAGCAAACTCATCTGAGTTTTGTTTAAACAAAAAAAACAAAAAAAAACAAAAAAAACAAAAAAAACAAAAAAAAACAATAGAAAACAAAAGAAAACAAAAAAAAACAAAAAAAAACAAAAAAAACAAAAATAAAACAAAAAAAAACAAAAAAAAACAAAAAAAACAAAAAAAACAAAAAAAAAACAAAAAAAAACAAAAAAAAACAAAAAAAAACAAAAAAAAACAAAAAAAAACAAAAAAAAACAAAAAAAAACAAAAAAAAACAAAAAAAAACAAAAAAAAACAAAAAAAAACAAAAAAAAACAAAAAAAAACAAAAAAAAACAAAAAAAAACAAAAAAAAAACAAAAAAAAACAAAAAAAAACAAAAAAAAACAAAAAAAAACAAAAAAAAAACAAAAAAAAACAAAAAAAAACAAAAAAAAACAAAAAAAAACAAAAAAAAACAAAAAAAAACAAAAAAAAACAAAAAAAAACAAAAAAAAACAAAAAAAAACAAAAAAAAACAAAAAAAACAAAAAAACAAAAAAACAAAAAAAAACAAAAAAAAACAAAAAAAAACAAAAAAAAACAAAAAAAAAACAAAAAAAAACAAAAAAACAAAAAAAAAACAAAAAAAAACAAAAAAAAACAAAAAAAAACATAAAAAATACAAAAAAATACAAAAAAATACAAAAAAATACAAAAAATACAAAAAATAACAAAAATAACAAAAAAATAACAAAAAAATAACAAAACAATAACAAAAAATAACAAAAAATAACAAAAAAAACAAAAAAATAACAAAAAAAAAACAAACAAAAAAACAAACAAAAAAACAAACAAAAAAACAAACAAAAAATACAAAACAAAATACAAAACAAAATCTTTAAAAGATTACACCAAGTGATTTGTATTAACAAAAACAGATTTGGAGAATTGTAAAGAACTTGTCGATATAGGAGCGTTTAGACAAGGCTGACTTCCGAGAATTTGGAAAACGAGACAACTATAAGAAGGGATTGGACATTTGGAGCTTTGATGGCTTAAGTTGAATAGAAAATTAAAGTTGAAGAGTCTACTAGGATTCGAGGTAGTTCAAGTTCTAGTCCAAGAACTTCAGGATATGCATTTATTGGTCAAGGAAGCCAAATACACACTTCGAATTCTCAAGCTCCTCGAACAGGAAGAGCTCCAACTCATGGGTATAACTATTAACCTCACCGACCAAGACCAAATCAGTGCATAAGACCATAATATTTCGCGGAGCTAACTGAGAATGTAGTGGCTATCTATGAGAAATCTAGAGGTCAAGTGAACTTTAGAAATCCAGCTCCAATAAATATGTCAAAGAAAGAGCGCAATAATATTTATTGCAAGTATGACAATGACATTGGACATGAAATTGCATATTGTATAGCGTTAAAGAAAGAGATACAAATTTTGATAGAGAATGGCAAGTTAACGGTCGTTGTCAAAGGCCAAAGAAGTGGGTCAAAAAATCTGAGCATGACAACACAACAGATTGCTAATCCAAATTCCAAGCTGGAAAAGTTCTTTAATGATTCTGAATTCTAGATGTGACAAGTTTGATGCAACAACAGAGTATTTAGATGCGAACCTGGATCGGTTAATTTTGTTTGATAAGGTAAGAATAAATCAACTAGAAGACATTAGAAAGTTAATGGTATAATTTTACATAAAAAAGTCTTTTAGGAGTAATTGATAATTATGTAATACAAAAGGATCTATTTGTAACAAACAACAAACTTGATGATGGGACCACAATTAGTAATTTGTTTAGACATGTAGGACCCAATTAATGTACTATAAGGGTGATTGATTAATGATTACACAATTATTGCTTATGACTTTCTCTTTCTAAAACATTTATTACGTAGCTTGGAGACTAATGAGCTGGTATGAAGATCATGTGTCTCCAAATGGTAAAGTTTTGAAGATTGGGACGAAGTTATATCTAAGTTTAATGGAAAAATTAATTGAAATTTTATATACAAAGTTATATATGTTTACTTGGTGTTCCGAGGATGTAACTGGGGTGCAACCTGAAATAATTTTCCATAAGCTTATCAATCAAGAATAACGTAAGGCTAATAATACAAAAAGAAGGCCTTTTCTGAGGAAATATTTAAGGCAATAGTGCGGAGGTAGAACGTTTATTCAAAGTAAGGCACATTCGAGAATCAAAATATCTTTTGTGGGTGACAAATCTGGTATTGGTAAAAAATAAAATAACAAATGATGAATGTGCGTAAATTTCACATACTTAAATAGAGTTTGTCCAAAAAATCCTTTCTCTGTCCTACAGATAGACCAACTAGTAGATTCCACATCAGGAAATTAATTACTTTCTTTTATATATGCTTATGATGGGTATAATCAGATCAAGATGGATATGAAGGATGAATAAAACATTCTTCACCAAAAGAATGTTTGGAGGCTTTCTATCGGATTATAGAATAACTTTCTTCACCAAAAATCCTCACAAAGCCTATTCGGAGGGAAAGATTATTTGTTTATATAACAGTTTTAGAGTATGTTGTAAGTGTCATGCTAGTCCGAGAAGAAGAAAATGTTCCAAGACCAATGTACTACATTAGTAAAATTTTATTGGATGCAGAGAAATGGTATTTGAAGTTAGAAAAATAGGCTCTTGCGTTAGTAATTGCTGCTCGAAAAATGAGACCATATTTTCAAGGTCATTCTATTGTGGTACAAACGTCTTTTCCGTTAAAAACGATTCTTCAAAGACCTGACATTTCGGGGAGAATGACCAAGTGGTCAGTTGAATTAGGAGATTTTGATATTGAGTTTGAGCCCAAGACTACGATCAAAGCACAAGCCTTAGCAGACTTCTTAGTAGAATTTCATTCTTAGCGGTCGATATGGAAATTGATGAGAATAATTTCAAAGCAAAGTGGGTATTCCGGACAGATGGAGTTTCGAGTATATCAGGAAGTGGGGTTGGGGACAGTTGATTTCTCCTGAAGTAATAGCTACGTATCAAGTCGTCTTTTGGGTTTATACCAACAAATAATGAAGCATAATACGTGGCGGCTTTAGCATATTTAAGACTTGTGTAGATCTGTCGGGCTAAAATATTTAAGTTAGACAGTGATTCACAGTTCCTCGTTAATCATGCATCTCGATAATCCGAAGCTTGAAAGGATTATTTAGTCAAATATTTGAAGGTACTAAAATATTTGGTTGTAGCTTTCGAAAAGGTCAGTTATGAATATGTCCGAAGAGAAGAAAATTTTATGGCACACTTTTTAGCAACTGCTTCATATTCATAGGCATATCTATGGATTATTACACAAGCAATCAAGAATTCGTAGCAAGAAGTTGGAGTAATAGATGAAGAACTTCGAGTATCTATTTGTGAAGAGTAGGATTGGAGGCTAGATATCATCAAGTTTTTAGAAAATGATGACTTACCAGTTAACAAATCATTCTCTAAAAAAATATGTTTTAAGTCTCATAGATACATGATCCTTTGAGGAATTTTGTGTAAAACAATTATTCAGTAGACCTTTACTCTAATGTTTGGGCAAAAATGAACCGTAGATGATACTATCAGAATTGCATGATGGAGAAGGGCCTGCATATTGTGAGTATAATGATCTAATAAGAATAGTATTTTTGGAAGGATACTATTGGCCTACGATTTCTTCTGATGCGAAAGCGTTGGTTAAAAGGTGTGATACTTGTCAGAGATTTTCCAACATAATTCATAAACTAGGATTTCCCCTCGAAAGCATATTTGAGGCACTGTCGTTTGGCCGATAGGGAATTGATCTTCTAGGAACTCTACTAATGGCTTTTGGAGGACGACAGACAATGATTGTGGCAGTAGATTACATTTCCAAATGGGTTAAGGCCGAGCCGTTAGCATGAACAAAAGCTAAAGATGTCATGAGATTTATTACTTCGAATATTTGTTGTCGCTTTAAGGTTCCAATGAAAATCACAACGAATAACGGACCTCGATTTGTCAATAAATATTTGAAAAATTATTGTGACTCTCAAGGGATACATCAATTCCTTTTAGCTCATTTTCACCCACAAGAAAATGGGAAAGTATAAGTCATCAATCGAACAATTCTTGATGGGTTAAAGAAAAATTTGGAAGGAAGCAGGAAAATGGTCGGATTATCTGCAAGAAGTTTTTTGGGCATATCGAACAACTCCTCGAACAGCAACGTCAGAATCTCCATTTTCACTGGTATATGGAATGAATGCATTAGTACCTTCCAAGGCAGTTTTTCCGTCCTATCGTGTCATAACATATTCAGAAGAGTCTAATGATGTAAACAGAGCAGTGGAGCTAGACTTGATCGAAGAAAAAAGAAGACGGGCACAAATAAAGTTGCTACATTATTAAACATTGATGAAAAATTGATGTTCCTCCAAAGTAAAACAAAGAGAATTTAAAGTGGGTGATCAAGTGTTAAGAAATATTTTTCTTCATACCAAGAAAAAGCACCTCGGAAAGTTAGGTCCAAATTGGAAAGGCCCATATGAGATAACAGAGAGAGTGAAGCCTGAAGCGTATCGAATTAAAGATAAAGAAGCAAGAAGTTTGAAACACCCATGGAATATAGTACATCTTAAATTGTATTTGGATTGAATGTAAAAAATATATATGTTTTGGTGTAAAGTATCCGTGAGAACTCTTTCCTACCTTGATGGCACATGAAGGTTTTAACGAGGTGCCCTATTAGCCGATTTATATATATATATATATATAAGATTTTTCCATAAAATTCTTCTCATAATTATGGACCTAAAAGGTCTTCCAATAAAATTTGGTCTCAAACTATTTAAGTTTGGGCCTAGAAGGTTTTCCAACAAAAGTTGGTCTCAACAGCATAAGCTTCAACAACATCCTCTTTATCTTTCTTACCATGAGCTAAGATAAGCTGCTTCTCTTTTACGACCCTCTCAAAATCCTTAAAGCACCTATTAAAGTCATATGAGGCTTTGTAATTTCCCTCTTTGTAAGCTGCAATGAGCATCTCTTTAGTGGTGTTTTGCTTTGGGTAAAGATCCATCTCTTCTTGGAAACACTTTTTAATAAGTATGACATAATCCTCAGCTAAGACCAATGTTTCGTAAATCGAATTGGCTTGTTTTTTAAGAGTTAAATATTGTTATTTAAGCTCCTCAACTCATGATTTGGCTAATAAAGTTTTAGATTTTTAGTAACTTTTCTGATCTTTTAAATGTTGCATCTTTTTGCCAATAGTTACAGAGGAATGAATCAACTTGGGAAGGCGAAGAGAAAATTCATCTTCTCGAGGAATCTCAAACGAACTATCCGAGGAACCAGGCTCAAAGGAAACAAAAGTGGGGGAATCAGTGTTTTGAATATAATCTTGAAGGTCTTGCAAGATCACATTGGTTTGTGGAAGTTGGGAGAAGTCAGATTCAATGACTAACATTTCTGGTGAAGTTTTGGTATGTTCAATTACTTTATTTTCTAGGGAACCAACTGACCCAGAAGTTTCTAGAATTTCTTCTACAATGTCTTTTCATTTTCGTTGGCATTTCTTCTTAGGAGGAACTTGACTGAGAAGTTTTTTATGAGCTTAGATAGAGAAATTCTTATACACTTCGGGTTTTTTAGATTTGTAATTTTCAACATTTTCTTCATCTTCGTGAGTTTCGGCACCATAAGCCTCTTCCTTTTTCAAAGAATTATGTGAGTCTTCATTTAGATGACTCTTGCATATATTTTTGTTGGAAGAAATACTATGACATCCTTTGCTTCCAATCGGTATAAGACATCTTGCTGAGTATGAGGAACCATGAGCTTATCCAAATATAACCGCTCTGATGGATCCAACCTCCATAGGCGAATTTTGGCAAGATTGGTAGGCGTAAAGAAAAGTCGGAACTTGTTAGACCAAACAGTCTTAGCCCACAAACTTAACTCGTCAAATATGGTTGTTTCTTTAGGAATGGAATTGGCGTAAGGCTTACATATGTTAGTCATTGATATTTATGATTAAGAATCAAAATGTATGAGAATAGACATGAGTAAATTTCAGAGGAAAATAAAATTGAAGCATACCTTTGTTAGTTTATATGAGTGACAGCTTGTGGGGATTATCGGTGGTTGCCTCGGATTTTGTCTCCCAAATTCCTGAGATAAAAAGAAAGTGTTGCTTCCATTTCTTGTCTTCCTCGAGCAGGTTCTTAACGACTTTCTGGTTCCGACCGAAGGTCAAATAGTACAAAAGGAAATATGAATTTTTAGCCACACTTGAGAGGACAACTAACTCATTTAAAGAAAACCTCACCCTTGAAATTTTGGAGGCCATGGTGCAGGCCATAAGAGTGAACCACATGTTGGGTCCAGCTTGGGTGGGACAAAGGTTAATCATAAAAAAATACTCCCCAAAAAATGATCTAGATGGTAAAGCAATCCCCAATTCATCAGCTTAGTATAAACAATCAATTTATTATCTCTAACTCACAATATCGTTTCCCCGGCAGTTGGAAAGCAGATGGAAATAGTGGTAGGAATTCCCCATCAGGTTCTCAATTTTGCCTCTTCAAGCGTATCATAATATTTATATTTCACTTTATGCAAGACCAAAAGATGTTTATTTTTTTACTGTTCTAAGGTTTTCTAAACTAAAGAATCGTTTGTGGAAGGGAGTTGAACACTTAATTTTGACCTTACTGTCTTCTTTGGAGGAGAATCCCTCTCTTCAATTTGAAGAGTATTGGCATTTGTTTCTTTCTCAAGAAAGGTAGTAATGGAATTTTTCTCCTCAACAACTTGAGAAGTAGTGGCAGTTGTTTTTTCCTTTTCAACTGGGACTAGCGTTCCATTAGAATTAGTCAAAAAAAAATTCTTCACCAAAAGTTAAGGCTAGACCATCCTTTGCATTTTCATTATCAGAATTAACAGTGATAGATGAGCGAATCAGTGTCTGGAATAATTTTAAGGGTTCGCTTTGTCATCAGAGCAACATAAACTTTTGTCAACTTTCAAGGAGGAATTTTTGGCGTTGGACGAGGAGTTTCATATGGATTAGAAGACGGAATGGCAGGAATTTCCGATGGAGAATATTTGGAACGTTTGATATGTTTATGTTTACTCCCATTATGATTTCTTTTTCTTTTCAAGGAGGATCCCTTCGAGTGTTTATATTTTCCTATTTTTATAAAGTCACTTTTGTCAATTGTTGGGAAAACATGACTGGGGGGCTGAAAAGATATGTTCAAAGGGATGATTGCAGTTGAAGTATCTAAGAAAGGCCAGACACTATATTATGTGATAACCGGTAGTTGGGTATTTGGTTCAACGTATAGACCGAAACCTTTCCTTTCTTCGGTTTTTTGGCTAATTGTTAACCACTCTGAAATACGAGAGCTCTTTGGCATAAACCACTTTTCTCTCTAGAATAATTCTTTAAAATCTTTATTTCTCTAAAAGTGTTGATATGAAATCGATAAGGAGCTAGGGTTTTTATAGAAAAGGTATGGACTCTAAATTATGTTGAGGCCTAATGAAGTGTCGGGTTGTCTGTCTAGGGGAAAACTGTCTAGGTTAGATGTAATAAGCTAGGGATGCGTCACGCCGCTCTTAGGCTAATTTGTGTCAGAAAGAGAGACACGTAAAGGGCATCCCAATCGATATCTGACAGAAAGAGATCATTTTCATTGGTGGTGTTAGATTAGTCATGACGTCACAAGTGAAGAAACGTTGGGAAAACATTTGGTATGGATACTAAAAGGACAGATAAAATATGAGGGTAATTTTTGTGAACAAAGTAAATCAAATCTCAAGGAAACGTTCGGGGAATATTTCTTTGTTCAAAGATTCGAGGAATATTTAGTTGCTCAAAAATTAGAGGAAGCTAACTTTAAAAGTCAGTTGTGGATGAACCACCGGTTCAAGGACGGGTTCGAAGTTTGTGAGAATTTTTTAAGTTTCTGCCAATTTTTAGTTGAGATACCATGACTGGTAATACTAATAGCTGTAGAAAAAGACATGTAGTGACTTTGGCTGACCAAAGTGAGAGTAAAATGTTCACTCATTTGTATGGAAAGATGAATAAGCCGTTAATCTTGTTCGATGATGCCGGTGTTCGGGGGATAGTAAGGCCTCACAAAGGCAGTGGTTATTGGGACAGACATTGCTGGGGTTGAAATTCGACGTATCTTAATAGATACAGGCAGTTCATAAAATATTTTGTTTGAATCTACATACCATAGGATATGTAATCCACCTAAGATTCTTCGATCTGATCGCACCATAATTGGGTTTACAAGAGTGACAACTCAAGTGATTGGAGAATTTGAGGGAGAGGAATGTTTGGGAAAATTCCCTTTTAAGAAGAGGTTCCAATTTTTATTTATGGTGGTTGAATGTCCAACTAGCTACAATGCTATTTTTGGGAGATCTTGGCTATGAAAAATGTATGATGTAGTTTCCATTGTTCATCACTGTGTGAAGTATGTTATTGGGAATCGTATTTAGTGGTTTGAGCGATCAACAGGTAACCAGAGAGTGTTATGTAACAGCTTTTCATTCTCAAAGATCTAATTCTGATGATCAGATGACGGAATAACAATCAAGAAGGTTCACCTTAAATGAGGATAACGTGGATGATCCAAGGGAAACCTCGGGTCCTTTGGCAGAAAGCAAGGATATTGAAGAGTACACGTTCATAAATGGAAAAATTCTGCAAATAGGGACATTACTGGCATCCAGTTTGTGTTTTCAGTTGTTGCAATTTTTGTTTGATAATTTAGATATTTTTTGCTTGGAAAAGAAAGGATGTAGTAGGAGTTCCACCAGAAGTAATATGCTATAGTTTAGCTTTAAATCCGAAGGTCATACCTATTATTGAGAAGAGACGAGCTTTGCCTGTTGAAAAAATATGAAGCTAGTGTAGCAGAAGTGGATCGATTATCTAAGGTTGGACATATTTGGGAGGTGCAATACCCACTTTGGACTGCTAACCCGATATTGATTAAAAAAAAGAATGGGAAATGCAGGGTTATATTGTTTGGTCCAAAGAATGCAGGGGCGACATATCAGACACTGGTGAATAAGGATTTTACTTTTCAGATTGGGAGAAACATGGAAGTTTACAGTGATGATATGTTTGTTAAAAGTCCAACAAATGGTGAACACTTGAAATATTTAAAGAAGACTTTTTTGAATTAAGGACTATTCGACTGAAGTTAAATCCTGAAATATGTACTCTTGGCGTAAGGTAAGGAAATTTTGTACCGTATATCATTAGTGAAAAATGGATAAAAGTTGATCTTGAACAATTAAATGCTTTTGTATCAATGACATCACCTCGAACTATAAATGAGGTGCAAATCTCGACGGGAAGGTTAGCTGCTCTTAATCGATTTATTTCTAGATTTTTAGACAAGTGTTCTCATTTTTTCCAAGTTTTACGAACACAAAAGGAGTTTATGTGGACACCATAATGTGAAATTGATTTTTTTTAAAGTATGAAGAACTTTTTTTATCACCTGAAATCTTGTATAAGCCTTGAATTGGAGAACAACTGTTTTTGTATATAGCGATGTCTGATTTGGTTGTTAGCGTTGTTTTGATACGATAGGAAATGAGAGCTTTGAAGCCAATTTATTATGTTAGCAAGAGTTTATTGGCATCAGATAAAATATATACGAGGATCGAAAAATTGGCTTTGGCTTTAGTGGTGGCTGCTAGAAAAATGCGCCCCTATTTTCAATCTCACACAATTGTTGTTCAAACTTCTTTTCCACTAAATAATGTGTTACAACGACCAGACATTTCTGGTAGAATGACCAAGTGGTCAGTAGAGTTGGGAGACTTTGATATACATTTTTCTCCTCACACAACAATTAAGGTTTAAGATTTAGCAGATTTTTTGGTCGAATATCATTCAAGTCAATCAGATGAGGGGATAGTTAAAGAATCACTTTCAGAAGTTTCAACATGGGTGGTTTGATTTGATGGTGGTTCTAGCATATTAGGATTGAGCACATGGGTTCAATTGATTGCTACTTCTAGAGAAGCTATGTACCATACCATTTTATTTGGCTTTCGTGCGTCGAATAACGAAGATGAATATGAGGTTGCATTGGTTGGATTAAGACTTGCAAGTATTTGTGGAGCAAACACAATTCGTTTGGAGACAAATGCGCAGCTAGTGGCAAATCATATGACATGGAAATCTGAGGCTAAGAAATATTAGTTAGTTTTGTATCTTCGTGAGCTTCGAAGTTTAACTCTTTTGTTTGATAAAGTGATTGTTGAGCATATCAATCGAGGATATAATACCGTTGCTGATTCTTTAGCAATCATTTCTTATACATATGAGTATCCATGGATATTATTACTCGGAAATCTCTTTGATTTTAACACGATCATAATAATATAAATATGAAGATGAGGTGTTTGTCACTCCAGAGACAATTTGAGGTGATTGGCGATTTGATATCCTCAATTTTTTACTTAGAGGTACGTTACCTTAAGATGTAAAGTCAACTCAATGGTTATGATACAAGGGTCATAGTTACGCAGTGTTAGATGGAGTGTTATACAAGAAGTCTTTAAGTAGACCATTATTACGGTGTTTGGTTAAAAGGAATCTCAAGAGACTTTATTTGAGTTACATGATGGTGAGGGTTCAGCTTACTGTGGGTTCAATTCTTTGACACTGAGGGTTTTCTTGGCATGCTATTATTGGCCTTCGATTATGAGAGATGCTAAAATATTAGTATGAGTTTGTGATACTTGTCAATGTTGTCAATTCTATTCATAAACCGCGAATACTACTTACTTTTATATTCGAAGTTATTCCTTTTGATAGATGGGGAATAGATTTAGTAGGGCCACTACCTATGGCTTTTGGACGACGTCAAATGATTATTATAACGGTGGATTATTTTTCCAGTGGGCTGAAGCTGAACCATTATCTGGTACAAGAGCCAAGGATGTTATCAAATTCATTGTGAATAATATTTTTTGTCGCTTTGGAAAATTACTACAAATATCGGTACTCAATTTAACAACAGATAAATGACTTCTTTTTTCAATTAGAGGGGTATTACATAATTTTTTTCCACACATTTTCATCCTCAAGCAAATGGTCAAGTGGAAGTAAGTAATAAGTCTATTTTGGAAGGCTTAAAGAAAAATTTAACATGTGTTGCGGGGAAATAGCCTAATTATTTGTAAGAGGTGTTATGGGCATATCGAACGACTCCTAGAGAGGATACTCAAGAAAATCCTTTTACTTTGGTATATGGTATGGATGTTGTAAGCCCTGTAAAATCTACTTTAACTTCTTATAGAATACTCTATTATTCTGAGGATTCAAATGAAAAGGAAAAAAGGATAGATCTTGATTTGATCGAAAAGAAGACAGTGAGAGTGCATTTGAATTTGACTCATTATCAAACTTTGATGATGAACTGTTATAATTCGAAGGTAAAAACTGAGGGATTTTAAGGTGGGTGATAAAGTTTTGAGGAAGGTGTATTTCCATTCAAAGGACAAGCGGCTTGGAAAGATACCTCTGAATTGGGAAGGTCCCTATGTGATAGTAGAGGGAGTAAAGTTGGGTACATATCGCCTCCACGATGAACATGGCAGACTATTACAATATCCTTGAAATATAGAACATTTAAAACTATATTGGGACTAATTATTTCTTTTTTCAAACATTTTATATGATTTTATTTGGATAAGTGGCATACTCTTTCCTATCATGTTGGTCCAAAGAGCTTTAGTGAGGTGCCATACTTACATTCGTGATTATTAAAATTGTTTTTGACCAATGATTGTTTTGGATAAAAATACTTCAATTATTTTGGTAACTAGGCAAAAGACTGATCATATTTAGAGTGGTTAACCAAAGATAACTTAAGTAACTATTTTTATTCGAAGTACTACACATTAATTTAGAGAACTGTTCGAAGAGACATCCATATTCGAGGGGCTAACATTCTTTAAACTCACTATTTTTATTCAAAGTGCTACACGTTCATTTAATAGCATTGTTCGAAAAGATAATTTATATTCGAGGTAATAACATTCTTTAAACGCATTGTTTTTATTCTTGGTGCTACATGTTCGTTTAGAGAACTGTTCAAATTTATGTTTAGATACAAAGAGCTATACATGTATTTAAAGCATTGATTTAAAAAGATAATAATATTCGAGGTGTTATCGTTCTTTAAACGCATTGTTTTCAAGTAATAATAGTATTTGAAGTGTTAATGCTTTGTTCATAAAATATAAAATTATTCAAGATTGAATATAAAGTTGGTAAGTATTTGAAAGATAAAGAAGGCATTGTTCCACGGCCAAATTAAAGCTCATTTTTTAGCCTTACAAAATATAAGTTCAAGTGTTAAGCGGTTAAGCACTTACAAAACATAATTCACTAACAACACCTTGTGATTTAACAACATATTACAAAAAAGAAAAATAAAACCCCATTTTTTAAATCTTCTTTATCTTCATTGGGAGAGTGGTTTGAGTTTCCTTCCGAAGAACTCTTTTCTTGATCAGAGGTCTTTTTATCTTCTTTTGACTCAGTTTCTTCAGAGGATTCATTGGGTACAAGTTCGAATTCTTCACTTGGACGATTTTTTAAAGAAATTAGTTTCCAAAAGCCTGAAAATTTTACTTTTGGAAATGCTTCATGGAATTCGCTGAGCAAAGTGATTGTTTTTTTCCTCAGCATTTTTTATAAGAGCAAGGTTGTCGTCTCCGCATTTGGTCTTGGAAGCTTTTACAGCAAGGCTTTTTTCTTCTTCGAATTTTATTTTGACTGATGTCAATCCATCAGTTATCTTTTTTTTTCTCTTCCTCATTTTTATTAAGTGACTCTTGCAAAGAATAGTATTTCTTTTGTTTTTTCGCCCATTTCTCTTTCATATTTTGATTTAAGTTCCTTCAGCTTACATAGACGGGAAGAATTCAATCATGTAGTTTCATTTTCATTAATATCTCTCAAATGAATTTTGAGATAGACGACTTCTTTTATGAACTTTGAATTAATCAACCTGGAAAACTTGGAATTGATCAAGGATATATAGGCCAAAATTTCTCTTATCTTTTTCTCTCCTCCATTATATTTTTTGCACCGAATCATATCTTTAGCCATAGCCTCTAGTTTATTCGAGTAGACATAAATTATGTGCATAAATTATTTGTTGCTTCTTCAATATTAGAGAATGGTTGAAGTACATTTGATACTTCTCCAGAAAGATCCTCAATAGGTATAGTAACAAGGGTACGAGGAGTATGGGGATTTTCATAAATCATAAGAGCAGATGATGATGAACCTGGTTGAAGATTTGAACTCACAATTTCATGTAGAAGAGGTACGAAAACTTGATGAGCATTTTTTCAAGTTGTTCTTAAATTCTATGAACTTCAGGGTCCATATCCTTATAAAGATATTTAATTTCATCTTAATAAATACTCTCGTTGTTTAGGAAGTTATCATTGTCTTGGTGATTTGTCGTCACAATTTCTTCTATCTCCTTCACATTTGTATTTGAATTTGAGGAGGTACTTCAACGCTTTTCTTTGTATTTTTTGGAGGAGTTTTCGAGGAGCCTTTCTTCTTTTTGGAAGTGACAATTTTTTTTTCTTTTGAGAGAAGGTTCCGCTTCGACTCATTCTTCAAAGGTTAGAATATTGTTTTTGTTTGCTTTCCTTTTGGTTTGTCTCAGTCTTCTCTGTAGCTTTGGATTTGTTGAGGAGCTCACATCTATTTTTTCTTGGTTTCCTTTTTTCTTTTGGGACAAGTGACTTTGAGACCGATTTCGAACCTAAAGTATGACTTTCGCATCAAGAGCTAATAGTTTTTTTACTGCATTTTTTTGGGTTTGGGAGATCCGTTAACTCTTCATCTGAAACGAAAAACATTTGGGAAGATCATCCATAAGTGGTTGTTGACGAAAAGGCACTATGGAACTCGATACCCCATGAATTTTTCACCTAGTTAGAAAGTTTGGCAAAACTTAATTTGGCAATTTTCTTATGAGCTTTGTATCGCCTCGAAATTTCTACATGCAATTAACAATACATAAAAAAAATGAGTTGGAATATAAGATACGAAAAGAAAAAGATATTGATTGACTTACTGGTATTTCTCCAAACAAAGTTGAGTTGTGACGGGTTCTTTTCGGAGATCTCTTTTCCATTTTCCTAAGCTCCATATATAAAGAAAAATCTTTGTTTCCAGAACTTATCAGCTTCGAGGAGATTGTCAATTATTTTGAAGTCATCTGTGAGGGTGAGATAATAGAATGGTAGCACTGGATTTTTTGAGAGGCCAGTAATTTTAATAGTCTTTGACAGATAGAGGATTTTTTCCAAGTTTGGAAGCCATAATGACAGATAAGAGGGTGAACCATAATTCAGGATTGTCTGCGTTGGACACAAATCAAGAAGTTCGAAGTATTCCACTATCATTAGGTCTAATGGGAATCTAAGTCCCTAATTTATGATCTCAGGGTAGACCACAAGTTCATGTACTCCAAAAGAGAGTAGAGTCCTTCATTTTTTAGGTAAACAAATCACTACATTGTCTGACAGACCCCATTATCTTTTCAAACATTTTGCATAGGCTTGACTATAATATTTTTATGGTACGTATCTCAACGCAATGATATATTCGGGGAGGACCAGCTTCAGGTTTACGCTCAAAGTCACAACAAAGTCCTCGAGTAGTTTAATAAGCCCTTTATTTTTCCTTTTCTTTTTCTCTAGAGTGGTTTTCTTTGAAGCATTGTCTTCGGATTCTGAAGCAGCACCACTTTCTGTAATTTCAATATTGGAGTCTCTTTATGTCCTTCACTCTTATTTAGCTTCTTCTTCAGATGCTTCTTCTCGCATTTGAGGTGGAGCTTTGTCACTAATAGTATCTTGTAGGTTAGAGACTGTCTTTGTGTTTTGTTGAGGGGTCTTCGAAAGAGTTTGTTGTAACTCTTTGTTAGTCACAAATATCTCTTGCGAGGGAGGATAAGATGTAGAATTATGTGGAGCATTGTTATCTTTAAAGTCTCACATGCCTACAAATGGGTTTCTTTTAGGAGGTTGAGTTTGGTGAGAGTTGATAAGGGAAGGAAAATATAGGTGTGTGGCATGTAATTTAGCCTACTAATAAGGTTAAGAACAATATGTTAAGTGGCTAAGGACCAAAGTAAAGCACACATAAGAAGTGAGGGACTTGAGTGATACTCCCCTAGAACTTGTTTGTATATAGTAAGATAGTGGGGTAAGAAATCCATTTACATAATGGTAAACATGTAATTTCACCCCCTACCCTTTTTCCTATATAAAGGACATTCTCTTTTGGGAAAAGGGCTAATGATTGAGTAATAATTACAACATACATTCATTTTGTCTTGTCCATTTCTAGTAATTCATTGTTCACAGTCAGGTCATACGAACATCCTCTAGTCCGATCCCATCATACGAACATCTTCGCTCCTAAGCCTCATTAAAGAATCTCTGAGCGCATCATTGGCGCCGTCTGTGGGAACGTTTGGTACCCATCATTAATTTTCTAAAACCTTAAAAATCTAAAAACAAAAAAACATGGATACAGAAATGTGTGGGGAGATTGAGGCTAATCCGACCCAAAACTTAGTCGGTATCGAGTCTGGAGATCATCTGATGGAGGAGCAGGTCATAACCGATGGTAATGCTCCGGATCGACGGGCAGAGGAACTCTTAGAGGAATCGGTTTTGGTCGCTATACGGAGAGAGCTATTGGAAGACATCGAAAGACTAAATGCTGAAAGAGACGCTGTGGTGGCAAGCACGAAAAGGGTCAGATCCGAGGTCCGACAAGAAAAGGTCGAGGTCGATCAGATCGAGGATGCGGTGCTACCCAAAGAAAACCGACGTCGAAAAAGCCATCGAGCAAAAGTATGAGTCGTCCGATTCGAGCGAATATACTTCACTAAGCTCCGACAATTCCTCTTCTTCAGAGACCGACTCGAGATATAAGGCGGATCACATGTACAAAAATCCGAGGAAGCATAAGCACACTCATCGCGCAAGCAGGAGAAGGAATGGTTCGAGGAGGAAAGACGATGCTGGTAAAAGAAAATTGCATTTCGAGGACCCTGCTACTACTCGGAGGCAGACTCAGTCCGATAGCTATCAACAAGATTTTAGAGTCAGCAACCATTTCACTTCTCCGACCACAAATGATGGTCCGCGGGGGAGCACTTACAAGGTCGGACACAATTAGAGGTCGTCACCTCTCTCCCCGAAAATTCTTTGTGGACATCTTCCTAAATGGTTCGATATTTCTAAGCTAGAGAAGTTTGATGGGACCCAGGATCCAGACAACCACATCGAACAGTTCAAGAACTTCTGATGTTTTGGCTAACTCCTCCTTTAGCTCATTGATTTCTTTTTACAGGTTGTCGGACTCGGAAACTAAGCCTTCTAACTTAGAAGATATCTTGGTTTGTTCAGCTACTTGGTCGGTCAAGTCTTTTACTTTGCTCTTTAACTCAGAAACCTCCAATGATAAAGCTGTTACTTCTGCCCTCCTCGCAATAACTTCTTCTTTATAGCGATCTTTCCGATTCGCTTTCTGTTCGAGTAGAACAGCAGCATGCAGTATGTTGTTTATCTCGTTTGCCACGTAATCGTTGCCATAAACGTCAAAGTAAAGAGAGTCTGGGGAACAATACCCTTCTACGTCGGAACCACCTTCTTGACCTTTCCCCCGGTTGGAAAAAAACTCTCCGCCCGAGTCAGAATCAATAATCACGAGTTTTTGGGTTGGTGGCTGACTCCGGCGATTGATGTCTTCACTCTTCCCCCCCCCCACTCTCTCAGCATTTTTTTGTTGAAAAGAGGGAGAAAATACCTGAGGTTCGAGAGGGGCTGCTGGTTGGGGATCCGATGGTATCAAAACCGGAGGCAAATTTAGTTGGGCATCATCATCACCCAGAGTCCTTCAAGGAGGACTAACTTGCACCTTTTCTTGGAAATCATCCTAAGGATCGGGTGCATCATCGTCGGATTCAGCATCATCCTCAGTGTCTGCTTCTGCACCCTCCTCGATTTCGTCTCCATCTTGATGACTCAGAGCTCGAGCCCGATTAGGGAGGTAGACGATATTGTCCAAATGTTCCAACCGTGCAAGGACATCGTCACCTAGAGGAGCGACCATAAGCTTTGAGGGGGTCTTCTTTTGGCTAAGGTCGAATCACCACAGGTTACTTTTAGCAAAGTTCATCGGCATAAAGCTTTGATGGAACTTGTGGTCCCAGTGTTCACCAGCCCAGAGGCTCAGTTTCTCAAAGATAGCTTTACCGGATTTAGCGTGGCGCTTAAAAGATTTGGTGATCCCTTTCATAGCTGAAAAACCAAACATTCATAATTTACCGATAGCATCGGGTCGGAAACTACTTAGGTAAAAGCACTTACCTCGACCAGTCCACTGTAGAGTAAGTCGATGAGAAAGGTCCTCGGAATTCTCGAATCCGGTCTCCCATAGCCCAGAGATGAACAGAAACTGCTGCTTCCATTTTTTGTCAGCTTCTTAATAAACTTTTATCACCTTAAGGTTTCTGGCAAAACCGAGTGAATAAAAGGGGTCGTGAGAGTTCTTAGCTATTCCGGAAATGGCGATAAGTTTCTCTATGGTAAAAGCATGTCCGGAGAGACGTGATGCCATGATGCAGGGCAGTAGAGTGTACCACATGTTGGCCTCAACTTGAGAAGGACAAAGGTCGACCAAGTGAAAATAATCGGCCAGAAGAGGGTCAAGGGGCAGTCAGAGACCCCAGTTCATCAATTCGGTGTAAAGCACAAACTCATTAGGGCGGACCGACAAAGGAGTCTCTCCGACTGTGGGGAATCAGATTGTAATACTGGTAGGGATACCCCATCGGTCCCTTAACTTAGTCTCCTCATTCGGTTGGAAATATTTGTACTTCACTTTGTATAAAGCTAAAAGATGTTTGGATTCAAGGTTACGAAGGTGATCGCTCAGGAAATCCTCCACATTCGAGGGCAGGTCTGTCGAACGTGTTTTCGTCTTCTTTTTCTTTCTTTTTTGCTAGGGAAGTCTCACCTGGATGACTGGAAGGGTCATCTATAGGTTCTGAGGGGATAGCATCGGTAAGGGCTACCCAAAGAGGCTCTGCCTCAATCACCGCAACGTTTCCAGGGTCATCGGATAAAGACTTTTCCTGAACTTATGGAATAGAAGATAGAGCTGGCTTCGAGGACTAACGTCTGGCGTTGTTTGAGGAGAGCCCTGGGGAGTGGTAGAGGGAGTCTGCTCCGAAGAGGAAATCTTCATTCAAACTGGTTTAGCGCCCGGATCCGGCGATCTTTTTCTCTTAGGCTGGTCTTCATGTTCTTTAGTTGGTGTTCTTTTTCTGTCCTCACCCATTACGACGAAAGGGGGTGATCGAGAAGGAAGAGTCGAAGGATTTAGATAAGTAGAGAGATCAACCTCACCACTTGAAGGGTGTGTTTGACTAGGGGAGGATGCAGCAAGCCGGGCAGAATATTCACGAGCAAGTCAAGCAGAGCATTCGCAGATCGGAGCCCAGTTATCTCGAAAGTTGGCTTCCCAAATATCGGCAGGAGAGGGATACTCTCTTGCAGTAGAAGGCCCAACTGCAGCAAACCGATTAGAGTTACTATACCACCTCCAAAGCTTATACTTCCAATATAGCGAGACTCTTCTAGCATGAAAATGCGAATTCAAAGTGTTTGCTTGACACAGCTTCTCTCTCTAGAATGAAATTTCTATTAAGGAAATCAAAAACCTTCGTTTAGAAACTAAGTGGGCTATATATAGGCAAAGGAAGCAGAATTTTAACAGTTAGAGCGTAACGGTATCATGACACGTGTCATGACAGCTGCGCCACCTAAAAATGTTTTTAACTCGATAGCAGCGAACCTAGCACATGCGTCTGACATTAAATGATTACTTAGGTGAAATAAGCCTGCTTAAAGGGTGAGGTCAGCAAGACCAAGTCCGATATGGGACAGAACACATCAAGGAATACGAGATCCGACCATGAGAAAATCCGACCTCAACAAAATTCGTTCAAAGAACAAAGTGCCCGAGCAGGGTAGTTTTCGGTCCGATCCGAACAAAAGCAAGTTGCAATTTAAGTCCACATCCAGATAACTGTACATGGACTGGGGGGTTACTTATAAGGGAAGGAAAATATAGGTGTATGGCATGTAATTTAGCCTACTAATAAGGTTAAGAACAATGTGTTAAGTGGCTAAGGACCAAAGTAAAGCACACATAAGAAGTGAGGGACTTGAGTGATAGTCCCCTAGAACTTGTTTGTAAATAATAAGATAGTGGGGTAAGAAATCCATTTACATAATGGTAAACATGTAATTTCACCCCCTACCCTTTTTCCTATATAAAGGACATTCATTTTTGGGAAAATGGCTAATGATTGAGTAATTATTACAACATACATTCCTTTTGTCTTGACCATTTCTAGTAATTCATTGTTCACGGTCACGTCATACGAACATCCTCTAGTCCGATCCCATCATACCAACATCTTCGCTCCTAAGCTTCACTAAAGAATCTCTGAGCGCATCAAGAGTAAGGTTTGGACTAAATTCGAGGTGTCTCTTTGTGAGAATTTCGAGGGGTTTAAGATTAACTATTGGAGATGTTTATGATTCTCTTTCAGAATATTTTCTTTGCGTTTCTTTGTTATTTGTTTGAGGAAGAGTGGATACGTTGCCAAAGAGTGCTGGTGAAATATTTCGAAGCGGTGATTGTTTATGAGATTTTAGTGAGCAGCTATCAAGAACTGGGTTGGAGTAATTTTAGAACCCAAAATAATTTTGGCCATGGATGAAATTACTGTATATTGTGGTTTGATTTGAAAATTTTGGAGAGTTTTCTATTACTTGTGTTGCACGATATTCAGCAGCTCTCTCACTAATACATAAATAGTCGTATATGCCAAAAATGGGTTTTTAGTAGATGAATATTTTTTTCATATACTATAGCAAAGAATAACCCTCAAATTAATCTATAGAAGGATGAACGTAAATCGGGAAATTTGAATTTTCTGGTGAAGGTAGCGGAGTATGAAAGAGTTTTAGATGATTTTCGCTTTCTCTCACTAGAAGTTGTATGTGAAGCAAAAATGATTAAGAATGGGATAGTTATAGAAGAATGATGAAGGAGAAAATAGGTAAAGAAGATGAAGAGTTGATGCAACTATTGGATGGAAAAGGAACCGCCAAACGGTTGCCTACTACCAAGAAGGGTGACATTTGTATATTGTTATATCTAACGGCATTCTACATGCGCACTAGAGTATTCCATGCGTTTCTAGCTGTAGTAGCCACATGTACATTCAAGGAGAACTTAAAGATGGTTGTGTTCGAATAATATAAGTAGAGAAATAAATTGTTTCAATGCAAAATTGAGAAGAATGCATAAAGATTTGAGGAAACTTAAAGTGTAATATTAAGAAGTTTTAATTTGAGGCAAGTTTAAAGACAGTTCTTTTCGAAGATGTTAAGCATAGAAATAAGCCGTTTCGATGCAATATTGAGTGAATGGTATTCGAAGCAATCTGGATTATGGTAATTTGCAGTTTTTATCTGACATGACTTCGAACAGTTCTAGTTATTATTCGTTATTCTTCATAAGAACTAGGGGGCTACTAATAAGGATATTAATTATTAGGGACTTGAGATAGTAACATTAAGGTTATTTTCAATAAATTGTAAAGTTATTAGAGAAGATTTATATTATTTATAAATATAAAGGACCACAATGGAATTTTTCCTTTTATAACTGATTCAGTTAAAGTCTTCTTGCGTGTCTATAAATAGAACCGCAGACATTATATAAAGGGTTTGACTTTTACTTCTTGAGATATATATTGTTTAATTTTTGTTCTCTCTCTACAATCTCGATACATTAATTCTCTCAATATATTTACTTACTTTTTTCACAAACAAAGATTTAATTCAATTAATTCATCGATATATCTCTTACACTTAACAGTGATAAACCAAATCAACAATATTGTTTACAAATTGGATCGGGGACAAATTTTACCCCCCTGTCAATGGAAAGGCGATATGCACATTACTTCAGAACTATGGTGCTTCATGAAGTTAACGAAGAAAACTAATTGCTCTCTAATAAAATGGAAGACTTCTACAACTAACATACTTTAACTTCACATTGATAGTCTTAGTTTATCAACTGGTGAAGCTAGTGGGGTTGCATCTTAAGGGATCATAAAGTTAAAACAATCTTAGCATTTGGTAGAATTTATGAGAAGAAATCACCAATGCTTGCTAAAGGAAGATCTTCGTTTAACTATCTACAACATTAAATACATTCACGACATTGATATCAAAATAGTCTCTCTAATCATTTACGAGATGTTAGTTAGAAAAATCCCCCCTCGTCCATGTCCTACCTAAGTGAAAGTTGTAGAAAATTTCTCAAAATCTAGTTGCAGATTGGGTGGCAAAAGAAACTCTCAAATGAAAAAAGAACCTAAACTACACCAACGGCTTTTCCCCTACTAATCTCAGAGCAATCATATTCCTTGAAAGTCTAGAAGTAGGTTATCTTATAATGAAAGATTAACGCTACACTATTTTCTATAAAAAAAACAACAAAAGTTTGAATAAAATTTATTCATTAACATCAAATTTCCTAATTTTTTTCTAATCAACAAACAAGACAGAAAGCCTAAATGAACCCAAAAAATCAAACAACACAACAACTCACATAAAGAATTTACTCAACAACTCAATAAAAAAACCAAATAAGTAATAAATATGAAAAACAACTCGAACCGAAAACCAACGAAAATACTTACCTCAACTCAAATCTCCTAATTTTGCTCAAAACATTCAAGAATCGAACAAAATAAGTAAGATAGCAACACAAAAGCAAATCACAATTAAAGTCATAAAACTCTCTGAACGGTGCTAAAAAAGACCATTAAAACTCTTCTTTCATTTTCATTAAATTTCAAAATCCCCAATATCCAAACACCTCTCTTTTGGACCTTATGATGTAACCCAAAATTTTAATCAATAAAATTGTATTCGGTTATATATATAATAATTCATCTGATAAATTAAATTGATAAATGCATTTACTTTTTTAAGCAATTAAAGTTAAATATTTTTGAAAATGGTTTAGAATAAAATATTTTTAAACAATTTAGATTTTTTTGTTTACTATTCTTTAATGTACCATAGATAAAGTTTTTCTTTTTAATTATTTATATTCTATTTAAATGTTGATTTATATATTTAGTTATTTTCATCTGACATATATTTTTATTATATTATTCTTGACACATTTTATATATTTATCACATATGGTATTATCTCGTAAGCAATTTTGTAAACCAAATTTAAGTTTGTAAATAACGGTTCAAATGATAAATTGAGTTTATTTAATAGAAGTATTGGTCAATTTAAACATTTTTTAAAGTTTAGTGATTTAGATGGGATAGAAAATAATGTAATCTTTAGTTATTTGTTTTAACATTGTTAGTCAGTCAATTATTTTTTTAGTTTTATATTTTTATTAATCAAAATTTATTTGTAGCTTATAAATTTATCGTTCATCTTAGAAGTCTAAAATTTCCAAAATCAAATTCGAATTACAATTTTCTTTTAAACTTTTATTATCAAATTGTTAGTCGAAATTCATATTACAAGTTTTCAATCGAAATTTTGGATTATATGACACCTATTATCTTTCTAAACGAACTCCTCAACTAAATTTCTAAAATTAAAATTCGGACTACAATTTTCTATCGAATCAACAACCTCATCGAATGTAGAGACCGTGCACGGTAAGACAAGCTTAGTTCTTTTATCTGAATCAAACTCATCGTTAGATTTGTCTAACAACATTTTGAAAAGTGGATGAGAGAGAAACCCGATAGAAATAGTATATCTTTTGTGCTCTTCTCCTACGTAAACAACAAAAATTCCGGTCGGTGTTGATTTTGGAGATGTATCGTCCGATTCTTGAAGTAATGATTCTTTTTGAGATTTTTCGCTCGTGATTCCAAAGTTAAATTTAAGTTTTTCTACTAGCCTTTTGAAAAACATGTTTTTCTTAAGATGTTTTTTGTTGTAGTTTATTTTGTATTATATAATGCGGTTTGGGAGGTTTTATAGTGATTGGTAGGTAGGATACCGGAAGGATTTGTGTAGAAGTTTGATTAGTCATTTTAATTTTGTTACCTAGGATTTTTTTTTTCAAATATATGAATGTTTATTTATTTTATTTTGATTTTTTTAAGTCATAATTATTTTATGAACCTAGAATTAAATATTAAATTATAATTTGATGGTCCATATTCGATATGTTATATCAATTTTATACTAAAACATTTAAAGTGAATTTTAAAATTAATAATTCTAAATTAATACATCACATATTGGCCAATCGAGCAATAGATTATAAACAACTAATAAATTCTAATTAACTTATGTAAGGTGAGATCATCAGTCCACATCTTCTAAATCTAAATTGTATAATATTGTTGAGTTTTTATAAAAAGTATATCACACATAGTGTGTATTATAAAAATTGTTTATAAATAGGTTTCACTCTCTCTTTTCATTGAAAATTTATTAAAAAAAAAAAGTAATAGTCTTAACTTAGCTGTTGTATGTTGCATTTACGTCCAGGATACAAAACTTTTGTCCTTTTGTGAATCTTCTATTTATTTTTTTGGTGGTAATAAATAAATTTTCATAAGATACTTATAAGTTTAAAGTCGTATATTTCAAAAATACATCTTTAATTGCATATTATTTTATTGTTTGTATTTTGGATTTAATAATTATCAAAAGGCTACTTTTCAAAATATTATGCGATATGAACATGAAAACCAAAACAAGATAGATATATAATCTAGCAAACGTATTCAATATTTTTTTAAATTTTGATATCAACACAAACTCAACTTATAAAAAAATAAAACAAATATTAATTCAAAAATTATTTGAGTTATAAAATTTGTTAAAAAGTTTTTCATTATATGGATATGTCTCTAAAATATTTAAAAATTAAATTATATGGTTGAAAATATATAAAAACCATAGTTATAAAAGGAACGAAAATAATTAAAAGATGGTCCAATGAAATGATAGATAGTATAACTTATTTAATAAAATAAAAAGGTCAATAAAGTCTATATACGTTAAATTAATCTTTAGATTCTCTTTTTATATTTACCCAAGTTACCCAAACCAATATAGCCAGTGAATATTAAATTTAATATTTATTACCAAAAAAATGAGACAAATGTTTTATACGTATATGGTAAATTTAATTTTAACTAGTTCTATATGTCGAAACGGTGAGAGAATTATAAATATGAGATCATTTATTTTGAACAACAAAGAGTAATTAATCAAGTTTGGGGGTTGGATTTTTCAACAGAGTGTACGAGTACTGTAAGAATACGGGCTAGGCTAAAATGAGACCCAAAATCTTTATAGTGAGACCCCATATTCAAAAAAATTCTGCAATTGTGAAATTACCAAATTGCCCCCACATATAAAAACAATAATTTTTCCACCAACTCACTTCTCTCTATTTTCCTCCTCTCTTTCCTACCAAAACTCTCTCCAAAATTAAAAAAAACACCCACAAAGTTTAAATTCTGCAAACTCCCACACAACATTTAATACACATTAATTATCTAAAGTTAAACCCAATTACTCCGAGCATGGATTTAAGCGACTTAAATGACAATTGGAGCTTCAACGCTGATGATTTCCTTTCGGAGGAGGAGGAGCCGCTTACTGATCACATGGAGAGCGTTGCTGAGGTAAAAATCAAGTTTTTTTAAGCACATAACAAAAATTTGAATTTTCGTGCCTTCAACTGTACACTTCTACGCAAGAACATGCGTGGAAGATGACAAATCTTCGCATGTTTGTGCGAAGATTTGACAAAATCTTCGCATGTCCATGCGAAGATGTGGCCAAATCTTTGCATTTAAATGCGAATATTTGGCAACCATGGTTTTACATGCCTTTTTGGTTTAATTTTGGGTTTTTATTGGTTTTACATGTTTTTTTGGTGGAATATTGGGTTTGTCTTGGTTTTACATGCCTTTTTTGTTGAATATGGGGTTTGTCTTTATTATTTGACTTGTAAATACATGTTTGTGTTTGTGTAGGAAGCGGCCGAAGCACCATGTCACATGGCGGATTATAGTCAAATATTTGCGACGGATAAATTCTTAACCAAGGCGGAATTGATCGAATGGGTTGACAAAGAGAGCAAGAGTATAGAATTTATTGTCGTGGTAGATAAAGATGACGATGGTAGTAAAAACGGTAAAACACCGCGGTTATATTTTAAGTGCGAGAGACACGGTGTTTACAAGCCGAGGCCTAAACCGGGGATTGTGAAGAAACGACGAGATTGTTCATCCAAAAAATGCGGATGTCCGTTCATGCTTAGGGGCAATCCGGTGTTAGAAGCACCCGGCTATTGGAAATTGGTAGTTATAATTGAAAAACACAACCACCAACCCTTCTTGCATTTGGATGGTCATTCACGGGCCGCGAGGTTAAAGGCGGAAGAGGAGGATTATGTTCGTAAACTCACAACAATCGGTTCTCGGCCAAGAGATATATACCGTGGATTGAAGTTAAGAGATCCGGAAAATGTATCTAGTATGCGTACCATCTACAACATGCGGCACAAGCACCAATTGGTTGATAAAACGGGGAGCACGAGTACTATGTTTGGGAGCGCACAAACAAAGAAACCGACGAAATCCTAGAATTGTTTTTTGCACATCCCACGAGCATCGATTTGTTGCGCACTTTTCCTCAAGTGCTTATAATGGATAGCACGTACAAGACTACAAGGTATAAACTTCCTTTGTTAGAAATAGTTGGCCAAACTTCGACGAAAAAGACCTTTTGTATAGCTTTTGTTTTTATGAGCTCGGAGAAAGAAGAGAACTACACGTGGGCAATGAGCGTTC
Organism: Limnanthes douglasii subsp. nivea; assembly: GCA_036936605.1. Taxonomy (NCBI): domain Eukaryota; kingdom Viridiplantae; phylum Streptophyta; class Magnoliopsida; order Brassicales; family Limnanthaceae; genus Limnanthes; species Limnanthes douglasii. Next base: position 14,739,009 of record JAUPFV010000003.1, on the reverse strand, counting down.
TAAGGAGAGTGATGGTGAACAACATGTGCGCATTACCAAATATTATCGTTACGGATAGGTAGTTGGCTTTAATGAACGCTATCGATGAGGTATTCCCGGATGCAACTCATATGTTATGCACTTGGCATATAAACAGGAACATTAGCTCATACTCTAAGAAAGTGTTGCCCAAAGCGGACATGGGGGAGGAGTTCTTAGAGTTTTATGACGCGGTTCAACATTCGGCGACGATCGAAGAGTATAACAAAAACCTCACCGACCTTCACAAAGCCTACGCATATTGTCCTAAGGTTCTCGAGTACTTGATGAAACAATGGATAGACCCTTACGGACACAAATTCCTTAATGTCTACGCTAACAAGATTAAACATTTGGGCAACCACACTAGCAACCGGTGAGTTATATTATCATATTTATACATTACTATGTTTAACTAGTTGTTAGACTTGTAACTAATCTAAGTTTATGGTTTAGGGCGGAGAGTGCTCACTCTAGTCTAAAACGGGCAATCGGCACAAGCCTATGCACTTTTGAGCAATTTTGGGATAAAGTTCATGCGTTGCTTCGCATTCAACACTCTACCATATTCGAAACGTTCGAACGGAGTTTGTTTCGTCCTAGACAAGCATCTAGGGGAGCTATCTTTCGCGACATCAAAGGTAAACTTTCATGTACGGCCATTCAAATATTAGAAGAAACTATTAGAAAGGCCGGGGATTTGTGGTTCACTCCCGCAAAGTGTGGTTGTGTAATTAGGACAATTTGCCTTGTGCGTGTGAGTGTGATGTGATCGCGAAAGAAGGTCGGTCGATTCAAACGAGTGAATGTGATGTTTATTGGAGTACTTTAGCGATCAAGCCTAGGGAAAACGTTGGTACCGAAGATGAGCTTACAAGAAAGCTATCCTTAATTGATAGTACCATACGCGGTTACGGTCCACAAGTGCAAGATCACATCATAAATAGGATGATGCAAATCCTAGATCCCGCTACAAGCCATGTGTTGGAACCTAAGGAACCGGTTGTCACGAAAGGTCGGAAAAAAGCCGGTGTCGACAAGTCAACTAAGCAGAACCCATCCGGGTTTGAATACCCTAGTGTAGGCGCTAGTAGTACTCCCGCCACGATAGGTAGCACGGCCGCGTCGGCGGTTAAGGCATTTATAGTACGCAAATGCAAAGATAAAGCACCACCAAAAAAGGAGAAAGCGACTCGATCTAGAAAATCGAATAAAGGAAAAGGATTGAGCGCCTACGAGAGTTGTTTTCCCGAGTACTTGCACGATTACATAGCTAGCGTTGAAGACGTTGCTCCGGACGGTAATTGCGGATTTAGGGCGGTAGCTTTGACGATTAAACACAATGCGGACGCATGGGAGGAAGTGAGAATGGATTTGATGTTTGAACTTTCAAGTCAACGTGATCTTTGGGAAAGGGTTTTTGACGGTGCAGAAAGTGTTGACAATCTATTGCGAAGATTGGATTGTTTCAAAATGTACGAGAGCGGAACTAGGCACTGGATGACATTACCCGACTATGGGTTGGTGATAGCCACCCGGTATCAATGTATAGTATACCATGTCTCTCTCCAACTATCATACACGTATCTTCCTTTGCGTGGTGTGCCTCCAAGATCATGTCCTATTGTCGAAGTTGGAATTGGTTTCGTCCATGGTAATCATTTCGTGAAAGTAAGTAAACTAGTACATTCTTGATACTTAGTTTTCATTTTATCAAATAATCCGCGACGTATTTAATGTTTCTATATAATTGAAATTTTCAGATTGTATTAGAAGGACCGTTGCCGGATATATACCCAATGTGGTTTGCGTTCCGCACTTGCGCTGAAGTTACAAATTGGGCCATACCAATAGGCGCACGTCTCAACAAGTATCACCAAATTAAACCAGCACAACCTCCGACATTAAATGATGGGGATCATGAATGCTACGATTTGACCGGGGATGCATAATGCTTTGTTGTATTGTAATATTTTGTGTTACTTGTTTTTTTTAATCCTTTTGAGACACATTTCGCCACCTCCGACTACTAGACTTATGTTGTTTTGGTTGATAATAATTATGACTTTTACTTATGCTTTGTAGATGTGCCAAAAAAAAAATTTGTTTTTTAAGCGGCCGTGTGATTTTTTTACCAAAACAGAGCCTTAATAGGTACCCTTTGGCCATGATTTCTGGGTGAAGGCCAAATTTTTTTTATTTTTATTTTTTGATTTCCAACCTCAAATGTTGTTAAAACCATGTTTTAAAACCATTGGCAAGCATGAAAGTTCCAAAAAAATTTCATAAATGCCCCAAAGCCCTTATTTCATTTCTGGACAGTGACTTTTTTGGCACACGAAAACGTGTGCATGTACAAGAGCACGCAAAAACGCGCGTGCAAATGTACATGCACACGTTTTCGTGTGCCAAAAAAGGCACTGTCCAGAAATTAATTGGGCCTTTGGGGCATTTATCAATTTTTTTTGGAACTTTCAGGGTCGCCAATGGTTTCAAAACATGGTTTTAACAACATTTGAGGTTGGAAATCAAAAAAAATATATTAATTTTTGGCCTTCACCCAAAAATCATGGCAAAAGGGTACCTATTAAGGACTAAATAATGAAAAAAAAAATCTACAGAAACTCAAGCCGTAAGGTTTAATCATTCCAAAAACTAAAACAACTATTACGAGCATTAGTTTAAACAAAAAAAACAACAAGCTCAACATTAGTTTGTGCAAAAAAAAACATGGAATCGAGATATCACGTACTGCCAAACATACACTGCCAAGGAATAAAAGCGGGAGATATTTTAGAGGTCTCGTTATAGCGAGACACCTAATAATAGAAGTTAGGCTATAATGAAACCCCTACTATTGCTCGCCCACCAAAATTGACTCGTCCCCTATAAATATGACATAAAATCAAGAAATCATAATACACTTGCCAAACACTGAGCATTCAACATAAATATAAAACTCGTTAACGTTTACATATGGAGTTTACGGCGGACGAAGACTACCACATGCTTCAAGCTGTGAAGATTGCCCGCCAGATACTGGGGGAAGATAGCAGCGATGCATTTTTCGAGCGTGTCCTATGTACGATGTACATGGGCTACGACCGTTTGGGTACAAGAAGTATCGTTGTGCGTACTCGTGACCAGGTCAAGGCCAGATATATTTTTTGTCAGCCAATACAGCATTTGTGCTTCTTGCCATCGTTAATTAAACAAGAAGCTGCTACCGTCCGGAACCTGAGCACAATAGACTACATCACCAGGGACATGGTAGCATTTCTGGAGGATAAGATTATTGCAAGGGGGGGAATTGATGATGTTGAATACAAACTTCGATACGAATAACCATTCCACTGATGTTATTTCAACTTGTTATTTTTGTATTGGTTGTTATTTGAACTTGTGATGTGATGGTTCTTTCCAGTATTTGTTTGAACTTCTTATTTCGTAAGTTGTTGTTATTTTAACTTGTGATGTTTCTTTCCAGTATTTGTTTGAACTTCTTATTTCGTTAGTTGTTGTTATTTTAACTTGTGATGTTTCTTTCCAGTATTTGTTTGAACTTCTTATTTCGTTAGTTGTTGTTATTTTAACTTGTGATGTTTCTTTCCAGTATTTGTTTGAACTTCTTATTTCGTTAGTTGTTTTTATTTTAACTTGTGATCGAATGAATGTAAACATTCGATGTTTTATGTTTCGATGTTCATCTTGTAAACAATAGCACTAAAACTTCAAAATACGTTGATTGCATAAAAACATTACAATTTAATCCAAAGTATTGCATAATAAGATATACATAAGCAAATAACTGAAGACAAATGATAGGTGGGGTAACCCTGTGTTAACATAAGAAGTCTTCATGAGGGGTAAAATCCATGTTTGCACTGTTTATGTTTGAGGAGTGATAAGCATCCACTTATAAGCTCGTGGAAGTTTGGGCGGGAAGTGCATTAAACGCGGGTGTTTTTGGCGGCAATATTTTCAAGTGTCTCGTTATAGCGAGACGTCTAATAATGGAAGTTACGCTATAACGAGACCCCTATTACTCAACTACTGCATTTGTGTACTTTTTTAAATGTTATGTGTCGCACAATCATTCGTCAACATGGATTACCCTATCCTTATCTTACAAGTGTTTATAATTGATACAAGGTTCAAAAAGACGTTTTATAGGCAGTAACAATTATAGCAAATATATCTATTGCAAAATATGTGCCCATGGACTGAGTTGGAAGATCAATATCTGATGATGGCAGCTGCTGAAGTTAGTAACCTTAACATGATAGAGGGGGGTAATAAGTACTGGTGGGCATTGCTATGCAAGATGTACTTTCTATATGGAAGGGATGGTGTTCAGCCGCCAAGAATTTCTAGGCGTGTCGATGAGGTGAAAGCTAGGTGGTCTAGCTTAGTGACATTCCGTCAACATCCAATTTCTAGCCTCACCGAATTGGAACGTCGTGTTGCGTGTAACCGGTTCAACTGTCAACCCACGGATTTTTTAACAGAGGATCAACTGGATTCGGTCTGCGCTGTCATTATTGACATCCGCCTAGACGAAATGCGTGACTAACAAGAATGCGAAAGATCTATGGAGTTTATGTTTTACAATGGGTTTACGTTATCTTTGATATTTTCGTTTGAGTTTATGTTTACGTGTCTGATTCGGTTTATGTTTGAGTTTGTGTTGTTGTTCGTGTTTAAAAAAACTTTGGGGTTTATGTTTTAGTTTATGTTGCATTTGTTTTGCATTCAGATACCTACCCCTAAACTTGGAGTTTCAAAGTTGGAGTTTGAACAAACATTCAAAAGTTATATCAGAAAAATGTAACAAATTAACATAACACATAATTAAAGATCGAACCAGTACCACATCACAAAAAATAATCCGGTCAAAAGTAAACAGCACATATAAAGTCTAAAACTGTCAACACAAAAAACATAAATGATAATCAGTCTCTGTACTCGTGAGATATACGGTATATATCCTGCAAAGGCTCCCGAAGGTCCTCCATACTAACGCCGGGGTGGCTAAGGTCGTACTCCTCTATCTCCAGTATGCGCGAAGTCAGCTCGTGCAGTATGGTCGCATGTGTGTGTGGTGTACGGTTCACCCCAATCTCCGCATCATCTCTGTGAGCCTCTGGATCAGATATGATGTACCATAAGTTCCTCGTAACCCATGAAGAGTAGATCACAGTGGTACCATCCTCCTGACCAGGAATATACTCCGCACCCTTCAGACTCGGGTGAATACAGTGTGACTCCCAGTTATCCCAACTGAATGCATCCCAGAGGTAGAGGGTGTTCGCACGACGAACCCTAGTAGAACCGGTAAGAAGAGGACGCAATGGACCAGGAACCTGTATTTGAAAAAAAAAATCTAAACTATGTACCACACATGCGCAATACAAACAATATTAATATTTCGAGTTACAAAATATTACCTGCTGAACGCGACCGAACTGTCTAGCCACCCGTAGCGGATAGTACGCCTCGACAATGTCCGCCGCCTTCAGCGTCGCATCTATCCAGGCTATATCAGCGGCACCTCGAGCATCCCGCATGGCCGCATACGGCGTGAATAATACCTGTAAAATATTAACATACCATTTATCATTATCAACTTATATTATATATACGATAATTGAAATGAAACTGATTACAACTTACATCCTGCTCGGTGAAGCTATCCACACAAAGTCTAATACCGTCTCGAGACTCCTGGCTCTGTCGAAACTTAGCAGGCGCATGGAGGCATATAGTAAGATGTGCGATACTATACCTCGGGTACTGATGAACTGCAAACGACGTGAAATGGTCGTAAATCTACGTCTCTAACATGGCCAAAAAACCAGATATACCCGAAGTAGAGTGTAGGCAGCCTCTGCCTAGCTGGTAGTAGAGCTGTGCCAGTATCATCTGCCCCCAGTTATACCTCGCGGAGCTAGTGTAATCGTCGATGAACTGCAAGTAGTCGAGGCTAATGTTGTTGCCCGACTTGTTGGCCAAAATGGTACAGCCAAAGAAGTGCAACAAATAGCCCCTCGTAGCTCGTTTGGCATCCCCCACAGTGATCTCCTCATCGTAATACTGATGGGTGCAGAATCTCCTCTTCAGCCATGCAAGGCGAACATGCCTCTTACCGCCGCCTTTGTTCTCCTTTATCTCCGCCTCAAGCTCCGCAGCGCTGCACCCAAGTAAGCGAGCGTATCTCGCAGTACGCTCATCAGCAGTGGGGTACTCATATATCTCACAGTTGAGACCGACAACTGAGAGCCCCGTTATCATGTGGACGTCATCCAGGGTGACGGTCATCTCCCCGAACGAGAAGTGGAAAGTGTTCGCCTCGGGATGCCATCTCTCTAGAAAGCCCTCAATCAAGTGGACATTAGTAGACCACTTACCCAAGGCCTCAACCAAGGGCCAGAAACAAGTGCTCCTAACCTGTGCGAATACCTTCTGCTGCCGGGATTTCAAGTCCCAGCTACTATGTGTGTGGTACATCGCATAACAGCGCAGTGAATGTCGGGCCTGCATGCATTAAAACATACAATATATATAAACATATATGCAATCTAAAACTTAAGATAATCCAATAACCAACATGTTCAATATATATGCAGTATAACAACTAAGATAAAACAATAACCAATAACCAACAAATACAATGCAGTAGTGAGTGTTAAAAATTAAAACCTAAACTCATCATAACATATAAATTCATTGTAACCTAAACTAATAAAATTTATAACACAAACCTAATTTCAGTAACATATAAATTCTTAGCATATAAATTCAGTAAATTTATAGCACAAACCCAATACCAAATCCAATGCAGTAACATATAAATTCATTCACCATTTCAATAGACAGTGTTAAAAATTATAACCTAATTTCATTCTAACATATAAAATAATTCTAACCTAACCTAAACTACTTGTATTTAAAACACAAACCATTTCAGTAGACAGTGTTAAAAATTAAAACCTAAAGTCATTGTAACATATAAATGAATTCTAACCTAACCTAAACTAAACTAATACAATTTATAATACAAACCAATATAAAATCCAATGCAGTAACATATAAATTGATTCTAACCTAAACTAATAAAATTTCTAACACAAACCAATAATAATAATAATAACTTTAAAAAGTAAATTAAAACTATAAAACTTACATCGCCTTTGAAGACGATGTATGCCTCGTGCTCTCTGTACGAATGAAACGTAGAATATAGGTCTACGACGTGAGCATTGTATCTACGGAAGCGCTGCTCCGTAGATACGCGATGCTGGACTGGTGGGCGCTCAACGGCCTGTAAGGTCCCTCTCACACGGACCCGGACACTCCGAGAAGTCTCACCGTGAGCGAGCTCCTCAGTCTCCTGATCCGTCTCGTAGTCTCTATCGGTAACGGAAGGACGTGGGCGAGGAGGCATACCGCACAAGACAAAACCGAACAATTAGACGAGTTGAAACTTTAAAAAAAATAAAAGTCATGGATTCTGCGAAAATTCGCAATTTAATTCGTGGATTAGGCAAATCCACGCATTAAATTGCGAAGATTTCGCCAAAATCCACGATCTGTGGATTCGGTATTTCCACGCATGTTATTGCGTGGAAATACCGGATGCACGCAATTTTGTGCGTGCATCCGGTATTTCCACGCACGAACATGCGTGGAAACACCTGTTCGAGAATGCAGCCCCCCTCTACCCAGATCTGCCCGAAATCAACCCTAAAACTCTAACCCAAGACCCTAAACGGTCCTAATCTCCTAACTAACAACATACATGCCCTTAAAATCAAACAAATCAACACCAAATACATAAAAATCCAATTTTTCTACCCGAATGCAAAACTCTAAATATCTCTAGAAAAAACAATGGAAAATGGAAAAAAAGCACCATGAAGTATAGAATCCTTACCTTAACAGCTTCGTGGAGTTGGATTTCAAAAAAAATCGACGGAAAAAATATGGGTTTTTGGAGGTAGAGAGAGTTAGGGTTTCGGGAGAGAAGAAAGAGAAGGAAAGCTGATTTTTAGCTATTTATATGGATGACATTTTTGTAATTAATGAGGGTCTCACTATAACCAACCCGAGTCTCACTATAACCGGGTCTCACTATAAAGAAAACGGGTCTCATTTTAGCCTAGCCCTAAAAATACTTCTTTCAGGTTGAAATGATATATTGTTCACCAAATTAATTTGATTTTTAAATAATTATTGTTATTGTGTTTATTTAATTAAGTAATTGATTCATCTAATATATTTGAAACAAATTTAGAGAATACATGTGAATTATTTACAAATTTTTAACAATCATATTTTAATTTCATTGAAAAATATATTTAAAAATATTTATTTTTAATGAAGAATTTAAAAAATATTTAAAAAAATATTAATACGTTGATGTTAAATATTTTGTACAACTATAATTATCGTTTATTGTTATGAAAGTAAATATATTTTTGCTTTATTGAAATACAATAATAAAAATGTTCAAATCTACTTCAAATATATTAAATTATTTATTTAATTAAATAAATAAATAATAAAATATTATGATCATTTAAATATTGATCAAATTAAATTTATAAACTATTCTTTCACCTTCGGCGACTAAAAATACCTTTAACTTTAGATACATATAAAACATGTTTCTCTATATTTCCAGTAAATTTTGAACTCAATATAGGTGGGCCAGGGTGTTTTGTCCATATTGTCACCCTATATACTGACAAGTATTAAATATGTGCACGCAAAAATGTATAGGTTTAAACACAAATATTTAAACTTAAACTTTAATTAGGTTTTGCCTAAACGATTGTTTATAATTAAAAAATAATAATTTTTCAACAAATAAGATTTTTATTTATCTTTTTTTATTTCTTTTAAATCAAAATATTTTCTATTTTAACTATTTTCCCTTTTTTAAATATAATGTTAATTTGTTTTCTTCATACAATTTTATATTATGTTTTAATTTTTGCTTTTCAGAATATTTAAATATTTTATCGCTATTTATAAAATATATTCTATTAATTTAGTTATTTTATTGATAATTTATATGTTCTTCATTCATTCAATAGCTACATCAATAGGTTCGTCTTTAAAAACATGGATGTCATCAAAGAATAGAGCCATGTATGATTCGAACTAGATATAACAAAAAAGATTCAGCACTATATATGGATTAGATTTGGACAAAACGATGGTTGTTGGCTCCATATCAATTATATAGATCTTACTCTATAATGCAACTACTGCTACCATATAAGAAACAATCAAGAAACATGCAAGAAACACCAACTTCATGATCAGAACAACAAGAAAGAAAACAAACCAGACAATGAAGAAGATTTACACTCTACGAATGCTTCTACTATTAACATGAAAGGGATTCCTAAACTAAAGTCTATCATAGTCAAGCCAAATCAAAAGAGAATATTGAAAAGTATTCATATGTTCGGCTAACAAATACTGATAACACTGTAAGCATAAAAAAAATACTCACCAGAATACCAGCAAAGACTCCCATCGAAGGAGTAATAGAAGTCATCCAAAACCTAGAAGAAAGCTACATCATATCTACCAACCTCGATTATGAAAATATGGCGTCATAATGTCATACTCCAAATCAGCAAAATATTGGTAGTTTTCCTCTCACACCTATACTTAAGAAAAGAGGAGTGGATCAGGTTTTTCAGGAATTGCTCACAAAAATACTCAAAAAATCTAAGAACATAAAGAAAAAAATTGTCATAAAGTCTTTATTTGGGGCCAGCCACAAATAGGAACACAAAATGTATCTCATGTTACAGGGTGTACCAAACCATTGGAGAGGTAGGCAAAAATAAATACAGTCTCAACCATAAGAAGAATTTGGAAGTCTAATATGATCTTAAAATTGTACTTCAGTCGATCTTTCCTCTGAATTATGAATCATGATTAAGGCTCACAGTAACTTATTATTGAACCAGAGTTGGATTCAATCCATAGAGCTGAAAATTAAAATTCTCCAACTTAAGTTCTTCGGCAACTATTCGTGTTTCAGAAGTATAAATTTTGCATTCCTTTCTTTGGAACTAAATAATCGCATTCTAAGCATAAATTTGGTCTTTATCTCTGCTATAATGCAAGAAGGAATCTTACTTTGAAACTTCTTAAATTCCTACGACTTCTGTTTATCAGACTAATTCAGTATGATGCAGCATTTTTTCGAGCATATCCTATGCCATCTTCTGTTGCTATCTTGTGAGGCATAAAGCGAACTAAAATCTGATCTGCTTTAACATCAGCAGCATCATCTACTGTAATCCAAGATTGTGCATCTATCAGCCTAGAATGTCATCATATTTGTAATCTCAAGCTAAGCTTATCTGGCTTCTCCAGCTATTCTTCATTCTCATCTCTCTTTTCAAAAGATTAATTTTCTCTCAAATTTCATTTACTGCCCTCTTATGTATTTTGGCGCCTTGTAATTTCAATCCTACTCTTATTGTACCATCTCTTTTATTAAATAAAGGGTTTAATTTTTAGTTATACAATAAATAGTTAGCAGTTATAGAGCATCCACAACAATATAGGTATAATTTTGGTAAATTTAGATTAAATTTATTAAAGTTAAATTTTTTAATTACTTGTTTATTCCAAAAATATATTTATATTTATAGAAATTATTATTTTGTCAAAATGATAAAAACAAATATTGATATATATTAGATATCGTGTAACACAACTACAAATATATCAATCTAAATTAACCGATGTAAATATGAATTACTTTATAGATTATTTGTTGGAAACCATTTTTTTACCCATAAAATTTATATTTACTATCAAACCTAATACACGGTGTTTGTTGGGGATGCTCTTATATAAATTAATTTTACCAAATTGTCATCGTTAGTAATAATTGATTAGTATACTTGTTATCTTTAAAAAACTAATAAAAAAATACCAAAAATAATTAACGGTGTATTCGCATGTGAAAACTTATTTCTCCATTGATGAGAGACATATAAAAGTTAATAGGTAGTTATCGCTCTCACAACTTTTGCATCTAAGGATGAAGTTTTTAATATTCAAAAGGTAAATGATTTCGAAATTTACTTGCAAACTTCTTAACCCTTTTTTAAAAAAACTCGGATAATCATATGCTCACTTCACCTTTATTTTAAACTCTTGTTTTTTCCATCTTCCTCTACTGAATTGTTTTTTGTGAATACAATATTTATGAATATATAAAAAATATCTTACAAATACAAATACATGGGTTATTATCCCGAGAAGTGGCATAAGAGTTGTGAATGATGGAAATCGAAGAAAATTACCTAAACTTGTCCAAACAAGTACAAAAAAGCAAAGCGAACGTGCCACGAATAAAAGGATGAAAAAGACTAAGTAGTAGCTTCATACCTGAGCAAAGACAACTGATCAGTAGGGATTGATAGATGCATCAATCTAAAAATATTAAGTTAGAGATTAAAGGAATTTGATTGACCAAAGAATTGGAATCGAATATCAGAAAGCACGTTGTAAGATACTGCATAGACAAGGGTATAAGATGAGCTAAAAATTCTAACATTCCTCTCAAACTATACATGGTAGAAGATAGCGGCAAAGTACATACGCCAAAGGTGTCGAAACTGGATGGAGGACAGCTGGACACCTCATAGATAAGAAATATCCAATTTTTATTACGTCTTAAATAAAAACCAAGATTGGATCTTGTGAAATCTTATATGCTCTGAGTGTAATTATAGTGATAGAGGATATAATTAGTGGTTTCAGAGGTAAAATTGCATAATATACAATTCAGGGGGTATTTAAACCCCAACTCAGGAGCTTATCACTGGTAGAAAATTTTCATGGGATAACAAGCCAAAGATTGAAGGAATGATGGAGAATATTACATTTATTCCATACTAACCTCGCACACCCAACATAGTTAATGGATGTACGAATGATGTTGTATGTTTCTTGATAGTGAACTTGGTGATTCATCTCTTAGCAATCCAATGGTGGATGTTTTTAGGTGATGCATGAGGGAGGAAGAGAGAGGATGAGATGATTGATCTCTGGATAAGTTTGATGGTTTCTCGCACTAGCATACCTTAAGTGAGGCAACCAATTCCAAAGACCATCCTGAATGATATCGGAAACCTTATGGTTGCTCCCCATACGAGAATATCTAATAATACTAAGTCCATAGTGGTTGACCACAAAGGCTGAGATTAACCATAAATCAAGCTAGAATGAGATATTATCTTTATTACCAATCACCACCCTGTACAATATGCTATCGAGAGGACTAAGATTTTAAAAAATTCTCCAAGTTCAGGAGGGAGAAGAATTAATATTTAAAGATCATAAGTTTTAACTTTAATCTTCTCAGAGTAAATCCAGTCACATCAAATTGAGTTATCGTGTTTACTAACGATGGACCATAAATATTTGAGGAAGACGACTTGATTTCATGTTTTTAGGTCAATAATCCCAAGGACACCCTCTAACAAGAGAAAGGTTACAACAGACCTAGCCGTTTTAGCACTAATAACCTTCATCCTATGGCTAGACTTGGTGTGGTTAATTTTCGTCTGAGGGTAAGATTGTAACTTTTATTTTGAGTTTTGTGGAAGTTTGTAAGTATTTAATGTTTGAATAGAGAGTAGAGGGAGAATTAAGCAGCCTGGTTGTATTTAATTCTCATTACCCTTATTTAATGCTGGTAGTTGGGTATTTATACCCTTACATCTGGGCCTTATGGGCTTTCGGGTCATGTTTAATGGACCCGGGTCAAGTTCAAGGATCCATGAGCTCTTAGTAGGAGAGCAAGAAGCTTAGTCAAGAAGTGATTAGGTTTTTATGTACTTTAGTCCTTCTTCGGACAGTCCAATGGATGGGGTGTTCGAACTGCCCTGTCCGGTTTGGTGATCTTAGTTCGAACTGTCCCTGTCCGGAGAGGTAGCAACATTCGGACTCATCAAGACTAGAGGAAACAAGAGACTATAGAGTTCTATAAGAACTCTAGTGGATAGAATGAAGATCAAATACCAATAAACGTACCCCGTAAAAACATATATTTAATAAGTTGAAGCGTACCCACATAAGAGAGGTGTTTGGAAGTCCATGAGACAATACGAGTAGTAATTATTTCTAGAATGGGCCAATAGTCGTTATAGAAAAATTGACACGTGAGAATAAGGAATCAAAAATATTTAATTGAGATAGAGCCTACATTAAAACCAAGGATATTGATCGAATCCGATATAAGAGAGGTTGTAACCCCATAGAGGAAGATATAGCTTTTTTAGGGCTAACTTTTAGGCTTGAGGGATTTAAGAAATCATTAAGACCACCCTTGTTATGATTGAAGGAATTAATGTCGCCACATCATAAAATCGCCAGGTCTTCAATGAAGCAGAGGTTGACAATTTTAAGCTTATGACACTTCTAGCGGAATTAAAAGTTTTCATCATTGTTTTTCTCTCTAAAAATACTGAAGAAATCTTGCATAACCAAGACAAAAAAGAAAAGGGGTTAAAGGATCACCTTGTCTGAGACCCTTTCTGCATTTGAAATTCTCATAAGAATCATTATTAATATTAATAGTATATGAAAATATGGTGATAAATTGAATTATCCAACTGATCATATGTTTGAAATTCATGGTTACCAAGATGAAAAATATAAAATGCCAACGAATATTGTCAAAAGCTTTCATGAGTTCAGTTAAGAGTGACCCTTGGACCCTTATAATTAGTCTGGTAGCCCATAAGAAGTTCCTGGGATAGAAGATATTCTTTGTAATATTTTGGTCAGGCACAAAAGCCGATTGAGAATTTTCAATCAAATGAAAGAGTCATTGATCTTGTCACTCAAGATCTTAGAAATAATCTTTTAAACCACATTGCAACAAGAAATTGGCCTAAATTCCTCGACGATAGAGGGGCAATCCCTCTTAAGGATTAAGGAAATTTTTGTGGCATTTCAGGAAAACTCAAGACAACCCGTACTAAAAAACATTTAGATCTCATCGTAGATGTCTTTGCCTTGAGATTCTAAAAATGCTTAAAAAACCTGCATTGAAGCCATCATGCCTCGAGGATTTATCAATATCAATACTAAAAATAACACTTTTAATATATGGACAAGTAACATGACAAACCATTAAATACCGGCCATGGGGATTCTTTTTAGCAAAAATAAGCGCGAAGATACGAGCGAGCCCATGTTATCCCGAGAGAGACCTGGTGCCAAGAAGGTTAGAAAATAGTTGACTAAGACGTTCGCCACCTCATTTGGAGGAGTGGTGAGATCCATGTTACTATTAGAGATAAAGGCAATTTATTTATTTATTTGAATGAATTTTTATACTATTAAAAAGAATTTAATATTACAGTCTTCATGCTTGATCCAAATATCTTTAGATACTATTTATAAAAATATTCATTGGCACGACTAAAAGAGTTATAGATATAATAAACATCAATCTCGACAGAGACCATATGGATTGAAAGGGTCATTAACTAAAAAATATTAGAAAAATTGATTTTGGTAAATTGACACCCTAGAGCTTATATCGTTATATTCCTTACGGTTGAGGTCACCGCGGGATAATTGAACCTCAATGAGCTTTTGGGAAACCAAACTCATTTTATAAAAAAATATTCAAAGCTTTTAGGAAGAAAACACCAACTCGTTATAAAAATGATGGGTTTTTCACATATTTAAACATTTAAAAGGTTTGTTTAATATGTCGCCTAAAGGGTTTAGACAATAAATTTTAAAGGGTTTTATTGATCCAGTGAAACCATACGACCAAGGGTTACTCAATTCATATTGATAGCAGCAGAGATTGAAGTCAACAGCCTCACCCTGAGAGAACAAGCTAGTACGTCCATTGGGGTTACAAATAGCGTTAAAGTCTCTGAGAGGAACACATGGATAATTACAGTAAGAATCCAAAATTGCCTCCATATCATCCCACAAAGGATGACGCTCAGGCCTATTGTTGAAAGTATCGATAGTCGTTAGGAAGACATAGCCAGTGCAATTAAAGCTACAAGCTTTGTAGTGAACAAATTGAGATAAAGAAGAAAGAATAGAGATGGAAAATATATTGGGGTTCCAAATAACTCAAATCCTACTTAGCCTATTAGAAGAATGATTAGTGGAATACTTCCAAAAATTAGCAATATTTCTAATAATGGAGTTAATATTAGAAATGCGAACCTTAGTCTTCACAAAGGCCATGATTGTGATACTATTTCTAATAATAAAATAAGTGACATACGCTTGCCGTACATGGTCGTTGAACATCTATAAAACAATAAATATTAATAACTTACAATGAGAGTGAGAATGATCCAATAGTGGACAACGACTATATTTTTACAAAGCGATGTCTCACCATACACGTAATGCAAAGTATGATTCGTCAAAGCAAGTATTCAAATGCTTTTCATGATTTTTTTATAAATTGATGATTTATAGATTATATTTGTAAATAAAGTTTTTGGTATATGTATTAAGAATATTATTGATGGCTAATTTATGATAGAGTTAAATTTTTTTATTAAGAAGATTTAATGTTTTTTGGATTTATGTTTTTTTTGTTTAGAATTTTGATTTTATTGTTGTTCGCGATTGGACAGGGAATGCATTCCCTTCCGCACTGCCATTATTGGTTATTCACTTAATTTGGGTTCTTAGTGTTGGCAAAATGATGGTAACAAGGATATCCATTTGGATTTTTAGTGTTTCCATCTAGCATTGCTCTAACAGTCCCTTATATTTTGATTTGGTATTCCACTTATGCTAACAAATCTTGAAAGGCAATTCTTTTTTATAGTTATCTCTGATAAATGCCCCGGCATGACCCATTATCTATATATGCTGCAACTACCACCAGACCACGAAAATTTTAAAACTCATTCTTTGTCTCCACATATCTTATTGTGTAGTCTTTTAAACTTTATTTTGGAATTTGTTTACAATGGATGATGTAATGTTCATCTCATTTGATCACTTTCGAACCAAACAAATTATTTTTTAATAATTTCGTAACATTTGAAACTTTCTTAGACATTATGGAGGGAAACTATTGAATCAAGAGTCTATACACTTCATCTTGTCATCTTTCCAAACTGTATCATATCATTTTTGAGTTACTCTATATATTTTTTTGGATCTCTATGGTCATTGTATTTATCCATATTGTGATTTTTAAATTTTTGTGGAAGTTCTCTGTAAAAATATTTATCCAGAGCTAATGGAGACTATTCATCCTAGATGTCATTGTCATCAAGGAATGTACTTGTTTTATTTTGATTTTCTTGTGTCACAAAAGGGTAGGCTTGTTATTTAGCAGGTGCCTAAACTACGTGGCCGAAGAATGGGATAATCGTTTTGAGGTATAGAGTATCCATAAGGGACTTGATTATCGCGGAAACCCCTATGAAAGGTTGCTCGAGAAATTTTTTATGTGACCTGAGTTTTCTTAAATTTTATTTATGACACTTATGTCAACGAAGAAGGTATCTGGACATTTTGTTGATAGAAGATCTGCTCAGAGGGTACCTGTAAAGTATTTATGTAATTAGACATACATGTTTGGCTATTATGCATACCTGTTTGGGGTTTAAGCTAACATCTTCTCGTATCGTTCTCTTGTTGACGATTTGTAGTGTTATCGGATATGTTTCCCTCGATTCTCTTCTCCTTATTATGTTTAGAGATGGATGTCTTTCTCATCCTCTTACTATGAAAAAATGATGTTTTTGGATTCTGGTAGATAACCCCAAATCTCATTATTATGTTGCATCATTATTGTAGGTATTTGAGGGAAGTTCGTCTGAGAAAATTATTGTGAAGCTTGAGTTTGCTTTAATTTTTTTGTTCTACTTGCGGAAACAAATAAAGTACCGAGACATTTTGAAAATATGAGATATGTTAAGAGGTAACCTGCTAAGTATTTATGTAATTAAGCATACTTGTTAGGGGTTGGGCCGACCTCTCCCACTACCGTCATTTTGTTGTTGAGTTATAAGGTGGTCAGAGATGCGTCCCTCAGTTATTCTCCATGTTATGTTAGAGGTGGAGGTCTCCACGTAATTTTTTTTAACTCATGCTAGATTACTCATGGTCTAATTGTTTTGTGAGATCATTCTTAGAATGATTGGAGGAAAGCTCGGCCGAGACAATTGTTATGCAGCTAGAGTTTGCTTAAAATTTGTTTGTGCCACTTATGATAACTAAAAAGATATTTTGACATTTTGTAGGATGGTCAGAGACGTATCCCTCAACTCTATTCTCAATATTATGTTTAGAGAAGTAGTTTTAGTCATCCTCCTGCGCCGACGACGTTTTTGGTTTCTGCTGGTTATGGTTCCTTACAAAACATTATTCTTAGTTTTGAACATAAACTTTCGACCGTCTGTGTCACTTTGGTAGCGGTGACAAAGAATAGAGTTTTATATAATTCTTAAACGTTGGATTTCAAATCTAAACCATAAAATAGAATGGACGTTGCGTTTTGTACTACCATAAGCAATTCGTTCATTTATTTCTTTTCTTTTTTAATTAATTGTTCGACATTCATAACGAAATGTTTATAACAATAAAAATCGTAAATTAATATCTTAAAAAATCACTTACATCACTCTTCACACAAAAAAGAGTGATCGTTTTTTATTTGAATTCAACATCCTACACTATTATTTTGCTTATGTTACGTGGGCTACCGATATGTAAGTTTTTTGTTTCTCTGGTTGCATTCGACAACATTTTGATGCGAGGCCTATAAGCTGAAAAATATCTTAATTAACAAAAGCTATAGGTCAGTAAAAATGACTTTAAAGTTAATTCCAGCAAGGGAGAGGAATGAAATAATATACATATATATTTTTTATGAATTAGCGTATCGCAGAAATGAGAGAATTAGTTTCTCTAAGAAAAAGAACAACTTCACATAATATGTAAACGTATATATTTAGTTTGAAGTTAAAAATGTGAAAGATAGAAGTTTTACAGAAGTTGAATTGTATTTTAAGGAATAATTTTGGCAATTCTTTTAATACTGCTTATATTTTAACTAAATTTGGAAAATCTAATACAAATACACCATGAATAGATATTTTATTTTGAGATTAAAAGTATCACCATTTTAATAAAAATAAAATAAAATGGTTATTAGATTATTTCTATATATACCAAAAGTTTAAAGGATAATTTGAATATTTCGAAATTTCATAACTTTATTCCATTGTGTAAATGAAAAAGCTCCATCTACTTTATCATCAAACCTTAAAAGGCAAGGTTTCTAATAATATAGAGTAACAAAGAAGTTCTTTAATGACTTCTTATTGCCAAAAATAAATATCCAAAATTTTCGAAAGCCTAATTGACCCCCCAAAATTTTCAAATACAGACCATAAGAAGTCATCCTCATGAAGATTGATGTCATGTTTTACAGGTTAATAACCAAAAAGAACACAACACTAACAGGTCATTCTAATAACTAGATTTGATAAAATAGTAATAGGAAAAGGTTCAAAATTTGTCTTCAACCTACGGATAGAGAAGTCACAAATGTCACCACAAACACTTTCAGATCTGGTGTAATATATATATATACCAAATGGATTACAAAATTTATCAATAAGTACAGCATCAAATAGATTTTACATATATTTACCAAAATATGATTTTATTTATTTATTAGTCCAAATTTAATTTTTAAATACAATTTTATCCTTATGAATTTGACAATTTGACAAAGAGAGTTTGAAGAGACGGAACTGATTTTAAAATTAGTACCGAATATTTTGATTTGGAAATGCAATTGTTTTGTTTTTAAAGTCATTGAGTCTTTTTTTTAAATGGATATAATCTATTTGTAATATAGATCTATTGTGATAGGACTCGTTAAATAAAACCAATTTTTAAACCCATTCGATAAGTCTCCCTATATATATAGGGCAACTCCAATCTTATTTACAGGTTCAAAATCACCAATACATTCTAGAAAGTTATCCCATTCATATCAATATTTCCATAATTGTGTTGCGTCGATTAGTCTTCGTTCTTCTTTTTGCCTTTCGAATCAGAAGGTATCTTCCCATATGCCACGGATTGTGATAATTTAAAATATATTTTTTAAAAATAGATAGAAATAAAATAAATTTTATTTATATAAAAAAAAGTTGAAAAAAAATTATACGAAAAATATTTTTAAAAAATAGATAGAAATATTTAAAAATAAAAAAAAATGAAAAATTAGTTATTTTAAGAGATAGGTTTAGAGGAGTAAATGCTATTTTCTCGTTTCCTAGGTGACAGTAATTAAAATGTAAATTTACAAAAGTATATATTCTAAAATATATTTGTAAATCAAACTACCATATATTTTTTCTGACCCATATCCCTAAGAGTACGATCATATCACTACTATATATGGAGAGTTTGAAGGAGCGAGATAGACCAGAAATATACCCAAATTGAATAATTATGGATTTGTAGTGCGAGCAACTAAAATTTCTCAATTTTTAACGTCGCTCTTTCTAATGTCGAATCCTATCTCCTGTTTAACATCATGTTGTTATCTCTACCCTACGTATAAACATGGATTGCAGGTAGAATGTCTGTATGAGTTTATAAGTGTTATGCGTTTTATCAATTTGGGTTTTGCATTGATTATAGTGTTTTAGTTAAAAAGAACTTGTTTGGAAAATTTGTAATGAGGGTAAATCCTCATTAAAGTTCAAAAACAATAGTTCAAAAAGGTTATGTATTAACTCTTTGAGAAAAAGAGAAAAACTCCATAATCGATCTCTATCTGATAATGTTTAAGTCTGTTAGTTGGAATGCTCGTGGTATGCATAATAATCCTACTCTTGCTAGGCCCAAACTTATTATAAAGAATGAAAATATCAAGGTTATTGCAATACAAGAGCCTATGGCCAGATATGATAAAATTGAGTTGATTGCTAGAAGGATTGGTTTTGCTAACTTCACTGCTAAGATCTCTAATAAAGTTTGGATTTTATGGCCTAATGATATTAATATTTCTGTTATATTTAACAATGATCAATTTCTGCATTTAGAAATCAATTATGCTACGTTTACTTACTTTTCACTTCTGTCTATGCTAAGAATCAGAGAGTGCAGCGTAAGTTACTTTGGAGTCAGTTATGTCAACTCACCTGTGATGAGAAGCCTTGGATTATAGCTGGTGACTTCAACACCATAACTTGTCCTGAAGATCAACTGGGTTGTGCTTCCTTTGATGATGGCAGTGCTGAAAATTTCAACAACTTCATGAGACAAAGTAATCTTGAAGATCCTGGATACAGTGGTTCTAGATACACCTGGAGCAACAATAAAATTTGGAAAAGGTTAGACAGGGTGTTAGTTAATCAGAAATCAATCTCTACTTGGCACATTCAGTTTTTTCACATGGTCAGAACATGTTCTGACCATGCTCCTCTTCTAATTTCTATTTCAAATAATCATAACAGAATTTCTCTCTACAATAAAGACAGCTTTAAGTTTATTAATGCTTGGACTAATCATCCTGAATTTCTTAGTTGTGTCAAGCATAATTGGGAAAAGCATTGTAATGGTGATGTTAATGTAATCTTCTGGTACAAGCTTAAGAGATTGAGGAAATGTCTTAAAGATTGGAATTCTACTACTTTTGGTAATATTTTTAACAAAGTTAAAGATGCTACTATGGAGGTCAATAACTGTGAAATTATTCATGAGCAGGATAATACCACTGTTTCTAAGGCTAATCTTTCAAAAGCTAATAGTACTCTTATTTTTGCTCTAAAAAATGAAGAATGATATTGGAGACAAAGGTACTCTTATTCTTGCTCTTATTACTAGTGTAGAAGAAGTATTGGTTGTGAAAGTGACTACACTAAAACACTTGCTTGACCAGGATTACATGTACACCTTCTTTTTGTTATATCTTGTTGTTTTACAGTTGGAACATTAAGGTGTATTGTACTTCCTAGACAACCTTGTCACTCCAGATGTTGTGTCTTGCAAAGGTAGTTGTAGTCTCTCGGAAGGATCCATCCTCCTAGCCGTTTGACGCCTTTATCGTACTATCTTAACCGGTGGAGGCTGGACATGCTGTAGAAGGTTCATTGGCTAATGTTGGTATCCATTAATTGGGTTAATTAAATTAGCATAAATGGCCTTCTGTGTAGCCACCCGAACCCACTTAAATACGTAATCCACCGGGTTACCACTAATGAACCAAATACAGGCAACAACATGGATACATGGAATGCCAGCGAGCGGTCATTTACGGCAAGTAAACTTATACTAGACCCTTCTCTCTTCAACCTGAAACTTTGGTCCGTCGGAAGGAAGTACGTTGCAGTCTCCAACAAGCTTGTAATTCTTGGTAAGTTTTTTATTAATAGATGGATAAATCGGTTGATCCCACTTTGGTAGCTGGCTGATTTTCTTTACAATCCTACGCACTTTCTGCTCCCTTATACCCTCAAAGAAGCTTATAATCTCTTTAGATCTATAGTTCAACATAATCGAGTTAAAATTTACTGCCAAATTCGATGTTTTCATGAAACACTTGTTATCTTCTCTGTAATGAGCCCTACTCCACTCAAACGCAGGCTTTTGTGCTAGCCATTCATGACAAGTAGCGTTACATTTTGTCATCTCTTCCATGTGAAAGTCAAATTCAGGGACGAAGAAAGACCAAACACAAGCCCAAAACAATATGTATTCCTCTCTTCCATGGAATACCTTCTTCATATTAGCGTATAAATGTTAAGCACAGAACCGATGTTCAACATTTGGGAACAACTCTTACAAGGCTGGAACAAGCCCTTTTTGTTTGTCTGAAATCCATGTGAAGCTGCCTCGATTATGTATATTAACATAATTTGTTAACAGTTCTTGAAACCACTGCTAAGAAGACATATTCTCACTCTCAACCACTACCCAAGCAAGAGGATACACTGGTCATTTGCGTTTACAGCAACAACAACAACAACCAGTTGTCCCCCGAAAGACGCTTTCAAAAAGCCGCCATCTAGCACAAACACATTCCTACACCCAACATAAAAACCATTCTTTAACCACTCTAGACACACATAAACTCTTTCGAACATCAAATCATTGCATTTGACAGCAACCGTAGACCCTGGATTGGTCTGTATAAGTTCTTCACCATACTATCAAAGTTTTCTGTACTGAATTCTGTCATCACCCAGAATGATATTGAGCGCTCTCGACTTCACACGATAATCCTTTGCTCCAGTGATCTTCACCAAGTAATCATTGTCCAACTCAGCCATCAAACTCTTGACAGACAAGTCGGGATCAGATTGCCACTATTTTAAGTAATGTTTTGCAATCCACTACACGTTAACGAATCTGTTAAGGTGAGTGGGAACACATATATGGTTTTTGTTGAGAGTCTTTATCCTCTACGCAGGGGCACAACCTTGGCAAGAAGACCAAATAAACAATTTACATGTTGGCTCGATACATTTATAACTGCACCGCATCTTATCATTCTTGTACACTTTTACACTACGATGTTGTTTGATGCTGTATTCTTTGATGACCTCTTTAAAAGATTTAGTGGAGCTAAATTAAAGGTCAACTGCCAACTGAAGACACTTCAACTCACTGGGTGGCCTGAAAGTTCTTAATTTTGGCTTGAACTTCCTAGTTCTAGTCCTCCTCGAAGCGGTAGCTTCCTCTTCTTCTTCTTCCGTATCGGGACTAGTCAAGTTGTCTGAGCTTACAAATTGTTCCTCCGTACTACACTCGTTGTCTAAACTTCCATCGGAATAAACCTCGTCATCGTCACTTTCAGTTGGGCTATATTCAGTTGGACCTCAATTACTATCGGCACTGTCATCGATGTCACTAGAAGACTCACCGGGTTGTGCTGGATGTTCACGCACCTCTTCGAATTGCGTCATGTCCACACAAGAAAACAACGAAGCTGTCATGCCTTCTAGGCCATCTTCTGCCTATGAACCAACCTCTACGTTACCACAATCACCAGCACCTTCAACATCCATTGCACCCTCATGTACATCACAACCATCATATGCACCCCCATTTGCATCACCAACACCATTAACATCCACTGCACCCCCATATGCACCACCAGCACCATCAGCATCCACTGCACCCCCATTTGCATCACCAAAACCATCAACATCTAGTCCACCCCCCTCCATACACCCTCACCCTCTAAACCACCCTCACATCATCATCTACATCACTCTCAACGCCCTCAACACCCTTACCATATATACCAGCCTCTACACCTTCACCATCAATACTAGCCTCTACACTCTCACCATCTAAACAACCCTATACACCTTCACCATCTATACTAGCATACACCCGCACCATCTAAACCACCCTCTACACCTTTACCTTCGAAACTACCCTTAACACCAAGATCTAAACCACCTTCTACACCCTCACCCTCACCCTCTAGATCAGCCCCCACATCATCATTTGCAGCCTCTACACTCTCACACGCACCATCTAAACCATCGTTGACAAAAAAATTCACATTATCCTCTACCTTATCAATATTCACATCAACTGTAATATCAGCCTTTACACCCTCACCCTGACCTTATAAACCATCATTCATAACAACATTCACAATACTATATACTCTACCAACATTCACATCAATTGTAACACCGGCCTTTACATCCTCACCACCACCCTTACCATATAAACCTTTGGTTTCTCCAGAACCTTCAACATTATTATCTACACCAGTCTTTTTTGGAAAGAACTCATCGTACATTTCATCTATGAATATTTCAAAAGCCTCATAATAATCAACCTCCATATTATTTTCAACAACATTAGGTGCACCACCATTATTTTCAACAATATCATTTCTAAGGCATCATTTTCTAAGGCATCATTTTCAACAACATCTTTACCTGACCTAAACTAATATCTATAGGTTCACTCATAAGTACGATGCTACTAGTGCCTTTTACGTCGACTTTAGGTACTGTTTATGGGTTTGTTTTCCTTTTCGTAGGAGACACCATTTCTAAGGGAGGTGTCCTATCTGAATATATGATCACTAACCTGGTTTCATCCAATTTCTAGGTTATTGCGTATGCCTATGCATCACTGTTTATTAGTTGGATTTTCTAACCTCCACCAGAGAGCTTGTAGAAAAACCAAAAGTAACCACCAGTTCCCGCTGTATTGGTCAATAGGTGAATCTCATGAATCTCTAGGATATAGAACTTATCTAGGTTGATGAAATCAATAATCTTCGATTTCCCTCCAATGTATTTCAGAACCATTTTTCCTTTAATCTTCCTATCATAATGGTACTACACAACGAAAAGTATTTGTTAACACCTGTGATTAAAAAAAAATTAGAACACGCATGAATAAGAAATTAAATTATGAATAAGAAACTAAACAGAAAATATAGAGTATCGTATGAAGCTTACCTTGGTATGCAGTTTTTTCCATTGTAGCCCTAACTAAACCCTCGATTCGAAATTGTTAGGGTTCGAAATTTAGGATTCACTAATTGGATACAGGCTTATGGTTTTAAAATAGGGGAAACTAAGATACAAACTTAGGGTTTGAGAGACAATGAGTAGTGAGAACAACAAAGTGAGCTCGGCAGTGAGTGAGTGAGAAAATATGGTTGATGATGGAAATCACAATTTTGGTGTGTCGGTAAAATGATTAAGGGAGAGAGACAGTGAGTGACTGGGGAGAATGGCTATCGTTCTTTCAACTTAAAAGAATAGAATTCAGGAGGGAAAATCTTAGGGTCCTAAGATTGAGGGAAAACATGATTAACGAGTCGGGTCTTATTATTTGTCAATTGGTTAGGGTGTATTAACGATTGGGTCAGTGAATTATTTTGGTAAAATATAAAAGGGTTAGGGTTCGCGTAAATGATAAGTGGGTCTAAATAATAATCGGGTTATTTTTATTCAATTAGCCCAGTTATTTAAAATGTATAAAAGGTTAAAGTTAAGGTTAAAAAGTGAGTAAGTAAATAGTTTGGGGTAAAACGTAAAGATGGTAAATCGATTTGAATAAAAAATTATAGTAAAAATTTAAAAGTTAAAATAAAAAGGTAAAACTATTAACGAGCGGTCTTTTTGGTAGGATTTAAGGGGTGACCGTATATGCAACAAGCATGTGTACATTGGGGTGACACTTGTCATCCTCCTATTGATTTGCACGTGCTAGTGACCCAAAATGCAACAATTTGAAACAACTGTGACTCGTTTTGGGGACGAATAAAGCTTAGTAGCACGAATGCAACAAGTGTCAAACACTGGTGACTTGAAAAGATTTTTATCCAATATGTAAATTAACTTATCGGAAATTAGCAATAAAGGGTTAACCAAAAATAGCAATAGAGTATTGACATGCGATGACCTCAGATGATCTGAAATGTCATTATTTTTGAAACATTACTATAGTCTCAACTTAAGTCATTCTAAGCGAGGGTGATCTCAACAGGCTAAAAGTTTCCTCCAAGATCCTCTTTCTTGAATCTCAAGTAAGCTCTTTGTTTTCTTCTCTTCATTGAATAGCCTTATCCAATAGCTTGATCTCTTCTCCATCTGTAACCAATATCCTCCCATCAATACCATTGTTCTTTTTTTCCTTCTTCCTCATGTTGTAGTCTATTAACTTCATGTTTCCTACTTTATTTTATCTATCAACACAAAAAATTACAGTTAGGAATGAATTTCTACAAAAGGGAGTTTTCTCAAACTCTAAATTCCTAGAATTGTATTCAACTAACAATCATAAGGAAGACTATTAAGCCAATATGCAGCCAAACAAATCTTACGCAAATCTGTTCTCTAAAACAAACGATTTTTCCCTATTATTTGTCAAATATAAAAGCAACCAAATCTCGTTATAATTCACCAAATAAGATAAAGAGAGACTATTGGCATCTACAAAATTCACCTTAGTTGGAACATTCTCTGTAGGTATACCAAAGAAACAACTTTTAACAAAAACATTCAATGATCGCAAGTTCACAAGAGAGTAGAATCTCTCAAACTCGGACGCTCACTACATCCTGATACAATTTGCTTTAAAGGAAGATTTAAGCAAGATATGGGTTTGAAATGTATGGAACATAGGCTCTTCTTTGTTGAGAATATTTAAATGGAATCCTTGTTTCGACCCAATAATTAAAATCCCCATTACTCATATATGGATAAGGGTCTCAAAGGTCCCAAAGTATCCGTATAATGAGGATATGATTCTATATATTACTTCTCATATAGGAAACCCTATTAAATCCTGGATTCTTGAGAAAAATAGGGTTTTATATAACACTTGCTGTGTTTGGGTGGAAATGGACATAACATAGAACTTTCGCCATAATATATGGTTTGGATTCGGTGATAATGAGGGTTGTTGGCTAGAAATTAGCTAGAAAAGCATCACACACTATCAATACTACTCAAGAAGTTGAAGACAAGAAATAACCTGATTCTGAATCTCTTAAAGAGCCAGAACCTCCAAATCACAAGCCTCAAAGGATTAAATCCATCGTATCCAAGCCCCAGCTACCTTCTGACTCTACAAATCAACAAGACCCAAATGAGCCTACTGTCAAACCCAAAATGTAAGCACAGTTCAATCAATACACCCAAAACAATCATGTAGTGATCAGCCTACTCATGAAATGTTTAGCAAAACTTATATTATAGACAACCAAAATCCTTGTTACCAACCTGAACCAATAGCCAATCATGATGAAATAATTGAGGCACTTAAATCCCTTGATTACGAATATAATCTTTCATCTCTAGTAAACTCTGAAACCTTTTACTTAGGCAGGCATACCCAAAACCAAAAAAATAGTGGCAGTTATCCAGGTACCCCACCCTTAAAAAGAAAGAAGTTGACACCTCATTTTAAAATCTACTCAACAAAAATCTCAAGTTAGATAGAATAAATGAGAAGTACGAATGATCGGTTAAATACAAACTATGTATCAAAGGTTAAATACAAATCACAAATCGTTTATGAAACCTGAATTGAGAATAAAATATTAAATCTGGATTAAGATTAGAGGTTAAATTTGAATCGTGAATCATAGGTTAAATCCGAACATATAATCAAGGTTAAAATATGAATCACGAATAATAAATTGAAAATGAGTTGAGAATCATATGTTAAACCAGAACTGAGAATCATGTGTTAAATCTAAAATCAGAATATTTGGTGAAACACAAATCATATATTAAATCGAAACTAATAATCAAATATTAAATACGAACATATAATAATGTGTTAAATCCGAATTGAGAATTATGGGTTAAATATGAGCTAAGAATCATGGGTCAAATACAATTATGTGTTGAATTCGAAATAAGAATCATGTGTTAAATTCGAATAGAGAATCATATGTTAAATCCAAACTGAGAATTATTTGTTAAATCTGAATCAAGGGTTAAATACGAACTTAAAATCGTGTGTTAAATACAAACTCATAATAAAGGATAAAATATTAAACATGAATAATGAGTTAATTTGAATTGAGAATCATGTGTTGAATATGAACTAAGAACCATATATTAAATATGAATCACAAATCCCGTGTTAAATCCAAACTAAAAATCAAGGGTTAAATACGAATAAAAAATCATATGTTAAATTCAAATTTAGAATCAAAGTTAAAATACAAATCATTAGTAATGGATTAAATGTGAACTAAGAGTCAAAGATTAAATTTGAATGAAAAATTATGTATTAAATACGAACTCATAATAATGTTAAATCCGAACTAAGAATCATGGGTTCAACGTGAATCACGAATCATTGTTAAATCTAACTGATAATTAAATGTTACACTCAAAGTGATAAATATGTAGTAAATTCGAATTAAGAATATTATAAGTTAGTATCATGGGATAAACACGATTCACGAAACAAGTGTTAAATCTGAACTAAGAATCAAAAGTTCAATACGAATAGAGAATCATGTGTTAAATTTGAACTAATAATCAAGGGTAAAATATGAATCACGAATGATGGATTAAATGTGAATTGAGTATAATGAGTTAAATGTGAATCACAAATCAAGTGTTAACTCCGAATTGACAATCAATGATTAGATGTGAACTAAGAATTTTGTGTTAAATTCAAACTGAGAATCATGACTTAAATGTGGAATAATAATCGTGAGTTAAATGTAGATTGATAATCATGGGTTAAATACAAACTGTGAACTATACGTTAGATCTGAATTGAGAATCATGAGTTAAATGCAAAGTGATAATCAAAGGGTTAAATCCGAACTACAAACAATGACTTAAATGTGAAGTGAGAATCATATGTTAAATGCGAACTAAGAATCATGTGTTATATATGAACTGATAATCATTTATAAAATCCAAACTCCAAATCATGAGTTAAACACGATTTATATGTTAAATTGGAACTCCAAAATCATGAGTTAAATACGAATTAAGACTCATGGGTTAAATACGAACTATGAATCATTTTTTAAATACGAATCACAAATCATTTATAAAACATGCACTCATAATCAAGTGTTAAATTCAAATCGTAAATCATGTGTTAAATTTGAACATATAATCAAAGTTAAAAGGTGAATAACGAATAATAAGTTAAACCGAATTATCGTATATTAAACCGAACTCATAATGATGTGTTATATCTAAATCATGAATCAAATGTTAAATTCGTACTAATAATCATGTCTTAAATCCGAATCGAAAACTATGTGTTAAATTCAAAGTATTATGAAACAAATATATCTTTTGAATCGCATATAAATTTGTATTTTCGATTTAAAAAATAAACGAATTTTAATTAAATTTGTTAATATATTAATTGAAATCGTAAAAAAAAATAAAATAAAATAAGATATTATTTATGTGAGAATAACTTAAATATGAGTAATTGATTTAACTTTTTATATATATAGAGAGAGAGTTAGTCAACCAGAATTCTTAAAGGTAGGTTTTTCTCCAAAGTAGGTTGATTCAGACAAGATAAATAAAATGTAAACAATAGGAACAGATAAAATTAAACCCTTAAACATAAAGCTTTTATTATTATTATTATTATTATTTTTTCAAATCGTTTTATTTATATTTTATTAAATAATCCTTTTTGAGAAATTTACAACTTAAAACCCGTCCAACAAATCTATCACGGATAAATGTCTAAAACATTTAACACTTTATACCTAAAATATCTTTCAATATAAAATCTAATGAACATTTTTTTTTCAATTTAAAAGTTCATATGTTTTAAACCGTAACTCGAAAAAAAATCCGAAAATACAATCGGTTTTGTATTTTAAGACAAACAAAAAAAGTACCACTCATAATATGTTTTGATTTTTTTTTAAAAATATATATTTTACACAGGTATTTGAGTATATGGTTTCGCATCCAGTAGGTTGGTTTCACATCTCACATCTATCATAGTTCTGAATTCGCATCTATCATAGTTCTGAATTCGCATCTATCAGTACAAAATTTTAACAGTTTTCGCATTTAGCAAAATAAAAAAGGTTTTGCATCTAACAAAACAAAGAAGATTTCGCATCTTCTTCGTTTACACTATAAATTTTAAAAAAATTAAAATCTGTATGTTTTTAAACCGCAACTCGGAAAAAAAATCCGAAAATACAATTGGTTTTGCTTTTTAAGACAAACAAAACTAGAACTCATGATATGTTTTGAATCAAAAAACAAATTTAGACAGGTTTCTTAGTATATGGTTTCACATCTAGTGAGTTGGTTCCGCATCTAGGATCTATCATAGTGGACCTTAATTCGCATCTAGCAGTACAAGATTTAAACAATTTTTGCTTCGAAGAAGACAAAAAAAGTTTAGAGTCTGCAAAAAAGAATGTTTTGCATTTTCTTCGTTTACACTATAATTTATAAAAAATTAGAATGCAATATCTTTTAAATAGTAACTCGGAAAAAAAAATTCGAAAATACCAGTGGTTTTGTTTTTTTAAGACAAACAAAATTGTTACCACTCGTAATATGTTTTGGATTTAATTTTTTAAGATATTAATTTGTTAATAGGGGTTTCTATTTTAATTTAGCTAATCATTTTGATGAGGAGATAATTGAACAACTATTTAAACATTACACTGAGATAATTCCCAATGGGTGAGTTCTTGAAGTTGAAAAGACCTCTATTGTGCATTATTCTTACTCTTAAAGCGTAATGGATGAATTCTCTATATATTACTTAAATTTTATTTCTAGGAATATGAATTGTTCTACCGTTACTCAACATCTAAACCATGATATTGTAATGACTAAGATGATGGAGTGTTTTCAGTTCTACGGAAACCCGATAAAGGGTTAAGTAAGGATATTCAGGGTATTATTAGATTATAGATGGTAAATATTTTAGTAAAATGAGTCTTTCTCAGAAATACATGAAAATATAGATCTTAAGTCGATACTAGTATTGTTTTTAGTCTTAATTTGTACTTATCCTATAAATAATAACTATTTTTTGGAGGGAACCCGCAACCGCTACTCAACTTGTGCGCACAGGGTAAACCCTCAGCCTGATGCAATAGCCTGTAAACCAAAGCCAGCCACACATGGTGACAGGATCAGCCAAGAAAACGTATTTAGAGGGACTCGAACTCATGACCTCTGGTTACAAGCATGCCTTACAGGGTAAATGTTCTGCATTATATTAGCCCACAAGTTGTCATTTTTCCTAAAGTTAAAACATAACTCCTGAGAGAAGGTGTGTTAGATATCAGATATTTTTCTGATGTTAAGCCACCTTCTTTAAAAGGCCTACAGAGTTTTGACCATGAAGACCAATGAGTACTATTTTCATTGTAGTTAGCTCTCCAGAGAAATATATTAAAGATGTTTTCTAATCTTTGAATAATGCAAGAAGGTATTGTAGTGTTTTACATGTGCAAACAAGGAATGGACATAAGAACAGAGCCACAGAGGAGATTAATGTGAGCGTTCCCGCATATGATAAGTTCTTACTACTACAGTTATTTATTTTAGCATTTACTTTGTCAAGAATATCATTAAAATTTCTGGAGTAGTTGTTGTTACTGAGAATAATACCAAGAAAGTTGGTAGGAAGGTGTTCAACAGTGAAACCAATCTGAAATTTAAGCTTGTGGACTCTTGTGTGTTGGAGCTTAATTGAGGTAATGATCTTCGTCTTTTCCTTATTTATAGCCTGACTAGAAACTGTATGATATTTGTCTACAAATTTACTCAGCGAATCTTTAGAAGAGTGCAGACTGTTAGTAAACACAAGAATATCGTTAGCAAAAGCTAAACAAGGGATCATGTAATATGTTCTAGAGGAGTATATCCTTTTGTGATTAAAACCGATTAGCTTATAGAGATCCTTTGTTAAAGCTTATTCCCTTATAATGAGAGGCTTGGGGACATGGGATCCCCCTGTCTCAGCCTTCTTTTGGGGTTGAAATAGCCTAAGACTTCTCCATTAATCAACATAGAAATATTGACATCCTTAATCAACTTTTGTTTATTAAAGAAACAACATCATTTGAAAAGCCAAATAAAGACAAATTTTTTTGTTGTAAAGGATTGGGACATTCTGTCGAAAGCTTTTGACATCTCCAATTTAATAACAATATTTCCTGTCTTGGGCTTTCTATTTATATCATGAATCATTTCATTTGAAATCATAATGTTTTCATGTATAGATCTTCCTTTAACAAATGCAGTTTGATTCTTAGAGATGATATTAGCCAATATTTCAGCAAGTCTGGTGTTAATAAGCTTAGACAGAATTTTGTTAAGCACGGAACATAGGCTTATTGGCCTATAGTTGCTCCAGTAAATAGGTTTAGTTGATTTAGGAATTAAACATATGCCAGTAGCAAAGATGCCACTAGGTATGCTTTGACCTTTAAGACAAGAGTTAATAGCGAGGCACATAGCAGCCTTAATAATTTTCGAGCAGATTTTATAAAAAAGAATATTGTACCCATCAAGACTTGCTGCACTTGTTGGGCTCATGTTGTTAATAACATGCCAGATTTCTTTATTATCAGTAGCCTTCAATATCATAACATTCTCCTCTTTAGTGACAATTTTAGGTAGGATGTCGAAAATTTCATCCTTCATAAGCTCAGTTTCTTCCTCTTTGTTGTTGTAAGGTTCTTTGGTTAAAATTTCTTTGAAGAAATTAACAACAGAATTACCAATTTTGTCCTGGTCCAGAATCCAGAAGTTATTCTCCTTAATGCCTTGAGTTTTGTTTTTTCTTCTCTTCTTAGAGACATAATCATGGAAAGCCTAGGTATTCAGATCACCATCTCTAATCCAGCTATTGCAGTATTTTTGCTTCCAAAAGTCATCCTCATTCCTTAAAACTTGAATATAAAGACTGTTTGCCTTGTCTAAATCTGCTTTAGTATCATGATTTTTGTAGTTGAAATTTTTTTCCTCCAACCTTCTCACCTCCATTTTAGAACTTGAGTATTTTCATCTTAAACCAGAAAATTTGATTAGACTGCCCATACATCTTTAAATTCGAGTTCTTTTCTAGAACACTTAAGATATTTTCATCGTTTGTCCACATGTTCATGAACTTGAAGCATTTATTTTTGTTATTAGTAATAAATATTTTATTAGAACTAGCTGTAATAAGTAGAGGGGCATGGTCAGAACAAGTTCTGACCATGTGAATAACCTGTGTTTCATTGTAGATTTCAACCCATTTGTTGTTGATCATGGATCGATCTAATCTTTTCCATTTGGTGGTTTTGTTCGAGGTGAATTTGGAGGCAATATGACCAGCGTTTTCAAGATTGCAGCTTCCTATCATCTCATTGAAATCATCTATGCTGTTTTGACAGAGGGAAGTGCAGCCAATTTGCTCTTCAGTTAAAGCAATCACATTAAAATCACCTACAATAAGTCATCCCTATTTTGTTGTAGAAATTTGCTTTAGCTGGTCCCATGATGCCATCCTATTAACCCTTTGGCATTTAACATAAATCACTATAAGAATGAAATTTTTATTAGTGTTAATATCAGTAACATCACAATGTAAACATTGATCATGATTGATAAGAACATCAATCCTAATATCCTCATCCCAAATAAGCCAGATCTTATTTGAACAATTAGAACAGATTTATTGAAGCCCAGTTTAGCAACAATCCTAATTATCTTCTTCTCTTTGACAATAGTCAGCCTACTGACTGTGAAATGTTTTGAATACCACGCAGATTCCAGTTAAGTATTATTATCATTATGCGATAATGATTTGTGGTTTTTGTTGTTCTCTGAAAATTTCAGACACTTGATTATAACCTTGTTGGTTTTTTTTAAATTTTCTCACCAGATTTAAGCTTTCTTTTCAAGATGACATTGAAGTTAGGATCATGATAATCAGTAATTTTTCCAACAAGAGTGACAGGGATGCTTCCTATATTTTCTTGGTGATGAGAATTTTTTCCAGTGCTAAGTTTGTCTTGGTCATTCAGATCATATTGAGAGTAACCTTGATCCAACATTTTTAATGCCCCAATGATTTCTGGATCTTCTGGAGTAGATGAATTTTTATTCATTTCCTTTAATTTTATGATGTCAATGGATTCATCTTTGTAATTGATCTCATTTTGCTGAGTTTGTATTTCCTGATTTTGTTAAATGATAATAGACTACACTTTAGGTCAATAAACATGATTTGTTATGGTAGTGTTTCTTTCCTTGTTCTTGCTTTGGTAAGTCTTCATCGTATTGTATGTTGTTTTATCTTCTCTACTATTCTTTTTCATCTTCTTCTCAGAATTTTAATTTTGATTCTTCTTGCAATTCAAATTTTTGTGCCCCATATGAAAACAATAGTCACAGTAATCAGGAAGATTATTGTAATGAATATTCAACCAACATCCTTCGTTAGATCCAAATGCAATCCAGATACGATTATGAAGTTTTTTCAGAACATCAACTTCTATTAAAGCGTGACAAAAATTTGATGAGGCTCTGTTTTTGTATGCTATATTGATTCTGTAGAGAATTCCCATAGAGGCTGATATATCATTTAAAATATTTGAGTTATAAAGATATTCTGGTATTTTCTCAATCGTAACTGAGATTAAAGAAATATCACTTTCTTTCTTGATATTGAATTCATGATTCCATCGCACAAGCCTCATAACCGAATTATCAAAATTCCACCCTTTCCTAGCCCAGAATCTGCAGACGTCCTCTTTCAAACCAAATTCGAAGAATAAGTGTCGAGAGTCCCAAGTATGCACATTGTAATTGCCTTTAAACTTGAAAGAACTGAGGAAATCATTCAAAACAGATTTTTTAGGAACACCTGCAGAGAATTTCTCGACCTAAAGTAATTTTCATATCTTGAATTAGAGTATCTTTGAGAGCCTTGTCATATTGAAAAGAAATATAATCTTCTTTCACCATTATGCTGTCAGAATTCAATTCAGGATTTTGAAATTTATAGTTGAATTTTAGTTTAACAACTTCAAGGTAGGATTTCTTGATCAGATCTATTTTAGTCTCTTGAAGGTAGAGCAAATTTATACTTGAAGGATTAATTACCTGCAAAAAAAACAGATGGATCAAAGTTGACATTGAATCAGATTGTTTGTTATTAATCAATCTGTTTGCTGAGGAGAAATCGTCATGGTATCTTAGCCCTCTTATCAAGATATGCAGAAATCTAATTACTTTAAAAATGAGCATCAAGCATATCTCTCGTATTCAGAATCAAGCTGCAGATTTCCTAGTTGGTCTCTGAAGTGTGGTAACATGATAAGTTTCCTTATTTAAAAGTTCCAAATCAACTATTGGTTATATTGGTTATTACTTTACTCGAAAGTCTGGGTTTGGGATACATAAACCTTAATTCAGACTAAATTTCCCAATTGAATTGCTGCCAAAATCGTTTATTGGTTCCAGATGCTGGATCAGTTTAATTGTTCAAATCGATAAAAGCTGTAGTTGGATTGAATGATATCGTGGGTGGATTTATTACTTACAAATGGAAATTTGAAACTGAGATAGCCTTTGGGTATTCAATGAAGTCCTGAAGAAAGAGATTCTTTCAATGATGGGGACTGAATTTTTTAATTTTGTAAAGACGCCTGTTTTGATTAATTGTTTGTAATTGTGACTTTTGAGCGTTACAATACTGGCCCTCTTTTCTATTAATAAAAGTATCGCCTTTGGTTAAAAAAGGTTAAATATGATTGACTAATATGAAAAATTATTAATATTATTTAAAATAAACAAAATTCCTAAATATTGATTCGAACGTTACAATGTGGGATAATCATATAACTAAATCCCTAAAGATAAACATTGAATTTATAAAGATAGAAACCAACCCGCCTTACTCGGTTTTCTAAGAGCTGACCGTTTAAATTCGTATTTTCTAAACAGTTATTTTGAAAAAAAATTGAAAAATACTATTGGCCTTGTCTTTTTAAGACTAACAAAACTAGTACGATAGGTTATGAATTTAACTTTTTTTAGATACTAATTTGTTAAATTTTAATTTGGATGATGATGAGATAATTGAACACCTATTAAACATTACACTCAAATAATTGTCAATGAGTCCGCTCTTGAAGTTGAGAAGACTTATTCTTGCTCATAAATCATAATAGATGAATTTTCTATATTACTTAAAATTTATTTTTAGGAATAAAAATTGTACTACAGTTACTCAACAACTAAGCCATGTTATTTTAATTTATTAAAATGATAGTGTGTTTTAAGTTCTACAATAAAGGGTTAAGGCATTTAAGGTATTATCGCATTTTGGATGGTAAATTTTCAAGTGAAATGGGTATTTTTCAGAAAATATGGATCTTAAGTGGATAATAAGTATTGTTTTAGGGTATTAAATCATACTTAACCCTATAAATAATGATTTACAATTATTAGGTTTGGATTTATGAAAAAATATATTTTTTTCACATTTTTTATAAATAATTTAATTATATATTTTGATTAAACTATTAATTGATTAACAATAATTATATAAACATAATTATAAACTAATTATAAATATTTTACTTAAATATAAGGTTAAATATAATATAAATATATTTTTAATATTTATTAAATTTTAGATTTAATTTTAATATTAGAATATAAATTAATTTTGGTATAATTTTTTTTTAAAATAATCGTACTTTATGAAATATGAATTAATTTTATAATTTGATTTAAACAATAAACTAATAAAATCCTTCAATACATTAATTAAAATTTAAAAAAAAGGAAGATATTATTCATATTTAAATGATTAAGTATAATTTATTCAACATTATTAATATTATTTAAAATAAACAAAATCCGTAAATATAAGAGACGGATTCCAACAATTAATTGATTCCAACTATTTAAATTGGTGATTTTCCACTTCAATTTGTGTTGCAAATCACAAAGCCTAGGTTCAAGTTCGTTTTAATTTTGTTTGTTACGATAAGCAGTTGGAGAGTATTAGGGAGAAGGGGCACCAAAAGAGGCATTTGAACTATAATGTCATTCCGTATATCAGATGTTATATTCCTTTATTAGATATCATAGCTTGCGACATCTTTCTGAATGAGAAGTTGTTGTACACTGAGTCTCTCGTAGAGCTTCGAAGAGAACAAAAAGTGGTGCAGTAAATTCAGAAACCTCTGCAGCAAAAAATTGTGTTAAATTGGTTCCACACCTCAGTTTTGGGTAGCCTGATCCAGTAATCTACTTCTTGTGAACAATGAAGTTCTTCAATGAGGTATGTATTTTAAGTTCAGTTGATAGCACTTAGTATTGCATGTTCTTGGGAGGAAGGCGTTTCCGGTAAGGAAATTGGGCCACGACAAATTTTATTTTGAAAAGCAAATGAGATAGATTCTCTAGATCAAGTATCCTCTCTTTGATATTTGATCAGTGTTAAAGATGTTGTATCAAGTTCTATATGGGAGTTTGTTTTTGTTCCCCAAATTCACTTCTAACATATAGTATTTACTTTTCATGTGTGACTGTTTACATTCCCAGAGATGAATTTTATTTTGTGTTGTCATATATCACGCTAAAACCAGTAAAAATGATTTTACAAAGTTTAGTATTCCAAAAGTTTAGTAAAAATAAACTTTTAAACCATTCATAATTTTGTAGAAGCTTACAACACAAATGTCTTATCTCGATTTACCCCGCGTTTGTATTTATTTTGTACGATCATATAATATGTTATTAGCGTAGAAGAACGGGTGCAAAGTTGTGTTATGTATATGGAAAGCTGTTGATATTTTCCGAGGTTCAACTTTAGTCAGGTTGTTAAACTCAGAAAAATTGGTGTTAGATGAGCTTAATAAATATAATCTTAGATAAATTTCTGGATATGTGCTCTAACTCTACATTTTCTAGTTTTGAATACGATGGCTGCAAAGAAAAAGTTAAAAATGTTTGGTTTTGATTGGAATAAAAACTTAAATTTTAATTATTGTTTTTTATACCACAAAAGCACGCGATTATAAATTTTTTATATTTTATGTTTTGAACAAAGGACGGATTCGCCATGTTGGACAATAATAGCATTAAAACAAAATCGAATAAAAAATTACAATTTTATAAAATTATATTATAAGAAAAACATATGATAATATATACTTAAAGTGTGTTAGATTTGGTGAGCTTATTATAAGGCAAAGAGAAGAGGGACGAACTCAAATCCATAAAAAATTCTCGTAAACGTGGAGCGTCTATTATCTAATGGGAGGAACTAGATTGAAAAAGAAATTACATTAAACTTAAACAAGAAGAGTAGTATATGAAAAGAGTAAAATCACCTCTAACAAAAATAAAAAATTGAATGTCCTTTAATACATGATCGGAGTTTGAAATAATCGTAGTTGAAAAGTAATCAGTCTTTTTTGTTGATGAAGAGATGAAAATATTCTGTTAGAAAGAAAAAAAAGACCGATTAAGATGTGTTTGAGTGTTTAAACATAAATTCTGTAGACCACCACCTAGAAACTTAGGATTTCGAGCTTCGGTAGACCACCACCTAAGAACTTAAGATTTCGAGTTTCGGTAGACCACCACCTAAGAACTTGAAGATTTCGTCCTTTGGAGGAAGATCATTCAAATTATTAGGACCATCCACATTTAGACAACATAAATTATTAGGGCATTTGACAATGATAGAGTCGAAAACATCATTTGTCATCATCCATCGTTTAGTTTCAGGCTTGTTAAGCAACTAAAACCATCCACACTAGGAGAAGTGAATAACTCTAGGAGAAGTGAAGTATTAGACACCTAAGACTTTGAACCGCAAACAACGGGAGTTCCAATACATTTTCCA
This sequence comes from Limnanthes douglasii subsp. nivea, assembly GCA_036936605.1. Lineage (NCBI taxonomy): Eukaryota > Viridiplantae > Streptophyta > Magnoliopsida > Brassicales > Limnanthaceae > Limnanthes > Limnanthes douglasii. The sequence continues at coordinate 14,700,591 of JAUPFV010000003.1, read as the reverse complement.
CAAATTTTGTAAATTAAAAGCGCTAACGCAAAATTTCTAAATGCGCTTGTCCGAGAGCTGCAAAATCCATTGATCAATGGATGTAGAGATCTCCGGATTATATACATAACCATTGAGTACAAACTCTGCTATGTTTCTCATTCTTTATAGTATGAACTTTTGGTCACGCTATTCCACAAACTATCATTTTCGGAACTATTTTTCAGTTAAAATTAGAAAAAATTCAAAAAAATAGTTTATAAATAGTTTTATTTTTATATACTCTTATAAGTTATTCATAAATTAAATCTTAATACCGAAAAAAGAGTTAGTTATGCTTTCTGTTTGAAATGATAGATTCTACTCGTTACTATTAGAGCAGACTATTGTTTCTCTTCCAAATTTAATTTTACTTAATTCTAAAATTTTGATTTAATTTAACTATTAGATAATAACATTTTCTTTGTTTTTTTGGATTTTCTAAAAATAATTTGTTTTCAATACTACATAATGTCCACATTTATATTTAAAAAATTGAAAATGAATGGTTTTGATTGGACAAAGAGTCAAATTTTGTTTGTATTCCACGTGGATAAAAGTCTTCCTATGTTATACTAAATTATTTTTTGTTTGTATTCCATGTGGATAAAAGTCTTCTATGTTATACTAGAACATTTTTTACTATTGATCTATGCTTTTGGTGCAAATCAAATATTTATCATGCTATTAATCTTATTCAATACCATTAAAATCTAACTCAATACATTAAACTAAGAAGCGAAAGATTTAACGTTTCTTTATTAGTTGAATTGTGATTGAATTCGATCATATCTATTACCGAAAGGATTGAGCAGATCCTTTAATATGATCTTTTAATATTATATAAATTTGTTATCTGCGTCCACAATTAATCTTATATTTAGTATATGGCTCTGTACAATTGGTGTAAGAACTTTGGTTTAGGCCCAAATAAATACAGTAATTCGCAGAAATAATATGAAGGAGTTACTTCATAATCGTAAAATACTTACACAAATAAGCTATATCAAATAAGAATTCTCTTCGTACGATTTTCAGTGAGGTTAAAAAATAAAAAATAAAATTGGAATAGATCATCTTAACTATTTTAATAAAATTTACGTGTAAGAATGAGCTTAAAAAAAGTAGAGTAGAAATAACTATGAAAAAAGATAAAAAAAAGTTGTCACAACAAAAAGAACAACTTTTTTGGTAAAAAAACAAATTTTAATTATTGATCTTTTTTTATACCACAAACACACGATTATAAAGTTTTTATATTTTATGTTTTGAAAAAAGAAGGATTTGCAAGTTAGACAATAATAGCCTTAAAACAAAATCGAATAAAAATTTACAATTTTATAAAAATATATTATAAGAAAACATATGACAATGTATAACGTAAAGGTGTGTTAGATTTGGTGAGGTTATTATGAGGTAAAAAGAAGAGACACAAAATTAAATCCATAAAAAACATCTCGTAAATGTGGAGTGTCCATTACCTAATGGGAGCAACTAGATTGAAAAAGAATTTACATTAGACTTAAACAAGAAGAGTAGTATCTAAAAAGAATAAAATTACCTCTAACAAAAATCGAATGCCTTTTCCAAGTTTGAAATAACCATAATTGAAAAGTAACCAATTTTTTTTTGTCAATGAAGAGAGGAAAATTTTATGTTAGAAGGATAGACAAATTAAGATGTGTTTTGACAGTTCAAACATAACTTATGTAGACCACTACCTAAAAACTTGAGGATTTCGAGCTTCAGTACACCACCATCATTTCGAGAGCTTCAGTAGACCACCATCATTTCGAGAGCTTCAGTAGACCACCATCTAAGAACCTAAGGATTTCGACCTTCGGACGAAGAACATTCAAAATATAAGACCATCCACATTCAAACAACATAATATATAAGTAAAGGGTACCTGAAAATGATAGAGTCGAAAACATCATTTGTCATTATCCCGTCATACAGTTTCAGGCTGGATAAACAACTAAAACCATTCATTATAGGAGAAGTGAATATGAACCGCAGTGAGTGTCAGACTCGTAAGACTTCAAACAACAAACAAATGGGGTCCAATTGATACATTTTCCACCAATAGATTTGAAGCTAGCGCAAAATTCCTAAATGCGATTGTCCGAGAGCTGCAAAATGCAAAACCCAAGTTGTGATGTATGAGTGAGTAAGTTGGCAATCACAGTGGTTGGTATTACGTTTCTCATCTTTTATAATATGAATTTTGGTCACGAGCTCATCTATTCCACTAACTCTGCTATCATTCCACAAGCACAAGCATCAAAACAAGCATCAAAATAAAATCACAAGCATAACAAACTTACTGGAAATGCAGTAGATCTTGGAGTCTGAGCAGTAGGTGTTGGGGTTCTGGTTTCGACGTGTTACAAGGAAGATACAACATCAACAAATAACAAATCACAAGCATCACATTCATCCAAAGTTTCTCATAAATAGGTAACTATAATATTATATATTATATATATGATGGTATTATAGAAGAATTACTGGTGCGAAAAAAGTATTGGTTGTGGAAGTGGCTACATTACAACACTTTCTTGACCAGGAGTACATGTACACATTCTTTTGTTGTGTCTTGTTCTTTAAAGTTGGTACATCGAGGTGTATTGTACTTCCTAGATAACCTTGTCACTCCAGATGTTATGTCTTGCAAAGGAGGTTGTAGTCTCTCAGAAGGATCCATCCTCCTAGTAGTTTGACGCCTTTATCATACTATCTTAACCAGTGGAGGCTGGACAGGCTGCAAAAGGTTCATTAGCATAAATGGCCTTCTGTGTAGCCACCCGAAACCACTTAGATACGTAATCCCCTGGGTTACCACTAATGAATTATATATGTGCAACAACATGGAATACACAGAATGCCAGAGAGCACCCATTTACAGCAAATATATTCCCACGCATCCAAGTCAACCACAAACTTATACTAGACCCTTCTCTCTTCAACCTAAAACTTTGGTCCGCCGGAAGAAAGTACGTTGCAGTCACCAATAAGCTTGTAATTATTGGTAAGTTTTTTTATTAATAGATGGACAAATCGGCGGATTCCACTTTGGTAGCTGGCTGATTTTCTTTACAATCCTACGCACTTTATGCTCCCTTATACCCTCAAAGAAGCTTATAATATCTTTAGATCTATAGTCCAAGATAATCGAGGTAAAAGTTTCTTCCAAATTTGATGTTTTCATGAAACACTTGTTATCATCTCTATAATGCGCCCTGCTCTACTCAGGCGCATGCTTTTGTGCTAGCCATTCATGAAAAGAACCATTGAATTTTTTCATCTCTTCCATGTGAAAATCTAGTTCAGGTAGGAAGGAAGACAAAGCACAAGCCTAAAAGAATATTTGTTCCTCTCTGCCATGAATTACCTTCTTCATATTGGCGTATAAATGTCAAGCAAAAACCCGAGGTTCATCGTTTGGGAACAACTCTTACAAGGCTGGAACAAGACCTTTTTACTTGTCTGAAATCCACGTGAAGCTGCCTCAATTGTGTATGTTAACATCATTTGCTAACAGTTCCTGAAACCATTGCTAAGAAGACCTATTCTCACTCTCAACCAGTACCCAAGCAAGAGGATACATCGGTTGATTGCGTCAACAGCAACAGCAACAAGCAGTTGTCCCGTGGAAGGCGCTTTAAAAAGAAACCATCTACCACAAGAACATTCTTACACCCAACATCAAACCCATTCTTCAACCCCTCTAGACACACATAAACTCTTTCGAACATTGAATCATTTCATTTGACAGCAACCGTAGACCATGGATTGGTCCGTATAAGTTCTTCACCATATTGTCGAAGTTTCCTGTACTGAATTCTGTCATCACCCATAATGATATTGAGCGCTCTCGACTTTACACGATAAGCCTTTGCTCTAGTGATATTCACTAAATAACCATTGGCCAACTCAGTCATGAAACTTTTGACAGACAAGTCGGGATCAGATTTCTGCTGTCTTAAGTAATGTTTGCAATCCACTGCACGTTAATGAATCTTTTAAGGTGAGTGGGAACACACGTATGGTTGTCGTTGAGAGTCTTTATCCTCCACGCAGGGGCACAACCTTGGCAAGATCCCCAAATAAACCATTTATATATTGGCTCGCTACATTTATAACTGCACCGCATCTTATCATTCTTGTACACTTTTATACTACGATGTTGTTTAATGTTGTATTCTTATATGGCCTCTTTAAAAGATTTAGCGGAGCTAAATTCAAGGCTAAATGCCAACTAAAGACACTTCAACTCACTAGGTGGCCTGAAAGTTCTTAATTTTGGCTTGAACTTCTTAGTTCTAGTCTTTCTCGAAGCACTAGCTTCTTATTCTTCTTCCGTATCGGGACTAGTCAAGTTCTCTGAGCTTACAAATTCCCCCTCCGTACTACACTCGATGTCTTAACTTCCATCAGAATAGACCTCGTCATCGTCACTTTCAGTTGGGCTATATTCAGTTGGACCTTATCAAATTGCGTCATGTCTACACAAGAAAACAACGAAGCTGTCAGGATTTCTAGGCCATCTTTTGCATGTGAACCAACCTCTACGTTACCACAATCACCAGCACCTTCAGCGTCCATTGCACCCTCCTCTACATCACATCCATCATATGCACCCCCATTTGCATCACAAGCACCATCAACATCCACCGCACCCTTATATGCATCACCAACACCATCAACATCCATTGCACCCCCATCTGCATTACCAGATTCAACAGCATCCAGTCCACCCCCCTCTACACTATCACCCTCTAAACCACCCCCACATCATCATCGACAGCACCCTCAACACCCTCACCATATATACCAGCCTCTACATCTTCACCATTTATACTAGCCTTTACACCCTCACCATCTAAACCACCTTCTACACCTTCACCATCTATACTAGCCTCTACATCTGTACCATCTAAACCACCCTCTACACCATCACCTTCTAAACCACCCTCAACACCAAGATTTATAGCACTCTCTGCACCCTCACCCTATAGATCAGCCCCCCACATCATCATTTACAACCTCTACACTCTCACACTGACCCTCTAAACCATCATTTACAACAAAATTCACATTATCCTCTACCCTATTAACATTCACATCAACAGTAACATCAGTCTCTACACCCTCACCCTGAACCTATAAACCATCATTCATAACAACATTCACAATATTATATACCCTATCAACATTCACATCAACTATAACATAACCCTATACATCCTCACCATCACCCTTACCATCTAAACCTTTGGTTTCTCTAGAACCTTTAACATTATTATCTACACCAATCTTTTTGGGGAAGAAGGCATCGTACATTTCATCTAAGAATGTTTCAAAAGCCTCATAGTAATCAACCTCCACATTATTTTCAATAACATTAGGTGCACCACCATTATTTTCAACGGTATTATTTTCTAAGGCATCATTTTCAACAACATCTTTACCCTGAGCTAAACCAATATTTATAGGTTCACTCCTAAGTATGATGTTACTGGTGCCTTATACATCGACTGTAGGTACTGTTTTATGGGTTTGTTTTCCTTTTCGTAGGAGACACCATTTCTAAGGGAGGTGTCCTATCTGAATATATGCTCACTAACCTAGTTTTATACTATTTCTGGGTTATTGCGTATGCCTGTGCATCACTGTTTATTAGTTGGATTTTTTAACCTCCATCGTAGAGCTTGTAGAAAAACTGAAAGTGGCCACCAGTTCCCGCTATATTGGTCAATGGGTGAATCTCATGTAGCCCTAGGATATAGAACTTATCTGGGTTGATGAAATCAATAGTCGTCGATTTCCCTCTAAAGTATTTTAGAACCCTTTTTCCTTTAATCTTCCCATCATAATGGTACTCCACAACGAAAAGTGTTTGTTAACACCTGTGATTAAAAAACAGAAATAAGAACACACATGAATACGAAATTAAACTATGCATAAGAAACTGAACAGAAAACATAGAGTATCGTATGAAGCTTACCTTGGTATGAAGTTTTTACGATTGTAGCCCTAACTAAACCCTCGATTCGAAATTGTTAGGGTTCAAAATTTAGACTTCAGTAATTGGATACAAACTTAGGTTTTCAAATAGGGGAAACTAAGATACAAATTTAGGGTTTGAGAGACAATGAATGGTAAGAAAAATGAAGTGAGCTCGACAATGAGTGGGTGAGAAAATATGGTTGATGATGGAAAGCGTGATTTTGGTATGTCGGTAGAACCATTAAGGAAGAGAGACAGTGAGTGAGTGGGGAGAATGGCTATCGTTCTTTAAGCTTACAAAAATAGAACGAGTGGGGTCTTATTATTTATCAATTGGATATGGTGTATTCACGATTGGGTCAGTGAATTATTTTGGTAAAATATAAAAGGGTTAGGGTTAGTGTAAATCATAAGTGGGTCTAAATAATAAACAGGTCGGGTAATTTTTATTTAATGGCCCCAGTTATTTAAAAGGTATAAAGGGTTAAAGTTAAGGTTAATAAGTGAGTGAGTAAATAGTTTGGGGTAAAAAGTAAAGATGGTAAATCGATTTGAGTAAACAATTAGAGTAAAAAGTTAAAAGTTAAAATAAAAAGGTAAAACTATTAACCAAGGGTCGTTTTGGTAGGATTTAAGGGGTGACCGTATATGCAACAAGCACAGGTACATTAGGGTGACACGTGTCAACCTCCTATCGATTTGCACGCGAAGTGACCCAAAATGCAACAATTTGAAACAACTGTGACTCGTTTTGGGGACGAATGAATCTTAGTAGCACGAATGAAATAGGTGTCAAACACCGGTGACTTGACAAGATTTTTAGCCATTATGTAAATTAAATTATCGAAAATTAGCAATATAGTATCAATCAAAAATAACAATAGAGTATTTACATGCGATGACCTCCGATGATCTGAAATGTCATTATTTTTGAAATATTACTATACTCTTAAATTAAGTCATTCTAAGAGAGGGTGATCTCAAGAGGATAAAAGTTCTCTCCAAGATACTCTTTCTTGGATCTCAAGAAAGCTCTTTGTTTTCTTCTCTTCATTGAATTGCCTCATCCAATAGCTTGATCTATTCTCCATCTGAACCAATATCCTCCCATCAATACCATTGTTCTTTTTTTTATTTCTTCCTCATGTTGTAGTCTAGTGGCTTCCTGTTTCCTGCTTCATTTTATCTATCAACATAAAAAAAATCAAAGTTAGCAATTAATTTCTGCAAAATGGAGTTCTTTCGAAGTCTGAATTCATAGAATTATATTCAACTACCAATCAAAAAGAAGACTGTTAAGGCAATATGCATCCAAACAAATCTTACACATATCTGTTTTCTTAAAAAATAATTTTCCCCATTATTTGTCAAATATAAAATAAATCAAATCTCATTACAATTCACCAAACAAGATAAAGAAAGACTATTGGCATCTACAAAATTCACCTTAGTTGGCAAATTCTATGCAGGTATACCAAAGAAACAACTTTTAGTAAAAAAAATCAATGATCGTAGGTTCACTAGAGAGTACAATCTCTCAAACTGGGACGCTCACGGCATCCTGATAGAAATTTGCTTAAAGGAAGACTTAAGCAAGATATGGTTTCGAAATGTATGGACCATAGGCTCTTCTTTGATGAGAATCCTTAAATGGACTCTCTGCTTCGACCCAAGAATTAAAAGCCCCATTACCAGTGGCGTAGCCAGGATCGAAACATAGTGGTGTCCTGGACCTTTTGATTATTATCAAATAAATTAAAATAAGATACAAAAGTTATAACAAATATAGTTTATATTGAAATCTCAAATATCAAGTTTTCATTGTTACGATATAATATACGTTACACAAGTAACTAAAATGTGATTAAAAAACTAAAATAAAAACATAAATCTAAGTTAATTTTACTTGTACTTTTCTCTTACTCATAGCTTGAAAATGTTGAAGGTTAGTTGTGTTACTAATCGTGGTAAAAAAAATTATCCAAAAATGTTACCAAACTATCATTAAGCCATGGATCGCTCATTCTAATTTTCTAACTCATTTTTCACATAATTCATACCCGAGAAAACTCGTCCAACACTTACCGTTGTTACAGGTAAAAGCAAAGCTAACAATGGACATAGTTATTATGTTCAGTATATTCTAAGTAACTTCGATATAATGATATTTCTCCTTACGATGTTGTGTTAGACCCTTTAAAAGATAAGCTATTTTTATCGAGTCTTGAAGATCTAGATGAAAGCTAGAGACCTCCAACTGTTCCCAATTTGAAGATTGTGCTTCAACTTTAGGTTGTGGAAGTTAATCTTGTGTTTCTTTGCAGTTAACTTCAATAATTAAATTAAAGACATTTGTATTTGATTTTCTAAATTTAGGAGTTGTTTTGAAATATCTATGCATCCTATAATGACAAACATAAAAACTCAATAAATAATAATATTTTAATTTAGCAAAGCAAAATAAAAATTATGATTTATTGAGGTCTATTTGCTTTGAAATTAAACTTTACAACTCTCTGTCTTAAGATAAGATATAAATCAACCAATGTTAATCTTTGTATAAGACATGTAGGAAGGAGCCTGCAACTGTTACTCAAAGTGCAATGAGTACGCACAGGTTAAACCTCAGTCTGACGTTATAGCTTGCAAACCAACGCCAGAAAGTAAACCACACAAGGTGACAGGCTCAACCGAGAAAGCGTATGTAGAGGAACTCACACTCATGACCTTGTGATTACTCAACCAACTCGGCTACCCTATTGAAACAATTGTTCTAAAAGATTGTATCTTATAGTTAGGTTTTCCATATCTATTTATATTGAAATAATATAGATTTATATTATAAATTCTAAAATAAATAATATATATATATAATAAAAATCTATATCAAATCCATATATAAATTTAATAATAAAAATTTATATATAAAAATTAATATATGTATATATATTAAAATAAAATAGATTAATATTTATATATAAAAAAAAATAACTTAACTTTAAAATATGGTGAATGACACAGTTGGGTCTCGAACAAAGGAAATCAAATACAAATGTTAAATGATACATAAAGGAAAAGGTGTCAAACGACGACACAGCTGGGTCTCGAATCCATGACCAGTGGGTTCCTGACCTGGTTTTTTGCCAACACGACGAAGGTAAAGTATGGCAATATACTACTAAAAATGTAATTTAATGGAACCAGGTGGGTTTCTGGGATCCCACAGGACCCCACCTGGCTCCGCCTGTGCCCATTACATATATCTTGATAAAGGTCTCAAAGGTCCCAAAGTATATGTATAATGAGGCTATGATTCTATATATTATTTATCTTATAGGCAACCCCATTAAATCCTGGATTCTTGAGAAAAATAGGGCTTTATATAACACTTGATACGTTTGGGTCGAAATGGACATAACATAGAACATTTAACATAATATATGGGTTGGATTCGGTGATAATAAGAGTTGTTGGCTAGATATTAGCTAGAAAAGCATCACACCCCTATCAATATTACTCAAGAAGTTGAAGACAAGAAAGAAACTGGTTCCGAGTCTCTTAAAGAGCCAGAACCTCCAAATCATATGCCTCAAAGGATTAAATCCATCGTATCCAAGCCTCTGCCTCCTTCAACCTCTACAAAAAAAAAATGATCTTACCGTCAAACCATATAAACCAAATGAGCCTACTGTCAAACCGAAAAATTTAAGCACGGTTCAATCAATACACCCAAAACAACCATGTAGTGATCAACCTACTTAAGAAATATTTAGCAAAACCTGTCTTTTAGACAACCGAAATCCTCGTTACCAACCTGAACCAATAGCCAATCATGATGAAATAATTGAGACATTTAAATCCCTTGATTACAAATATGATCTTTCATCTCCAATAGACTCTGAAACCTTTTACTCAAGCAACCATACCCAAAATCAAAACAATATTGGCACCTATCTAGGTACCCTCACCCTTAAAAAGAAAGAAGTTGACACCTCCTTTCAACACCTAGTCAACAAAAAGATCAATTTAGCTAGAAGAAATGAGAAGTAAAAATCATCCATTAAATAAAAACTATGAATCAAAGGTTAAATACGAATCATAAACCGTTTATGAAACCAGAATTGAGAATAGAAGATTAAATCTGGATTAAGATTAGAGGTTAAATTTTTATCGTGAATCACAGGTTAAATCCGAACATATAATCAAGGTTGATATATGAATCACGAATGATAGATTGAAAACGAATTGAGAATCATATGTTAAACCACAACTAAGAATCATGTGTTCAATCTAAAATCAGAACTTTGGGTGAAACGCAAATCATATATTAAATCCAAACTAATAATCAAATATTAAATACGAACATATAATAATATGTTAAATCTGAATTGAGAATTATGGGTTAAATATGAGCCAAGAATCATGGGTTGAATGTATTTATGTGTTAAATTCGAATAGAGAATCATATGTTAAATCCAAACTGACAATCATTTGTTAAATCTGAATCAAGGGTTAAATACAAACTTAAAATCGCGTGTTTAATACAAACTCATAATAAAATATAAAATATGAATCATGAATAATGAGTTAATATGAATTATGAATCATGTGTTTAATCTGAACTAAGAACCACATGTTAAATATGAATAAGTGTTAAATCCAAACTAAAAATCAAGGGTTAAATACAAATAAAAAGTCATATGCTAAATTCAAATTTGGAATCAAAGGTAAAATAAAAATCGGATTAAATGTGAACTAAGAGTCATGGATTAAATGTGAATGAAGAATTATGCGTTAAATTCAAACTCATAATAATGTTAAATCCAAATTGAGAATCATGGGTTCAACGTGAATCATGAATCATTGTTAAATCTAACTGAGAATTACATGTTAAATTCAAAGTGAGAAATATGTAGTAAATTCGAATTAAGGATTATAAGTTAAATATGAACTAAGAATCAAAGGTTGAGTACGAATAGAGAATCATGTGTTAAATTTGAACTAATAATCAAGGGTAAAATATGGATCACGAATAATGGATTAAATGCAAATTGAGTATAATGAGTTAAATGTGAATCACAAATCAAGTGTTAACTCCGAATTGACAATCAATGATTAAATGTGAACTAAGAATTTTGTGTTAAATTCAAACTGAGAATCATGAGTTAAATATGGACTAATAACTGTGAGTTAAATGTAGACTGATAATCATGGGTTAAATAAAAACTGTGAATTATATGTTAGATCTCAGTTGAGAATCATGAGTTAAATGCAAATTGATAATCAAAGGTTAAATCGAACTACAAACCATGACTTAAATGTGAAGTGAGAATCATTGGTTAAATGTGAACTAAAAATCATGTGTTAAATATGAATTGATAATCATTTATTATTTCCAAACTCTGAATCATGAGTTAAACACGAATTTTATGTTTAATCCAAACTTAAAATCAAGGGTTAAATGCAAATTGTAAATCATGTGTTAAATCTGAACTGAGAATCATGGATTAAACGTAAATCATGAATCACATATTAGATTTAAACTGAAAATTAAGGGTTAAATACAAATTGAGAATTATGTGTTAAATCTGAACTCAAGATCATGGTTTAAATACAATTTAAGACTCATGGTTTAATACGAACTATGAATCATTGTTTAAATACGAATCACAAATCATTTATAAAATATGCACCGAGAATCAAGTGTTAAATTCAAATCATAAATCATGGGTTAATTCTGAACATATAATCAAGGTTAATATGTGCTCTACATTTTCAAGTTTTGAATACTCCTTGATGATATTCGCTCCAACTGTACATTTCAAATTTTGAATACTCTATGACAGTGTCTCGCCTATTATAGGCTTAATAAATATCAGTCTCAAACAAATTTCCAGATTTTCGCTCCAATTCTACTTTTTCAAGTTTTAAATAATTTATGATGGCCGCATTTATATAAAAGAAAAAATTGAAAATGAATGGTTTTAATCATGCAAAAACTCAAATGTTGTTTGTATTCCACGTGGATAAAAAATTTCCTATGTTATACTAGATCATTTTTTACTATTAATCTATATTTTTGGTGCAAATCAAATATTTTTATTCGTGCTATTAATTCTATTCAATATTATTAAAATCTAATTCATTCCATTAAATTTACGAGAGAGAGATTTAATGTTTTTTATTAGTTGAATTGTAATTGAATTCGGTTTAATCTTCTATAGAAAGAATTGAGCGGATCTTTTAGTATTGTATAACTTTTTTGATGTGGGGTCCATAATTAATCTTATATCTAAATATATGGTTCTTTAAAATTGGTCTAAGAACTTTGGTTTAGGTTCATCAACGCAGGGGTAGGAGAAAAGGAGATTTTGGTTGTTTGTGGATCACTCGAATAATGCAGTAATTCGAAGAAATATGGTATTCCAAAATTATAATAAATTCATACATAATCTAAAAGAGTTGCTTCTTAATCGTAAAATACTTACACAAATAACTATATCGAACAAGAGTTCTCTTTGTACAATTTTTAGTGAATCTATAAAATAAAAAATAGAGTAAATCCCCTGAACTATTTTAAATAAAATTGACTTCTCCGTAAAAATAAGCTCAGAAAAAATAGAGTAGAAATAACTATGAAAAAAGATAAAAAAAGAATGTTGTCAAAACAAAGAACAACTTTATTTGATAAAAACACAATTTATTTTTATCACAAATGTGATTAGTATTATTATTTTTTGAACAAAGAAGAGATTTTCCAGGTTGGACAATAATAGCCTTAAAACAAAGTTGAATAAAAAATTACCATTTATAGAAATATATCATAAGAAAAACATATGATAATGTATAACCTACCGTAATGGAAAGGTGTGTTAGATTTGGTGGGCTTATTATGAAGGGGAAAAGAGGAGAGACAAAATCACATCCATAAAAAGACTCTCGTAAATGTGTAGCGTGCCTAATGGGAGGAACTAGATTGAACAAGAAATTACATTGGACTTAAACAAGAAGAGTAGTATATGAAAAACGTAAAATTACCATTTAGCAAAAATCGAATGCTTTTTAATATCCAACACGAGTTTGAGATAACCATAGTTGAGATATAACCAACCTTTTTTTTCGATGAAGATTATCTTGAAAATCTTCTCTTAGAAGGAAAGACACGTTAAGATGTGTTTGAAAGTTCAAACTTTAATAATAAATTTGCTTCAATAGACCTTCATGAAAGATAACATGTTATTTTTTGAAGTGACATTCACCAGTTGATCAATTCTTTGGACAAGGGTTAGCATTTCCCTCATATTACAAATTTTGCATAATTGATCGTCCCCAACGCTTATTGACTTGGATTTCTCATGAGAGAAAATTTTGGGACTTTTATCAAGTGGATAACAACTATTTTTATTAACAATATGTGACACACATCGAAGTAGAGACTCCTGTGATGCTTGTGCAGAATAAGAAAAAATATATAGATTATTGGATAAGTTTGTCACTATATGAGATTGTAGATCCTTCCGCAAGCCCTACTTTATGTGGATTGTACGCCCAAAAGAAGTGTGACTTCTTTTATTGACTCAATATGCTTGATGATTAAGAGGGTATCCATCGGTTTGTCTAGATCGTCTATAAGGATAAGGCCTCTGTTAATTGTTATTGTTTAAAGAGAGAGAAGTTGTGTTGCACACTCTCTAGATATGTTTATTATCGCAGATCATGTAATTTTTTCCATTGATGATATAATGAACGAATTGACGCATTGTTGATATGATAGCACACATTTGATTCAGCTCTGAAGTAATTCCCGTCACCTAATCAACATAGATATATTATGGCCCATTACGAATGCACCCAAGGAGACGATGGTTTGTCTTCTTTGGAATCACTACTTTTCAAATTGGGTGAAGGTTTTGCTAGTATTGAGGATCCAGACCCAATAAGTCACATGATCATATATATTAGCAATTTTTGTAGGTACGAGGTCCCTAAGGTTTTAAATTTAGGGAACTAAAAAAATTTATGTATAGAGAAACTTGTTATCTTCTGGAGTGTCCAAGCTATTAAATTGTTGATGAAGTTAGCGACACCTGGTCTGCATCGCTCCAAGAAATATTATAGTTATTTTGCATCACCCCAAGAAGCACAACGTGGTAGACTCAATTTACTTTAGTCTATGTGATAAAAGCTGTGATGCCAGTAGAGGTCCTACTACATTCTTTTTGTATAAGTGATTATGATGAAAAAGCCAACTTGGATAATCGAAATGTTGCGGTAGACCTTGTTGAGAAAAAGCTGAAAAAATATATACCTGCAAATGGAGAACCACAGCACGATGCTAAGCAACACATGTACTTCTAAAACATGCTTTACAAAATTCTAAATAGGGGAAAGAGTAGTCCGAAGAGTTTTCCCTCACATGAAAGATAGATCTCTGGGCAAACTAGGGTCAAAATATGAATGACCATATATTGTGACATATATAGTGAAGCATTACTTACAAGGTTATCAACATAGAGGGACAGCATCTCCACCAAGCATGAAATGTGGAACATTTAAAATTATATGTTTTCTCAGACGTATTTGTACATTTCTAACGCTCGTTCGACTTATATTTCCACGCAAACAATATACACGTATGTCCTTCTATCTTAAGAAGCCTCTCCCGAAGTTACTCAAGCTTTATTGATATATCATCCATCTCAGGAACTTGCCGTTTTAGTATCCTAAAAAAATCTTTCACTTCTTACAATTATTGCATCCATCATTTTGTGCGGGACAGGCTGGAATTGGGCAACATATACATTTTCCCTTAGAATCTAGTTCTTATTATAGGTAGGTATGTACCACATTCATGGAATTTTGTTTAAAGTGAAATCTCTCACCCAGACTTTATCCACCTCCAAAAGATTTTACAACGCTCGATCACAACAGCCAAATTTCCAACATCACTATTGAACTCTCATAACTAGCGATAATAATCATATTTAAGGCGTTGAGCGCAACCTAATACAAGTCAAGTTTATATTAAATATGTGATACTATTATGATATAATACATAAGTTTCCATATAGATCTTACCTCGATTTCGAGCTCTAATCGATATGGTGTAAGTTTCATCACTATTGTTTCAAAATGTCTCTTGCTTTTTATAAGGTGTATCACTACTAACAACATCATCCGCCCACTTTAATTTGTGTTATTCTAAAATTAGAGGTCTCTTCAAGAGCTGCCTTTTACCTTGAGATAACTGGGACAAACATTTCTTGACGATACCCATACTCTTTTGAGGGTCTGCTTTGTTTCGATGTTGCCACTCTGAACTCACCCCCATGTATGATCTACTTCCCATTTACCCTATTTTGTCTCATATGTTCGGTTTTTATATGACTTTTGACTTTCCCATCGCGGATTTTAACTATTTCAACAAGAGTGCAAATGAGTACATTTTACTCAGTGAAGAACCCACTTATGAACCCACACAGACTATGGCCTCACAAAGATCAAATACATTGATATATTCAAAATCAACCATAATATTCATAACCACGGTTGAAAACCCTGTCATACACTTCCATTACAGACCTATAAAATACGCAACAATCTACTGAGGTAAGTAGCGAGTGTCATAAAGTTTTATAGGGTCAACAACCTACAATGAGATTAACATATTTATGGTGACACGACATCTTTTTCACCGACTCCGACCTTTTGAGAAAAGACGACGGTATCATATACAAAAACATATATCCAGTTTGGTTTATTCACCGGTACATACCCAATTGTAGGGTATATTCTTTTGCCCTCTTAAGACCTTTGTCTCTCATACACTAGTGAAATGAAATATTCCTCTATTTAGACCTGCAAAATGTGACAAGTCCAGCATCACCTTATATTAATGACGTATAGACATATAATATTATAGACTATCTTTCGACAATTGCAAAATCTATTAGACCTGACAAAAAACAATTTTATTGATGTTGGAAAAAAAGCGAAAACAAATATGCACAATAGTGACTGAAACTCTTACCTTTTGTCAAATTTCCACTTATAGGGGCATCTTTGAATGAGTGGAACCAGAAAAACTTCTTAAGAAAAATCATCCAAAATTCTCAAGGCATTCACATATGTAAAACCAGAAAAACTTCTTATAAATCATATTTAGTACCTTGAAATAAAAAATCTTCATTGATTGGAAATATGAACTTGCTTATGACTATATATATATATATATTTGAGACTTTTATAACATAATTCAGCTAATCAACCAAAGTCTCTCCCAAGTTCAATTTGTACAATAGTGACTGAAACTCTTAACTTTTGTCAAATTTCCACCTATAAAGGCATTTTAAAAAGAGTAAACTTGATAAGTAAATTAAGAAATCTCAACAAGTATAAATATAATCATCATATCCAACATCAATCTACAACTACATAAATCCAAAAAATAATTATAACGTCATTCTCTTGACAAAATTAAAATATAAATTTAACTAATTATATTCATCTTGTTACCTTAGTCTTATGATCAATCTTTTTTAACGCACTTGCATCACTCAGTGTAAG
Organism: Limnanthes douglasii subsp. nivea; assembly: GCA_036936605.1. Classification (NCBI taxonomy): domain Eukaryota; kingdom Viridiplantae; phylum Streptophyta; class Magnoliopsida; order Brassicales; family Limnanthaceae; genus Limnanthes; species Limnanthes douglasii. The sequence continues at coordinate 14,683,995 of JAUPFV010000003.1, read as the reverse complement.
CAACTATTGTGGATCCACAATAAAAATCTAGATACATAAGACATAAACAAACTTAAATTTAACGACAAGATACAAAATTTAGACAGAACAGTAAGTACATATACATTAAGATATAAACTGACTCGTACGAGTGGTAAGTTTCTATAACTATTTAAACCAGAACCCAATTTGATGAATCCGTGTTTTTAGATTTCATTAAATCTCTAAAAGCATCAAATCTAAAAATTTTACTTAAATCAAAACCACTAATCCTTTTTAAATTCACATATTTCATTAATTTTTTAAATTTATAGATGACCAAACCATGTAAAACATTCAGAAGATCACGGCGGCGAAAAAGAAAAATGTAACTAATGCACAAATTTATTAGAGATAGACCAACGGTTTGAAAAATAAAAATTTGAAAACATTCTACTTGAATAATTAGCTTAAGTGGAATTTTAAACTCAAATTCCAGACGTTCCATTCTTTCTTTTTTTTCTTTCTTTTTTTTCGGAGGGAACCCGCAGCCGCTACTCAGAGTGCAATGAGTGCGCACAGGGTAAACCCTCAGTCTGACGCGATAGCCTGCAAACCAACGTTAGAAGGTAAACCACATAAGGTGACAGACTCAGGCGAGAAAGAGTATGCAGAGGGATTCGAACTCATGATCTTTGGTCACAAGCATACCATACTCAACCAACTCGGCTACCCCCTTGGGGGCCAGACGTTCCATTCTTTTTCTTTTTTTTGGAGGGAACCCGCAGCCGCTACTCAGAGTGCAATGAGTGCGCACAGGATAAACCCTCAGTCTGACGCGATAGCCTGCAAACCAACGCTAGAAAGTAAACTACACAAGGTGACAGGCTCAGCCGAGAAAGCGTATGTAGAGGGACTCGAACTCATGACCTTTTGGTCATAAAAATGCCATACTCAACCAACTCGGCTACCCATAGGGGCTAGACATTCCATTCTACTAAGTTTACGTGAGGTTTATTTCTATGAGAGAAAGAAAAAAATTCATATAAATAATAGCAACATAAATGAATAAGTTATCAGCCATAAATTAATAATGTAAAATTATGAAAAACCGAAAATGATTGTTAATGAAAAGTCAAATAATTAAAACAAAAAATAATGACCCAAAATTTATGATTTCAACTTTCAAATGATTTTTGTTTGAAATTTGAAAAGGAAAAATATAAAAAGTAAAATTATAATTTGTACCTTAAAAATGTTTCAAAATAAAATCGTTATTTAACATTTAAAAAGAAAAAAATAGAATTATAAAAAGTAAGTATTCAAATAATGATCAAATAAATTTTTTAAATAAGTGACTTAAAAAATATAGAAATCGTGTTCCATAATTAAATTCTATTTTGCTTTTCTATAATTTGACTATGAGTTGATATTTTAATTTTAATAAATTCTGAATATAGGGGGTTAGAATATATATTGAGAGGTTTGGTTTTCTAAAGATAATATTTTGCTTTATCTAAATTCGAAAATGGATTTATATTTAAAAGTAGGTTATATATATAGTATTCGGTCCCTTGAGTTAAAAATTGATTTTATATTTGTGCTTTGGTAGATAATATTTTTTTTAATATTATATATTTTTTGGAATTTGAATGATACAAGGATCAAGAGCAAAAATATATACTCAATCAAAATGACGGAAACTTAAAAATATATTGAACTTTTTTATTTAATATCTTTTAAAAAGTTGGTTACTCGTAAATACGATAAATAATTATATAAAACTTTGATAACGAAGTATCTATAACTATTAAAAACAAATGCTATTAATCCAACTATCAATCAAACTTTTTAATCATTTAATTTTTTAAGTCCCAAAAAATATTAACCAAAGCACCTAGCAATTAAATTTTTTAACTATCATTTAAGTTTTTAAGTCCCGAAAAAATATTAACAAAGCACAAAAAAAATTGTATTGTACCGTAGATGTATATGCAGCTTAGAATGATTAAGATAATACTATCAGGTTTCGTGAAAAGAAAGGAGAGAGTGAAACATGCTTATAAAGATGTGTAGGGTTAGCCAATAATTTTAAGGAGTGATTTACTTAACCATACACAGGACTTCAACAAAAAGACCATCCAGTCCACAAGATTTGAGATGTAGGGCCAAATCATGCATATTAACATGACGTGTCATGAATGCAATTTTATAATTAATATTTTAAAGTCCTAATTTATTTTACTTTTTAGCTGATTAAATTGATAAGCTATGTTATAAACGATGACTATGTCATCTTTTGGTAATTTAAAATACATATGCATAGACACCAATGTTCCACGAATAATGACTTTCTGCATGTTGCCAAATGTTTTAAAAAATTAGAATTTGTATATAACTCAATTTCCCCATAAAATAATTATAGCTTAAAATAAAATAAGTCAAACTAATATATATATATATATATATATATATATATATATATATATATATATATATATATATTATTTAGATATTTTGGACAAAAAGAAAGAAGTCTACACATCTATTGCAAATTAAACTTGTAGTCAAACTTATACAAAATTCTTTCATGGGCCACCACCTTTACCTATCAATATAAAACCTCCAAATATCTCATTACATGACATGAAATCAGAAAAGAAAAAAAAAACAGTTTAGGGAAAAACATGTCTTTTAAGAAACTGGCGAAGAAACTTAAAGTCAACATCCTAAACACCATGGCCAAGTCTCACTGCTCAAAAAATCCGATGATAAATCTCCGAAATTAACACTAACACTAACGGGAACTTTTGTTATTTATGTTGGGGAAGAGCACAAAAGATTTACTCTTCCGACCGATTTTCTATCTCATCCACTTTTCAAGATGTTGTTAGAAAAATTTTAGGATGAATGTGATTTGGACAAAAGAACTAAACTTGTTGTTCCATGCAATGTCTCTACATTTGAGGAAGTTGCTAATGCCATCGAAAATTGTAATTCAAATTTTGATTTTGAAAATTTAGTTAAAGAATTTGTTTAGAGAAAGAAAGAGGGTTGTATATGTACCGTTCGGATTAAACATTCCGGATAATAGTTTCGGGTTTTCAGCTTCTGTAACTTATGTAAAATTTTGAATTTTTTATAACATTGTTTTGGTTTCGATCACTATTTCCAGTAATAATTACTTGAATATGATGACCAACTTATCATTATCATCACTATCTTCGCTCAATCAATCACGCAAACTAGTGGTTTTTGGATTTAACTAGAGTTTATTTTCTCTGTCAAGTACGGACATTAATGTCGGCTACAAATTCATATTGGGCTTGCGAGGTAGAGAAAGTCCTTAGTGATATGAGGGCTGCACGACTTGTGTTTAATTCAAAGGTGTATAATAATATTGTTAGTTGGAATACTAACCATGTCAAGATTACTGTCTTTATTTATTTTCTATCTAAAAATTCGAGTTAACATTATTATTATTTTGAAATTTTCTTTTGTTATTTCGTCTTTTACTTTGAAACATAATTTGTTTTTTATCTAATATTAAAAAATTTAACGAAAACTAAAATCAAAACAAGTTAACACTAACACTATTAATTAGAATATCACTCTTTATTTTAGAAATCACTAAATCATATTTCCTAACCACAGACGGAACCATGGTGGGTCCGTGGGGTTCCTAGAAACCCACGGATTTATCTATATATTTTTAGTAAGCTAATAAAATATTAGAATTTATCCTATCCCAGTGGTAAAAGCTGAGGTAGGAACCCAAAGGCTATGGGTTTGAACCTCAGCACTCTCCTAATAATTTATATTTATATTATATATATCTTATTTTATATTTAAATAATTTGTATTTATATTTACATCAAAGGTAATTTATATTTATATTCAGGTAATTTGTATTTATATTTACATCAAAATTGATTATAATTGACTACGGATTCGAATCATAGCTATTTCATAAAATATTTAGAATTCGATTCTATCAAATATATAATTGACTACGAACTCGAATCATAGCTATTTCATAAAATATTTATAAAATCGTAGGAATTTAGCTATTTCATAAAATATTTATAAAATCGTAGGAATTTTGCGTGTGATCTTTAAATTTCAAAATCCTATATACTAGTGCATCAAATTTACAAACAAATTTCTTATTCAATTCTTAAAACACAAGAATTTTTTTTAATGATAATCGGTGTGTCGGATTATGGATTCTATCAAATATATAATTGACTACGCATTCGAATCATAACTACTTCATTAAACATTTATAAAACCGTACCAATTCTTCTGTGTGATCTTTAAATTTCAAAGTCTTATATACTAGTGAAGATATTTTAAATCATAGTCTTTAAATTTCAAATTTCAAAGATAATTTAAATTACAAAACCACAAAATGTTAAAATTTCAGGCGAAGAAAGAAAAACATAATTAATATGATTGTATATCTGCCTTTGAAAATTTCACGGATGGCTTTAAACCCTTTCTTTTTTTGCCTTTAACAAGAACCTAATTTAAACATTGACTATAACATAGATTTGTCGTCTCTCGACTCCTACAGATTTCAGCACAATCAAAGACGTGTTGAGATACACACACAATACATGAAGATAAGTAAAAAAAGACTAAGATGAAAAGACCTAAATATGAGGCAGCATCGTCAAGCCCGATAACTTTGGTGTGCTCATGATTATAAATTGGTAAAATACTAAAGAAAATAACCAATACATAATGGATTCATGAATACAAAAAACACTGGTTAACCAAACAACAAAAAAATCATACATAGTGCATAAAAGCCGAAAAAAATTATATTTTCTGCTATTTCATTTTTGGACAATAACCAGGACCCCATAATGATCAAATCCTGGCTACGCCACTGTTCCTAACACTAACTTATTTGTACGAAAAAAAAACATATTACATCTTAGTTATTAGAAATATTTCTCAATTTACAATGGATATTTTGTTTTATTGTAAATTGATATGGTTCATAGTTTGTATTTTTCTTTAATAAGTGACAACGTACTAAAAATTACAAAAAAAAAGATAAAATTAGAAAATAAATGTTAACCAAATAAAAAAATCGATATAAGTCAATGTGCTGCTAATGTCATGGCGGACACGATGGTTAGCGCCATGTCCTGGCGGACTCAGTAGCCTGAGCACCTGGCTATTAGCGCCCAGGTTTCCGTGTCTGCAATGACATTGTTCCAGTGTCACTGTATCCACTTTTTTCATGGTGGAAAATGTCATTTTCTTCGCCAGGATGGAGGCGACGAACACCACCTAAGCGCCATCATCGGACGTCATCGAACATTTTTTTTATTTTTTTGAGAAATAATTTTTTTTGAAAAAATAAAAAGATAGAAAGTTGTATATCTCTTCTATGTTTCATGTTGGTCTGTTGAAAAACAGGTTTTGTTACCATTTCGGCAATGATTTTCAAAATTTTACAAAATGAAAAAAAAAAGTTTAGGTTTTCAGTTTTTATGATTTTAGTGAGTTTTAGGAAGTAAAATGTTAAGTTATAGTAGATTTTTTGTTTTGCAACTTCATGGAGTAAATAATAACATAAAAACGTAATTAAATATATTTCTAAGGATTTTTAGTTTTTTTTACAAGTGACAAATTCATAAATACTAAAAAATTAAAAATACAACTTCACGGAGTGGTTTAGCCGTTTTTTAACAATTCCCAAAAGAAATATATATTATCTATTAAAATTAATCTTGACTATTGAGTATATATTCTAATTGATATCACTTATATGTAGTAAATAACAATTATTAATCATTAACTAAATTGATTATTGATTAAATTGATTAATTGACTAAATAAATTAGATTATTATTTAATCCAATTTATTTTTGACACACTTCTTCAAATTGACGATTTCAATTAGTAATATTGTACTAACAAGAAATTGATGTTGATGACGAATAATAGTTTTGGTGAAAATGTGAGCTACTTAAAAATTAGAAGACATGCGAGGAAGAGTTATCACCTGATTTTCCAAAGTATCTCGTATAAAATGTAATAAAGTTCAATGTGTTTGGTATTTTTATGAAAAACATGATTAGTGACAATCTGAATAGCACTAGTGTTATGAGCATGAGAGAATTACAAGTTTTATTAGGAAATCTAAGCTCCTCAAGAAGCATGCAATTTCAGAACAAGTAGTATAAGTGACACAATACTCGGCCTCATTAGAGGATTTAGAAAACATGATCTTGTTTTTTTATACATTTAAGAAATTAAAGCATCTCTTAAAAACGTCACTGTGCCGTAGTAGATCGAAGTGTATCTGGACATCCAGTTCCATCAACATCATTATTAGGAAAACACGTTGAGAAGATAAGCTAATAAAAAACTACGAGTATGTGAACCTTGAAGAAAACAAATGATGCATCGAACTATAGAAAAGTGTAGATGCTGAAGAGAAAAGATAAAGTGACTGACTTGATTAACAATATAAGAAATATCAGGACACGTAGTAGTCAAGTAGATAAGACTCCCAACCAGATGTCGATAAAGAGTATGATAATCTTGAATATCCTCCAAACCAACCAAAGTGATAAAATATTGAATATACTTATATTGGTTCACAAAAAATACCATTGGCCTGATGGTGAACTTTCTAATCCTAAGAATTATGTGAGATCGTCAAGATCTTTCATATGAAAAGTTGTATGTAATTGTCGTTGAAGCTTAGTTATCAAACTAAAATTAGTACCAGTGATGATAATATTATCAATATAAACAAGAGAAGAATCTTACAGATTTTGTGTAAAACTGAAATAAATAAATGTAGGACGAAACTTCTCAAACCAATCCCGATGTGCCTATTTGAGCCCATATAAATAACTTATTAGCTTACATACATCATGAGGAGAAGAAGTATTCATACCGGAGAGAAGTTTCATGTAAATCCATTCATGGAGATCGCCATGAACAATAATCCTCACATCCATTTGATGCACTTGCAATTCCTGTGAAGGACAATAGCTAAGATGGTTTGAATTGTTGTCATTTTTGTAACGGAAGCAAATATTTTGTCATAATCAACCCAATGTATTTTGTCTATTACCCAAAGCTATAAGGCGATCTTTGTACCGGTCCAAAGATCCAGTGGAATGATTTTTTATAGAGAAAATCCACTTAATCTGAATTGAAATAGTGGATAAAATAATGAAAGAGGGATATGGTAAAATCATACCTATTGGGGAGTCGAGAAGGACAAGTAGATCGACGAAGAGTTGTGGAAGCATGAGCATGAGCATGATCATGTATGGAGTCAAGATTAGAAGGTTGCACATAATAAGTGGGACAAAAATTATATTAATTATGTCTTTTATATTGAAAATCGCACTTAAACCTTTATGGAAGTTTTAGAATATTAGAAAAACTATGAATAATATATGAAGATGCAGAAGGCGGATCACATTCCTAGACACCCAAAAATGGAAAACATGAGTATCATAACAAGCATAACCCCTAATGAGGGATATTATAACTAAAAAACATAACCCTTATGATGTTCATGAGCATGAAAGTGCATAAAAAAACACAATCCAAAGTACAAAGATCATAATAAGAAAGAGAATGAGCAAACAACTTTAAAAAACATTATTTAACGTATGAGAATGTAGGGAATTAATAAAAAACAGTAATAGAGAGTGCTTCACACAGAATAACGATGAGGAACATATAATTCAAGTAAAATAGTTCTTATTACATAAAGAAGGTGGCTATTTTTCCTCCCATCAACACCATTTTGATGTGGTATCAAAAGATAAGAACACTGAGATAATCATTTTTCTTCAAAGAAAATTATAAAACTCATAAGACATGTATTCAACTCTATAATAGGATCGTAAATTGTTTTATTTGACAGAGAATTTAGTTTGAAGAAGTGCAAGAAACTGCTTAAAATTGAAGAAGAAAAAAAATATCAACTTCATTTGGAAGGAAGTATGCGCAAGTAAAACGATTTTTGTATAAATAAATGTAACAAAATACGTGTAATATGCATGAAAATAGTGGGTGTAATCCCCTAATCATCACCATGAATAATATCAAAGCATTGTGAGACACGAGATGCATGATTTGCAAAAGGTAAAACCTTACTTTTACCAAGTTTGCATGATGTACAATTAAAAGAAAGATCAAGAGAATAACTTATTTTATTTCTCAATAATCTAGAATTAAATAAAGTGTGAACTACACCAGAGTTTGGAAGGCCTAGATGTCTATGCCACATATGGTTTCCGGAATCAACAATATCACATGCAAAGAAAAAGTAAGACATAACTAAGAATAACAATGGAATGCGAAATATAAAAAAGAAAGAGTTTTCCAACTTTGGGGCATTCACGATTATCTTCCATGATAATTGATCTTGCACAACATAAGAAGAACAAGAGAAATGAACATGACAATTACTATTAACCAATTGAATAACATAGAGAATATTTATGGAGAGGTCAAAAGACACAAAAGTATTAGTGAAAGTGGAGGAAAGATCACCAACAACACTGATAAACATAAAACTATCATCGTCAGTGTTAAATTTAAAATTTTCATCTTAATTTCTAATATTCAAAAGAGGAACAACAGTATTGGCGATATGATTAGAGGCTCCATAGTTAAAATAACATGGTGTAGAATAAATTGTATCGTTACCAAAGAGTCCAAAATAATAAAAAACATAAATAATCATTTTTGTAGTATTTCAAAAGGGAATGTGTTTGTGTTTGTTGTTAGAGGAGAATATGAACAACCAGCAAAACAGTAGAATATGTATTAGAACGAGATGAACCAGTGGAAATGATGATAGTCAGTACCATATAATCGTTCATGCAAAATGGGAAAAGCGTAGATGATATGGCCTTGTTTCTTGTAGTTTGCAAACCTATTTGGGAAAATTATGAGAAATATGTCCAAAAACGTTACATGCATAACACTGGACAACATGAATGTCTCTACTTTTATTTTTACTTGTGCTGCATAAGATACCTGAATAGGTACACTAATATTAGCTTGATGTTATATGGAAGTCTGAATTATCATCAATTGATCCTCAAGAAAAAACTCACCCAAACATGCATCTAGAGATAGTACATGATGACGATTCATAATATTACACCATGTAATTTTAAAATCAGGTCAACTTTATCAAAAATTGATCATGCTTATTGGTTACATGCATTGTATGGAAAACAGAAATAGCTGCAGCAAGAATATTATAATATATAATATTTGAATAATCAGCACAAAGGTTTTGAAAAAAAAAAGAATTCTTCAATCGGGAGTCTGTCTTGGGTAAAATTAGCCATGTCATACTATAATTGAAATCTCATAATAGAGTTGTCTTTATTGTAAATTGTGTTGAAATACCTCCACATAGCGTCACCAGTTTTATAAGGCTTCAACGTGAGAACAATATTAGGATTAACCAAGCTAAGAATCCAAATTATAACTCGAGCATCTTTAATTTCCCACTTAAATAAAGCATTAACATTTAGAGGTGTGAGATTACTCCTATCAATATAACCTCATAATTATTACTTTCTCACATGCAATTTAAATTAAAATTCTCAATCAGAATATTTTTACTAGTAAATCTAATATGGAACGAGTCAAATGTATGTAATGAGAAAAAAAAATCTAAGATCAAATCCATCAATATAATCCACAAGGGAAATTATTTATACCGCCCAAATACTTCCTAAGAGAAAAGAAAAAAAATTATAAAAAATAAAATATGTTTTGGTGGCTCCATCAAATTTTCGGTGATGTCAACACCCAAGGTGATTCTCCATAAGCGGTTGTTGATAAAATTTACGGGCAAGAAAGGTGAGTGGAACCCATTACCCCATTCATTTTTCCCCATGTGGCCAACTTCACAAAAATATCTTCTGCATCATTCTTGCGATACTTGTACCTCTTCGAAATTCTTGAGCACAATAGTAATACAAGTGGAAAATTAAATATATGGTATAAAAACTGAATGATGAAAAGAGAATATAACTTACTGTTGCTCCACCAGAGGAGGTTGAGTTTTGAAGGTTTCTCCTCAAATACTTCCATCACATTCTCCCAAGCTCCAGATATGAAGACAAATTTTTGCTTTCATAATTTGTCAGCTTCGAGCAGGTCATCGATTATTTTGAGATCATCTACTAAGTTTAGATAATAGAAGGGTAACACTGGTCCCTTCGAAATCCCAGTTAGGGCAATGAAATATTTGATGGATATATGGTTTTTGCTTAGTCTTGAAGCCATAATTACCGACAGAAATATGAACCAAAGATTTGGTGTTGCTTGTGTAGGGAAAAGGACTATGAGTTCGAAGTACTCCACTATCATTGGATCTAATGGGAACCAAAGACCCAAATTGATGATCTATAGATACACCACCAATTCATTTGCTTTACAATCCAGTGTAGTTTCACCTTTTATTGGTAATCGAAGTGTTATGTTATCTGGCATTTCCTATTGCTTTTTAAAATTCTCAGCTTGAGCTTCACGGTAATAGATATATGACACGTTTTCCAGCGCCATGATGTATTCGGGGAGAAGTGGTTTTAAATTCACACTTATTGAGGCGACGATGTCATCGAGAATCTCAATTGGAATTTTAATTTCTTTTCTCTTCTTTCGGCTACTCCTTGTTTCGAGGAATCATCTTCAGTATTAGATGCAACTCCACTTTACTTAGCCTCAATATTTGAATGAGTTACCTCTGAATCTGCTTCCTCCTCAGAAACTTCGTCTATTAGCCAAGGCAGATTGAAGGTTGAAACTATATTTTCCTCTTGAATATTCAAGGGAGTTTGTTATGACCCAGTGATAGTCTCAACAATATCCATCAGGGGAGAATATGGTAGTGTTGACAGCATCGATATCTTACATGGTTATGAATGTTTTCTTTTTGGCAGGAAGACTAAGAGTGAGGTGAGCTTTCGGGTGAATCCTAGGAGTCTCTTTGCATGAGGTCCGAGGTGGATCAGTACTAGTGGTTGATGTAGTTTTTATTTATTATTTTTTAATGGATAAACTTTGACTTACTTTGCAATTTTTTTGAAGAAATACAGTTATGAAACCATAGGGAGCCGGGGAAATATTTCGAGGTAGTGATGATGATTTCGAAGAGATTCTGATAAATGGGTGTTTTATGGGTTTGATGAACCTTGAAACGCAGAAAAACTCATGTTAGAATCAAAATTACCGTACAAGTAGTTTTAGTATAAAAAAGGATAATTGTTTATCAATCTTGTAGCTCTATACTCAACAGTCCTTTCGCTGATACAAAAATAATCGTAAGCGCCAAAATTGGTTTTTTAGTTGTAGGGGATTTTTTTATAAACTAAATTGAAGAATAATCTTCAAATTAATTCATAATAGTTGAATCTTAACTAGGATTTATGAATTTTCCGGTGAGGATAGCCAAGAAATTGAGTATTCAGGTGAGGGTAGCAAAGGATTCACTCAGAAAAAAATTGCTCTTTATGAGTAAAAATCAGTTATGAAATGTAAATAATGGCTGAGTTGAGTATTTATAGAATAAAGGAGAAAAAAATAATGGTCAGAGAAGTGGAAAAGTTGGTGATGATGATTGGGTGAAAATATGGAATATCAAGTGGTTGTTCGTGAAAGAGATAATGTGACACCTGTTAATTGTCAGACCTAGTGGTAAGTGTAGTGTCGAGTGAATCATCACATGCGTTATGTACCATTTCAAACATTTCTGACCGTTATGAGAAGGCCAACTCATGGTTCCACATATGAATATTCAAAGCATAAATAAAAAGGACATGTCAGGTTCAGGTGAATGTGTGTACAAATTTATTCAAGGATGATAAGCGAAGTCGAGAAATTTTTAATTGATTAACAAGTGATACATATTCGAAGCAGCATTGGGAAATACATTTATTCGAGGACAAGAAATGTTAAGGAAATGGGAATAATTAATTCGAAGCAGATTGAACTTTAGCAAAGAGCAGTTTTTGCCTATTACAATTTTCGATGATCGCTAGTTCATATTCATTATCTTCCATAAGAACTAGGGGCTACTGATAAGGATATATAATATGTAGGGCTTAAATATAATAAGCTAAAGTCATGTATGATAAATTATATAGTTGATAGTTAGTTTTTTGGACTACTTATCAATATGAGGGTGCTATAATGCAATTAACATCTTTTGTATAACTGAATAAATAAAGGCAGAGGCTTTAAATAAAGAGATTAAGATTTCAATTAGTTAAACACTTACTTCCACTTTTACTTTCTCTCTCTCTATAATCAAACTCTCTCTTTCTCTCTCAAGAATCTAGATTAACACTTAACAGTCTTGTACGTACTATCCATAATAAGGACCTCCGGAAATATCATAAGAAGATCGATAGACGTCGTGTGTGCAAAAATAATTCGGTGATTATTTTAGACTTTTAATTTCCCGTTTTATGTCATTCAATATAATTTTTCTCCTTCATCCTACCCAATAAATATTGAATTTGTCAAAATCTTTTTTGAAAAGTGGATGAGAAGTGGATCAAACTCGTCGTAAGATTTGTCTGAATCAAACTCCTCGTAAGATTTGTCTGAATCAAACTCCTCGTAAGATTTGTCTAACAACATTTTGAGAACTGTATGAGAAAGAAAACTCATGGGAATAGTAAATCGTTTTTGCTCTTCTCCCACATAAACAACAAAAGTTCCAGTTGGTGTTGATTTTTGAGATGTATCATCCAATTCTCCAAGTGATGATTCCTTTTGAGATTTTTTTGTAGTGTTTCGGGTTGTGTTTTCTCCTTCATCCTACCCAATATTGAATTTTTCTCCCATGAGTTTTCTTGCTTACATGTGAGTTTTAGATAGAATCATTTTTTATTTATTTTTTAATATCATATATTTTTTATAATAATATAAAAATAAATTAAAATAATAGAGTAGTTGTGTTTAACATATCTCGTTAAAATACAAAAAGTTAAAAAGAAAAAGATAAGCCGGATTTAATGTTAAAATTTATGAATAAGTGAAATTTTTAGATGAAGAACTAAAAAAAGTTATAAGTTTTATTAGAATGGATTAAGACGAGGATTTGACTAATTAAATTAGATAGACGATATATATATATATGAATTGGATAAAATATTAGATAAATGGTTAAAGTAAAAAATAACAATAATTATGTGATTACTTATAGCGTTCACGTTAGTGTTATACGTCCAAATTGAAGTGGCCAGTCAAAATGTATGTTTGAATAAAAAAAATTGGCGATGTCACGAAAAAGGTGCTTGTTGCACATTTAGAAATGCTGGAAATTGGTTTGTTATAAAAGTGAGCATAGAAGACCAATGTGATATAGTTCTCTTACATAAAACACTATCATGTTTTTAAATCCTAAAAATGCAATAAAAAATAAAAAATATATACTTGTTGAGTAATAATTTATCCGATTAGGCCCAACAATCGCTAAATGGGCCACTGTCAAATTTCAAATAAGGCCCAATAAAATAAAACGGTCTTGTCCAATTATAACTCTAAAATGAAAAAAAAAAGTTAATAACTTGATAGTTCCAAAAGTCAAACCGAGATTAACCTAACCACTACTTGTAAATTGTATATAAAAAGACCTATCGAGAGATATGAACAACGTAATTCGATTATAAGATGGTTTTTTTTGTCTCTCTTCATATCTAGCAGGTTTTTATATCTACCTAACTAAAAATAACCTCATCAGTTGAGATCGTGAAATCAATTAATTGCCAGATTTTTCAATCTAAAAACATCATCAAAACTCAAAACTCAAAATCAAATCTTTTCCAACAACAGCTATAGAAGATCAACAATTTGGAATCCGATAAGAAAAGATCGGATCGATGACAAATCTAAAATCATAGATCGAGTCCGAGAAAAAGATCGCACATCATCAACGCAGATTTGCAAATCGACGGACAAAACGCTAAGTTTTTTCTTTAATTTTAATTTAATAGATCATATTTTTTATATATATAAATAATTTTATTTTAACTTGTTCCTAAATTTAATAAAAGAAATATAAATGTGAATTTTAGTGAGTTTTTAATCCATTTAATATGAAATTGTATAAATTGTATATTACAAGTTTTGCATAGGCTGTTGACTTTATAAATTGCCCTTAAGATTGAATATATTTATCATGGGTCCTTTTCAAATCTTGTTTCTCCTTTGCACATACCATAGCAAAGCAGTAACAAATCTTAATGATAATAGGGATAGGTATTGTTCTGATATCATGTTGTTAGTCCGTCAGTCATGATCATTTTAACTTCGGATATAGTTTTCCGAGGCACAATTGAACAACTAATGCCACCTCATGGTGAAGGGAAATTTAAGTTTACATTATTATGGGTAACGAATCGCAAATCTTTTAAAATAGTGAATTGTTTTGCACACCGGATATAAGAACATGTAGCATAACAAACTCAGGAGGGACTTTTCACAAACATGTGGTGGGCAGAGTTTTCCATTGGTGGCTCGCAATTATTGCAACCCGACACATCCTTGCCACTGAATTCAGCCCCAGCGCTCTAACAATCTAGAACGGTCCGAAGCTATGACTAGCTTAACTACTGGGCCGGAGCATGCTGCATTTGGTGCGAAGTACTTAACTACTGGGCCGCTTCCGCTCTGCAAAAGGTAAGTCTGCTATTATTCTCTTTCTCAATTAACTTTGTATTAGGTCGATGAACCGGACCATGCATTTAAAAAATTAATAGTTACAAGATTTATAGGCCAAAAAAAATCTATTAAGAATGTAGTAGTTCTCCGCACTTTAGGCTCCGTCCCATAATAATAATAATAATGGCAGTGATAAGTGATATTAAATTGTATATAGAAAACATAAAACTCTAAAGAAATAAGACAAAAAAAAAACAAAAGAACAAACATATATTTTCAGCCATAAAAGAAAACAACAATAAAAAGTTAACATTAACACTACTATATTAATCAAATAATTTAGCGCTCAAATATCCAACTACATTCATAAGAAACTGAATTTTACATTAGATGAAACCCGAAACTATTTCCTGAATGTTTTAAGGCAACTTCCAGACGAAATGCGGATGGTCTCTTTCTAAACAAACTCTTTAACTAAATTTCCAAAATCGAAATTCGGATTACAATTTTGAATCGCATTAACAACTTCTTGAAAGGTTGAGACAGTATATGGTAAAACAAGTTTAGTTCTTTTGTCTGAATCAAACTCGTCGTAAGATTTGTCTAACAACATTTTAAAAAGTGGATGAGAAAGAAAACTCATGGGAATAGTAAATCTTTTGTGCTCTTCTCCCACGTAAACAACAAAAGTTCCGATTGGTGTTGATTTTGGAGATGTATCATCGAATTCTAGTGATGATTCCTTTTGAGATTTTTCTATGGTGTTTCCGGTGTTGATTTTAAGTTTATCTCCTAATTTCTTAAAAGACATGTTTTTGGATGACATGTTTTTTCTTTTTTGTTTTTTCTTTTTTGTTTTTGTACGTGTTATAGCCTGGTTTCTTGGGGTTTTATAGTGACAGGTTTGTGGGAGATCATAAAAGAATTGTATATAAAGTTTGACCAATGAGCCTTGAATTCTTTTTTTTTTCCAAAATATAGGAATATTTATTTTTGTTTATTTTGACCATTTTTTTAAAACAATAATTATTTATGACTCTAGATTTGGAAATTGAGTAATAATTTGATGATATGATATGCCAAAAATAAAATAAACTAGTCACTTACAACTTTATACAAAATTCTTTTACGGTCCCTCTTCTATAGCTATAATTTTAAAACCCCAAAAAGCCTACTTATACATAGCATACAAAAATTCCAAAAGACCATGTTGGGCAAAAACATGTTTTTTAAGAAACTTTCCGAAAAACTTGAGCATCCAACGCACCACCGGGGAAATCTAAAAAAAAATCATTACTCAAAGAATTTGATAATACTCTCCAAAATCAAGACCAATTGGTATTTTTGTTATTTAAATGGGGGAAGGATACAAAAGATTTACTTTGTTTTCTTTATCTACTTTTCAAGATGTCGGTAAATAAAACGTATAATGAGTATGATTCAGATAAGAAACTAAACTTGTTGTTTCATGCAATGTTTTTATAATTTAGAAGGTTGTTAATGGGATCCATAACGTAATTAGAATTTTTATTTTTCGAATTTATATCGAGAGTAAAAATGTGTCACATATACCGGTAGGTGAAGGGTTAAAAACATTTATAAATAGTTTTTGGATTTTCATCTACACTGGATTTAACAGACGGTTGTAAATGTTATTAGTTTTATTTTTAATTTTTACAAAAAAAATTATTTGTATCTTTTTTAACCACAATTAATTTTGTATAATTAAATTTAAAAATTCAATTTTATTTTGGAACGGACTTCTATGAATGATTTGGAAGCAAAGAATTCATGTTGTTTTTTATTTATTATGGAAAGGTTTTATTTATAGTTGAAACATAATTTTGTCTCGTCAATGGCTGGCGTACGAAATGTTCATTCCGCCAAAAAGGTTAGCACCTAAGTTGTCACATCTGTCAAGGTGCGGCAATAACGATGCTCATCCCGCAATGCAGATGGTGGATAAAAAATAAAAATTAGTAAAATTGTTAGTCTATTGTCATCATTAGTTGAATTCATCATATTTTTGTCCACTGTGGGTAATAGGCAAAAATCATAACAAGGTGTTCTATATATTAGAACAAATGTTTATAAACTTCTTTAAGCGCATATAACATAAACCTGAAAAACATTATAAACTATAAAACAAAGTAAAGAAATACATAGAACATAAACTAAAAAATACACCGCAAACTGAAAAACATCGGAAGCAAAGACATAGAACAAAAATAAAAAGAAATACATAGAACAAAAATAAAAAATATATAGAACATAAACTCAAGAACATTATGAACTGAAATGCGAGAACTTAAAAATTACAGATGTTGTTCGCGAAGGTAATCCTTCCAGCTCTAATTGTTCAAGATATTGTTCGAGAATGTATTTGTTTTAAAAAGTCAAACATATGTTGTTTAATGGAATGAGAAATATGGGAACCAAATACCATATTTGTCGCTTCCCTTGTATCCTCTCGGAGGTCAGAAACCTAAATAGTTGGAATCCAATTTGATAAAGGTAGGATTTATCCGACCCGCAAGTTGAACCAGTAAAATATTGGACTCATATTTACTTTATAATAAAAACCTAACAAATATGTAGCATTGAGGGTACTTTGTGTAATAAAAGGTAAATGTGTTTTTACTTAGCAAATGAATTGTATGAATAACCTTAAATAGACTAATTCTGTAGGTCTGAAGGCCGACCACCGTTTCTATTTAAAGTAGCATAATCTTTTACGAAGAGGGGGAGAAAAATATGGGACTAAGGTTTATCACAAATTTCATCTTATTATCGTTATTTCTCTAATATGCTTCGATATTGTTACTCATCAAATGGCTACGAGTGGTTACCATTTCTTGTATATGAAACTAATATACTATTTTATTTATTATTAATCATTTTTTTACTATTATTCTATTTCTTTTGAAATCTATATATAATGACTATTGAATCGAAGAATTTTAAATCGCGGTTCAGTTATGTGGTAGAGATCGAGTTCGTTGTCGAAAGAACCATGTGTTTTATTTAGATTGTTATTAAATTTCGATGCAATTATCACAAAATGGTTCAAGCACATAACATATGCAAATGACAGACTTAAATGAACACAGGATTTAACATGGTTCGACAATTGTACACGTCCACGGGCGCCGCCAGAGAAAAAAGTTTCACTATGATAGAAAAAGTTGCAGATTTCAGATTGTGTTTTTGTGCAGTCCTAGTAATCTATTTATATGGAATAAATAGACTTACTAGATAATGGTCCAAATGGTCTCGTATACATGAGACCAAAGATGACATTACCCATTTTAGCTTCACTATCAATGACACAAAACTATACCGCCGAACACGGTACATAGTCAAGGCACAATGACACTATGAGAGACACAAAACTGTACCGCTGAACACGGTACACTGTCAAGGCACTATTTTACTCATTCACAACAAATCTTACCCTTGAGGCGAATATCATTTCTTCACTATCAACAAAGAAACTTCTCTTCTTCTAACTCACCAAATGCCCAGAAGGCATTCACTCTATATTGCGAACACCGATCCATTTTAGGCACTCCCTAAACTTTCGAACTAATACTGTCTTGGTCATTATATCTGCTGGATTATCGTGTGTATATACTTTATTCACATCAACAATTCCCTTTGATATTATATCACGAATAAAATGATACCTGACATCTATGTGATTTGTACGCTCATGGTACATTTGGTTCCCTGTAAGGTGTATGGCGCTTTGACTGTCACAAAACACTTTTGTAGTAGTCATATCCAAGCCCAAATCTGCCACCAAACCTTGCAACCATATTGCCTCTTTAACTGCTTCTGTTACTGTCATGTACTCTGCCTCTATTGTAGATAAAGCTACAATAGCTTGCAACTGTCATTTCCAACTGATTGCACTCCCAGCTTATCCTGTTAAAGGTCTTCTTTTATCCATATCACCTGCAAAATCAGAATCAACAAAATCAACCAATGATCCTGAAACATCCCGAAGTATCCATTTCATTACCTGCCAGAGTTCTTTCCCAGGACATCCCATGTACCTACTAACTACACTAACCGCATGTAAAATATCAGGACGTATGCATATCATAGCATATATGATACTACCAACTGCACTTGCATATGGAACCTTCGACATTTGTTCCAACTCAGCATCGTCATTGGTCGCTCCTACTGCAGACAACTTGAAATGAGTAGCAAACAGAATGCTAACTCCTTTAGCATCAAACATGTTGAATCGTTGTAAAACTTTCTCAATATAGCTTCTTTGAGACAAGTGTAATGATCCTACACTTTTGTTCCTGATAATCTCCATACTAAGAATTTTCTTTGCCCTACCCAGATCCTTCATCTCAAACTCGGCACTAAGCTGCTTCTTTAACTGCACAATGTGACATACTACAAGCAGCAATAAGCATATCATCCACATACAACAACAAGTAAACATAAGAATAATCTGAGATCTTTTGATGATACACACAACTATCATATGGACTCCTCGTGAACCCTTTTGACACCATGAATGTATCAAAACGTTTGTACCATTGCCTAGGTGACTATTTCAAACCATACAGTGACATTTTCAGCAGACAAACGTTGTCCTCCATATTAGGTTCGATAAATCCCTCTGGTTGTCTCATGTAGATTTGCTCCTCCAATTCACCATGTAGAAATGCAGTCTTCACATCCAACTGCTCAAGCTCTAAATCTTGCAAAACTACTATGGCTACCAAAACTCGAATTGAACTATGCTTTACCACTGGAGAAAACTTCATTGAAGTCGATTCCTTCCCTTTGAGTAAAACCCTTAGCGACCAGTCCTGCCTTGAATCGAGATGCCTCAACCCCTGTATTACCTTCCTTTTTCTTGAACACCCATTTACTACCTACTATCTTTAGTCCTTTTGGTAAGTCAACAAGCTTCTATGCTTGATTCTTATAAAGAGATTCAATCTCTTTCCACATAGCACCAATCCATCGATCTGCCTCTGAACTCGCTATAGCTTCTCTGAAGCTACTAGGTTCCTGCATCTCAACTTCTTCTGCAACGGACAGAGCATATGAAACTAGATTCGCATACCTTTTTGGAAGTCTAATATCTCTTCTTTCTCATCCAAATGCTATGCTATAAGGTTGTTGTTCTGGTTCAGGCGCATCATCATCACTATCATCCGATGCTGATGCTTCGCCTCCTGATTTTGGAAATACCTCGAAACCACTTGAATTATTGGACCTGCTAGGAACTGATTCTACTTCAAGCTCCACCTGTTTACTCACAACCAATCCTGATTCGACCATTTGTCTTACTTCTTTCTGATTGTCTATCGAAGCAAACTCATTAAAATTAACGTCCCTACTGATGAGAAAACCTGGAGATTTTGGAGAGGTACACCATAACCTATATCCCTTCAATCCAGTAGCATATCCTAGAAATATGCACCTCTTTTCCCTCGGCTCAAGGTTACCATCTCTCACACGAGCCTACACAGGACAACCGAATACCCTCAAATGTTCATAATCAGCCGATGATTCAAACCAAATCTCAAAAAGGAGTTTTACAATCAATAGACGTTAATGGAGACCGATTTACCAAGTAACACGTTGTATTGATAGCTTCAGCCCAAAAATCATTTACCAAGAATGTGAGAGCATACTTCGTGATTTGTCACAAAGCGTTCTGTTCATTCTTTATGCGACTTCATTCTGTTGTGGTGTTCTAGAACAAGTGCGACGGCGCACTATTCCCTCAGCTTCGCAGAACTCGTTGACCCATTATATGTCCTAAAACGTTTGATTTGTCTTCATGTTTGCTTCTCAATCATCGTCTTCAATTTGAAAAAGGTTAAATATGCCTCATCTTTCGTTTTCAGAAAGTAAACCAACACCATCCTTGAATAATCATCAATCAAACTCATGTAGTATATGGCTATGCTCTTGGATGGAATTCTGTTTGGACCCAAAAGATCTGAGTGAATGTAGTCCACTATCCTTTTCGTCTTTTTATAGTCGATTTGCTGAATTTGACTCTAGTTTGTTTACCAAATACAGTGCTCACAAAATCCCAATGATTCTGCTTTATATCCTTTCAACAAATCTCTTTTTCCCAAAACAGCTAATCCTCTGTCACTCATGTGACCAAGACGCCAATGCCACAACTTATTTTTATCTTTCCTACTTTGGCTATTACTCCCTGATGATGCTACTGCAGCATCGCCCATAACAACACTCCCCTGGAGAATGTAAAGACCCTTCTGCAAACTGCCTTTCATGCATACTATTGAGCATTTTGTCACTTTGATTACACCGTCTTTTGCACAGTACTTGTAACCCCGAGAGTCTAGATTCCCAAGAGAAATCAGGTTTCTCTTTAACCCAAGAACATGCCAGCACGTCAAGATTCTAACAACCCCGTCAACCATTCTGATTCTGACGTTACCAATACCACCAACAGTCAACGAATGATTGTTCTCATAGACAGTTCCCTGTATTGGCTTATAAGTATCAAACCACTGCTTGAACTGACACATGTGATATGTAGCGCCAGTATCGAGTACCTAAGATTTTTGCCCAAGGTCTGAACTCACGGACAATACATCTCATCTACCACTGTTTTTACTATCGTCGGAATCGTTCACACCTTCAACAATGTTTGCTGTATTTTCCTTTTAATTTCCCTTCTTACCATTCAGTTTCGGACAATCTCTCCTACAATGACCCTGCTCACCGTATTCATAACAGTTTGAGTGTTTTACCTTTGACTTGGACCTCCAGTTCTTCATTATTAAAGAACTTGCTTTGCTTCTAGATCTTCCCCTAGTCATAAGACCTTCCCCTTCAGCTAGATTGTCTGGCTGCAACTGTCTCATCTCCTTTGATTTCAGTGCCCCTTTGGCATCTGCTAGCGATAACTTATCCTTACCATACATAATGGTATCTACAAAGTTTTCATAGGGAGCTGGTAATGATCTCAATACAAACAAAGCTTGATCCTCATCCTCAATATTGATATCTATGTTCTCCAAGTCCATTATAATTAATTTAAAATTATCTAAGTGCTATGTTATGGACATACCTTCTTTTGATCTGAAATCATACAAACGCTTCTTCAAGTATAATCGGTTTACTACTAATTTCTCTCAGCATAGATCTCCTAGCTTCTTCCACGCGCAGGAAGCAGTCTTCTCACCACTAATCTCACGAAGCACATTGTCTTTCACGCTCATTAAAATCCAGCACAAAGCCTTTTCTTGAAGATCTTGTTTCTCCTCTTTTTTCATCTCTTCTGGTAACTTATTCTTCATAGTCTTCTACGGCCCTTGCAGTACAAATGAAGATTTCAGTTTAATCTTCAACAACGTAAATCTGGATCCCCCATCAAATTTTTTAATCATGTATTTTGTTGCTGTAGACGACATTGTGAAACCCTAATTGTAAAAGCCCTAATTTCACCACGTGGTTCTGATACCAATTTTGTTATTAAATTTTATGCAATTATCATAAAATGGTTCAAGCACAGAACATATGCAAAGGACATACTAAAATAAACACAGGATTTAACGTGGTTCGACAATTGCCTACGTTCACGGACGCCGGCAAATAAATTGGTTTCACGATGATAGAAAAGGTTACGAATTTCATATTATCTTTTTGTGTAGTCCTAGTAATCTATTTATATTGAATAAATAATCTTGCTAGATAATGGTCCTAATGGGCTCGTATACATGAGACCAAAGATGACATTACCCATTTTAGCTTCACTGTTAATGACATAAAACTGTACTGCCAAACACGGTACACAGTCAAGGCACAATGAGACTATGAGAGACACAAAATTGTACCGCCGAACACGGTACACTTTCAAGGCACTATTCGACTCATTCACAACATAGATAAAGCTTAGGTTTTCATATCATTCATGAAATTAGGGATCTGTGAGATTCATATTCTTTATTGTTTGCTTCAACTACTATTTGTTTTTCATTTTCTTTTTGTACTGTTCATACTTCGATGTCAGAAGTTTCTATTTTACATGTTCGAATTTTTGAGATATGGAAATGATGACTAAGTAAAATTCAAGCTTAACAGACCCAAGTCGGACTTCTCATCGTTTTTGGATACTAATGTTGTATCAATACACCAGATGAATGAGTCGTCTCCCTTATTTTAATTATATTATCTAATGATATCTTCGGATTTCAAGTATAAATAGGTTATCTAAAAAATTTGCAGGGTCTATTAATTCCTTATAGTTCTCTAGAAATAAAGGTTTACTTTCCATTCGTGTTCATTTCCTAAGGCTAAGTATTAGTTCTTAATGCGGTATAGCTTACAGTTAGTGCTTACTTGAGGTGGCCAAAAGTTGTTTTGTTATTGTCTTATACCCTTCAGATATTCTTAGTATAATTTATTTGCACATGGTTAGAATATTGGTCTAGTGTTGTAACTCTGTTAATCTCAAATTTGTTCCATTAGTCCTTCATCTCTTGAAAACAGTAGATGATGCGGAAAAAATCACAAGGAGAGGCCCCAGAGAGAACACTACCGATCCATAAGTAATCTTTCTCCATACATTTTATAATATTTATTTTTGACTTGAAACTGAATATGCCTTGTGTTGATTAACCTCAAACAAGTAAATTATTTCTTAATTTTGTATTTCCATTAGCTTCTATTCTTTTGTTTTGTTGCGAGTAGTTTGCATTGTTTTCTCTTTACTAAACTTTAGTTTCCTATCTTGTCTATATGGTCGAATTTTATTTTCAATGTTATTTCATAAAGAGTGTATTGTTTCTATGCTCGAATTTTTCATCATAAAGTATACAAAGTTCAATCTTTGAATTTCAATAGAGTATGATGTTTATAGCTCTAATTTTTATCATAAATTTTATATAATAAAGAATTTAGTACTTATGTTATTTGCAACTACCATCCCTTTTGGACAAATTAGTTAAAACACAATTTGAATCTTTAATCCTAATCAGGTCAAAATAAAAAACAATTTAAAATAGATAAGTTGTTGTCACTTCTTTTATCCTAAGTAAGCTAGAACTGCCAAGTTTATACGAGTGCATAACATTTTTTTAATTTTTTTCATTTATTATTATTTTTGTAGATCAAGTTTTATCATTTTATCATATAGCATATTTGTATATAAAAGTGACTTAATAATGATATTGTTGGTCTGAAATTAATAAGTTATAGTAACATTGCAATTATGTTTCTATAATTTATACTTCGTGGGTGGTTTATTGTGATAGATGGACAGCTTTTTTGCTACCATATTTTTTTTGCATGATAGACTATTTCATTGAGTCTGTAGGATTCCAGATTTGAAAAACTCAATTTTTGTTTCATTAATCTATTTTATTCAATATGTTGTTTATGATCTATCTTTGTGAACTTCGTTTGATTACGTCTTTTGTTTTACAATTGATCTGTATTTTCAAAGTTTGATATTATTTAATTATTGCATTTTTCTTTGATTGTATCATTAACCTTTCTATTCGAGTAAAAAACACTGTTAGTCCCTCATGTTTACCACTTGTATCAACTTAGTCCCCTTCCTTCAACTATGTATAAAACGCATCCCCTTTCTTTATTTAATTTTCATTTTTAGTCCCCCTGCACATGTGAAGCCTGAGAGCTTGACACGTAACATCAAGTTTTACTGCAAGAATTTTCCCCCAATTGTTTTGCTAAAAATGCCCCTTCCCCATGCCAACTCAGCTTCCTAGTCATATTTACCTTTTACCTTCAAAAATTACCATTTACTTTAAAAAGTTACCATTTACCCACTAATTTTATAAACAGACCGGGTCGAACCCAAATTTAACTAACCCAACCCGAAACCCAATATAATATAGCCCAAACCCAAAAACCCAAAACCCAATTAATCTAACTCACTTGCTTAATTAAATCAATTTGAAGCTAGAAAACCCTAATAACAGAAGAACACAAAGTATTCGTATCAGTTCATCTTTCTTCCTTCTTCCTTCCTTCACCAAAACCCATGGCTTACTCCAGCGTTTCAAGAACCTCTGCTAACTCGGGTGGTGATGGTATTTGTGAATGCGGGTTACCCAGTATAACCCGGACTACTTCGACAGATCCAAATCGAGGAAGATGATTCATAAGATAGAGCAATTTTGGGGTAAGTATCGTGTATGAGTTACTATATCTTACTGAGTTAGCCCATAATCTTCTTCAAAACTTTGATTTTATAGAGAGGAGGACATTGTTATTATTTTTGGTGGATTAATCCCTCAATTAACAATGGGTCACAACCTGCTATCAATGGATTGTTGAAGAGGGTTTCAAGATTAGAAGCAGATTGTGAAAGGATGAAGAAGATTACTATTTTTCTGTTTGTATTGGTAGGGAGTATAATAGTATTTGAATTTCTTTCTTATGTTTAGTTAGCCACTGTAATTTCTAAGAAATTAAGAGTTGTATTTGTTGGGTGGATGTTTATTATTTCAATGATAATATATGATTTGTAATTCAATGTGTTGTAGTTGTAAATTTGTATGGTTTTGAACTATTTTTTTTATCCCTTATTAAGTCTAAAAACCAGTGATTTTAGCCCCTGTATTTGTGACCTGTAAGTGACCTGCAAGTGACCTCTAAGTCTTCAGGACCAGTAATTTTTTATAAAATATACTTGTAACTTGGTTCAACAAATGGCTTGAAAATGAAAATGTGAACCTGTAATTTTTACAGGTTTGACAATTTAATGTACACAAATCTACAACCTGTTTTTTAGTATAGTGTATACAAATATACTAAAATATATGAAACAAAAAACGTTTACAAAAAACGTTTCATTAAATTAAACCATCCAGTGTTTACAAAAAAACTAATACTAGTAAAGTGGTCTAAACCTTCACAAAATTCAGAAATCAGTTCCTAAATTGGTCTAAACATTCACATGATCTCAGAAAATACCCCACATAGTAGCCTAACCATCCATAAGGTTACAAAAAACAACACCATAGTTACATCAACAAATGAAGATAGATCATTGGGCTACGGTTGCTTTCTGTTTTTGAGGTTGGAGGGAGCTTGTTTTGCATCTTTAAATGTATTCATTTCTCCTGTTCTCTTCCAAGTAGTATGAGGAGAGGTTATGCTGTTCTGAGAAGAAAATATACCACTTGATTCCTATTATATATAATAGGAATCAATTCAACCATGGTTGTCTCAACTTGCAATACTATATACATAAACTTTAATAAAGTTAGGTTGAGAATCTTACAGGTTGGACAACTTTTTGTTTCTCCAATTGTCTACCACGTGAGTGGTCTCTTCTATCAACACAGTATATGACAATATCCTACAATCATTCAACAAACAACACTATTAATTGGAGGACCAGCAACCAACAAGTATTTGGACCATCTACCAACAACTAATTGAACCATCTACCAACAACTAATTGGACCACCAACCAGCAAGTAATGAGACCATCTACCAACAACTAATTGGACCGACAACCAACAAAAAAGATAGCTGAAGCATTCAATAAGGACAAACTTTACTACTTAAGCCCACTTGGATTCTTTGAAACAATGATACATTCAAAGGCAATTACATCACTCACACCAAGCCCATTTAAATGCAATTACAAGACTCGCAACAAACCCACAAAGAAACAGTGAAGGATTTATACTACAAGACCAAACCACAAGCAGTACATTACAAACAAGAACGATATTAAAGAAGCAGTACTATGCAGCCAGTATCAAGCACTACTATAATAATAGAACGAACCAGATTTACATCAGCCATAACAGTGCTGTTCCCAACTCCACCTCTTCTCACCTGTTGTAAAATGGACCATGTAAGTTATTTAAGGAAATGGTATAATAAAAAACTAATAGATTCTGGAATTATGAAGTACTTACCGTCATAACATTGTAGTTCAACTCTCCTGCTGACTGAATATTGGATGCAGTTCTTGTTGGAGGCAGTGGAGTACTTGTTGGAGGTGGTGGAGTACTTGTTGGAGGCAGTGGACCTTCTGGAACGTTTGTTGGTGCTGTTAGGGTGACGGTAGCACCTTCTGGAACGTTTGTTGGGGTTGTTGGGGTGATGGTAACGTTGGGTTGTGCTGATGGGGTTACAGTTGGACATTTACGTCGATTATGTCTTCCTTTATAATTCTTCGCAAGGAACATATAATAAAAATAACAAATACACAAAATATAAACTCAAGAACATCATAAACTGAAATATGGGAACAAAAAAATCCAAATGTTGTTCGCGAATATGATCCTTCCAACTATAATTCTTCAAGATATTGTTCAAGAAGGTGATTGTTCAAAAATCAAGCATATACTATTTAATTGAATCGGATATGCTGGAACCAAATACCATATTTACCGCTTCCCTAGCATCCTACGGAAGGTTAGAACCCCAAATAGTTGGAACCAAATTTGATGAGGGTACGATCTATCCAACCTGCAAATTGAAAAGATAGTATATTTTTTTATATTTACTTTGTAATGGAAGCCCTATAAATATCTAACAATTAGAAAATTTTATCTAATAAGGGGTAAATAGGTGTTAACTTCACAAATGAACGGGGTGGATTAGCCTTAAATAGACTAACTGTATAGGTCCAAAGGCCCAACATCGTTTCCATTTAAAGAATCGTGCATTTTATGAATAGCGGGAGAAAAACACTAAAGTAGGGTTTATTACACATCATCTTCTTCTTGTTTTCTCTAATATTTTTCCATATTTACTTTGTAATGGTAGCCCTATAAATATCTCACAATTAGTAAATTTTATCTAATAAAGGGTAAATATGTGTTAACTTCGCAAATGAATGAGGTGGATTAGCCTTAACTTGACTAACTGTATAGGTCTATAGGCCCAACATCGTTTTCATTTAAAGAATCGTACATTTTATGAAGAGAGGGAGAAAAACACTAGAGTAGGGTTTATTACACATCATCTCTTTCTTACCGTTTCTCTAATATTTTTCGATATTTACTTTCTAATGGAAGCCCTATAAATATCTAACAATTAGCATATTTTATCTAATAAGAGGTAAAATATGTGTTAACTTCGCAAATGAATGGGGTGAATTAGCCTTAAATAGACTAGTTGTATAGGTCCAAAGCCCAGCATTGTTTGCATTTAAAGAATCCTACATTTTATGAAGAGATGGAGAAAATGACTAGAGTAAGGTTTATTACACATCATCTTCTTCTTGTCGTTTCTCTAATATTTTTTGACATTTATTTTGTAATGGAAGCCCTATAAATATCTAACAGTTAGCAAGTTTTATCTAATAAGGGGTAAATATGTGTTAACTTCGCAAATGAAAGGGGTGGATTCGCCTTAAATAGACTAATTGTATAGGTCCAAAGGCCCAGCATCGTTTCCATTTAAAGAATCGTACATTTTTATGAAGAGATGAAAACAAACACTAGAGTAGGGTTTATTACACATCATCTTCTTCTTACCGTTTCTCTAATATTTTTCGATATTTACTTTGTAATGGAAGCCCTATAAATATCTAACAAATAGAAAAATTTATCTAATAAGGGGTAAATATGTGTTAACTTCGCAAATGAATGGGGTGAATTAGCATTAAATAGACTAATTATATAGATCCAAAGGCCCAACATCGTTTTCATTTAAAGAATCGTACATTTTTATGAAGAGAGGGAGAAAAACACTAGAGTAGGGTTTATTACACATCATCTTCTTCTTGTCGTTTCCCTAATAGTTTTCCATATTTACTTTATAATGGAGGCCCTATAAATATCTAACAATTAGCAAATTTTATTTGATAAGGGGTAAATATGTGTTAACTTCGCAAATGAATGGGGTGAATTAGCCTTAAATAGACTAATTTTATAGATCCAAAGGCCCAACATCGTTTCCATTTAAAGAATCGTACAATTAATGAAGAGAGGGAGAAAAACACTAGAGTAGGGTTTATTACATATTATCTTCTTCTTACCGTTTCTCTAATATTTTTCGATATTTACTTTGTAATGGAAGCCCTATAAATATCTAACAATTAGCAAATTTTATCTAATAAGGGGTAAATATGTGTTAACTTCGCAAATGAATGGGGTGGATTAGCCTTAAATAGACTAACTGTATAGGTCCAAAGGCCCAACATCGTTTTCATTTAAAGAATCGTACATTTTATTAAGAGAGGGAGAAAAACACTAGAGTAGGGTTTATTACACATCATCTTCTTCTTATCGTTTCTGTAAGGCAGATGCCAGCTCCTTAACAAATCCAAGGCTACAGAGAAAACTGAGACAAACCAAAAGGAAAGCAAGCGAAAAAAATCTTCTAACCATTGAAGAATGAGTCGAAGCGGAACCTTCTCTGAAAATAAAAAAAAATTATCCCTTCCAAAAAGAAGAAAGGCTCCTAAAAAATGCCTCCAAAAAATACAAAGAAAAGCGTTGAAGTACATCCTCAAATTCAAATGCAAATGAGACGGAGATAGAAGAAATTGTGATGACAAATCACCAAAGAAATGATTACTTCCTCAACAACGATAGTATTGATTAAGATGAAATTAAATATCTTTATAAGGATATGGACCCTGAAGTTCATAGAATTCATGAACAACTTGAACAAATTGCTCAAGTTTGCGTACCTTCTCTGCCTGAAATTGTAAGTTCAAATCTTCAACCAGGTCCATCCTCATTTGCTCTTATGATTTATGAAAATCCTCATACTTCTCGTACCCTTGTTACTATACCTATTGAGGATCTTTCTGAAGAAGTATCAAATGTACTTCAACCATTCTCTAATATTGAAGAAGCAAAAAAGAATTTATGCACATAAGTTACGTCTACTCGAAATAAACTAGAGGCTATGGCTAAAGATATGATTCGGTGCAAAAAAATATGTTGCATGAGAGAAAAAGATGAGAAAATTTTTTGGCTGATATATCTTTGATCATTTCCAAGTTTTCCAGGCTGATTAATTCAAATTTCGTAAAAGAAGTCGTTCATCTCAAAATTCATTTGAGAGATATACATGAAAAGGAAACTACATGATTAACCTCTTCCCCATCTGCGTGAGCTGAAGGAACTTAAATCAAAACATGAAAGAGAAATGGGCGAAAAAACAAAAGAAATACTCTTTTTTGTAAGAGTCACTTAATAAAAGTGAGGAAGAGAAGAAAAGGATAAGTGATGAATTGACATTAGTCAAAATAAAATTCGAAGAAGAAAAAAGCCTTGTTGTAAAAGCTGCCAAGACCAAATGCGGAGAAGACAACCTTGCTCTTATAAAAAAATACCGAGGAGCAAAAAACAATCACTTTGCTCAGCGAATTTCATGCAAAAGAAATTAGGATTTTTGAAACTAATTCCTTTAGAAATCGTCCAAGTGAAGCATTCGAAATTGTGCCCAATGAATCCTCTAAAGTTACTGAGTCAAAGGAAGATAAAAATACCTCTGATCAGGATAAGAGTTCCTTAGCAGGAAGCTCAACCCACTCTTTCAATGAAGATAAAAAAGATTTACAAAATGGAATTTTCTTTTTCTTTTTTGTAATATGTTGTTAAATCACAAGTTGTTATTAGTGATTTAAGTTTTGTAAGTGCTTAACCTCTTAGCACTTGAACTTATATATTGTAAGGCTATTAAAAGTACGCTTTAATTTGGCCGTGGAACAATGCC
Source organism: Limnanthes douglasii subsp. nivea (assembly GCA_036936605.1). NCBI lineage: Eukaryota > Viridiplantae > Streptophyta > Magnoliopsida > Brassicales > Limnanthaceae > Limnanthes > Limnanthes douglasii. The sequence goes on along the minus strand of JAUPFV010000003.1, from coordinate 14,653,668 downwards.
TTCTTTATCTTTCAAATACTTACTAGCTTTATATTCCGTCTTGAATAATTTTATATTTTATGAACAAAGCATTAACACTTCAAATACTATTATTACTTGAAAACAAAACTTTTAAAGAACGATAACACCTCGAGTATTATTATCTTTTTAAATCAATGATTTAAATAAATGTATAGCTCTTCGTATCCAAACATAAATTCGAACAGTGGTCTAAACGAACATGTAGCACCAAGAATAAAAATAATGCGTTTAAAGAACGTTATTACCTCGAATATAAGTTATCTCTTCGAACAATTCTCTTAAATGAACGTGTAGCACTTCGAATAAAATAGTGAGTTTAAAGAATTTTAGCACCTCAAATATGGTTGTCTCTTCGAACAGTGCTCTAAATTAACATGTAGCACTTCGAATAAAAATAGTTACTTAAGTTACCTTTGGTTAACCACTTTAAAGATGATCAGTATTTGCCTCGTTACCAAAATAATTTAATTATTTGTATTCAAAACAACCATTGGCCAATTTGTTTTTGAATAATCACGAATGTAAATGTGTCACCTCACTAAAACTTTTTTGGGCCAACATGATAGGAAAGAGTATGTCACTTATCCAAAAACAATCATATAAAATGTTTGACAAAAGAAATAATTAGTCCCAATATAATTTTAAATGTTCAATATTCCAAGGATATTGTAATAGTCTTCCATGTTCATCGTTGAGGCGATATGTACCCAACTTTACTCCATCTACTATCACATATGGACCTTCCCAATTCGGGAGTATCTTTCTAAGCCGTTTATCCTTTGTATGGAAATATACTTTCCTCAAAACTTTATCACCCACCTTAAATTCCCTCGGTTTTAACCTTCGAATTATAAAGGCTCATCATCAAAGTTTGATAATGAGGCGAATTCTAATGCACTATAACTGTCTTCTTTTCGATCAAATCAAGGTCTGTCCTTTTTGCCTTTTCATTTGAATCCTCGGAATAATGGAGTATTATATAAAAAGGTAAATTAGATTTTACAGGGCTTATAACATCCATACCATATACCAAAGTAAAAAGAGTTTCTTGAGTATCCTCTCTAGGAGTCGTTCGATACGCCCATAACACTTTTTACAAATAAATAGGCCATTTCCCTACAACACATGTTAAATTTTTCTTTAAGCCTTAAAAAATGGACTTATTAGTTACTTCCACTTGACCATTTGCTTGAGGATCAAAAAGTGTGGGAAAATATTGTGTAAGACCCCTCGAATTTCAAAAAGAAGCCATTTCTCTGCTGTTAAATTGTGGACCGTTATCTGTAGTAATTTTTAAAGGATCTCCAAAGCGACAAAAAATATTATTCACAGTGAATTTGATAACATCCGTGGCTCTTGTACCAGATAATGGTTCAGTTTCAGCCCGCTTGGAAAAATAATCCACCGTTATAATAATCATTTGACGCCCTTCAAAAGCCATAGGTAGTGGCCCTAATAAATCTATTCCTCATCTATCAAAAGGAATAACTTCGAATATAAAAGTACGTGGTATTGGTGATTTATGAATAGAATTGATAACATTGACAAGTATCACAGCCTCATATTAAAATTTTAGCATCATTCATAATCGAAGGCCAATAATAGCATACCAAGAAAACCCTAAGTATCAAAGAATTGAACCCACAGTGAGTTGAACCCTCACCATCATGTAACTCAAATAAAATCTCTTGAGATTCCTTTTACCCAAACACCGTAATAATGGTCTACTTAAAGACTTCTTGTATAACACTCCATCTAACACTGCATAACCATGAGCCTTGTATCGTAATCGTTGAGCTAACTTTACATCTTGAGGTAACGTACCTCTAAGTAAAAAATTGAGGATATCAAATCACAAATCGCCTCAAATTGTCTCTGGAGTGACAAACACCTCATCGTCATATTTACATTATTTTGATCGTGTCAAAATCAAAGGTCTTTCCGAGTAATAATATCCATGGATACTCTTGTGTGTAAGCAATGATTGCTAAGAATCAGCAACGATATTATATCCTCGATTGATATGCTCAACAATCACTTTATCAAACAAAAGAGTTAAACTTCGAAGCTCACGAAGATACAAAATTAACTGATATTTCTTAGCTTCATATGTCCATTCCATATGATTTGCCACTAGCTGCGCATTTGTCTCCAAACAAATTGTTTTCGCTCCATAAATACTTGCAAGTCTTAATCCAGCCAATGCAACAGCATATTCATCTTCGTTATTCAAAAAATGAAACCCAAATAAAATGGCTTGGTACATAGCTTCTCCAGAGGGAGCAATCAATTGAAGCCATGTGCTCGATCCAAATATGCTAGAACTACCATCAAATCAAACCACCCATGTTGAAACTTCTGGAAGTGATTCTTTAACTGTCCTCTCATCTGATTGACTTGAATGAAATTTGACCAAAATATCTGCTAAAGCTTAAGCCTTAATTGTTGTGTGATGATCAAAATTTATATCAAAGTCTCCCAACTCTACTGACCACTTGGTCATTTTACGAGAAATGTCTGGTTGTTGTAACACATTATTTAGTGGAAAATAAATTCGAATAACAATTGTGTGAGGTTGAAAATAGGGCGCATTTTTCTAGTAGCCACCACTTAAGCCAAAACCAATTTTTCGATCCTCATATATATTTTATCTGATGCCAATAAACACTTGCTAACATAGTAAACTGGCTTCGAAGCTTCCATTTCCTCTCGTATCAAAACAACGCTAACAACAAAATCAGACATTGCTATATACAAAAATAGTTGTTCTCCAATTCGGGACTTATACAAGATTTTAGGTGATAACAAAATTTCCTTAAACTTTGAAAAATCCATTTCACATTCTGGTGTCCACATAAACTCTTTGGACGTTCGTAAAGCTTGGAAAAATTAGAATACTTGTCTAAAAATCTATAAATAAATTGATTAAGAGCAGCTAACCTTCATGTAAAGATTTACACCTCCTTTATAGTTCTAGGTGATGTCATTGATACAAAAGCATTTCATGGTTCAAGATCAGCTTTTATCCATTTTTCACTGATGATATACGGTACAAAAGTTCCTTACCTTACGCCAAAAGTACATTTTTCAGGATTTAACTTCAGTCCAATAGTCATTAAATTCAAAAAAGCCTCATCTAAATCTTTCAAGTGTTCACCATTTGTTGGAATTTTAACAAACATATCATCAATGTAAACTTCCATGTTTCTCCCAACCTGAAAAGAAAATTCCTTATGCACCAGTGTCTGATATGTTTCCCCTGCATTCTTTAGACCAAACGACATAACTCTATAACAATGTAATCTTCAATCAGTTATAAATGTAGTACTCTCATTATCTTTTGGATTTATTTTAATCTGGTTATACCCTGCAAATGCATCCATACAAGAGAGAATTTTATTTCATAAAGTAGAATTAATCAATTGATCTATTTGAGGAACAAGAAATGGATCATTAGGACATGGATGATTCAAATATGTAAAGTCAACACACATTCTCCATTTCCTATTCTTCTTTTTCATCAATACCGAGTTAGCAGTCCAAAGTGGGTATTGCACCTCCTGAATATGTCCAACCTTAGATAATCGATCCACTTCTGCCACAATAGCTTTAGATTTCTCAACAGAGAAAGCTTGCATCTTCTTAATAATAGGTTTGACCTTCAGATTTAAAGGTAAGCTATGGCATATTACTTCTGGTGGAACTCCTACTACCTCCTTTGTTTTCCAAGCAAAAACATCCAAATTATCAAAATAAAAATTGCAACAACTGAAAACACAAAGTGGATGACAGTAATGTCCCTATTCGTAGAATTTTCCCATTTATGAACGTGTGCTCTTCGCTATCCTCGCTTACTGCCAAAGGACCTAAGGTTTCCCTCAGATCATCCATGATATCCTCATCCAAATATTTGAGAATGAAAGGCTGTTGCATAACACTCTTTGACTACGTGTTGATTGCTCCAAACCACTCAATGGTAACTACATCATACATTTGTTATAGCCAAGATCTCCCAAAAATAGCATTGTAGCTAGTTGGACATTCGACCACCAAAAATAAAAGTTGGAACCTCTTCTTAAAATGGTCTTTTCCCAAACATACCTCTCCCTCGAATTCTCCAATCACTTGAGCTGTCACTCTTGTAAACCCAATTATGGTGCGATCAGATCGAATAATCTTAGATGGATTACGTATCATATCGTACGTAGATTCAAACAAAACATCTTCTGAACTGCATGTATCTATTAAGATACGTCGAATTTCAACCACAACAATGTATGTCCCAATAACCACTGCATCTTTGTGAGGCCTTACTATCCCTCGAAGATCGGCATCATCGAACAAGATAAACGGTTTATTCATCTTTCCATATAAATAAGTGAATATTTTACCCTTTATTTGGGTAGCCAAACTCACTACATGTCTCTTTCTACAGTTATTAGTATTATAAGTCATGGTATCTCCCCTAAAAATGGCAGAGACTCAAAAAATTCACACAAACTTCGAACCCGTCCTTGAACCGGTGGTTCATCCACAACTGACTTTTAAAGAAATCTTCCTCCACTTTTTGAGCAAATAAATCTTCCTCGAAACTTTGAACAAAGAAATATTCCTCGAACTTTTCCTTGAGATTTGGTTTAATTTGTTCAGAGAAATTACTCTCAAATTTTATCAATCCTTTTAGTATCCATACCAAACGTTTTCCCAACTTTTCTTCACTTGTGACGTCATGACTAATCTGACACCACCAATGAAAATGCTCTCTTTCTTTCAGATATCAATTAGGATGCCTTTTATATGTCTCTCTTTCTGACACGAATTAGCCTATGAGCAGCGTAACACATCCATATGCACTTATTAGATATGATCTAGATAGTTTTCCCCTAGGTAGACAACCCTACACATCGCTGGGCCTCGACATCTTTTAGAGCTCATACCTTTTCTATAAAATCCCTAGCTCCTTATCGAATTCATATCAATACTTTTAGAGAGATAAAACTCCGAAAAATTGTTTTAGAGAGAAGTGGTTTATGCCAAAGAGCTTTCGTATTTCAGAGTGGTTAACAATTAGCCAGAAAGCCGAAGAAAAGAAAGCTTCCGGTCTTTACGTTTAACCAAAGACTCAACTAGCCGTTATCATATACTACGCTGTCTGGCCTTTTTGAGATACTTCAACTATAACCATCCCTTCGAACATCTGTTTTCAGCCCCCCAGTCACGCTTTACCAACAATTGACAAAAGTGACTCTATAAAAATAGGAAAAGATAAACACTCGAAGGGATCCTTCTCAAAAAGGAAAAAACATCATAATGGGAGTAAACATAAAAATATCAAACGTTCCAAAGAGTCTTCATCTGAAATTCCTGCCATTCCGTCTTTTACTCCACATGGAACTTCTCGTCCAACGCCATAAATTCATCCTTGAAAGTTGACAAAAGTTGATGTTTCTCTGATGACAACGCGAACCCTCAAAATTATTCTAGAGATTGGTTCAAACGTCTCTCGTGCTCATCCTATTACTGTTAAGTCTGATGATGAAAATGCAAATGATGGTCTAGCTTTAAGTTTTGGTGAAGAAATTTTTTTTACTAATTCTGATGGAACGCTAGTCCCAGTTGAAAAGGAAAAAAACAACTACCACTACTTCTCAAGTTGTCGAGGAGAAAAATTCCATTACTACCTTGCCTGAGAAAGAAAAAAATGCCAATACTCTTCAAATTGGGGAGGGGAATTCTCTTCCAAAGAAGATAGTAAGGTTAAAATTAAATGTTCAAATCTCTTCCAAAATCGATGATTTAGTTGGGAAAAACTTAGAGGAGTAAAAAATAAACACCTTTTGGTCTTGCATAAAGTGCAATATAAATATTATGATACACTCGAAGAGGCCAAATTGAGAACCCGATGGGGAATTCCTTCCACTATTTCCATTCGCTTTCCAACTGTCGGGGAAACAACATTGTGAGTCAGAGATAATAAACTGATTGCTTATACTAAGCTGATGAATTGAGGATTACTTTACCCTCTTAAGCATTTTTTGTGGAGTATTTTTTGATGATTAACCTTTGTCCCACCTAGGTTGGCCCCAACATGTGGTTCACTCTTACAGCCTGCATCACAGCCTCTGAAATTTTGAGGGTGAGGATTTCTTTAAAAGAGTTAGTTCGCCTCTCAGGTGTGGCTAAAAATCCATATTTCCTTTTGTACTCTTTGACCTTCGGTCGGAACCAGAAAGTCGTTAAGAACCTGCTCGAAAAAGACAAGAAATGGAAAAAACACTTTTTTTATCTCAGGAATTCGGGAGTCAAGATCTGAGGCAACCACCGATTATCCCCACAAGTAGTCACTCATATATAATAACAGAGGTATGCCGACTCCGTGCCTAAAGCAACAGCCATAATTACCGAGTTAAGTTTGTGGGCTAAGACTGTCTGGTCTAACAAATTTCGACTTTGCTTTACGCCTACTAATCTTGCCAAAAGTCTCCTATGGAGATTGAATCCATCAGAGCGGGTATCTTTAGATAAGCTCATGGTTCCTCCTACTCAGCAAGATGTCTGAGATCGATTAGAAGCAAAGGATACCGTAGTATTTATTCCAAGAAAAGATATATGCAAGAGTTATCTAAACGAAGACTCAAATAATTCTTTAGAAAAAAAGGCTTATGGTGCCGAAACTCACGAAGATGAAGAAATTGTTGAAAATTCTAAAGCTGGAAAACCCGAAGGGTATAAGAATTTCTCTATCTAAGCTCATAAAAAATCTTCTCAGTCAAGCTCCTCCTAACAAGAAATGCCAACGAAAATTAAAAGGCATTATAGAAGAAATTCTGGAAACTTCTAAGGTAGTTGGTTCCTTGGAAAATAAATTAACTGAGCACACCAAAATTTCACCAGAAATGCTAGTCATTGAATTTGACTCCTCCCAACTTCCACCAATCGATGTGACCATTCAAGACCCTCAAGATTATATTCGAAAAACTGATTCCCCCACTTTGGTTTCCTTTGAGCCTAGTTTCTCGGATAGTTCGTTTGAGATTCCTCGAGAAGATGAATTTTCTTTTCTCCTTCTCAAGCTGCTACATTCTTCTGTAACTATTGGAAAAAAGATACAGCATTTGAAAGATCGGAAAATTTACTACAAATATGAAGCCTTATTAGCCAAATCACGAGTCGAAGAGCTTAAATATCAATATTTAACTCTTGAAAAACAAGCTGATGCGATTTACGAAAAACTAGTCTTAGCTGAGGATTATGTCACGCTTCTTGAAATGTGTTTCGAAGAAGAGAGGGATCTTTACGCAAAGCAAAATTCCATTATGGAGATGCTCATTGCATCTTACAAAGAGGGAAATTACAAGGCCTCAGACGACTTTAATATGTGCTTCAAAGATTTTGAGAGGGTCATAAAATAGAATTAGTTTATCTTAGCTCATGGTTTGAAAAATAAAGAGGATGCTTTTGGGACCAACTTTTGTTGGAAAAAATTCTAGGTCCAAAGTTAAATAGTTTGGGACCAAATTTTATTGGAAGACCTTTTAGGTCCATAATTATGAGAAGAATTTTATGGAAAAATCTTATATATATATAAATCGGCTAATGGGGCACCTCGTTAAAACCTTCATGTGCCATTAGGGTAGGAAAAAGTTCTCACAGATACTTTACACCAAAACATATATATTTTTTACATTCAATCCAAATACATTTTAAGATGTTCTATATTCCATGGGTTTTTCAAACTTCTTCATTCTTTATCTTTAATTCGATAGGTTTCAGGCTTCACTCTCTCTGTTATCTCATATGGGCCTTCCCAATTATGACCTAACTTTCCGAGGTGCTTTTTCTTGATATGAAGAAAAATATTTCTTAACACTTGATCACCCACTTTAAATTCTCTTCGTTTTATTTTGATAATGTAGCAACTTTATTTGTGTCCGACTTCTTTTTTCTCCGATCAAGTCCAGCTTCACTGCTCTATTTACATCATTAGACTCTTCAGAATATGTTATGACACGATAGGACGGAAAAAATGCCTCGTAAGGTACTATTGCATCCATTACATATACCAATGCAAATGGAGATTCTGGCGTTGTTGTTCGAGGAGTTGTTCGATATTCCCAAACAACTTCTTGCAGATAATCTGACCATTTTCCTGACTTCCTTCCAAATTTTTATTTAGCCCATAAAGAATCATTCGATTTCTTACTTCTACTTTCCCATTTGTCTATGGGTGAAAATAAGCTGAAAAGAATTGATGTATCCCTCGAGAGTCACAATAATTCTTCAAATCTTTATTGATAAACTAAGGTCTGTTATTCGTTGTGATTTTCATTGGAACCCCAAAGCGACAACAAATATTCGAAGTAATAAATCTCATGACATCTTTAGCTTTTGTTCCTGCTAACGGCTCAGCCTTAACCCATTTGGAAAAGTAATCTATTGCCATAATTATTGTCTTTCGTCCTCAAGAAGCCATTGGTAGAGCTTCTAGAAGATCAATTCCCCATCAGTAAAACGACAATGCCTCAGATAGTATGAATTATCAAATATCACATCTTTTAACCAACTCTTTCGCATCGGAAGAGGTCGTAGGCCAATAGTATCCTGCCAAAAATACTATTCTTATTAGATTATTATACCCACAATGTGCAGACCCTTCTCCATCATGCAATTCTGATTGTATCATCTACGATTCATTTTTGCCCAAACATTAGAGTAAAGGTCTACTAAATATTTTTTTTATACAAAAAACGTATATATGAGACTTAAAACGTATTTTTTAGAGAATAATTTGTTAACTTGTAATTCATCATTTTCTAAAAACTTGATGATATCTAGCCTCCAATCCTACTCTTCACAAATAGATACTCGAAGGTCTTCATCTATTACTCCAACTTCTTGCTATGAATTCTTAATAATTGATTTGATTTCTTGTGTAATAATTTATGGGTATACCTCCGAATATGAAGCAGTTTCCAAAAGGTATGCCACAAATTTTATTATCTTCGGATATGTTCATAACTGACCTTTTCGAAAGCTACAACCAAATATTTTAGCGCCTTCAAATATTTTACTAAATGATCCCTTCGAGCTTCGGATTGTCTAGATGCATGATTAACGAGGAACTGTGAATCACTGTCTAACTTAAAAAGTTTTACTAAATGATCCCTTCGAGCTTTGAAATTATTCTCATCAATTTCCATATCTGACCGCTAAGAATGAAATACTACTAAGAAGTCTGCTAAGGCTTGTGCTTTGATCGCAGTCGTGAGCTCAAACTCAATATCAAAATCTCTTAATTCAACTGACCATTTGGTCATTCTCCCCGAAATGTCACGTATTTGAAGCAACTTTTTTAATGGAAAAGACGTTCGTACCACAATAGAATGACCTTGAAAATATGGTCTCATTTTTCGAGCAGAAATTACGAACGCAAGAGCCTATTTTTCTAACTTCAAATACTGTTTCTCTGCATCCAACAAACTTTTACTAATGTAGTACACTAGTCTTGGAACATTTTCTTCTTCTCAAACTAACATGACACTTAAAAAACAATCTGAAACTGCTATATAAACAAATAATATTTCCCTCAGAATAGGCTTTGTGAGGATTTTTGGTGAAGAAAGTTATTCTATAATCCGATAGAAAGCCTCCGAACATTCTTTTGTCCAGTTCCAACAATAATACATGGAAAAAAGGAGCGCATTTATCCGAAGAACAAGATATAAATCTGTTCAGCGCTGCCAACCAACCTGTTAATATTTGAACTTCTTTTATATTTCGAGGGAGAGTCATAAACGTTAAACCTTTTAACTGTGTTAGGTCGGCTTCAATCCCTTTTTCACTTACTATATCTCCGAGGAAGTTTCCTGACCGAACCCCAAATATACATTAATTCTTGGTTTAATTTTAAGTTGATCCTTTTTAAGTTAATAAACGTTTTATCTAGAGCATGAAAATGTTCTTCATCCTGAAGACCTTTTACCGGCATATCATCGATATATACTTCAACATTTCTCCCAATTTACGCCTCGAAAGTTTTATTCACCAAAGTTGATAAGTTACCTTGTATTTTTTAACCTGAAAGGCATTACTTTATAACAGTGCAAACCCCTTCCAGTGATAAACGAAGTATTCTATTCATCCTTCAGATCCATCTTGATCTCATTATACCTTGCATAAGCATCTATAAAAGAAAGTAATCGATTTCCTCATATGGAATCTACCAGTTGATCTATCTGTGGGACAAAGAAAGGGTTTATTGGACAAACCTTATTTAAGTCTTTGAAATCTACGCACATTCACCATTTGTTATTTTTAATTCTGACCAATACCAGATTTGCCACCCACAAAGGATATTTTTATTCTCGAATGTGCCCTACTCTGGATAAACGATCTACCTCCACAATATTCACTCAATTTGTTCCTGAGAAAAATGTCTTATTTTTGTATTATTAGCCCTACGTTATTCTTGATTGATAGCTTATGGAAAATTATTTCAGGTTTGCACCCCAATTACGTCCTCAGAACACCAAGAAAACATATCTAACTTTGTAGATAAAATTTCAATTAATCTTTCCCTTAAACTTGGAGATAACTTCATCCCAATATTCAAAACTTTACCATTTGGATACACATGATCTTCATAATATTCATCAAGAACTAAAAGACCGGGGGAGTCCCTCAGATCATCAATAGGGGTTGGCTCCTAGGAAGTCCCCGCTAATTGCTATGCTTTTTCTGATTTATTCCCCCGAACTTGCTTGGAAGATAAAGCAATACGGTAGCACTCTTTAGCCATTTTTTGACTTCTTCTAATTGTCCCAATATTATTCCCCCATAATATATTTTAAACATTGATGAATAATAGAGATTACAGCATGCATCTTGGATAGCCAATACCTCCCAAAAATAGCATTGTAAGATGTTGGCGCATCTACTACAGTAAACAAAATTTCAACTTCTTTTCTAAACGACCCTCAGCCTAGTTCAACCACACTTTCAAACTCTTCAACCACTTCAGTTGTCACCCCCATGAATCCCACAAAAGTTTGATTCGACCTTCAGATTAAAAGAGGGTCAATAATTTTCTTATAAGTGTTCATGAATAATATGTTACTGAAGCTTCATGTGTCAATTAAAACTCTTTATACTTGATCATCGACTATCCCTGCTACAATTATTACTGCATCTTCATGTATTTATCTTTCATACTACTGGTCTAATGGTGGTCATCCAATTCATCTTTCTCAGTTTCATTTTCTCTTTGAACCTCTAATCGAATTTTCTTAAAAATTATCGCAACATCTCTTTCAGAATTCAACTTTATAATTTCTTCTAACAATTCTTTTCTTCGAGCCACCAAAATGGACTCCTCTAATATATCATCAGCATGTTGATCATCGTGTTGTTGATCAATCTCCATGTTATTTACGATAAGTTTCTTCGAATTTATTTTCAACCTTCAAATCATTATTCATGTCTAATTCTCCTCAGAGTTCCATCACTTTCTTTCAAGATTTTAAAAAGATTTTCGAAGACGATTCCGGGTACCAAACAGTTTCCCATAGACGGCGCCAATGATAGTTCCAAAAATCTTTAGAGGGGATATTGGAGTAAAACTATGTTTGGAGGGGCAAATTTGTTATACAAGCTACGTAATAAATATTTAAGAGAGAGAAGCTCCACATTTTAGAGAGAGAAAGTCATAAGCAATAATTGTGTAATCATTAATCCATCACCCTTCCCCAAAAAGGGTGGAGTGCTTTTATAGTACATTAGTTGGGTCCCACGTGTCTAAACAAATTACTAATTCTGGTCTCGTCATCAAGTTTGTTGTTTGTTACAAATAGATCCTTTTGTATTACATAATTATCAATTACTCCTAAAAGATTTACTTTATGCCAAATTATACCATTAACTTTCTAATGTATTCTAGTTGATTTATTCTTCCCGTATCAAACGAAATTGACCAATCTGGGTTCGCATCTAAATACTTTGTTGTTGCATCAAACTTGTCACATTTAGAATCCATAATCATTAATGAACTTTTCCAGCTTCGAATTTGGATTAGCAATCTGTTGTGTTGTCATGCTCGGATTTTTTTACCCACTTTTTTGGCCTTTGGCAACAACCGTTAACTTGTCATTCTCTATGAAAAATTGTATATCTTTCTTTAACGTTATACAATATGTAGTGTCATGCCCAATGTCATTGCCATACTTGCAATACCTATTATTGAGCTCTTCCTTTGGCATATTTATTGGAGTTGGCTCTCTAAATTTCACTTGACCTCCAGATTTCTCATAGATAGCCGCTACATTCTCAGTTAGCTTTGCGAAATTTTCTGGTCTTATCCACTAATTTGGTCTTAGTCGGTGAGGTTAATAGTTATACCCATGAGTTGGAGCCTTTCATGTTCGAGGAGCTAGACTAGTATTAGTCATATGATGAGGTGGTGCTTGAGAATTCGAAGTGTATATTTGGCTTCCTTGACCAATAAATACATATCCTGAAGTTCTTGGAGTAGAACTTGAACTACCTCGAACCCTAGTAGACTCTTTTATTTTAACTTTCTCTTCAACTTAAGCCATCAAAGCTCTAAATGTCAAAGCCCTTCTTATAATTATTTCGTTTTCTAAATCCTCGGAAGTCAGTCTTGTCTTAAAACTACCATATCGACAAGTTCTTCACAATCCTTCAAATCTGTTTTTGCTAATACATATTGTCTGGTGTAATCTTTTAAAATTTTCCCAACAACTTGTTTGCATTGTATAATTGTGTCATTATTGGCTCGTATTTCCTTACTTCCTACAAATTGTCTTTGAAATACAGTATAAAAAAATCTAAAATTGGTAATAGATCCCATCAGAATCCTGTTATACCACTTAAACGCAATACCCTTAAAATAAAATGAAACTATCTTACTTACACAATATAACTTACCAATTAACACTTATTTCTACTTCGCCCGAAACTACGTTATCAGCTTCAGCTAACTAAGGAAAAACAAATATATTTCTCTATATATTAAAAAACCCTTAGAATCAGTATTCACGAAGGACTATGAGGATACTTGAGAAATATTAAGAAATAAATCAAACACAAAAAAAATAAATTAATCCTTTTGGCACAAAAATAATAAAAATAAAAAATAGAGAAATCATGTTCCTCGCCTTATCATTCGCCAAAGGGCTAGGAGGCTACTAGAATACCTTTACCAGAAGCTCGACCAAAACATAACATGACCCCAACCGAAAAATTTGAAGAAAATTAATACTCGAAAAGCACAAAGTAAGCCTTACCTCATCCCCACCCATGACTGGGGGCTACTCAACCACGAGAAACAAAAATTCAAGCTTTCAAAAGAAACTCCAAAATACGAAGGTCAAACTTCACCCTAACAAGTGAGACCAGAGGCAACAGTCACTAAAAACAATAATACTTCGACAAAGATAGTAGACATTTTGGGAAATATAATAGGCATTTCAACATAAGCAACAAATGCAAAATCCAATGTCAAAATCACTTAGGACAAAATTAAGCTAGTCATTGTTACTCATGCAAAGAGTAAAAATGCTACTAATAAGTGTGTAAATAGTTCGGCCCGAATACATTAGCGCACATCAATCCAAGTACTCGAATATCCAAAAGACTTAGTGAGTAATAAAATTGACAACAGAAACTAAGTAGTCAGAAAAAAATAAACTTAAATGTCCATGATATCTCAAATATATTTATTGTAACAATATACCTATAAATAGATACCCACAATTCATAATATAACAAATTTTACATTTATTTTTACTTTTTTCGATATTCATCTCTCTTTTTCCTTCTAAGTATATTCTTAGTTACACAAAATTATATATATCAATATTAAAATATTAAAATCAATAAAAATATATATTGAATATTTGGATCGAAATTTAAGCAGACACATCCTAATTAAACCCAAAAATCAAAACATAAAATAATACAAGGAAAACGCAAAAAAAGTAAAAGAAAAAATATTTTCAACTAAAAGAAAATAAAACTAACACCGATCCTAATCAAAATTGACGTTAGCCATATAAATCAAAATAATAAATTTGCTAAAAAAAATTAAAATTACCTCGTGAAGTTTTATTTTTGACATTTTTACATTTGAACTAAAAAATTATGTATACAAGAAATTATTCCCTAAAGTTTTTCATTTTTATTAAAATAATTTTCTTTCCCTTCTCTTTATTTTATCTCTACAATTTATTTGATTTTGTAGTTTTTTAAAAAAATTTACCAAAAATATTTTACTTGAATTAATTCTCCTACCACAGATTTTGGCAAATGAAATTACTTATAGGTTTTGAAACCTCTAATCTAAAACAAGTATACTCTCTCGAAAAACACTTACCTCTATGAATGAATTGAAACAATAAAGGTTTTTTAACCTACACCATCGAGAATCTACCATGTCGATACCGTCGAGCTCCACCCCGTCGATACCGTCGAGCTCCACCCCGTCGATACTGTCGAGCAGCCATTGAACAAAAACACCATTTGAAACAACTACAATCTCAACGAAACAACACCTTTCGAGCACAAATAAATCATTTTTTATTTGGGGTTGTCGATTTAGGGTTTTTGGTCGTAGCTCAGACTATGATAGGATTTTGACCTTAATTTTATTAGCAATAACTCAATTGATACATTTTTCAAAGGACGACATTGTTGTACGACATGAAATGGATTATTCAAGAAACCACTACTTGTTGAAAGTCATCAAATTTGTTAAAAAAAATAGTATTCTTAACATAATACCAACAAATTTTTAATGAAATTGTTTGTACAATGTATTACAAGTATGAGCATCATGGAGCTCCCAATCAGCCTCCACGAAGTGCTAAAGAAATATCTACCAAGTATAATTTTTTCAATCCGGATGAGAAAAAATATGGAAAAATATTAGAGAAACGGCAAGAAGAAGATGATGTGTAATAAACCCTACGCTAGTGTTCTTCTCCCTCTCTTTATAAAAATGTACGATTCTTTAAATGGAAACGATGTTGGGCCTTTGGACCTATAAAATTAGTCTATTTAAGGCTAATATACCACATTCATTTGCGAAGTTAACACACATTTACCCCTTATTAGATAAAATTTTCTAATTGTTAGATATTTATAGGGCTTTCATTACAAAGTAAATATCAAAAAATATTATAGAAACAGTAAGAAGAAGATGATGTGTAATAAACCCTACTCTAGTATTTTTCTCCCTCTCTTCATAAAAATGTACGATTCTTTGAATGGAAACGATGATGGGCCTTTGGACCTATACAATTAGTCTATTTAAGGCTAATCCACCCCATTCATTTGCGAAGTTAACACATATTTACCCCTTATTAGATAAAATTTTCTAATTCTTAGATAGTTATAGGGCTTCCATTACAAAGTAAATATCAAAAAATATTAGAGAAATGACAAGAAGAAGATGATTTTAATAAACCCTACTCTAGTGTTTTTCTCCCTCTCTTCATAAAATGTAGGATTCTTTAAATGCAAACGATGTTGGGTCTTTGAACCTATATAATTAGTCTATTTAAGGCTAATCCACCTCATTCATTTGTGAAGTTAACAAATATTTTACCCCTTATTAGATAAAATTTTCTAATTGTTAGATATTTATAGGGCTTCCATTACAAAGTAAATATGGAAAAATATTAGACAAACGGCAAGAAAAAGATGATGTGTAATAAACCGTGCTCTAGTGTTTTTCTCCCTCTCTTCATAAAAATGTACGATTCTTTAAATGGAAACGATGTTGGGCATTTGAACCTATACAATTATTCTATTTAAGGTGAATACCCCTTATTAGATAAAATTTGCTAATTGTTAGATATTTATAGGGCTTCCATTACAAAATAAATATAAAAAAATATTAGAGAAACGACAAGAAGAAGATGATGTGTAATAAACCCTACTCTAGTGTTTTTCTCCCTCTCTTCATAAAATGTAGAATTCTTTAAATGGAAACGATGTTGGGCCTTTGGACCTATACAATTAGTCTATTTAAGGCTAATCTACCCCATTCATTTGCGAAGTTAACACATATTTTACCCCTTAAAAGTTAAAATTTGCTAATTGTTAGATATTTATAGGGTGAACCATAATGACAGATAAGAGTGTGAACCATAAATTCAGGCTTCCCTGTGTTGGGCACAAATTAAAAAGTTCGAATTATTTCACTATTATTGGGTCTAATGGGAATCGAAGTCCCTAGTTGATGATCTCAGGGTAGACCATAAGTTTTTTTACTTCAAAAGAAAGTGGAGTCCCTCATTTTTTAGGTAAACAAATCACTACATTGTCTGGCAGACCCCATTATCTTTTCAATCGTTTTGCATGGGCTTGACTATAATATTGTATGGTACGTCTCTCAATGCAATGATATATTCGGTGAGGATCGACCTGCTGGTTTACGCTCAGAGTCTCAGCAAAGTCCTTGAGTAGTTTAATAAGTCCTTTTTCCTTTCATTTTTCTCTAGATTCGTTTTTTTTAAGCATTGTCTTTGGATTCTAAAGCAACGCCACTTTCTGTAATTTCAAGATTGGAGTCCTTTTCTGTCATTGACTCTTATTCAGCTTCTTCTTTAGACGCTTCCTCTCGAATTTGAGGTTGAGATTTGTCACTAATAGTATTTTATAGATTACAGACTGTCTTTGTGTTTTGTTGAGGGGTCTTCGAAAGAGTTTGTTGTAACTTTTTGTTAGTCACAACTATCTCTATCGAGGGAAGGGAAGGTGTATTATTCTGTGGAGCATTTTTATCTTTGAAGTCTCACATGGCTACAAATGGTTTCTTCTAGGAGGTTGATTTTGTTGAGAGTAAGGTTTGGATTGAATTAGAGGTGTCTCTTTGCGAGAATTTCGAGGTGGTTTAAGGTTAACTATTGGAGATGTTTCTGATGCTCTTTGAGAATATTTTATTTTGCGTTTCTTTGATGTTTGTTTGAGAAAGAGTGCACATGTTTCTAGAGAATGCTGGTGAAATATTTCAAAGTGGTGACTATTTAGGAGATTTTGGTGAGCAGCTATCAAGAAGTGGGTTGGAGTAAATTTGGAACCCAAAATAATTTTGGCCATGAATGAAATTACTGTATATTGTGGTTTGAGTAGAAACTTTTGGAGAGTTTTCTATTACTCGTGTTGCACTGTATTCAGCAGCTCTCTCACTGATACACAAATAGTCGTATATGCCAAAAATGGGTTTTTTAGTAGATGAAGATTTTTTCATAAACTAGAGCAAAGAATAACCCTCAAATTAATCTATAGAATGATGAAGGTAAGTCGGGAAAGTTGAATTTTCTGGTGAAGGTAGTGGATAAGGAAAGGTTTTTAGATTATTTTCTCTTTCTCTCACTAGAAGTTGTATGTGAAGCAAAAATGACTAAGAATGGGATATTATAAAAGAATGGTGAAGGAGAAATAGGAAAAGAAGATAAAGAGTTGATGGAAACTATTGGATGGAAGAGGAACCGCTAAATAGTTACCTACTACCAAACAGGGTGACATTTTTATATCGTTAGATCTAACGGCATTCTACATGCGCACCAGAGTATTTCATGTGTTTCTAGTTGTTAGTAGAGAAATGATTGAAAAATCACATGTACATTCAAGGAAAACTTAAAGATGTTGTGTTCGAATAATATAAGTAGAGAAATAAACTGTTTCAATGCAAAATTGAGAAGAATGCATAAAGATTTGAGGAGATTTAAAGTGTAATATTAAGAAGTTTTAATTTGAGGCAAGTTTAAAGACATCTCTGTTCGAAGATGTTAAGCATAGAAATAAGTCGTTTCGATGCAATATTTAGTGGATGGTATTCGAAGCAATCTAGAGTAGGGTAATTTGCAGTTTTTATTTGACATGGCTTCAAACATTTCTAGTTCTTATTCGTTATTCTTCATAAGAACTAGGGGGCTACTGATAAGGATATGAATTATCAGGGACTTGAGATAATAACATTAAGCTTATTTTTAATAAATTGTAAATTTATGAGAGAAGATTTGTATTATTTATAAATATAAAGGACCACAATGGAATTTATCCTTATATGTAACTGATTCAGTTAAAGTCTTCTTGGGTGCCTATAAATAGAGCATAAGACATTGTATAAAGGGTTTGACTTTTATATTATGAGATAGATATTGTTTAATTTTCTCTCTTCTACAATCTCGATACATTAATTCTCTCAATACGTTTACTTCATTTTTCACAAACAAAGATTTAATTCAATTAATTCATCGATATATCTCTTACACTTAACAGTGATAAACCAAATCAACTACATTGTTTACAAATTGGATCGGGAACAAATTTCGCACCCCTATCAATGGAAATGAGATATTCACATTACTTCAGAACTATGGTGCTTCATGAAGTTAACGAAGAAAAATAATTGCTCTCTAATAAAATGGCAGATTTCTACGACTAACATACTTTAACTTCACATTGATAGTTTTAGTTTATCAACGGGTAAAGCTAGTGGGGGTTGCATCTTAAGGGATCATAAAGTTAAAACAATCTTAGCATTTGGTAGAATTTATGAGAAGCAATCACCATTGCTAGCTAAAGGAAGAGCTTTGTTTAACTATCTACAACATTAAAAACATTCACGACGCTGATATCAAAATAGACTCTCTAATCATTTACGAGATGTTAGTTAGAAAAAGGCCTCCTAGTTCATGTCCTATCTAAATGAAAGTTGTAGAAAAATTCTCAAAATCTAGTTGCAGATTGGATGGCAAAAGAAACTCTCAAACAAGAAAAGAACCTAAACTACACCAAAGACTTTTCCCCTGTTAATCTCAGAGTAATTATGTTCCTTGAAAGTCTAGAAATAGGTTATCTCATAATGAAAATTAATCTTACACTGTTTTCTACCAAAAAGCAAAAAACAACAAAGAGATTGAGAAAAAAGAAGTTTGAATCAAACTTATTCATGAACATCAAATTTCCTAGTGTTTTTCTAATCAACAAATAAAACAAAAAGCATAAAATGGCCTAAAACATCAAACAACACAACAACTCACATAGAGAATTTATTCAACAACTCAATAAAAAAAGACAAAAAACTAAATAAATAATAAATATGATAAACAACTCAAACCGAAAACTACAACGCAAATACTTACCTCAACTCACATCTCCTAACTTTTCATAAAGACATTCGAGGATCGAACAAGATAAGTAAGAAAGCAACACAAAAGATGTTATAAAATACTATGCAATTATCACAAAATGGCTCAAGCATAGAATATATGCGAATGAAAGATTTAAATGAAACACATGATTTAACGTGGTTCGACAATTGTCTACGTCCACGGGCGCCGCCAGAGAAAAGAGTTTCACTATGATAGAAAAGGTTACAGATTTCAGATTGTGTTTTGTGTCGCCCTAGTAATCTATTTATAGGGAATTAATAGACTTACTAGACTATGGGCCTAATGGGCTCATACCACAAGACTAGCTCTTTTGAAGTAATTGGACAATATCATTATCACAACACAAAACTGTCCTGCCGGACACAGTACACTATCAAGGCACTATTCGAATTGCCGGACACAGTACACTGTCAAGGCACTATTCGACTCATTCACAATAAATCTTCCCCTTGAGGCGAATATCCTTTCTTCACTATCAACAAAGAATCTTCTCTTCTTCTGACTCACCAAATGCCCTTAAGGCATTCACTCTATACTGCGAACACCGATCCAGTTTAGGCATTCCCTAAACTTTCGAACTGATACTGCCTTGGTCATTATATCTGCTGGATTATCGTGTGTAGACACTTTCTTCACATCAACAATTCCCTTTGATATTATATCACGAATAAAATGATACCTGACATCTATGTGCTTTGTACGCTCATGGTACATCTGGTTCCCTGTAAGGTGTATGGCGCTTTGACTGTCACAAAACACTTTTGTAGTAGTCCTATCCAAGCCCAAATCTGCCACCAAACCTTGCAACCATATTGCCTCTTTAACTGCTTCTGTTACCGCCATGTACTCTGCCTCTGTTGTAGACAAAGCTACAGTAGCTTGCAACTGTGCTTTCCAACTGATCGCACTCCCAGCAAGAGTAAATACATATCCTCTCAGAGATCTTCTTTTATCCATATCACCTGCAAAATCAGAATCAACAAAACCAACCAATGATCCTGCAACATCATTCAGCGATTCACCAATATCGATTTTGTTAAAAGTTAAGCCAACGTTCACAGTATTCTTCAGATACCGAAGTATCCATTTCACTGCCTGCCAGTGTTCTTTCCCAGGACATCCCATGTACCTGCTAACTACACTAACCGCATGTGAAATACCAGGACGTGTGCATACCATAGCATACATGATACTACCAACTGCACTTGCATATGGAACCTTCGACATTTGTTCCAACTCAGCATTTTCCTTGGCCGCTTCTACTGCAGACAACTTGAAATGAGTAGCAAAAGGAATTTAAACTGCTTTAGCATCAAACATGTTGAATCGTTTTAACACTTTCTCAATATAGCTTCGTTGAGACAAGTGTAATGTTCCTAAATTTCTGTTCCTGATAATCTCCATACCAAGAATTTTCTTTGCTCTACCCAGATCCTTCATCTCAAACTCGGCACTAAGTTGCTTCTTTAACTGCACAATGTGTGACATACTACAAGCAGAAATAAGCATATTATCCACATACAACAACAAGTAAGCATAATAATCATCTGACATCTTTTGATGATACACACAACTATCATATGGACTCCTCGTGAACCCTTTTGACACCATGAATGTATCAAAACGTTTGTACCATTGCCTAGGTGACTGTTTCAAACCAAACAGTGATTTTTTCAGCAGACAAACTTTGTCCTCCATATTAGGTTCGATAAATCCCTCTGGTTGTCTCATGTAGATTTTCTCCTCCAATTCACCATGTAGAAACGCAGTCTTCACATCCAACTGCTCAAGATCTAAATCTTGCAAAACTACTATGGCTAACAAAACTCGAATCGAACTATGCTTCACCACTGGAGAAAACACTTCATTGAAGTCTATTCCATCCCTTTGAGTAAAACCCTTAGCGACCAGTCTTGCTTTGAATCGAGATGCATCAACCCCTGGATTACCTTCCTTTTTCTTGAACACCCATTTACTGCATATTATCTTCTGTCCTTTAGGCAAGTCAACAAGCTTCCATGTTTGATTCTTATGAAGAGATTCAATTTCTTCTCCCATAGCACCAATCCATCGATCTGCCTCTGAACTTGCTATAGCTTCTTTGTAGCTACTAGGTTCATGCATCTCAACTTCTTCTGCAACTGACAGAGCATATGCAACTAGATTCACATACCTTTTTAGAAGTCTAATATCTCTTCTTTCTCTGCCCAATGCTATGCTATAAGGTTGTTGTTCTGGTTCAGGCGCATCATCGTCACTATCATCTGATGCTGACGCTTCACCTCCTGATTCTGGATCCACCTCAGAACCACTTGAATTATTGGACCTGCTAGGAACTGATTCTACTTCAAGCTCCACCTGTTCACTCACAACCAATCCTGATTCGACCATTTCTCCTACTCCCTTCTGACTGTCTATCGAATCAAACTCATTAAAAGTAACGTCCCTACTGATGAGAAAACCTGGAGACTTTGGAGAGGTACACCATAACCTATATCCCTTCACTCCAGTAGCATATCCTAGAAATATGCATCTCTTTGCCCTCGGCTCAAGCTTACCATCTCTCACATGAGCATACGCAGGACAACCGAACACCCTCAAATGTTCATAATCAGCCGACGATCCAGACCAAATCTCAAAAGGAGTTTTACAATCAATAGTCGTTGATGGAGACCGATTCACCAAGTAAAACGCTGTATTTATAGCTTCAGCCCAAAAATCATTTCCCACACCGGAATGTGAGAGCATACTTCGTGCCTTGTCACAAAGCGTTCTGTTCATTCTTTCTGCGACTCCATTCTGTTGTGGTGTTCTAGAACAAGTGCGATGGCGCACTATTCCCTCAGCTTCGCAGAACTCGTTGAACTCACGACTGCAATATTCTAACCCATTATCTGTCCTAAGACGTTTGATTTTTCTTCATGTTTGCTTCTCAATCATCGTCTTCCATTTGACAAAGGTTGAATATGCCTCATCTTTCGTTTTTAGAAAGTAAACCCACACCATCCTTGAATAATCATCAATCAAACTCATGTAGTATCTGGCTCCGCTCTTGGATGGAATTCTGTTTGGACCCCAAAGATCTGAGTGAATGTAGTCCACTGTGCCTTTAGTCTTTCTTACAGCCGATTTGCTGAATTTGACTCTAGTTTGTTTACCAAACACACAGTGCTCACAAAATCCCAATGATTCTGCTTTATACCCTTTCAACAAATCTCTCTTTCCCAAAACAGCTAATCCTCTGTCACTCATGTGACCAAGACGCCAATGCCACAACTTATTTTGATCCTGCCTACTTTGGCTATTACTCCCTGATGATGCTACTGCAGCATCACCCATAACAACACTCCCCTGGAGAATGTAAAGACCCTTCTGCAAACTACCTTTCATGCATACCATTGAGCCTTTTGTCACTTTGATTACACCATTTTCTGCATGGTACTTGTAACCCCGAGAGTCTAGAGTCCCAAGAGAAATCAGGTTTCTTTTTAACCCAGGAACATGCCAGCACGTCAAGATTCTAACAACCCCGTCAAACATTCTGATTCTGACGTTACCAATACCACCAACAGTCAACGAATGATTGTTCCCTAAATAGACAGTTCCCTGCATTGGCTTGTACGTATCAAACCACTGCTTGAACTGACACATGTGATATGTAGCGCCAGTATCAAGTACCCAAGAGTTTTGCCCAAAGTCTGAACTCACAGACAATACATCTCATTTACCACTGTTTTCACTATCGTCGGAATCGTTCACACCTTTAACAATGTTTGCTACATTTTCCTTTTGATTTCCCTTCTTACCATTCAGTTTCGGACAATCTCTCCTATAATGACCCTGCTCACCGCATTCATAACAGTTTGAGTGCTTCACCCTTGACTTGGACATCAAGTTCTTCCTTCTTAAAGAACTCGCTTTGCTTTTAGATCTTCCCCTAGTCATAAGACCTTCCCCTTCAGCTTGATTGTCTGGCTGCAACTGTCTCATCTCTTTTGATTTCAGTGCCCCTTTGACATCTGCTAGCGATAACTTATCCTTACCATACATAATAGTATCTACGAAGTTTTCATAGGGAGCTGGTAACGATCTCAATACAAACAAAGCTTGATCCTCATCCTCAATATTGATATCTATGTTCTCCAAGTCCATTATAATTGATTTAAAAATATCTAGGTGCTCTGTTATGGACATACCTTCTTTCAATCTGAAATCATACAAACGTTTCTTGAAATATAATCGGTTTACTACTGATTTTTCTGAGTAAAGATCTCCTAGCTTTCTCCATGCGCAGGCAGCAGTCTTCTCACCACTAATCTCGCGAAGCACATTGTCTTTCACACTCATTAAAATCCAGCACAAAGCCCTTTCTTGAAGATCTTGTTTCTCCTCTTCTTTCATCTCTTCTGGTAACTTATTCTCCACAGCCTTCCACAGCCCTTGCGGTACCAATGAAGATTTCAGTTTAATCTTCCACAACGCAAAGTTGGATCCCCCATCAAATTTTTCAATCATGTATTTTGTTGATGTAGACGCCATTGTGAAACCCTAATTGCAAAAGCCATAATTTCACCACGTGGCTTTGATACCAATTTTGTTATAAAATATTATGCAATTATCACAAAATGGCTCAAGCACAGAATATATGCGAATGAAAGATTTAAATGAAACACATGATTTAACGTGGTTCGACAATTGTCTACGTCCACGGGCGCCGCCAGAGAAAAGAGCTTTGCTATGATAGAAAAGGTTACAGATTTCAGATTGTGTTTTGTGTCGCCCTAGTAATCTATTTATAGGGAATTAATAGACTTACTAGACTATGGGCCTAATGGGCTCATACCACAAGACTAGCTCTTTTGAAGTAATTGGACAATATCATTATCACAACACAAAACTGTCCTGCCGGACACAGTACACTGTCACGGCACTATTCGAACTGCCGGACATAGTACACTGTCAAGGCACTATTCGACTCATTCACAACAAAAGCAAATCACAATTAAAAACATAAAGCTTGGTTTTAAAAAAGACCACTAAACTTCTCTTTTCAATTTTATTAAATTTCAAAATACCACGGCTTTGGACCTTACGATGTAACCCAAAATTTTAATCAATAAAATTTTATTTGGTTATATATATAATAATACATCTGATAAATAGGTAAATGCATATATATTTTTTAAAACAATTAAAGTTATATATTTTTTAAAAAAGTTTAGAATAAAATATTTTTAAACAAATTAGATTTTTTTGTTTACTATTCTTTGATATACCATAAATAAATAAATAAATCTTTTTAATTATTTATATTCTATTTAAATGTTGATTTATATTTTTAGTTATTTGATCGTACATATATTTTATTATATTATTCTTGACACATTTAACATATTTATCGCATATGGTATTATCTGGTAAGCAATTTTGTAAACCAAATTTAAGTTTGTAAATAACGGTTCAAATAATAAATTGAGTTTATTTAATAGAAATATTGGTTAATTTAATCTTTTTTAAAAAAAAAATGTAATGTTTAGTTATTTGTTTTAATTGTTTAGTCAATGAATAACTTTTTAGTTTTTTACTTTTATTAATCAAAAATTATTTTTATCTTATAAATTGATCGTTCATTTTAAAAGTCTAAAATTTCCACAATCAAATTTTGAATTACAATTTTCATTTTAACCTTCCATTGTTGGTCGAAATTCATATTACAAGTTTCCAATCGAAATTTTGGATTACAATGTATGACACCTTTTATCTTTCTAAACAAACTCTTCAACTAAATTTCTAAAATTAAAATTCGGACTACAATTTTCTATCGAATCAACAACCTCATCAAATGTAGAGACCGTGCAAGGTAAGACAAGCTTAGTTCTTTTATCTGAATCAAACTCATCGTAAGATTTGTTTAACAACATCTTGAAAAGTGGATGAGAGAGAAATCTGGTAGGAATAGTATATCTTTTGTGCTCTTCTCCCACATAGACAACAAAAGTTCCGGTCGGTGTTGATTTTGGAGATGTATCATCCAATTCTTGAAGTAATAATTCCCTTTGAGATTTTTCGTTGGTGATTCCAAAGTTGAATTTAAGTTTTTCTACTAGCTTTTTGAAAAACATGTTTTTCTTAAGATGTTTTTTGTTGTGGTTTATTTTGTATTATGTAATGCGGTTTGGGAGGTTTTATAGTGATTGATAGGTAGGAGACCGAAGAATTTGTGTAGAAGTTTGATTAGCGATTTTAATTTTGTTCCCTACTAATTGTTTTTTAAATATTTGAATGTTTATTTATTTTATTTTGAATTTTTTTAAGCCACAATTATTTTATGAGTCTAGAATTAAATAGTAAATTATAATTTGATAGTTCATATTCGATATGTTATATCAATTTTATACTAAAACATTTAAAATAAATTTTAAAATTCTAAATTCTAAATTAATATATCACATACTAGCCAATCGAACAATAGAATATTAACAATTAATAAATTCGAATTAACTTATGTAAAGTGAGATCATCGGTCCACATCTTCTAAGTAGTATAATATTGTTGAGTTTTTATAAAAATACATCACACACTAACTGTATTATAAAAATTGTTTATAGGCGGGTTTCACTCTCTCCTTTCATTGAAAATTTATTAAAAAGAGTAATAGTCTTAACTTAGTTGTTGTATGTTGCATTTACGTTTAGGATACAAAACTTTTGTCCTTTTGTGAATGTTTTATTTATTTTTTATGGCGATAATAAATAAATATTTATAAGATACTTAGTAAGTTTAGAATCGTTTATTTCAAAAATACATCTTTGATTTCATATTATTTTATTGTTTGTACTTTAGATTTAATAACTATCAAATGACTACTTTTCAAAATATTATACGATATGAACATGAAAGACTAAAACAAAATAGATGTATAGTCTAGAAAATGTATAAAACACTTTTTTAATTTAAAATATCAACGTAAACTCACTTATAAAAAAATAAAACATATATTAATTCAAAAATTATTTGTGTTCTAAAATCTGTTAAAAAGTTTTTCATTCTATAAAAATATCTTTAAAATATTAAAAAACTAAAATTATATTGTTGAAATTGGTGCTATAATTATCATGATAATAAGATGGTCCAATGAAATGATAGGTAGTATAACTCATTTAATAAAATAAAAAAGTCAATAAAGGTCTATATACGTTAAATTAACCTTTAGATTCTCTCTTCTATTATTTACCCAAAGTTACCCACACCAATATAGCCGAATACTAAATTTAAAATTTATTACAAAGAAAATGAGACAAATGTTTTATATGTATATGGTAAATTTATTTTTAATAATGTGGTTTATATGCTGAAATAGTTAGAGAATTATAAAGATGAGATCATTTATTTTGAACAACGAGTAATTAATCAAGTCTGAGCGATGGATATCTTTTTTGTGTGTGTAAAAACTTTAAAATTACATAGAATTTGTTCATACATTTTCCTAGAGCATACTCCGAGGTAATACAACAATAATAGAGAAAAAGACAATCCCGTCCGAACTGTAAATATCCCGGATATTACAAAACTGAGAGAAGTTTAAAATAAGATGTCATATAAAGTGACTAGATGACTGAGTGGAGGCTCCGAGTCCGTACGGAGAATACCTGTAATAAATTAAAATTAAAGATTAAGTTAATTAATTTTATTTAACTTACGTCGGCCAGCCAATCTTGGTACCATAGAATTTGTATCGGAGGTCCGATAAGATTTAGGAGGAAATCGAGGAAGTCATGGCCAAAGTGGATCCAAAAATTCTTCAATTCCGCTCTTTCCAAACGTGGTATATGACCGCGTTGAAGCATGTTCTCCAAATACAATGGTTACGAGGATTTGACCATCTTGACGCCTCGTCAATCCAAGATTGTCAGCACAAGGGATGGAATGGGAATCCAAGCTTTTGGCTTGTAAAGGCCCAGATAGTCTGAGTGAAACTACATTCAAAGAGAATATGAGATGTAGATTCATAGTCAGAACTGCAGAGAGTACATCTTGTAGGGGTATTAATACCCCAACTAAAGATTTTGTCTCTAGTGGCAATTTGTCCTTTAATAGATAGCCAATAAATAAAAGAATTGCGCGGAATGTTGTATTTATTCCAGACTAACCTCGTTCATCCCACTTCTGGGATAGGCCTACGAATAGCATTGTACATGTCCTTAATAGTGAAAATGTTGCATCCTTCCTTCGTTGTCCAATAAGGAATGTCCCTTGAGAGGGAGTTTGGTTGGGGTAGAGCGAGGATGAGCTGGTGGATTTCTTCCAATCGGACCCGGCTTCGAGCACGCCCTGATCTCAAATTTGCTGGCCAGTTCCATTCGCTATTACGGATAATGTCAAAAACGGTTAGGTTGTTTCCCAGCCGAGAGTCACTGATGACATCAGAGCCATAATGGATTGCTAGAGATGAGGAGAGGAGCCAAGGGTCATGCCAGAAGGAAGTGTTTAGTCCATTTTTGAATGCCACCCTATACAAATTACGAGCCAAAGGACGAAGACGAAGAATTTTCCTCCAGATTCAAGAAGAGGAGGAGCCAATAGAAACATCCCAGAAACTTTTATTTTTAATCTTTTCAGTTTTAATCCAATCACACCAGATTGATTGATTGTTATTACCAACTATGGACCAAAGGTGTTTAAGGACAGCCGCCTGATTCCAGGTTTTTAGGTCTAGAATCTCAAGACCGTCCGCTTTATAAGGAGTGGAAACAGTAGACCATGAAACTTTTGCTCCATGGATTTACATAGAAGATCCAGACCAAAGGAAACGACGAAGTTATTGGGTTAACTCTTTAATAATTCTGGCGGAGAGGATAAAGATCGAGGACCTGTAAACCTGTCCCGCAAACAACGGATATTTCAACAAACTGTACAAGTAGCTATAAGAATATTTATTTCAGATTGAAATGATATATTGTTCAGCAATTTAATTTGATTTTTAAATGATTATTTGTATTGTGTTTATTTAATGAAGTAATTTATTCATCTAATATATTTGAAACAAATTTAGAGAATACACCTGAATTGTTTACAAATTTTTAACAATCATATTTTAAATTCATTGAAAATATTTATTTAAAAATATTTATTTCTAAAGAAGAATTTAAGAAATATTTAAAAAAATATTGATATGTTGATGTTAAATATATTGTACAACTATAAATATCGTTTATTATTCTCAAAGTAAATATATTTTTGCTTTATTGAAATACAATAATAATAATGTTCAAATCTTCTTCGAACATATTAAATTATTTATTTAATTAAATAAATAATAAAATATTATGATCATTTAAATATATTGATCAAATTAAATTTATAAACTATTCTTCCACCTTCGCCCACAAAAAAAAATATAGGCAAGTTGTTAAAAATACCTTTAATTTTAGATTTAATATAGGTGAACTTAATTTTTCTAGTACATTTTGAACTTAATATAGGTGAGCCAGGGTGTTTTGTCCATATTGTCACCCCTATATAGTGACAAGTGTTAAATTTGTGAACGCAGAAATGTATAGGTTTAAACACAAATATTATCGTTCAGGTAAAAAACAACCGTCTTTCATGTTTGTCGCTTGTAACAAGTTGGTTCAGTTCTTTTGAGGTTCTAATAAGAAGGTGTTTTATGCTTCAGGAATCAGAATAAAACTATCTTTTTAACTCCAGTCCAATTTTTATACTTTTAATACCATTTGACCAGCCACATCAGTCATCCATGTAAGACGCTGATATGGCAACAGTAAAAAAAAGTAAAACAAGTTTTACTTTTACCTACTCATTTTATCCTATTTCCAAACCTTAAACCCGACCCATCAAATATTATAACCCGGTTAGCCCATTCGAAATCTCTTATCAGCCTAGAGTTCACGATTCAAAATTTCAAATTTAAAACCACATGCATCAAATTCAAAACACAAATTTCTCCTTTCTATTCTAATAAATTTTTATTCTTTCGTAGAATCTGTCGAGAAATAGAATATATAGAAGAAGACTATCTTTCTCTCGTTAGATTTTACTTTTCTGTCTCCATCTCTCTTGTTGTCGAAAAAAGGTTCATCTTTCTTGACAAATCGTGGAAAGTAGAAGAAAATGGCGTCGAGAAGAGCAGACGAGGAATACGATTACTTGTTCAAGGTAGTTCTAAACGGCGATTCATGTGTTGGTAAATCCAATCTTCTCTCGCGATTCACTCGTAATGAGTTCTACTTGGAATCCAAATCCACCATTGGCGTCGAATTCGCAACTCGTACTCTTCAAGTGGAAGGAAGGACAGTAAAAGCGCAAATATGGGACACAGCGGGTCAGGACGGATACATAGCGAGTACAAGTGCCTACTATCGAGGCAAGAAGTACATCTCTACAGACCAAACAGCCTCTGCGGACATTAAAGAAGGAAAAACGATTGATGTTGCTGCATCTGAAGGCGAGACCAAGAAGCCTTGTTGCTCATCAGGCTGAGACTGAAAGTCATACTTTGTTTTGTACTATTTACACCAGAGCCTTTCAACTTTTCTTTTTCATTAGAAAAAAGAGAAAAAATTAAAATTCAGATGAAACAGCAAAGAAAGTAGTAATTCAAACGAAGTTAGAACCTAAAGATCCAAACTTCAAAACCCAAAACAATTACTAAAATCAAAACCCTAGAACATATATAACCTACAATCGAAACCCAAAACTAAACCAAAAAGGAAAATGGAGGAAAACAAAAATGAACCTCAGGAAAAGAAAAAGAAAGCTCATACTCAACTATAAAAATCCAAAAAATGCTTTGTTTAAATCAACCACACTCAATACGATTTGTTTAAAAGTAACCCAAAAATTCAAAAATTCAAACTTTGACGAAATCAGAAATTACTGAAAAGGAAAGATAGAGAAATGTGGGGTTTTTCTTGTTCTTTATAGAAAAGTTCTAGAGAGAGAAGAAACGTACATGATAGAAGGAGGAAGTCTGTTTAGAATTGTAGAGAGAGAAAAAATCCAGTTAGAAGATGGACCGGATAAGAGATGTCTAATGGACTAATCGGGTTATAATAGTTAATGGGTCGGGTTTAAGGTTTGGAAATAGGGTAAAAGGAGTATGTAAAAGTAAAACTTGTTTTTACTTTTTTTACTGTTGCCACATCAGCGTCCTACGTGGATGGCTGATGTGGTTGGTCAAAAGGTATTAAGGGTACAAAAGTTGGGTTGGGTTCAAAAAGGATGGTTTTATTGTGCTTTCTGAAACATGAGGGACCCTTTTATTACTGCCTCAAAGGAAAGGGACCAACTTGTTACAACTGGCAAACGTGAAGGACGATTGATACTTTTTTTTACCCTTCCACACTAATATATTTAAGAGCAAAGCTATATCTAGACCCCATTTGGCTATAATAAGACCTTAAATCAAACTTTTTATACTTTTTATTTTACTTTATGTAAAATGACCATTTTACCCATCATATAAAACCAAGTTTTCGACCAGAAATCTAAACAATTTTCTTCCTCTTCTCCAACCAAATTTCTCTCTAAAACTAAATAGAATCAATTATATTAAAATCTAACTATTTTCTTCTTCTTCTTTAACAAAACTTCTCTTTACTTTTTTATTATATTTTAATATTGCCTTGTGGAACTTTCCGGCTTTTCATTAGCGTAAAAAGAATGAATCACACTACTCGAAGAACCAATTTTTTTTTACAGAATCATATTAAAATGAAGTAATCTCTGGACCCAGTAATTTGTATAATTTTTTATTAAGAAATAAACTAGTAACTGTGAAATATTTTACGGCCTGATGGTAACGACAATCTTGTTCGAAACCCGATCATCTTGATGGCAAGATAAAACGCGGGCTACAATATTTTTAAAAAAATCAAAGAAATCAATATTTGAAATCAAGATCTTTGATTAATAGCAAAATCAGAAACATCAATCAGATAACAAAACCACAAGAAAGAAAACAACACATCGATTTATAAGTTTGAATTAAATTTACAACCATAAACCCTAAATCCCCAAATTCCATAACCTAAGAACTTGTAAACTTTGTAACAGCCTTCGTTCCTTCAGATACAGCATGTTTAGCCAATTCACCAGACAACACGAAGCTTACCGCAGTCTGGATTTCCCTTGAAGTGATAGTCGGTTTCTTGTTGTACCTCGCAAGCTTCGCAGACTCACCATCCAATTTCTAAAAGATATCGTTGATGAAACTGTTCATGATTCCCATAGCTTTGCTGGAAATACCGATATCGGGATGAACCTGCTTCAAGATCTTGAAGATGTAGATCTTGTAGGTCTCGGTATTTTTCTTGGATCGTTATTTCTTTTTATCAGCTCCGGCACCAACTTCTTTTGATAACTTCTTTTTGGCCTTTGGTTTCTTCTCAGCTGCTACGGTGGCCAAGGGATATTTCTCGGCGACCTTCTTCTCAGTCGGCTTCTTTTATGGTTGGGGTGCTATTGTTGATTTTGATTAGGAAATGAGTTCTCTAGAAAGAGAGATTAATTGGAGAAGAGAAATAATTTTCTTATTTTGATTCGTGAGATGCGAGCTGCAACTTGAATTTGATAAAAAAGAAAAAAAAGGGAAAAAAGGAAAAAAAGGAAAAGAGAGAAGAGAGAAGAGAGAAGAGATAAGAGATAAGAGATAAGAGAGAAAAGAAGAGAGATAGTCGGCTAAAAAAGGTTTATATATTAAAGGTATTTTAGTAAAATATGGGGTCTCATTATAGCTGAAGAAGATCTCATTATAACGGGGTCTCATTATAACCAAAACGGGTCTCGGTTTAGCGTTCCCTATATTTAAACTTAAACTTTAATTAGGTTTTCTCTAAACGGTTGTTTATAATAAAAAAAATAATCTTGAATCGTATAATTTTTTAACAAATAAGATTTTTATTTTTATTTTTTATATCTTTTAAATTAAAATATTGTCTATTTTAACTATTTTCCCTTTTTTAAATGTAATGTTAATTTTTTTTCTTCATACAATTTTATATTATGTTTTAATTTTTGCATCCTTTTCGGAATATTTTAATATTTTATCGCTATTTATAAAATATATTCTATTAATTTAATTAATTTATTGATAATTTATATGTTTTTTATTCATTCAATAGCTACATCAATAGGTCCGTCTTTAAAAACATGGATGTCATCAAAGAATAGAGCCATGTATGATTCGAACTAGATATAACAAAAAAGATTCAGCACTATATATGGATTGGATTTGGACAAAACGATGGTTATTGGCTTCATATCAATTATATAGATCTTCCTCTATAATGAAACTACTGCTACCATATAAGACACAATCAAGAAACATGCAAGAAACACCAACTTTATGATCAGAACAACAAGAAAGAAAACAAGCCAGACAATGAAGAAGATTTACAGTCTACACATGTTTCCACTACTAACATGAAAGGGATTCCAAAACTAAAGTCTATCATAGTCAAACCAAATCAAAAGAGAAGATTGAAAAGCATTCATATGTTCGGCTAACAAATATTGATAACACTGTAAACATAAAAAACAATACTCACCTGAATACCAGCAAAGACTCTCATCGAAGAAAGAGTAATAGAAGTCATCCAAAACCTAGAAGAAAGCTACATCATATCTACCAACCTTGATTGTGAAAATATGGCGTCATAATGTCATACTCCAAATCAGCAAAATATTGGTAGTTTGCCTCTCACACCTATACTTAAGAAAAGAGGAGTGGATCAGGGTTTTTGGGAATTGCTCACAAAAATACTCAAAAATATTAAGAACATAAAGAAAAAAAAAATATTGTCATAAAGTCTCTATTTGGGGCCAGCCACAAATAGGAACACAAAATGTATCTCATGTTACAGGGTGTACCAAACCATTGGAGAGCTAGGCAGATATAAATACAGTCTCAACCATAAGAAGAATTTGGAAGTGTGATATGATCTTAAAATTGTACTTCAGTCGATCTTTCCTCTGAATTATGAATCATGATTAAGGCTCACAGTTACTTATTATTGAACCAGAGTTGGATTCAATCCATAGAGCTAAAAATTAAAATTCTCCAACTTAAGTTCTTCTGCAACTATTTGTGTTTCAGAAGTATAAATTTTGCATTCCTTTCTTTGGAACTAAATAATCGCATTCTAAGCATAAATTTGGTCTTTATCTCTGCTATAATGCAAGAGAAATAACTTTACAAAATCAAGGAAACTTACTTCCAAACTTCTTCAATTCCTACAACTTCTGTTTATCAGACTGATTCAATATGATGCTGCATTTTTTCGAGCATATCCTATGCCATATTTTGTTGCTATCTTGTGAGGCATAAATCAAACTAAAATCTGATATGCTTTAACATCAGCAGCATCATCTACTGTAATCCAAAATTGTGCTTTTATCATCCTAGAATGTCATCAGATTTCTAATCTCAAGCTAAGCTTATTTGGCTTCTCTAGCTAGTCTCCATTCTCAGCTATCTCTTCGACAGATTAATTTTCTCTCAAATTTTATTTACTGCCCTCTTATGTTTTTTTGCGCCTTGTAATTTCAGTCCTAGTCTTATTATACCATCTCTTTTATTCAATAAAAGATTTTATTTTTAGTTATACAAAAAATAGTTAGCAGTTATAGAGCATCCACAACAATGTAGGTATAATTTTGGTGAATTTAGATTAAATTTATCAAAGTTAAATTTTTTAATTACTTGTTTATTCCAACAATGTATTTATATTTATAGAAATTGTTATTTTGTTAAAATGATAAAAAAAAAATATTGATATATGTTAGATATCGTGTAACACAACTACTTTATAGATTATTTATTAGAAACCATTTTTTTACCCATAAACTTTATATTTACTATCAAACCTAATACACGGTGTTTGTTGGGGATGCTCTAATATAAATTAATTTCACCAAATTGTCATCCTTAGTAATAATTGATTAGTATACTTGTTATCTTTTAAAAACTAATAAAAATACCAAAAATAATTAACGGTGTATTCGCATGTGAAAACTTATTTCTTCATTGATGAGAGATATATAAAAGATAATAGGTAGTTATCGCTCTCGCAACTTTTGCATCTAAGGATGAAGTTTTTGAATATTCAAAAGGTAAATGATTTCGACATTTACTTCCAAAGTTTTTAACCCTTTTTAAAAAAAACTCGGATAATCACATGCTCACTTCACCTTTATTTTTAAACTTTTAAACTCTTGTTGTTTCCATCTTCCTCTACTGAATATTTTTAGTGAACACAATATTTATGAATATATAAAAAAATCTTACAAATACAAATACATGGGTTATTATCCCGAGGAGTGGCATAAGAGTCGTGAATGATGGAAATCGAAGAAAATTACCTAAACTTGTCCAAACAAGTACAAAAAGGCAAAGCGAACGTGCTACAATTAATAAGACGAAAAAGACTAAGTAGTAGCTTCATACCTGAGCAAAGACAACTGATCAGTAGGGATTGATAGATGCATCAATCTAAAAATATTAAATTAGATATTAAATTAATTTGATTGACCAAAGAATTGGAATGGAATATCAGAAAGCACGTTGTAAGTACTGCATAGACAAGGGTATAAGATGAGCTAAAAATTCTAACATTCCTCTCAAACTATACATGGTAGAAGATAGCGGCAAAGTATGTACGCTAAAGGTGTCGAAACTGGATGGAGGACAGTTGGACACCTCATAGATCAAAGAAATCCAATTTTGATTACGTCTTAAATAAAAACCAATATTGGAGCTTGTGAAATCTTATATGCTCTGAGTGTAATTATAGTGATAGAGGATATAATTAGTGGTTCTAGAGGTAAAATTGCATAATATATAATTCGAGGGGTATTTAAACCCCAACTCAGAAGCTTATCACTGATGGAAAATTTTCATGGATAGCAAGCCAAATATTGAAGGAATGATGGAGAATATTATATTTATTCCATACTAACCTCGCACATCCAACATAATGAATGGATGTGCGAATGACGTTGTATGTTTCTTGATAGTGAACTTGGTGATTCATCTCTTAGCAATCCAATAGTGGATGTTCTTAGGTGATGCATGAGGGAGGAAGAGAGAGGATGAGATGGTTGATCTCTTGATAAGTTTGATGGTTTCTCGCACTAGCATACCTTCAGTGAGGCGACCAATTCTAAAGACCATCTTGAATGATATCGGAAACCTTATGGTTGCTCCTCATACGAGAATATCTAATAATACTAAGTCCATAGTGGTTGACCACAAAGGCTGAGATTAACCACATATCAAGCTAGAATGAGATATTCTCTTTATTACCAATCATCACCCTGTACAATATGTTATCGAGAGGACTAAGATTTTAAAAAAATCTTCAAGTTCAGGAGGGAGAAGAATCAATATTTAAAGACCATAAGTTTTAACTTTAATCTTCTCAGAGTAAATCCAGTCACATCAAATTGAGTTATCGTGTTTACTAACGTTGAACCATAAATATTTGAGGAAGAAGGCTTGATTTCATGTTTTTAGGTCAATAATCCCAAGGACACCCTCTAACAAGAGAAAGGTCACAACAGACCTAGCCGTTTTAGCACCGATAACCTTCATCTCATGGCTAGACTGGAGGAAAGAAGAGACTATAGAGTTCTATAAGAACTCTAGCGGACATAATGAAGATCGAATACTAATAAACGTACCCCGTAAAAATATATATTTAATAAGTTGAAGCGTACCCACATAAGAGAGGTGTTTGGAAGTCCATGAGACAATACGAGTATTTATTATATCTAGAATGGGCCAATAGTCGTTATAGAAAAATTGACACGGGAGAATAGGGAATCTAAGATATGTAATTGAGATAGAGCCTACGTTAAAACCAAAGATATTGATCGAATCCGATATAAGAGAGGTTGTAACCCCATAGAGGAAGATGTAGCTTTTTTAGGGCTAAATTTTAGGCCTGAGAGATTGAAGAAATCATTAAGACCACCCTTGTTATGATTGAGGGCATTAATGTCACCACTGCATAAAATCGGCAGGTCTTCAATGAAGCAGAGGTTGACAATTTTAAGCTTATGACACTTCTAGCGGAATTAAAAGTTTTCATCATTGTTTTTCTCCTTAAAAATACTGAAGAAAACTTGCATAACCAAGACAAAAAAGAAAGGGGATAAGGGATCACCTTGTCTGAGACCCTTTCTGCATTTGAAATTCTCATGAGAATCATTGTTAATATTAATAGTATATGAAAATGTGGTGATAAATTGAATTATCCAACTGATCATATGTTCGAAATTCATGGTTACCAAGATGAGAAATATAAAATGCCAATGAATATTGCCAAAATCTTTCATCAGTTCAATTAAGAGCGATCCTTGGACCCTTATATTTAGTCTGGTAACCCATAAGAAGTTCCTGGGATAAAAGATATTCTATGTAATATTTTGGTCATGCACAAAAGCCGATTGAGATTTTTCAATCAAATTAAAGAGTCATTGATCTTGTCACTCAAGATCTTAGAAATAATCTTGTAAACCACATTGCAACAAGCAATTGGCCTAAATTCCTCGACGATAGAGGGGCAATCTCTCTTAAGGATTAGGGAAATTTTTGTGGCATTTCAGGAAAGCTCAAGACAACCCGTACTAAAAAACATTAAGATCTCATCGTCTTTGCCTTGGGATTCCAGAAATTCTTTAAAAACCTGCATTGAAGCCATCATGCCTCGAGGATTTATCAATATCAATACTAAAAATAACACTTTTAAAGTATGGACAAGTAACATGACAAACCATTAAATACTGGTCATGGGGATTCTTTTTAGCAAAAATAAGCGCGAAGATACGAGCGAGTCCAGGGTACCCCGAGAGAGACCTGGTGCCAAGAAGGTTAGAAAATAGTTGACTAAGACGTTTGCCACCTCATTTGGAGGAGTGGTGAGATCCATGTTACTATTAGAAATAAAGATAATTTTTATTTATTTGAATGCATTTTTATACTATTAAAAATAATTTAATATTACAGTCTTCATGCTTGAGCCAAATCTCTCTAGATGTCTATTTATAAAAATATTCATTGGCACGACTAAAAGAGTTATAGACATAATAAACATCAATCTCGACAGAGACCATAAATGGATTGAAAGGGTCATTAACTAAAAAATATTAGAAAATTTTATTTTGGCAAATTGACACCCTAGAGCTTATATCGTTATATTCCTTACGGTTGAGATCGTCGAGGGAAAATTGAACCTGAATGAGCTTTTGGGAAACCAATCTCATTCTATAAAAAAATATTCAAAGATTTTAGGAAGAAAACACCAACTCGTTATAAAAATGATGGGTTTGTCACATATTAAAACATTTAAAAGGTTTGTTTAATAGGTTACCTAGAGGGTTTAGACAATAAATTTTAGAGGGTTTTATTGATCTAGTGAAACCATACGACCGAGGGTTACTCAATTCATATTGATATCATCAGAGATTGAAGTCAACAGTCTCACCCTAAGAGAACAAGCTAGTACGTCCATTGGGGTTACGAATAGTGTTAAAGTATCTGAGAGAAACCCATGGATAATTACAGTAAGAAGCTAAAATTGCCTCCATATCATCCCACAAAGGATGACGCTCAGGCTTATCGTTGAAAGTATCGATGGTCGTTAAGAAGAAAGAGTCAGTGCAATTAAGGCTACAAGCTTTGTAGTGAACAAATTGAGATGAGGAAGAAAGAATAGAGATGGAAGATATATTGGGGTTCCAAATAACCCAAATCCTACTCAGCCTATTAGAAGAATGATTAGTGGCATACTTCTAAAAATGAGCAATATTTCTAATAATGGAGTTAATATTAGAAATGCGGACCTTAGTCTTCACAAAGTTCATGATCGTGATACTATTTCTAATAATAAAATAGGTGACATACGTTTGTAGTACATGGTCGTTGAACATCTATAAAACAATAAATATTAATAACTTACAATGAGAGTGAGAATGATCCAATAGTGGACAACGATTACATTTTTATAAAGCGAAGTCTCACCCTACTGGTAATGCAAAGTATGATTCGTCAAAGCAAGTATTCAAATGTTTTTCATGATTTTTTTGATAAATTGATCATTTATAGATTATAGTTGTAAATAAAGTTTTTGGTATATGTATTAAGAATATTGTTGATGGCTAAATTATGATAGAGTTAGATTATTTTATTAACAAGATTTATGCTTTTTTGAATTTATACTTTTTTTTGTTTAGGATTTTGATTTTATTGTTGTTCCGATTAGACAGGGAATGCATGCCCTTCCACACTGCCAGTATTGGTTATTCACTTAATTTGGGTTCTTAGTGTTGGCGAAATGATGGTAACAAGGATTTCCATTTGGATTTTTAGTGTTGGCGAAATGATGGTAACAAGGATATCCATTTTGGTGTTCCACTTATGCTAACAAATCTTGAAAGGCAATTCTTTTTCATAGTTATCTCTGATAAATGCCCCGGCATGACCCATTATCTATATATGCTGCAACTACCACCAGACCATGGCAATTTTAAAACTCATTATTTGTCTCAACATATCTTATTATGTAGTCTTTTAAACTTTATTTTGGAATATGTTTACAATGGATGATGTAATGTTCATCTCATTTGATCACTTTCGAACCAAACCAATTATTTTTTAATAATGTTCGTAACATTTAAAAAAAATTAGGCATTATGGAGGGAAACTATTGAATCAAGAGTCTATACACTTCATCTTGCCATCCTTCCAAACTGCATCATTTCATTTTTGAGTTACTATATATATTGTTTTGGATCTCTCTGGTTATTGTATTTACCCATATTGTGATTTTTAAATTTTTGTGGAAGTTCTCTGTAAAAATATTTATCCAGAGCTAATGGAGACTATTCATCCTAGATGTCATCGTCATCAAGGAATATACTTGTTTTATTTTGATTTTCTTGTGTCACAAAATGGTAGGCTTGTTAATGAACAGGTTCCTAAACTGCGTGGCCGAATAATGGGATAGTCGTTTTGAGGTATTGTTTGTGATTATCCATAAGGGACTTGATTATCGCGAAAACCCCTATGAAAGGTCGTTCGAGAAAAAATTTATGTGACCTGAGTTTTCTTAAATTTTATTTATGACACTTATGTCAACGAAGAAGGTATCTGGACATTTTGTTGATGGAAGATCTGCTCAGAGGGTACCTGTAAAGTATTTATGTAATTAAACATACATGTTTGGCTATTATGCATACATGTTTGGGGTTTAAGCTAACATCTTCTGGTATCGTTCTCTTGTTGATGATTTGTAGTGTTATGAGATATGTGTCCCCCGATTCTCTTCTCCTTATTATGTTTAGAGATGAATGTCGTTCTCATCATCTTACTACGAAAAAATGATGTTTTGGATTCTGGTAGATGACCCCAAATCTCATTATTATGTTGGATCATTATTGGAGGGATTTGAGGGAAGTTCGACCGAGAAAATTATTGTCAAGCTGGAGTTTGCTTAAATTTGTTTGTTCTACTTGCGGAAACAAATAAAGTACCGAGACATTTTGAAAATATGAGATCTGTTAAGAGGTAACCTGCTAAGTATTTATGTAATTAAGCATACTTGTTAAGGGTTGCGCCCACCTCTCCCACTGCCGTCATTTTGTTGTTGAGTTATAAGGTGGTCAGAGATGCGTCCCTCAGTTATTCTCCATGTTATGTTAGAGGTGGAGGTATCCACGTAAAAAAAATTTAACTCATGCTAGATTACCCATGGTCTAATTGTTTTGTGAGATCATTCTTGCAATGATTGGAGGAAAGTTCGGCTGAGGCAATTGTTATGCGGCTAGAGTTTGCTTAAAATTTGTTTGTGCAACTTATAATAACGAAAAAGATATTTTGGCATTTTGTTGATGGAAGATCTATTCAAGGAGTACATGTTGAGTATTTATGTAATTAGGCATGGGTTAGGTTGACATATCCCGATAGCATCCTCTTGTTGCTGACGCATCCCTCAAATCTATTCTCAATATTGTGTTTAGAGAAGTAGGTCTTAGTCATCCTCCTTCGCCGACGTCGTTTTTTGTTGTTTTTTGTTTCTGCCGGTTATGGTTCCTTAGAAATCATTATTCTTAGTTTTGAACAAAAAAATTCGACCGTCTGTGTCACTTTAGTAGGTGACAAAGAATAGATTTGTAACATTTTCTTTTTTTCATATAATTTTTAAATATTGGATTTCAAATCTAAACCATAAAATAAAATGGGCGTTACGTTTTGTACCACTGTAAACAATTAGCTCATTTATCTTCTTTTTTTTATTAATTGTTCGACATTAATGACAAAATATTTATAACAATAAAAATCGTAAATTGATTTCTAAAAAAAATCACTTACGTCACTCCTAAAAAAAATGGTGATCGTTTTTCATTTGAATTCAACATCCTACACTACTATTTTGCTTATGTTACTACTACTTTGCTTATGTTACGTATTTGGTGCAGGAGCTTCATTCCTGGGCTACCGATATGTAAGTTCATTATTTCTTTGGTTGGATTCAACAATATTTTGATGAGGCTTAAAAGCTGAAAAATATCTTAACTAATAAAAGCTCTATGTTTGAATAAAAGTGACTTCTAAAGTTAATTCCAGCAAGCGGAGAGCAATGAAATATACAAATATATTTTTATGAATTAGTATTGCAGAAATGAGAGAATTAGTTTCTCAAGGAAAAGAACAACTTTACAGAATACTTTTACGTATATATTTAGTTCGAAGTTAAAAATGTCAAAAATAAAAGTTTTACGGAATAATTTGAATTGTATCTTAAGGAATAATTTTGGCAATTCTTTTAACACTTACTTATATTTTAACTAAATTTAGAAAATCTAGTACACATACACCATGAAAAGATATTTTATTTCGAGATTAAAAATGACACTATATTTATAAAAAAAAGAGGGTTGCTAAAATATTTCCATATAATACCAAAAATTCAAAGACTAATATGAGTATTTTGAAATTTCATAACTTAATTCTATTGTGTAAATGAAAAAGGATCATCTCCTTTATCATCAAACCTTAGAAGGCAAGGCTTCTCAAGTGCAACTTTTAAGTGACCGAAAATCCAGCATATAATAATATAGAGTAACAAACAAGTTCTTTCATGACTTCTTATTACCAAAAAGTCTCCATAGTTTTCGAAAGCCTACCGGCCCCCAAAAGTTTTCAAAAACAGACCATAAGAAGTCATCCTCATGAACTCTAATGTCATGTTTTACAAGCTAATAACCAAAAAGAAAACAACACTAACAGGTCATTCTAATAACTAGATGGTGATAAAATAGTAATAGGAAAAAGGTTTAAATTCCGAAAACTACTTGAGTTTTAATTTTAAACCTCGACTGCCTTTAAATTTAGTAATAAAACAAAATCTCACTTTTGCTTATCAAACAAAATATTATGGTGACTTCTTCACCGGCCTATAAAATTAATCCGTAATTGCCTTCATTAGATAATAATACCTCAATAATGATCGGAAGTCATAAACACCTCAAAAATTATCCTCAACCTACAGACAGAGAAGTCACAAATGTCACCACATATACTTTCAGATCTGGCATAATATATATATACAGCAGCTCCAATCTATTTTACAGGTTCAAAATCACCAATATATTCTAGAAAGTTATTCCATTCATATCAACATTTTCATAATACTTTGTTACCTTATAAATTGGTCAATATATATACTGTGTGCAAATCATACAAAGTGTAATTTTTGATTAATTAACGCAAGTTTCTTCACCTTACAGTAGCTTTGGTTAAGTAAAAACTCTACTTGATTATTTAGGACCAACACAATCATTATTGTAAAATCTGGGACTGATACACATTCATGCAAATCTTCTTCTAGTTAGAACTTGTTATCCAACACAAATACAATGATAAGACCAACACAATGATTATCTATACCAACCCAACGACTTTCTTCAACTTACAGTAGCTTTGGTTAAGTGAAAACTCTACTTCATTATCTAAGAGCAGCACAATGATTATTGTAAAATCAGGGACAGATACACGTTCATACAAATCTTAGTTTAAAGGAGGAAAAAGGCACATATCAATTATTTCATTAGAATAATAACAGGTACAGTTTAAAGGATATACCTTCATAATTGTGTTGCGTCGATTAGTCTCGGTTCTTCTTTTTCCCTTTCGAATCAGAAGGTATCTTCCCATATGCCACCAGTCTCGACTGCGATAATTTAAGTTCTGATTGATTGCGTCTTCTCTTGGCACGCCTAGACAATGATTCGTCAGCTTTAGATGATTCAGCTTCACCTGTCGACTTTATCTTCTTCTTATCAGTCTTTTGATCATCGTCTCTCACAACTGCAGAATCCAACTTCTCGATATCATCCCTAGACCGCTTACTCTTCTTCTTAGTTTTCTCCTCAACTTTTCCTCCTCGAAAAAGCTCCTTGTTCTTCAATTTCTGCTGATGTCTCTTACTGTTTGGTACTTTCCATTCCTTTTCGGTATAAGGAGCAATCTTCTTTAAGGAAACATATTGGTTCAAATCCTTATCATCCATGGCCAAGATCTCGGCACTGCTTAACCCATATCGATTAGGTTTAATTTTTGAATATTTAAATCTTGTTTTCAAGTCTCCAATTGTATCCTCATAATCCAGCTTATAATATTCTTCCAGCATTGCCTCCTTAGCTCTTTGGATTAAAGATACTTTCTTCTTTCTCTTTCGCTTACCTTCATCCACACCCTCTTCATTTTTATCTTCTTGTTCTTCTTCACCTTCTTCATTAGACTTTTCTTCCTCTTCTTCTTCTTCTTCATCATTATCATCAGTTTCATGATCGCCATCAGTGTCTAATTTATGCTTCAAGCTTCTTTCCCTTGTAGATAAGAATCCATCACCAGGCTTGATCACATCCCAATCCTTGGAAAGCCCAAGCAACTCATCTTCCTTATCGAAATCCGGTTTCTCATCATCCTCATCGTCACTACCTAATTCTTCATCATCTTCATCGTAATATTTATCATCAAACGCATCTTTCATCATCTTATCATATTCTTCCGGATCAAATTCATCCTCCAAATCTTTAGAGCTAAAGGGGCATTCTTCTCCTTCCTTAAACCCAGCAATCGAAAGCACTTTCTTCATCCTCTCCTTAATCTCTTTCTTCTTTAAGTTCTTCAAATGCTTCAACTCCTCCTTCCTCTCCATCTCTGCAATCTTCATCCTTTCTTCCTTGCTCTTCCTTTGCTCTTTTCTGGCATTCTCTTTCTTTCTAACCGATCCATCCACTTTCCTTGAATGCCCCATAACTCTATCGCCAGCATTCTCTTCATACCTGAAACTGGTTTCATAATCCTCTTGTTTCACAATCTCTTCCTCATCCTTCTCTAGTTCTTCCAG
Organism: Limnanthes douglasii subsp. nivea; assembly: GCA_036936605.1. Lineage (NCBI taxonomy): Eukaryota > Viridiplantae > Streptophyta > Magnoliopsida > Brassicales > Limnanthaceae > Limnanthes > Limnanthes douglasii. The sequence continues at coordinate 14,610,014 of JAUPFV010000003.1, read as the reverse complement.
TTCCTCATCATCAATCATATGTTTACGATCCTTACTTTCCGTATCGATCCACATCTTCTTCGTCAAATACTCCTTCAAAAAAAGCTTGTTTTCATCCACATCTTTACCAAAGTACTCATCCAATAATTCTTTCTTTAAATCCTGCTTCTCGTCGTTCTCTTCATCCGCCAAATCCTCTTGGTTGTCCTCTTTGACTTTCAAAAAATCACCATCTTCGTCTTCCGGAATTTGCTCCGCATCGAGAAACGGCCTCCTCAATTCCTCCTGTTCCTCATGATAAGTTTTCTCCTTCTTACTCTTTCTCTTCATATATTTCCCCGATTCTTCTTCTTCCTCGTCATCAAACTCAGGCCCTTCTTCGATTAGTTGTTTCGCTACAACATCTTTCAAATACACAGCTTTCTTTTTCTTTTTCTTATCACCTTCCTCATCATCTTTTTCGCTCTCGCTCTTATCCGATTCAAAAAGCTTAACTTCAGCGTTTTTAAGAGAAGGGTCTTGGTTCCTTACCTTGATTAACCCATTGAGAAAATTCAAGTCGACATCCTCAGGTTCATCTGATTCGGATTCGGAGTCTTCATCAGAATCATCATCAACTAGACCTTTCTTCTTCAGCTCCTCGTATCTTTGAAGATCCTCGCGCTTCTTGTTGTGTTCAAACCTGCGAGCGTAATCGTGATCGACCTCGATGTCGGATTCAATGTGGCCGTCATCTTCATCAAAGATATTTCTTGCCATTGCTACTTTTGTTGTGAAACCTGCAAGAATCAGGTCACAGAACCACAATCAAGCATGCTAACCACACCGATGAGTTAACATAACATAACCATTGTCTATACTCTACAATGGTACAAACAAAACAACCACACAAATAATAAAAATAGACTATGATTTGAAACTCATTGAATGTGTTTAACTGCATTTTCTCTTTCTTAAGTAGAAAAATTAACATGTAAGACATAGTCTTCAGCCTATAACTAATAATAGTTTAGTTTCCCGTCACAGTTTTTATACAACTCCTCTTTTGTATGATTTTTGTCAAAAATGAAAAAAACAAAAAAAAAAATTGTACAAATAATCCTAGCTCGCTATTGTAATCTGATTACACCCGAATTTATATATACATTGCCACGAACATGAACCGATTCAGACAAAAACAACACTTGGAGATAGACAAAGGAAATGATAAATCAAACATGCTAAACCAAAGACAAATTTGAAGAGCATGAATTTATACTCTAATTTCATCTCTACCAAATCGAACTGCTAACAAACATAAGCAATGCTGTCTAAATATTAGAAAGCACCTTCACAAACTTAACCAAAAAAACCCTAAGTTCTTAAGAATCAAACACGATTGAGGACGCCCTAATACGTCCGGTTTGTTGATGAAACCCAAGAGAAAATCCAAAAAAAGCGATTGAAAAATAAAGAGTCGTTCGCTGAAACAAAAAACACCAAGTTTTGAGCATCGGAAACCGAAAACTAATGAAATTGGTATCAGCTAGAATCGGAAGAGAACAGATTTTTCAGATAAAAAACAAGAGAAATTGGAATATTTTATTTGCTTTGTACACCATACTGTGTCAACAGTTTTCTATCAAAAGTCATCAACAAATGCCTTTGCCTAACTACTGCATTCAAGGGATTAAAAAAGTGAGAACTGAATTAACTAGTATAGTCTCAAAGATTGGTCTCCTTTGTTCAGAATATCGAAAAGGCACTGAACTAATCCTAAAAAACAGTTCCATAGCGTAGAGAGGCAACTACTTTCTAAGATACATCAATGTATGTATACATGTAGTATACAGTTGAACATGCTTACAAAAAAAAATAGATATTTCGTAGTTAATCGTGTAATCAATGGCCGAAAAGTATAGCAAAGAACAGATTAGTTACTATTGGTGAGCTTACTGACCATTCACATAAAAAAACAGATGAAAGTGTATGTATATATGATTGGCAGATTAGTCGACGAAGAAATCATCCTTACTCAAAGTAATTACTAGTTGGTACATATTAGAGAATGTAATTAAGACCCCGAAGGTAAAGCAAATAGCTTTACAAACGAAGGGCATCAATAGTGTTTTTGTTGGTGAGCTTACTGACCATTCACACAAAGTAAAAGATATGTGACTGGCTAATTAGCCACCGCCGAAAGAAGCTTTGACCCTACTGTAGTTAACACAGGCAACTAGCAAGAACTGCACCAGACCATTAACAACATATACATAAGGCCAGTTCCTTTCTTTTTCATAGAGATGATGCAGATTGAATAACAAATGTTTGTGACTCATAGTCATAGACAGCTATTAGCGACTTGCAGGTAAATGTATGAGGACAATTTCACGGAGCATGAACTGTGCAAATTAACCGATTTCGTGCACAATTTAAGGAGAAAGAAAAGTCACCTCTCCTGAAGGACGTGAAGCAAGAGTAATATCTGAAAATCCAATGGAGTTCTTCTCCTTCCCTTCAATGAATAGCTTCTGTTTTCACTCTAATGGAGTCCTTTGACCTGAAACAAATCGCATAAACCAGTAAAACTAAGGATGAGACAACTAGGGTTTCAATAAATTATAACTAAATTGAAAGAGAATAATGAATTACCTAATAAATTTAGCGAAGAGAAAGAAACTGCTGGGAGTTTAGTGGAGACTGGAGACCCGAGCGGCTCGAAGAAAAAGTGCTGCCTGCCGGTAGGTTAGGTTTAGTTTTCTTCCCTTTCTCTAATATTATATATATAGGTTTAGTTTTCTTCCCTTTCTCTAATATTATATATATTATTTTATACATTTTTTAAACGATATATATTTTAGGTCTTAAAGTATCATTTTTTTTATTTTATTTTTAAAATTGAATTGAAAGGAAAGTACAAACCCTTTTTATAGGCAAATTTATAATTTTTTGAACAAAAGCACTAAACCCCAATTATCATCGTCTTCCCCAAACTTCAAATCAGAAACCCTAAATCGAAACCTTAATCAATTAACCTCAAATATCTGAAATTGAGCATCTCCAAAAGAGCGATGACCTTCAATTTTGAAGGAGCATCCATTCCATTAAACTCCATATTCGATTGTAACTTCAATACTTCCTTAGCAATCCAATCCGCCCCCAGATTTTGCTCGCAAAAGACATGCCTAATAACCATTCCTGATTTGATGAGTCTCCTGCAGCACCTTAACAAAGGGTCCAGGTACCACGTCGAATTGCCATATAGAATCAAATTCACCAGAACCAGAGAATCAAGCTCCACATCAACCAAATTCAGACCCAGATGATTACACAATCTCAAACCGTCAAAGAGAGCTCTACACTCGGCTATCAATGGCGAGCCCTTCCCATAAATTCTACCAATGCCCAAGAAAATATTGCCACTACTGTCACGAATCAGAGCACCACCTCCAGATTCACCATTGAAGGTACATGCACCATCGATATTTATCTTGTATCTTCCTTGCTTTGGGTTCTTCCATTTCAGAAAGAGAGGCTTGTTTCAGTGCGTAATCTGGTTTACACAGCCAATATCAGTAGCCTCCTTATTGAATCTACCCCAATGCTTCTTGTTCAATACTTTAGCATGGTCTAGACTAGATAAAATAAGGAGAATTTTCTTGATTATATAACTAGAACTAGTGTTTTCGTTGTTGAGCTTTTTCTTATTACGACCTGACCAGATCGACCATGTTATTATTGCAGGAAGAATTGTGAAGATGTCACACTTCTTTTCAGCAACCCAGTACCAGCGCATGATGATGTGAGGAACATTCATATAAGGCTGGATCTGGACTCTGAAAATGGCACTGAAATGCTGCCAAACAGACCATGCTTGCTGACACTGCACCATAACATGGTTAGTAGTCTCTACATTATTACAGTGAAAAAATTTCGAAGCCAGATTAAATCCTTTAGCTTGCATAACATCATCAGTAGGTAACCAATTGTGAAGGACCCTCCACAACAAAAAAGAACATTTTCTAGGCGTTACAGCATTCCAAGTCTTATCGTATAGCCTAGTAATGTTACCTTTGACTCTGATGTGATTTATAGTGTCCCTGACTTTAAACTTTCCATCCTTTGAAAGAGACCAAAGCATGACATCTTTGTTATTAGAAAGACTAACCTCTTTTATTTTGTCAATCTCCGTAGATGTAACTCTAGTGTTGAGTCTGTTTATATCCCAAGAATCCCCCAACTAGAAGTCCTTCACAAGATCATTAGCACTATCCCACATAATTCTTCTATCACTGTCATTACTAACCTTTATAAACGGCCTATCAGAACACCATTTCTCATACCAAAAACTCATGTTACCATACCCAGGCAGCCATAAAATAAAATCATCTGTCATCTCTCTAGCACTAAGAATACGAGTTCATACTTTAGACTTTCTGTGAGGAGCAATAGCTAAATATTGATGAATATTCTCTCTACAATATATAGACAGCATGTATCTAGCCCATAGAGAGTGTCACATTCTGAATTCAAACCATAGCTTCAGTGAATAAACCTGCTGCACATCATTTAATTTCTTAAGGTTAAGGCCTCCTTCATTAAAAGGCTTACATAACCTATCCCATCTAGCCCAATTAATAGCTTTCTTGTCATCTTTGCTCCCCCACAGGAACTTATTGAATAAAATCTCCAGCCTATGGACAATACCAACAGGAAAAGATGTGTGCTGAAGAAAATAATTGGGAAAGGCAACAAGGACAGACTGGATCAACAGCAGACGGCCAGCAAACGATAGGTGCAGCTTATCCCAATCCATAATTCTGCTCCTTACTTTGTATATTAGGCTTTCAAAGTTAGCAATTCTAGAGTTGTTTGCAATTGTTGTACCCAGATAATTGAAGGGCAAATAAGAATGACTGATTTTCCAAATGTCTTCAATAATAGCTATTTGTTGAGAAGACATCTTGTTTGAAACAATAAGCTTAGACTTGGTTGTATTGATTTCTTGACCCGAACCACACTGATAGTGATCCATGACAGACTTAATAGCCTCCATTGCATTAACATTACCATTAGTAAAAACCATGAAGTCATCAGCAAAAGCTAAACAAGCTATATTCTGATTACTCCTAGTTTTGTACCTAAACATGTGATTACCATTAGAGACCAGATTGATGCTCCTTATCAGATACTCTTCAGCTAAAATAAAAAGACTCGGGGAAAGGAGATCCCCTTGTCTTAAGCCCTGAGAATTAGAAAAATATCCAGTCATCTCACCATTAACCAATATTGAAGATGAAACATTGCTAATGCAGTTACTAATGAGATCAGTAACATTATTATTAAAACCAAACATCTTGAGGATATTGAAAAGAAACTTATGGCTAAGCTTATCAAAAGCTTTAGTCATATCGGACTTAATGATGACATTGCCATCCTTCTTGTTGCTGTTAATGTCAAAACATAACTCATGCGCAAGAAAAATAGAGTGCTGAATAGATCTTCCTTTAACAAACCCACCCTGCACATCAGAAACCAACTTAGGAAGAATGTTTGATAGCCTGTTGTTTACTATCTTCCCCGGAATCCTTGAAAACACAGTGGTCAGACTGATATGACAAAAATCTTTCCACCTGTTAGGATTGTCTATCTTAAGTATTAAGCAAATCATAGTAGTTTTCACATCTTTAGGAAGAACATACCCTTTAAAGAAACCTTTAACAGCATTACAAAGATCACTACCCACAATATCCCAGCATCTCTTATAAAACTCTCCATTGAAGCCATCAGGACCTGCAGCAGACTCAGACTTCAAATCATTAACTACCCCATAAATCTCATCATCCGCAAGAATACTAACTATGCAATTATTATCCTCCTCAGTAACTAAATAATAAATAACACCCATTAGATCCTGATCATTCACAACACTTCTATCGAAAGAAAGCAAAGCTTTAAAATACTCCACAGCAGAAGCACCAATGCCTTCCTTATCAGTTAACCAACTATCTCCAACCTTAATTCTATCAATCCTATTCTTCTTAAGCCTTTTCTTCACAAAACTATGATAGGCAGCTGTGTTCCTGTCAGAGTCTTTCAACCACGAAGCATGAGCGTTCTGTCTCCAAAAAATTTCTTCCCTATCAAGAAGTAACAAATGATTCTGCATGGCCAGACTGATAGGACGAAAATCTTTCCACCTGTTAGGATTGTCTTAAAGTATCATTTAAACCCAAACATCGTACCATTATTTATCGTACCATTATTTATTTAAAATCCAAATGGCTCAAATATATACTACGTAAGATTCAATAATACTCTGTCTCTACTTAACTGTATAGAAGTTTTTGTCTTTTTATTACAGCCTTCTTTTAAAAGAAAATTTCTCTCTAATAGTTTTAATTGAAATTTAATTTCTAACCCGATTTTTTGTTTTGTTTTCATACGATTTGATTGTGCTTTTATTTGATTTCGAAGTTTGATTTTGAATATATGTTTAAATAAGTCGATTTGTGAGTTTATGTAACTCGATTTCTGATTTCGAAATAGGTAACTCGAGATCTGATTTTTTTTTTGTGATTTTTAGTATTTTTCTTGTATTACGTTGCTAATGTAGTGTAATTGTTGTACTTCAACAAAGTTTTCGTCGATTTTAGTGTGTTTGTGTGTTTTTGAAAATTTATGTTCGCGTTAAGGGTTCAGGGTGAAGATGCACTAAGAAGACGCGAAACATGTTTTAATTGACGTATTGATAGTTGTCAAACGTGTTTATTCCTCTAGACTCGTAGATGCAAAACCTGATTTTTTATGGATGCAAAACGTTAGTATTTTTGTATTAATAGATGTGAAACGTTAGTATTATTTTGTATTGGTATATGCAAAACGTTAGTATTCATTTGTACTAATGTGTAACTCAAGATCTGTAAAATATAATTTAAAAAAAAAATCAAAACATATCATGAATGGTACTAGTTTTGTTCGTCTTAAAAAAAACAAAACCAATGATATTTTCAGATTTTTTTTTTTCTGAATTACGGTTTAAAAGATACTGACTTTAAATTTTTTAATTTTATAGTCTAAACGAAGAAGATGCAAAACTTTCTTTGTTATGCTACATGAGAAACATTCTTTGTTTTGTTTGATGAGAAACCTTCATTGCTTTGCTACATGAGAAATCTTCTTTGTTTTACTAGATGAGAATCTGTCTTTGTTTTGCTAGACGGAAAACCTTCTATGTTCTACTAGATGCGAAACCTTCTTTGATTTGCTATAGATTCAAAACCTATCATGAGTGGTACTAGTTTTGTTCGTCTTAAAAAACAAAATCAATGGTATTTTTGGATTTGTTTTTTTTCGAGTTACGATTTAAAAGATATGAACCTTCAAAAATTTATCCGTAAATTTTGTTGGATGGGTCATAAATAGTAAATCTCTCTATATTTTATTTATATGTAAATTATAAATTTTGGTCGGATAAAATTCGATCGAGTCGGATTAGAACTTTAAAAATGAATTATATATATATGACAAAATAAAACTCTTTATTAAATTATATAGTTCTAAATTGAGCAGCCCTTATTCGTGACAATAATGAAACCATTATTCATGGTTATGGAAACTTATATGGCAAGCTTCCCTTGTCAAAGCTAGAGCCAAAAATCTTCGTTATGGTCTTCTAATATGCAGAATAAAATATTTGCACCTCTTCTTCTGTCAAACATCATTATTTTCTCAAGCTCCATGCCTTTTCTGTTCAAAACTTTTGTCTCTCTGCAATTTATTGACTCTTCAATCTCGTATTCCCTCAAATTCCTCTCGTCTCAATAAAATTTGGTTGAAGTTAAGCTGAATTCCATCACTTGGATGATTATCGGATCATTGGCGATTGTCTTTGAGATGAAATTTCTCTGAAATTTAATTACCCCATTTTCATTGTAAAGACCTCATTAGATCATAATTTGGGCCCAAATTATAGCTTAAAAAATTGAATGGCTACAAAAATATTGATAAAACACTCAAAATTAACTATGTAAGTTTGAAAGGTTGGCATTAATTTCACTCTAAAATTTACCTTCTAATTGAATTTTTACAAAATCTATACGGGAAGTTGAAGTTTTATTGGAAGTTTTTTCTGAATAACAATAAGAGTTTGATGAAATCTCAAAGGTTAATTCTTTGTGCAAAATCCGTCTTTTTTAAAACCCAACATCGATCTCTTGAATTCATCTAGTATGTTACTCTTCTATGGTTCAATTTCATATATACAAAAACAATAATAACTGAAGCATATTTATCTCCAACCGAAAATCATCAAGAGGTAAATGTTATCTTTTTATTACTTTCTTCTCTATTCATTATCTTGTTGTTTGTTTCATGTGGTTTAACTATAATCTAAGCATACCTGCACAATTAATTTTCCATAGTTATTAAAATCAAGTGGAGCCTATTTAGAGATTGTTAGTATAATCGAAATATAATAAGTGTTTAATACTTGGAGATTGTTATTAAAAGGCAAGGGGCCTTTCAAAAAGATGGTCAGAGTGTTATTCGTTGTGGTAGACTGTCCAACATGCTATAATACAATCTTTGGGAGGTCCTGACTCTCCAGAATGCATGATGTGGCCTCCACAGTCCACCAATGTTTGAAGTATGCGGTTCAAGGGAAAGTAGGAGTTGTCCGGAGTAGTCAAAAGATAGCAAGAGAGTGCTATGCAACTGCACTTGCTCCTAAAACTTTGGGAGCAGTCCGGGTTAATGAATATTTGCAGTTATTGGGGCCTTTTGAGGGAGAGGGTGAGATTGATGACCCCAGAGAGGCCCCTGGTGTTTTAATACCGGTTGAAGAAGTTGAAACCCACTCTCCGGCAGAAGGTCTCCAAGATGGCGCCAGAATTAAAGAAGAAATTCTTGTCCTTTTTGGCAGATAATCAGCATGTCTTTGCTTGGTGCAATGTTGATGTGACCGGTGTGCCTGCAAATGTAATCTCACATAAGTTGTCCATCTGAAGTGACATTGCACCTATTGTGCAAAAAATGAGAGCTTTCTCTAAAGAGAAAGCTGATATAATAGTCCAATAAGTCGATCGACTTACCAAGATGGGGCACATAAATGAATCTCAGTATCCTTTATGAACTGCCAATCCGGTGTTAGTCAAGAAAAAGAATGGGAAATGGCGTATGTGTATCAATTTTACTGACCTCAACGGAGCTTGCCCAAAGGATCTTTATCCAGTCCCCCGGATAGATCAGTTGGTGGACTCAACATCTGGAAACAAGATATTGTCCTTCATGGATGCCTTCTCTGGGTACAACCAGATACAGGTAGATCCGAAGGACCAGGATCACACTACCTTTGTTACAGACAGGGGTCTCCACTGTTACAGGGTAATGCCTTTTGGGTTGAAGAATGTTGGGGCTACTTATCAAAGGTTGGTGAACAAAACATTTGCTAATCAGATCGGCAGGAACATGGAGGTGTGCATTGATAATATGATGGTTAAAAGCTTAGAAGAGGAGTTGCACGTAACTGACCTTCAAGAAGCTTTTACCAATTTGAAAAAGGTAAATTTAAAGTTGAATCTAGAAAAATGTGTCTTTGGGGTGCAGTCTAGAATTTTTTTGGGTTATGTGATAAGTGAGAAGGGGATACAGACTGATCTGGATCAGCTATAACTGGTCTTAAATTAGCTTTCCTATGAAGCAGCTATAACTTGTCTTAAATTAGCTTTCCTATGTGGGGCTAAAATAGTTAGGTTGATGAGTGATTCCCAACTTCTTATCCACCATGTTCAAGGTCAATCGGATGCCAAGAAGGAACAACTGATCAAATACTTACTCATCCTTAAAGAGGTGGCAGCCAACTTCAAGAATGTTTGCTATAAGCATAATCCTAGATCAGAAAATACGCTGACAGATTCCTTAGCAGCCATAGTATACTCTGAGTCCTACCCTTGGATTCATACACAAGAATTCCCATTCATACAATCAAATCAGAACAAGGAAGAGGAGGAAATCTTGAGTATACAAGTAGTTCAATCTAAATATTAGAGATTTCCCCTTCTTTAATATATCTCGGATGGGGTTTTGCCTCTGGAGAAAGCTATAACAAGGAAAATTAAACATAAGGCTCGTGGTTTTTTTTATCATAAGAGAGTAACTATATAAACAATCCTTCAGCAGACCTCTCTTGCGCTGTTTGGGGGTTGAAGAATCCCAAACCATTTTATCCAAACTACACGATGGAGAAGGATCACCATATTGTGACTACAGGGCACTAACCCAGAGGGTATTGTTGGCTGGATACTATTGGCCATCCATAATGGCAGATGCTAAAGAAATGGTAAAAAAGTGGGATCCATGTCAAAGGTATGGCAACGAAATTCATGTGCCAGCAGTGCCTATGGAGTCTATTTCTGAGCCAATACGTTTTGCTCGTTGGGGATTAGATTTAGTTGGACCTCTACCAATAGTGTCCGGAGGATGCAGGACTATTATTGTTGCTATCGATTACTTCTCAAAGTAGATAGAAGCAGCTCATCTGGCAGGAACCACTTTGAAAGTTGTTATAAAGTTCACCTTATCTCATATATGTTGCACATTTGGGATTCCTCAAAAGATTACCACAGATAACGGCCCATAATTTGATAACAAGGATATGGAAAATTTATACGCCTTAGGGGAATTCAGCATTGCTTCTCTTCTCCTTTCCACCCACAAGCAAATGGCCAGGTTGAAGTGGCCAACATGACTATTTTGTCTGGATTAAAAAAGAATTTAGAAGGAGCTGCAGGGAAGTGGCCAAAATATCAGCAAGAAGTGTTGTGGGCATACCGAACTACTCTTAGGGCTGCTACACGGGAATATCCCTTTGCCTTGGTGTATGTGATGGATGCTATTATTTCTATAAAAGCTATCCTACCATCATACAGGGTCCATAACTATTCTGAGCAAGCTAATGAGATAGCAACTATGAATCAGTTGGACTTAATAGAAGAAAGAAAGGTTAAAGCTCATCTTTGAACAGCCCACTACCAAGGCTTGATGAGAAGCAGGTTTGCTTCCAAGATCAAAAGAAGAGATTTTCAACTATGAGATAAAGTTTTGAGGAAAATCTTCTTACACACCAAGGAGAAGCAGTTCGGTAAGCTGGCTCCGAACTAGGAAGGCTCTTATGAGGTCTCTGAAAAGATTAAGCCTGGGACATATAGGCTTCACGATAAAGAAGGGAAGCTTTTGAAACACCCCTAGAATATTGAACACCTCAAGTTATATCTAAAGTAAAAGTTGTGTAAATATTTACTTGTTAAATGTCAATGTAAATATTAGTGGACATATTATTTCCTACCCTGGTGGCGCGGGGAGGTTTTAATGAGGTGTCCGGTTTTTTAATTCAATAAATATGATGCCTTCTTAAAACATCCGATGTGGTTTAACTATAATTCTATTCAAGTACAAGTCTTTAGTTTAACACTTTGGATCTTTGATAGATCAGATTAACCTAGTTGAGCGATGACCATTAAATACATGTCATCAGAGATATTAAACACTCTCATTAATATTTCTGAAATAATTAGGGCTATTTAAATAAGGGCTGGGGCTATTTAAACATTATCCATTAAAATTAAAAGGAAAAAAAGTATTAAACAAAGCAAGATTTGATAAATGAACCTATTCGGACTCAAACCGGATAACATTACCAAATTACAAAATATGTCTTGGCCATCCAAGGACTTTAAGTATTTTAAAAGACTTATCCGGACTATAACCGGATAACATTACAAAAAATGCATTGGCCATCCAAGGACTTTAGTAGTTCACAAAAGTAAGAAAACAAAAAGATGTTTAAACCTTAGGGCTTGCCCCCTTCAGATTTTCCTTCATCGCCTCCTTTCTTGGGACTTTTGAGTTCGGCACTCGAACTCTCACCGATTTCTTCTTCGTCATCAGTAGTGGAGTCAATTCCATTGGAAAAGTTGTACTTGTTGCCAGTTGTCATGGTGTGATGAAGAAGATCTTCGTATTCTACATATTTTTATAGGGGACCAAGAGTCCTCTTTAGAAATGTCTCATGGAAGAGCAGCACCATGTCAGACCTAACTTCATCGTATCTTTTCTCAAGGGAATCTATCACCTCATTGGTATATTTATCAATGCTTGCCTGAATAGTTTGTTCCCGCTCCTTCACCAAGTCTTCTTTCTCCTTGATCACCTTAGATACAGTACCTTCTAAGGAAGTCTTCTCATCGGATAATGTTTGAATGACACCATCTTTGGTCTTCAACTCTTCCCTTAATGTTGTGAGATCCTTTTCCAAATTGGAGCACTTAGTTTGGAGTTCGATACTGGTCGTCTCCGAAGTGGTAAGTTTGGTTGATAGATCTTCTTTGTCCTTCCTCAGTGCTTCTATATCTTTCTTCAATTCTTCTATGCTCTGATTAGCATTGAGAAGATTGGTTGACAGAGAATCTTTGTTAGTAGTGAGGGTGTTGATGAGTGCAGTTTGACTTTTCACTTGTCTTTCCAGATCAAGCACTGGCTGGATGTGACCAAAAAGGGAATGGGCCACAATATTTTATTCTCCAGAGATGGAGAAAGATTTACCATTATAAGTCACAATGTTAGAAGATCTTGAAGGACGGAAGGGACCAGCAAACATCCTTCTCAAAATCGTTGAAGTAAAGATCAATGTCTTGAAGGGCACTAATGTCCACTTCATCAATCCCTCCTCCGGTACCCTCTCCGGACTGCAGACCTGTTGGAATCTTCTGTGGTAGAGTGGGGTCAGCAAGGGCTAGTGGAGGTAGAAGCTCCAAAGGGCAAATAATTATTTCTTCCCCCAAGGTGACCTTTTTCTTTTTGGCAGCCTTTTCGTCACTACTTGCTCTTATTTTCCGGTCTTTTTTGGGAGGCCTTGGTGGGTTTTGTGATTCTCGTGCCTCCCTAAAAGTCTCGGCCTCTACTGACTTGAGCAAGGCAGCGTCGCTTCCCCCTTGGTTCCCCGAATCAGTACCCTCTGTGGCAGCTTGGACTGCCTCTGTTGCGGCTTTCTTCTTCTTCATTTTCATCTTGCTGGGAGCTTTGGCTCTAGAAGGCAAGAAATGTTTACCATCTTTGGCTTATATCTGTTTAAGGATTACACCAGGAGGAGGAGGTATAGTTAGTTCTTCCCATGTGAGATCCCTCCGACCTGTGGTGTTCCACAGATGGGACCTCACCAGATTTCCTGAGTTGAAGCAATTGTGAAAGGAATTCCCCCAACGCTCCGCAGCCCATGCATTAAGTTTGGCACATGTTATTTTCCCCTCCTCCAAGTGTCTGGTAAACTCCTTCGGTAGCACTAAAAAAGAAGTGACAAATAAATCAGGAGAGGAATACTTGTGAGTTAAAAAGAAGAACATGAAAAATAAAGATAAAGAACTTACCCGTACTCTTCCATCTGCTAGTTAACATGCTAGGTTGGTATCGGCTTTAATCTTCCTACCATTCTCCCATGATCCACTGATGAACAAGAACTGTCTCCTCCAGCACTTCTCAGATTCTAGTAAGTCGTCTAGCACCTTGAAATCGTTCCCCATATTATGGTGGTAGAAGGGAATGTGGTGATTTTTGCATAGACTTGCCATAGCGTAAAATTGCTCCATTGGAAGAGGGATTTTAGACAACCTCAATGCCATTATGCAAGCAAAGAGAGAATACCATGCGTTTGGGCTCAGCTGGCTTGGGTAGAGCTTCACCAGGTGGAAATACCTGACAATTTCTGGGTCCAGTGGGAACCGAAGTACCCAGTTTAACACCTCAGTGAAGATAACCACCTCATTGAGTTTACAGTCCATCGGAGTCTTTGGAGTGACAGGTATCCTCACCTTTACTGACTTTGTAATCCCCCACTTTGTCCGGATCCGGCCCAACTCAGTAGTATGGGTGTAGACATAGTTTATATTCTGCAGGGCCATCAAATATTTAACATTGACATTTTTAAAGTAAGGGCCTACCTTGCCCTCCAAGCACGCCGGGAGATCTGGATGAGCCACACCAACCTTGACTTTGCCTTTGCCCTTCTTATCAGAGGCAGCATCCTCGGTTTGACCTGATGCTTCAGTTTCGAAGGGAGCTTCTTCGATACTATCCTCCATTACTTCTTCCATCACTGTGGAAGGTTTATCTGTTACCTTGGATAGTGGAGGATCAGCTTCTGGTATTAAAGGTTGTTCGGATGAATGAGCGCATGTTGTTTTTAAAGGCCTGGTGTCTGGTTGAGATTGAGATCCTGAGGGCTTGGCCTTTGGGGATACTTTAGATGTCCCCGATCTGGAGGGCTTTGGCAGTGATGAAGTTGTTTGATATTTGGACAGACGAGTCGTCCGGCGAGGGGTTGATTTTTCCGGGGACTTCTCAATGTCAGAACTCATTGCTATGAAGGGGGGAGGTTTTCTGACACTCGAAACTGCATTTTCTTTAGCAACAGAGGGTTGAGACTCTTGCATAGAAGAGCCCGAGGGAAGAGGAGAGAGGCTTGGTTTGAATAACTATCTAGGCTTGGGATTCTGGAGGAGGACGATCCTTAGTCAGCTTCTTGAGTCTCTTCACCAGATTTCTCACTTGGGGAAACTGAGAGACCAGCAGCAATGCGTTTCTCCCGTTCAACTTTTTTCGCTTTTTCTAGTTCTGACAAGTTCAACCAACCGTCTTCAAGTGCGTTTCTGGTTGTGAACATAAAACTCTTCAAGAAAAAATTTGAAGATATATGTGGGAGTCTCTCTCTTTAGAAAGTTTTTGAGTGATAAAGACAATAGAATAGTGAAAAAGAATTTATATAATAGTAGAAAAAAGTAACTGTTACCTAGGAGGAGTTGAAGAGGTTTGGCAATGATTAAAGACGGCGCAAACTTGTGAAGGATTAAATGCCTAGGTAACTTTCTAGGCTTAGTGGGTGCACCGATCTAGGAAGAAAAACGGCTGGTAGGTCGAACCAGATTGTGACACGTGTCCCTCGATCCAAAAAGAAAACTCTTAGAATTCTGTGAAAAGAATTCTGTCCAGACAGACTTCCAACTGAGTTAATAATTAAGATAAACCTCCCAGCACGAAGTGACTAAGCAGGTCGAACAAAGTTGCTACTGGCCAAGTAAATTTTTTAGTCCTACCCAAGATATTTGAGAAGGCCTAAAAAAGGGGCTACTGATGAGTTCGGATAATCCAGTCACAGCTTACTGAGTTATCCGGACAACGGTAATTCAGACATAAACATACCACTGAACTATCCATATAGGACAAAAGTAAATAAACACTTAAACACCTTTTTGACTAAACTATGTGCTAATCAGCTTAATAGATTAATGGGTCCTTAAACTTGACCCGGTTTCATAACTTGACCTGTAAGCCCATGGGTCCGTAATTAAGGGTATAAATACCTCAACTACTTTCATTAATGAGGATACTGAACATTTAATACAACCAAGCTGCTCAAATCTCTCACTACTTTATACCAAAACACTTAATACTCAAAACACTTTACAAAATTACCCTCAGCCCAAAATAAACCACACCATGGATCACTACTTATGACTAATGTTTATAGAAGTATGCTTACTTAAGGTTTAGAAAAGTGACTTATTAGCTATATAGGGTGAGTAGGTTGTTGTGAAGCTAAATTCGATTGGGGAATGTATTATGAATGCATAAGCTTAATTAGGGTTTATAAGGGTCACTTTCTTTTTATGTAGGTATTAACTTTATTGTTCTATGTTAAAACTACATTTGAATTGTTTATTCTCTCTCTATAACTAACTAGGATAAGCTATTATTTCCATACTATAGAAACAACTTATTATCTGGATCTACTGCAGGCTCTAGCCGATGCTCCTGATATGGTGAGGATTAGCTATTATGTGGATGACTAATAATATGTCTATTTTCTTGTTAGGAAATAAAACAAAGAGGATGAGGACTTGTGCTGAAAAGACGAGTATAAAAAAAAATCAATGAAGCAAAAAGATATAGAAATAAAACCACGGTCCCATGACCCTTCTATATTCCGAGTGAATATAGAACCAATCATCAAACTACTACGGATAACGGATATTAAAGTAGATCACATTGAAGCTCTAAAAACTACATATTTTACAACTTAGTAAATAGGTTGTTTTAATTAAAAGAGAGCTTCAGGGTGAGGAATTCGTGGGAGCTCATCGCAGAGATAATAAGTATGTACGATAAGGAAAAGAAAAGCTTCACATTTGGTGGGATAGATGTATAGCTGAAGAAAAATAACGTCATAGTGATTTTTGGAATAAACTACAGTACAAAGAAGATCGATAAGGTTGAGAGTAAGAACCGAGTCAAGTATCATCTAAAGATACTTTTAAAAAGTAAAAAATATAACAAAGAAGAGTTTAAAATATGTGATACAAGATGCTTTAAAGATTGGCGATATTGAGACGATCAAAGATGTAGCAAAAATGATAATAATGTACCTTTGTGTATTATTATTTATGTCTACATCTGGTGACTGCCTGTCGAAAATCCTGGAAAGATTCATCGACTTGAAATTTGAAGTACTCTACAAGTATGACTGGGCGAAGGTCATTGTAGAAAATTTGATGAACTCTATCGACAAGAAAAATGGATAAAATCAGCAAAACGTTGTGGATTGTGTGGCAATGCTGATTGTAAGTAAATTTTTAAGAAGTTAAAGTTACATTAATAAAATTATTCATACTAATGTTTATACTAACTTTATAAAAAAATCTCTACAACTATTTTTCTTGGAGCACATGAAGGTCAGAATCCCGAAGCTGGACTTTCCATGATGCTTGAGATGGGAGGGAGCTACTAGCTTCCAACACTAAGACAAAGTCAAGGAGTTGATACAATAAGTGGAACCATCATAGGTAAATTCAATCAAAATTTAAATTGTTACTATTTTTAACATTACTCATGCTAATTTTAACATGATGATTATGATATTCTTGAGATCTTTTAAAAATACTATTAAAAATATGATTGTAGTAAATAACACAGCAATCTGTAATTTATATGCATATATGAGACATAAGGAACATCTATTAATACAAAAAGAATACAATATTACAAGTATCTAGGAAAGAAAATTAATCATGTTATTAAACTATAGTATTAAGCTGTTTAATTACTTATTTTAACGTGGCTTTAAAACTCAATGTACGAGGTTGACTTTTTAGACTACTATGTTACATTAGAAACTGTTTTATTGCTAAATTAGAAGATTGATTAAAGCCAATTCAAAAATTGTTCTTCTGTTGTGTAAAGCATAGGACTACGAGTGTAGTTTAGAGTGAAAATAATGTATATGTGTTAAAATGTTTGATTGTTCGGATGTTGCTACTATGGTTTATGCTTACTAATAAGTTAGCATTACTAAAAATATTCTTGTCAATTTTAACCAAATATGTTATTTATTGATGTTTAGGTAATTGAAGGTGACCTGGAACTCCGTCCAGAAGAAGAGACTCTGATGGTTAGAGAGCATTTGTCAACTGATGAAGAAGATGAGGAAGAGATAGAAGAATATGATGAATAAAGTAACAAGGGGGATGGAGAATGAGGTGAAGAAATAGAAGAGGTAACAAATGATAAAGAAGAAAAAAATATGATAGAGGTGAAACTCCAGACTATGAAGTAAGAACCAGAAGTGTTACAAGAAGTGTTACACAAATGGAGAAAAGAAAATGAAAACAATCTATTGAGAAAAAGGAAAAAAAGAAAAAAAGAAAAAATAAATTAGTGATAAAAAAAGAAAGAATCAACAAGAAAGCTATGCAAACGAAGATACAGGTTAAAGTGAGATCACAGTTCTCTTGCATGAGCAAGAAGAACCAAAACATAATCCAAGACAAGCATATGTATTATTTAATTCAATAATTTTTAAATAAGTTATTAGTTTACTACATGTCTGTTAATGACCGAGTATACTAATATGCAGGAAAGGATCAGCAGGGTGACTTAAGAACTACACCAAGTCACATAAATGTTTAACAAGTTATAGTATCCACGAAATTATCATCTTATCTAATTTTTAATAATATTCATGTTATTTTATGAAAAATCACTAACTTGTAAAATAAAAACAGAGGATAAATTAGCTATAAAATACTGTGAAAAAAAGTTGGAAACAGATCTTCAACAAACAACTCAAGAAGAAGAGCAAGAATGTATAATTATCCATGTTATTAAAGTTTAACTTATTCCTGTTATTAAATTTTATAAAACTACTAATTAATTTTATATTAACATAAAGATACATATGTGAAAGAGAAGAAAAACAACTCACCTTCTTTCTTGGTAAAAAGAGTCTTAGAAAACGCAACAAGGAATAATAATGATTCTGAGTTTGAATATCAACATATGGAGAGACATAGAAAAGGAAAAGAGGCTGCATCAATACATATTGAAGACTCAGATGATGATTTTCAAGAAGTCAAGGTAAAAAAGATAAAAACAATTATTATAAAATAAAAAGGACAACCAACTTCATATCTAACTTTAAACATTTCATGTTATTTAATTTACTTAAATAAAAAAATATAATTGTTAATGAGTTGAAATGAATATATAAAAACAACAAACTGTCTGGAGAAAATATTCAACGTGGATCATTGTAGATCACCTCCATAAAATTATCACCAATGGAGAAATTGACAAAGAGGTAAGGATATTTAATTTTTATCTATTTCAAACTTAATTATTAGTAGAAATTTACATTTGTATTGTCTTGCTGGGAACCCTGTGCCCAGCAAGACAATAATCGCTCCTCCATCGACCTCATTGAACAAAATCCCCCGAACTCACTCATGAAAACTAAATACTGGGAGACACGCTGACTTTTTGGGCAATATGTTCCTTGAAGCCTCTCCCCTAGACATATTTAAGATCTTTTTATGATAATTTTATGTTCAAAGACTTCATTTTTACTATGTTTTATATACTACTTACTTGCTACAATATTTTGCAGTGCTTCTTTGTATATGAATTATAGTTTATGTCATAAATTGTGATTAGATTATATTGGTTCTGAATTTTAAATTTATATTTGTGTCTTTAATTAGGTCCAGCGAGTTATAGTTATGTATTTTATCTTTTCATTTGGTATTGTGATAGAGATTGTGGTCAATAATGATTTTAGTGTAGATTGATGCTCTAATGGATCAAGGCAGTACCATAATGTATTGTTGGGCACCCCGTGCCTAGAAAGACATTAATCACTCATACGAAGACCTCATTGAACCATACTCCCCCAAAGTTCACTCTTAATACCTAACTACTGGAATATAACATAGGGAGACATACTATTTTACTGGGCAACCTTGACTTCTCTTCTACCAAACATCTTTAATATATTGTTATGATACTCTATTTTTTACTAAGTTTTATATACTACTACTTAGTTGATACAATATTTTGAAGTGCTTGTTTGTCACTTAATCTAGTTGATTGGCCAAACTGGATGGATCGATTGTGCTGAATTCTAGTTCCTATTACAATTTGCAATCAGATTTTGTTTTGATTTACTGTTGAGATTTTTACATTACAGATAATTGATACATATGCTTCATACATAGAAAGGAATCAAACATTAAATGAGAGTGACTCACAAAGAGCACAAAATATCATATTGTCAGCAACAACGACGGTATTTGCACTAAATATTTTTATCTTTATATGACATTCACGTGAATAAAATATATTATTTTCTAATATTTATTTTTATATTTTTTGTTTAACAACAATATTTAAAAAAAACAAAAGACTTGCAAAAATGTTAATAGCTGATTGACTCAAAACCGTCAAAATCAGTAATAATTTACATATTATTATACTGATTCACACGCTATCGGGTGTTGCAACTTCCAACAATTGGACGCTGCTGGTTGACATTGATGCACATGTGTTAATTTATTACAACCTCTTACATCTGCAGAATGCAAAAACCATGGATAAATATGTAGATACAACAATAGAGATGGTAAGTTTTTTCATATATAAATATTATTATTAAATTCCATTCGCATCGAAGGCCCGCCTTCATCATATGAAGAGGACAAAGGTTGCAAACACAGAGCCAAAATATTTCACACAGTACCAAATGTTGAATATAGTTGTTTGTAAAAATATATGAATGCAGTTGTTTGGAGTATTACTTTGAAATATATATTGTGTTTTTTGTAAAAATATATGAATGCTTGGAGTAAAAATAAATGAACATAGTTGTTTGGAATATTATAAATTGGAGATCTTAATTATTTTTTAAGTTTGATTGAGATTGTTTCATTTGATGAAACTTTGTTGGTTTTTTGTCTAATTGTTTATCATTGTGATATATTATAATGTCTACTTGTATATACTTTCACGTTATTTATTCCATTGATGTAAATTGTGCCAGTAAGTTGATTTTTGTGTGTAATTAATTAAGTGTTTTGTTTATTATTTATAGAAATACATTGTATGTTTGTATATGATTTGTAAAATCACATAAAGATACATCACAGGAAGATTAGTCACAGGAATAAAAATCACATAAGTAAATTTATCATGAACAAAAGACCTTAGAAATAAGAAATATATCGAACATTATTGGTATAAAATAACTTATAAATAAAAATAAATAAATTACCCATCTTATAAAAACGTAAAACAACAGATGAAAAACCAAAAAGAAAACAATTCTTAAATTTCAACATGAACAAAAATTAACAAGGAAAAAATTAAGAAGAAAAAAATCTTACGGAATAAAAAAACAACAACTTATAAGTCCAGTAATTTGTGAAGCATAACTGACATATTTATACAGAAAAATTAAAAATTAATAATAAACAACAACATTCTTCAAAATTAAATGAATTCAATCATGTTAGAATTCATAAAAAATATGTATCCTTACAAATTGATCAAAAAATGAAAACAAAAACTTCTAGAAAATTAGTGTCCTTATAAATTATAATAGATTGATAAATCAATGACAAAATAATACTCAAATGTCTCTCTCCTAGCAGGACCTCTTGTTGGGTTTTCAACTCTTTTACACTAGCTGCATTTGATCTTCTTGAGAATAAGTTCACCTCTTGATGAGATCCTTTTCTTTTTTGGCCTACCAGGTTGCCTCTATAGGTGGTTGAACAGCCGGAGAACCATCTATAGCAGCAGTTCGACCAAAAGAAGAATATGAATGGATGAACAATGCGTAACAAGCTTCACATGATGTCAAATAAAAGTACTTCTCCACAAAATCAAACAGACTTTCCTTAGTTTTTATTATGACGACTAAATTATGCGCACAAGGGTAACATTCTGACGGTCAATGGCCACATGAACATGTATAATCTAAAATATTAACAACTATTTCGGTATCGAATGTACTTCAAAAACATATTCCGATGATGCATGAAAAAACCAAAACCACCCATCCTCAATATTTTGTCTATACATCTTATACATTGTAAGACATAACACACTAGTCCATTTACTAGTTTCTACGCGGCGATTGGATAGTTGAACCATAAGCTTAATCTTACTTCTATCAATCGATTCCATTACGGGAAGATCACGATAAAGAATAATTTGCGCATTGAACGACTCAAAAACACTTAAAGAAATAGACCCGAACCTTTTTCCTTTAAAAAACGCATTCGCATAGTTTTCAGGAGAAAGATTATCTAAAAAGTTAGAAACATTCTTTCCAACAATGTTTAACAAATTTTCTATATAGTTAAAAAATCATGCTTTATAAGGGCAAATGCACATACTTGAAATTTGATAAATATAATATCTCTATTCGTTTAGGCATCACCAATATGCGCCTTCAACAATGATAAAAACCAAAGCCAGTTAACCGAGTCTTTTGATCCAATAATAGAGAATGCTACTGGAAATAAAACTAAAAAAATTAATAGTTGTAGTACACTACTACACACAAACAAAATTGTATATAAAAAAATAACATGAGTAAACAGATTGGTACAAATCATAAACAATACAAAAAAACATAACATATTACATTGGTTCCCACCTTTGGCTATAACAAACAGTAGATGTTCTTTATGTTTGCCAAAGAGAAAAGTCCAATCTATGTATTGAAGAGTTTTGAGAAAGTCTGGGGGGTGATTATGCGATACGAGAATCTCTTAGTGTCAATATAAGTAAATTCACTTTGTTTAAGAGCTGTTTTTAGAGAGAGAAAGTGGGAGCTTAGCTTAAGTATAGAGAGAAAGTATTATATTATTCATCTCGGGATCTGTGAAGCGTGGGTGGTCCTTTTATAGTACAATTACGGACCCCACACGCTTTAATTCCCATTTATTACATTTTTAGTCCCTACATCTTATTTTCTTCCTATTCTAGCTATTTCTTTAGTAGTTTATACAATTTTCCCCTCAGACAATTTCCTCTCTGCATTTTCCTCCTATCGTATTTCTTCTTTACAATTTTCTCCTATCATGTTTCTTCTTCACACTTTTCTCCTTGTCTTTTATTCTTCCTTATCAGTAGCCCCCCAGTCTTAGTAAAAGTTCTTTTACTGGGACTGTGAAGGATTCTCCGATTATTCATTTCGAATCTCCTCGAATAATTCTTCTTTAGGAAAAGTACGAAATTTTTTGATACCCTAATAATTTGCCTCGAACTTTCGAAGCCAAAGAATCTTCCTCGAGAACCTCCTTTCTTCGAACTCTAATAATTTGCCTCGATCTTTCGAAGCCAAAAAATATTCCTCGAAAATCTCCTTTCTTCGAATTAATCCTGATAACTGGGGCCCCCTAATCCTTGCACATTTTTAGCCACATGAGCCCCTCGATTTTCGCTGTATCAATGCGCCAAAACTATCAATTTCAAGGCTAAATGAGGTGCCAAGATTAATCTATCTATCATGACGTCAATAACCAAAAATGATTGTTAGCATATCTTTTTAGAAACGCTTCTTATTCCCAAGACATTTTCTGACTAAAGAAACTCTGCATCTTCCCTTGTGGTTTATGTGTCAGTACAATTTGCACCTATGTAGCCCATTATGCCCCTAGGAAAACACCAGAAAAAGTCCCCGGGCCTGGTCTATCCGGAAGGCCCACCTTCATCTATAAATACGGATCTCCACCCCTCATTTTTACTCCAACTTTTGTTCAAACCTTTCTAGAGAGAGAAAGAAAACCGGCGAGTAAACCCCGTCAGATTCCTGAGTGGTTGTTGATCAGCAAAAGGTTCGAGGAGAGAGTTGCTGCTGGGGAAGACGTGAGGCCCCAACTCTAACCATCTGTTACTACTTTCTTTGGTTCCTGGCCTCCCTCAGCAGATTCGACTGCCATTATTCCCCTCGAAATCGCGCGACAAAGTCTATGTAGTGATCATAATCCCCTCGGAAGCATGGGTAAAGATAGACAGAACAAACACTCATCTGGGAAGAGAAAGAGACCTCATAAAGATAGGAAGAGTTTGCAGGAGCGAAAGCGTGTGAAAGAGACTCCACTGGTCATTCGAGAGCCTGTTACCACTACAGCAATCGAGGGTCTCCCCCGGATACCTACCAGCCCTCCTCGGACATCTACCAGCCCTCTTTGGACATCTATTAGCCCTCCGCGTAAAAGAGATTTGGACGAGTCAAGTCTGCCCTCTACTCCCTCTATGACCATTCATGGGACTCAGTTTTCTCCTTCGAAGACGATCATTACCGAAGAGGACATGTAAAACAGACGAAGCAAAAACCTAGACGCCAAAGGAAAAACACCTGCAACAGTGTCCCTCGAACCGAATGTGCCCATAATCCCCTCTTTAGGGTCCTCGAGCAACACGACCTCCTCTTCTCGAACAATATCCGAAGAGCAAGCTCGTCGGATTGCCCCAAAATCTAAAGGGGATATTATGCTACCCTTAGAGCTGGATAGCATTGCCGGTCGCAATATTCGGGGCATCGATAATAAACATATGGTAGCTCTGCATAATATTAAATACAAGTATTTTTTACAAGACGAGGAGGCTATGCTGAGGACTCGATGGTGAATTCCCTCATATATTACGATCAGGTTCCCCTCGGAAGGTGAGACGCCTCTGTCAGTAAGGGACAATGAGCTAGTAGTGTATACTGAGATCATGAACTGGGGGCTAAGGTATCCCTTAGACCCCTTCTTCATCGAATATTTGGCGAAAATAGATCTTTGTCCTTCACAAGTTGGCCCCAATATGTGGTTTACTCTGATGGCCTGTATTATGGCCTGTAGGCTCTCAGGTCACGAATTTTTGTTAGAGCAACTCATGGGCCTTGCTGGTCTGGCCAAGAATCCTTTCTTTCCATTTTATTCGTTAACTTTCAACCGGGGACAAAAAGTCTTGAGAGATCTGTTAGAGGCTGACAAGAATTGGAGGCAGCAATTCGTGTTCTTCTTCAGCTACTGGGAGACAGGGTCAGAGGCCACCCCCTCAAATCCTCACAAGTTGTCTCCGATGTGGACCAACAAATGTAAGTTTCT
This sequence comes from Limnanthes douglasii subsp. nivea, assembly GCA_036936605.1. Lineage (NCBI taxonomy): Eukaryota > Viridiplantae > Streptophyta > Magnoliopsida > Brassicales > Limnanthaceae > Limnanthes > Limnanthes douglasii. Next base: position 14,585,571 of record JAUPFV010000003.1, on the reverse strand, counting down.
GGCCTTCGAAGCTACTTATTTTGCATCGAATTTGGCTATGTGACTATACTTTATGTTGGCTACCTACTTTTTACAGCTATGACCGGGGTATCGAAGACCTATTCCGACTATGTTGAGGGTGCCACTAACGTGTTCACCAAACTTCACCTGTGGGCCAAAGAGCACTGGGAGAACCGATTTCGACTCTGCTTCACGGATAATAATCTAGCCAGGAGTCGATTGTGGAGGCTCAACCCCCTCGACCGAATTAGTATGAGAGGATTAATGGCTCCTCCATCGAAACGAGAAGTTATGGAGCGCGTGAGCCAAAAAGATATAATGATTTATCTTCCCAAACGCTCTCGTTCGAAGAGTCATCTTGGGGATCCTCCTGACGAGGAGGTTTCAACTAAAGAGCAACAGTTGGGTCGTGAGGGAACAGTTAACACTCAAGAGCTACCTCCCTCAATCAATGCTGTATCATCTAATTCCAATTCTCCACCTACTATTTCTATCCTTCCACCAAAAAGGGTGCCAAGGCAAAAGATAAAAAGAATAAAGTTGTCCTAGAACCCATCCAAGAATTATCCGAAGATGGTGAAACACCAGACGATAAACAGGAAACTACTCAGGCTGACGAGATTCAAGAAATATCAAGTGAGTCTGAAAAAAGAGGTGGTGATTCACCCACAGAACGTTCACATAAAATACCAAGCTCTCCTCTTACTAAAACATCCAGCCCTGCCCCCCTCGAAAATAGTCCAAAGCTAGCACCTCTCCCCATTCTTCGGAGCAATCCTCCTCAGCATATTGACCCAGATACTCTTGGTGGTGGGTTTTCTGATTTTGACTCTACAGCGTTAGGGTCTCCGACGAGCTCCTTCGAAGTTCCTTTAGACGATGAATTCTCACTAAATCTTCGAAGATTGTTGTATACCTCAGTTAAGAGGGGGAATAAGATGCAGCACCTTGAGAAACGGAAAAATCATTACAAATTTAAGTCGTTGTTGGCTGCTTCTCAGCTCGAAGAAGCCAAGAAACAGCACGCAGTCATAGAGAGCCAAGCAGATGCTTTGTATGAGCGTTTATCTGCCTCCGAAAATTATGTGGTGATGCTGGAGAGGTGCTGTCAGGAAGAGAGGGATCTGTATAAGAAAAAGACCGATGCCCAAGAAAAATTAATAGCTGAATACAAGAAAGGACATCGTCTAGCCTGTGACGGATTCGAAGACTGTACTGCCAGCTTTAAAAAAGTGAAAGAAGATCGAGATCAGTTAGTAAAGCGGGTTGAAAACTTCCCTACACAAGTCGAAGAGGAAAAAGAGAAGGTTGTGAATGCTTATTCAGCTACGTGCACAAGCAAATTGAATGCCCGGGATGCCACAACTCGAGCGGGCTTAATCACCCAAATCTATGCTGAACATCCTGAATATGATTTGGGGAGTTTTTGGAAGCTTGTCCCCCCGGAACTTCGTCCTCCCAATATAGTAGTGAGTGATAGCGAAGAATCATGAACAGAGGGGAGTGTCTCCTCAAAGAATTCAGACTAAGAGAAAATGTGGGGTATTGTAATATTTTTTGTTTATGGCCTTATGGGTTTTTTTTTTGTAAGTTGGCTGACTAAGGCATGTTGTAGTATGCTGACTTTCTAACTGATGTCTGTATTTGTGTTATCATATCATTTGTGTTTTTCCACTTGTCACATAATTGACCATCATTAAGCGAGGCGTAAATTCAAGCCAGGGCACAAAATATTGTGACCTAAATAATAATTCGAGGAGATAAGACCTTGGATCGCCCTAAATTGTTTAAGGCAAAGGAAAATTCAAGGCACAAATTATTGTATCCCAAAAGACAATTCAGAGAGATAACATTTCGAGGCATAGCTTGCTGTGACCTAAATAATAATTCGAAGAGGTACCCATTTGAGGCATAGCTTGCTGTAACCCAAATAATCAGTTGTGGCAAAGAGAGTTCGAGGCACATGTTAATGTGACCCAAATAGTAATTCGAAGAGACAACAATTCGAGGCACAGCTTGCTGTGACCCAAATAATAGTTAAGGTAAAGATAATTCGAGGCACACATTAATGTGACCTAAATAACAATTCGAAGGGACAACAATTTGAGGCACAGCTTGCTGTGACCCAACTAATAGTTAAGGCAAAGAAAATTCGAGGCACACATTAATGTGACCCAAATAACAATTCGAAGAGACAACAATTCGAGGCACAGCTTGTTGTGACCCAAATAATAGTTAAGGCAAAGAAAATTCGAGGCACACATTAATGTGACCCAAATAACAATTCGAAGAGACAACAATTCGAGGCACAGCTTGCTGTGATCCAAATAATAGTTAAGGCAAAGAATTCTTTGTATTATCGTACTGGAAGATACAAAAAAGGGTACAAACATTACTTGCTAACTAGCTCCTCAATCAAGATACAATTTCAAGTGTTCAATGTTCCACGGGAGACGGAGATATCACCCTTCCTTGTCTTTTAGCCGATACGTGCCCGGTTTTAATTTCTCGGTGACCTCATAAGGACCTTCCCAATTTGGTCCCAACTTACCCAGGCTCTTATATTTCGTGTGCAAGAAAACTTTACGTAGGAATTTATCTCCCGCCTTAAAACCTCTGTGCTTTACTTTAGACGCATACCGACTCCTCATAAGAGTCTGATAATGGAGATACGTCAACTGCGCTTGCTGTCTTTTTTCTTCAACCAAGTCTAGAGCCATTGCTCTGCGTTGGTCATTCGTGTCTGCTGCATATGTTGCTACGCGATGTGAAGGGAAAACAATCTCGGGAGGGACAATGGCGTCCATTCCATAGACTAAGGTAAATGGAGATACAACAGTTGCCGTTCGTGGAGTCGTCTTGTAAGCCCACAGTACTTCCTGCAAATAGTCGGGCCATTTTCCCGCCTTTCCTTCCAAGTTCTTTTTCAAACCATCGAGAATCGTGCGATTAGTCACTTCCACTTGCCCATTAGCTTGAGGGTGAAAGGGTGCAGAAAAAAATTGTCGTATGCCCCGAGAGACACAAAAACTTTTGAACTCCTTGTTATCAAATTGAGGTCCGTTATCCGCTGTGATCTGCAATGGCACGCCAAAACGACAACACATGTTTTACACAACGAACTTGATCACATCTTTGGCCTTTGTCCCTGCTAATGGTTCTGCTTCTACCCACTTAGAGAAATAATCCACTGCTACAATGATGGTTTGCTTGCCACCGGATGCCATTGGCAAAGGTCCGACGAGATCAATGCCCCACCTATCGAACGAGAGTGCTTCCGAAATACTCTCTAACAATACCCCGGGCTTATGGATCACATTGGCATAGCACTGACATGTGTCACATCGTTTTACTAAAATTTTTGCATCTGCAGCAATAGTAGGTCAATAGTAACCAGCCAGAAACACTCGTCGAATTAATGCCTTATACCCGCAATGGGCGGAACCTTCCCCATCGTGTAATTCAGACAGGATGATTTGTGACTCAGAATTGTTCAGACACCTTAATAATGGTTGACTCAGATATTTCTTATACAGCACGCCTCCCAGCAGGATATACCCATGAGACTTGAACCTGATTTTCCTAGCCTCGTACTTTTCGACGGGTAAAGTATCGTTTTCCAAGAAGTCGATGATGGCCGACCTCCAATCATCCGTAATCACATTACTTTCCTCGTGGATGTTTACTGCATGCTCCTCATCAATCAAGATCGAGGGATGTTCCTGAATCAAGACCCACGGGTATCCCTCCGTTCGTGAAGCGGAGGCCAGAGAATCTGGAACAACACTTAATTCCCTTCGAACATGTTCATACTTGACTTCCTCAAACTCAGATACCAAATCTTTCAATGCTTTCAAATACTGTATCAGCTTATCTTTTCTGGCTTCAGACTCTCTCGAGGCTTGGTTTATCACCAACTGTGAATCGCTGACCAGTTTAACCTTCCTAGCCCCACATATCTGAGCCAAACGCAGGCCCGCTAATGCAGCTTCATACTCAGCTTCGTTGTTAGTGGCCTTAAAACCGAATCGAATGGCTTGGAACATAGTTATCCCTTCTGGAGAATTAATTGGACACCTGCCTCACTTCCAGAAATGTTCGACCCCCATCTGTTCGCACCAACCATTATGTTTCATCAACATGGTCATTGACTTCTTTATCCTCTCTATCCGAATGGAATTCGACCAAGAAATCAGCTAAAACTTGGGCTTTTATCGCCGTTCGAGGCTCAAATGCTATGTCAAAATCTTCTAGTTCCACCGACCATTTAGTCATCCTTCTAGAGATATCAGGCCTCTGTAATAAACCTTTCAGGGGAAAAGCTGTCTGAACGATTATAGGATGTGCCTGGAAGTAAGGTCTTATCTTTCGAGCAGCCGTTACCAAAGCCAAAGCTACCTTTTCCAATTTGAGACATTGCTTCTCCGCATCCAGCAAACTCTTACTGACATAATAGATAGGCTTCAGGAGAGATTCCTCTTCGCGGAGTAGAACGGCACTGACCGCACACCCTGACACTACTACATAGACAATTAATTTCTCTCCTACCAATGGTTTAGACAATACCTCAGGGGACGTCAGATATTCTTGGATTTGGCGAAGAGCGGCTGAACATTCGTCGGTCCAACGAAGCTGTTTCGCATTTCGCAACACCTTGAAAAAAGGGTGCACACTTATCCGAAGACCTAGAGATAAATCTATTCAGAGCGGCCAATCTCCCTGTCAGAACTTGGACTTCTTTGATATTTCGGGAGGGGGGGGGGGTGTCATGGTGATTAGAGCTTTTATCTGTTCTGGATCAGCCTCGATGCCTTTTTCGCTGATCATGTAACCAATAAATTTTCCCGACCTCACCCAGAAAATGCACTTCTCCGGATTGAGTTTCAAATTGACCTTTCTTAAATTGTAAAACGTTTCCTCGAGGTCAGCAAAATGATCTTCGTCCGATATAAGCTTCCATGTTCCGTCCAATCTGTCCCTCAAAGGTTTTATTGACTAGGCGCTGATAAGTTGCCCCTGCATTCTTTAAGCCGAACGGCATAACCTTGTAGCAGTATAAACCTCTCCCGGTAATAAAAGAAGTGCTTTCTTCATCTTTAGCATCTAACCGGATTTGGTTGTATCCTAAGTAAGCGTCCATGAATGACAACAGTCGGTTACCCGAGGTCGAATCTACTAACTGATCGATGCGGGGCACTGAAAATAGATCCTTGGGACAAGATCTGTTTAAATTTGTGAAGTCAACGCACATTCTCCACTTTCCATTCTTCTTCCGTACTAATACTGGATTTGATGCCCACACGGGATAATGCGAATCGCGAATGTGGCCTATGCTTAGTAGCCTTTCTACCTCCAAAAGAATAGCAGTAGCCTTTTCCGGAGAGACTGGTCTCCTCTTCTGGACAATAGGTCGAACGTCAAGTCGTACCACAAGTTTATAACATATGACCTCCGATGGTACTCCAGTGACATCCTGTGCACACCAAGCAAACATATCAAGCTTGTTAGATAAAAAAGCAACTAACCTTTCTTTAAACTCCAAAGAAAGGTTGACTCCGATCTTCAGAGATTTGCCGCTCGCAAATTCATGTGCCTCAGAATATTCTTCCAGGACCAGAAATCCAGGGGTCTCCCTCGGATCATCACATGGGATGATTTCGGAGGAAGGCCCCTTTAATTGCTATGCCTGCGGCGATCACCACCGCATCCTCATGGGGGCCTGCAACATTTCGCATATCATCGTCGTCAAAACAAATAATGGGGGAAGGCGATCGGTGCATGTGTACTGATACCCCCACTTCGATCTGGGTAGTCAGGTTGACCATGTGCCTCTTTCGGGAGCTATTGGAGTTTCCCGCAATAGTGTCTCCTCCAAAGATTGCTAGGGAATCGAAGAAAGCACAGAGGCTATTCACCTTCCCCCTCGGAATAATCTCTTCCACCATATTTACATTGTTCCTCCCCTTCTTAGGATCCAAATACTCTTGTTCAATGTCAAAGTCGTCGACCCCTTCGGAAATCACCATGGCTGTGTCAGTGTTCTTTGGGACAGCCTTCACCACGGCGTTCTTCTGGGAGTGCTTTTTGACAAACTCTAGTAACATTCCATTCTCGATCAAAGCTTGCACTTCTTTTTTAAAAGCTATGCAGTCCTTGGTATCGTGCCCAATATCCTCGTGATACTTGCAATACTGATTAACGCTTCTGCTTTCCCTCGGAGTCTGTATGGGAAAAGGCTTCCTGAACGGTACTGTAGATCTCGCCTTGTCAAATATTGCGGCAACATTTTCCGTCAACTCCGCAAAATAGTCGGGTCGAACCCACTTATTCGACATGGGTCTTGTTCCTTGATTGTAATTTTGCTGGCTACCATAGTACTGTGGGTTTGTTTTCTGCCTCAGCAGATATTGACCCGTACTTTTGGCTTGAACATTAGCGCGGGGGCCCTGGCTACTCGGCTCAGATCTTTGAAATTGATTCTGATCCAACTGATCCCCATACCCTTTCTCCGATGCCTGAGTCTCTTCCACCAGGATCCTCTTCTCGAACTTATCCAATAATGCTCCGAAGGTCATTGCCTGACTCTCTGCCACCGTATCCTTCAACAATCCGGGGAGCAGGCCCATCCTAAAAGCTGCAAGTGCCACTGAGTCCTTACAATACTTCATGTCTGTTTTCGTTTTGACATATCGATTGGTGTAATTCTTCAAGCTCTCCCCAACCTTCTGTCTACAATAGATTATCGTGTCTCCGTTAGCTCTGAACTTTTTTCTCCCCATAAAGTGCTGTCTGAAGATGTTCCAGAAAATGTCAAAGTTCTTTATCGAGCCTTGCGGAAGCCTATTATACCACTTAGAAGCTACCCCCTTGAAGGTCTGAGAAAAATCTCTACACATCAACTTATCATCGTCGTCGAAATTAATCATGAAATTTTTGAATTGTTCGATGTGATTATCCGGGTCTTGCGTCCCATCGAATTTTTCTAACTTCGAGATATCGAAATGCTTTGGGAGGTTTCCCACCAAAATGTCTGGGGACAGAGGAGAAGCTCTCCAATTGTGACCCATGCGATAAACGTTGGATCTTAAATTGTCATTGTTCGGAAAGTACAACCCTTCCTCGGATGGTAGAGTATATTGATGCTGCCACTCCGAATTTCGCGGGCCCATGTCTTCTTTCCTTACAGGAAACTTCGCCTGGCCATAAGCCTGACGACTCCGACGAGCTGTATCGAGAGTAATCGCTTGAGTCAGACGAACCCAAATGTCGCCTCTCTCTCCTCCTTGACGATCGCCGTTCGTGCCCCCGATATCTATTGTCTCTGTTTTTGGGACAAAATTCGGTGTCGTGCTCCTTTTTTTCACTAGCCGGCTCCCTCCTTATCTCGGAACTAAGATTTACATGTACGGCGTCCTTTTCTGCCTTCAGTCTTTCGATCTCTAGCAACAATTCATTCCTTCGAGCCAGCAGGTCTGAGTCATCGAAAGCGTCTCCGACTCGCTGGCCCCCTTGTCCCTCGTACTCCATGTCGTTCCGGTAGTCATCGCCCACTAGGTTCTCCTCGTAATTGTTGACAAGATCATCTCCTTGTTCTCCCATAGTTTTCCTCGGAATAGGAATTATTTCCAAGAAGCGATTGTCGTCAGAGCGATCTTCGCTTCCCACAGACGGCGCCACTAAAGAGTTTTGAGAAAGTCTGGGGGGTGATTATGCGATACGAGAATCTCTTAGTGTCAATATAGGTAAATTCACTTTGTTTAAGAGCTGTTTTTAGAGATAGAAAGTGGGAGCTTAGCTTAAGTTAGAGAGAGAAAGTATTATATTATTCATCTCGGGATCTGTGAAGCGTGGGTGGTCCTTTTATAGTACAATTGCGGACCCCGCATGCTTTAATTCCCATTTATTACATTTTTAGTCCATACATCTTATTTTCTTCCTATTCTAGCTATTTCTTTAATATTTATACAATTTTCCCCTCACACAATTTCCTCTATGCATTTTCCTCCTATCGTATTTCTTCTTTACAATTTTCTCCTATCATGTTTCTTCTTCACACTTTTCTCCTCGTCTTTTATTCTTCCTTATCATGTATAACATTGGCATACAACTTGAAAACCCATTAATACATGCACCAAATGAAACAAAACAGCACTTAAACGTCTTAGTTTATACTTCACAATCAAACACAAAATCACTCGTGAGATCCAAAGCTTTCATAGCACTAAAATAATGATCAAATCGTACGAAGAAGAGCTATCACAAAATACCTCAATCTTTGCTTTTTCTAAATCACACCATGCAACTCGATATTAAACTTCTAATCCATGACGGGTTTTGAGCATACTTTTAATAACACTAGCACCAATCTTATCATTTCTTTTGACCTCACTTAGAATTTATTTAGAAACAATATCACTAGATAAATCTTTACTAGCTACATTCTTAGAGAAAACCCCACAACTATCCTTTTTGACAAATTTCCTAATAATCATAAACTTAGTCCCATGATCAATAACGGCATGAATTCTCCAATAACAACTTTTACTCTCTTTAAAAACAGCAAGCATAAACACGTTGTTTACTATTCCATTCGTATTTAAATCTAAAACTATATTCTATACCAAATTTATATATAGACTATTTTAAACCAACTAAACCCGTTTTAAATATTTGACCTACATCTTCAATTTCTTTAGCCCAAGACTTTGTAGCAAGTTCTACTGATTTATTATTTAAGAAGCTAACAGCAGAGTAGTCTGCTATGGTATTCATATTACGGAAAATTGTAACAGACTCTGATCTATGGCCAAAATATTTTTGGTAACAACTATAACTTGGATTTTTAGATAAATTGAACCGATTTGCTCAGAAATAGTAACCATATTAGCAACTCCTCGTCATTAGTCAATAAATAACCTACAAACTGACCAATACTATACTTCATAGTAATACTATCTCTACTCAAAGAGGTCCATTTATCAACTACATAATCGATAATGTCATTTAAGCTATGAAATAATTTTAAAGAGCGAGCAATAGCATCATTACCATACTTGAAATGTATAAAACCAGTGGACATTATACCTGCAAAAAAATAAAGATATATTATTAGTTACATGCACTGTAATGTTGTATCCAAAATCAACCAAATATATATCTTGAGTTTTCATCTATGTGAGTCATTCAGGAATAAATTTTTCCTTCATTATAATACATACAATTGTTATATAGATTTCTCCAAATGTATTTCTACCACCCTAAACTCTACCGCACCAGTAACCATTTAAAGTAGTTAAGTCTATGTAAAAAATAAATTTTCATTTTATCTTATACTTACTACTATTAAATATCACTCATTTGGTATTTGGATATAGTATTGAATATAGTATTGGATTTTTATTTGGTATATATTTTATTTGGATTCATATTTGGTATTGATTTTGTATTTGGATTTAGTATTGAATTTGGATTTAGTATAGATTTTGTTTGGATTTGGATTTGGATTTGGTATAGATTTGTTTTTGGATTCGTTTGGTGGTTATATTTTGTTTGACGTTTGTTTAAATCATCGTTTTTCATTTAGATTTGTTTGGTGTTTTGATTTTGTTTGACATTTATGTTATGTCTAACATGTGCTTAGATTTAGGCATTTAGATTTGGATTATGTCTGACATTTTGGATATTTGGCGTTTAGATTTTTGTTGGTATTTGGATTTTGTTTTGACGTTTGAAATTTGATAATTTGAGATTTAAGGTTGGAGGTTTGAGATTTTTGGTTTGAGGTTTGAGATGTATGATTGAGATTTGTCATTTAATATTTAAATTAGATATTTGGTTGAAGAAGATGACAAGGTAGAAAAATGCGAAGAAGAATACTTGAAGAAGATGCGTGAAGAAGAGTACTTGAAGATATGAAAAATATTAAAATTCTTACTCATCAGCTGAAGAGCTCTCCAGTGCCTCATTTTTGTTTTTCCTTGTGTACTTCTGGTTTCTTAAGAAATTTGGGTCCATTCCTCTAGCTGAAGTATTTTTGTTCCTCTTGTATTTCTTGATTCTATTACATCCTTGTGAGACTCGTTGTGAGCAGTGTGAAGAAGACATATGACGAAGTTTTAAAGATTGAAGGCAACTTGCAAAGTTCTTCGCAAAGAAACATAATATTTTTTGTAATATTGTCAAACTTTTGATGTTTCTCACTAAGTCATCATAAGTTTAAGAGAGGATGTAAGCATATTATACTTTTTATATTATGTATTTATCCCACATCGTGATTTTCTTATTTACTATTGATGTCTTTATCTATATACAAAGATATTTCTGCGTATTGTACTTATTTTTTCTAAAATATAATAAAACTCTAGTCATCTTGTTTTGTTTATATTTTTCTATAGTATATATATCCATGAAGTTACCCGATTTAGAATCGAGTTTTACGCTGGTGGTTTGACGCATTTGCACTGTTGGTGGGGCTTATCCACGATGGTCGCGACTACAAGAATGCTAGAAATTTGATTTTTTTAGTCACGAGCGATGTTCCTTCTCCATAAGGGCGGTGTACCATTGTCACACTAGTAGCAACTTCAATTAGGCTAGAAATAGTCATTTGTTTAACCGTTAGCGGTGTAACGTCTCTCTGCTAGCGGTGAGTTCACTTATACTAGAATTTGGCATTTGTTTTTGTCGCTGGCGGTGTAAGTTACACCAAAATTATATGATTTATTCGCTACTGGTGTGACATTACGTTGGGGGATTCTAATTTTTACACCGTCATCCGGGAATTCTAATGGCAGTGTGTGAGTCCCTCAAATTTATGTTTATATTTTACGGATTTGATTTCTAATATTTTGTTATTGTATGCGATCAAGGATCCCAAATTTGCGGGAGTGGATTCCGGTATTAAGGATATCGGTTTAGTGGGAAATGATTTCGGTGCTAAGGTTAGGTTTAGCGGGAAATGATCCCAATGTTAAAGATATCGACAGAATACGTGAGGCTCTACATGTCTATTATAGTGATGTGTTTACCACTAAATCCTATTATGCGTGACAAAAGTTGGTTGAAGGGATACCATAAAAGACAACAGGCCAGTAATTGTAGTAAGACGTCGCGATGATGGGAAAAGCATGAAAACTCATAGGCTATTATTTAAATACAAGATATTTGGCACGTAAAATAAATTAATAGAAATGAAGGATCCTAAGGGAAACTCTATCAGAACCAAAAAAATGCAGATATCATTTTAAGCTTAAAGGATAAATGGTAAAAGATAACGAATGGTCCTTAAAGATCTTGTGCGGGGTTCAAAATCATAAAAATACAAAGTATAGTGAAGGTCATTCTTATTTGAGACGGATGTAAAAACAAGTTGGACTTTGTAATTAGTTTTACCAACATAGGATCCACTCCTCGGGTAATTTTGGGCGCAGTAAAAAGATAAACCCTAAGAATTTGTCTTGCTTGCCCACTGTATACAATTCTAAACTAAAACAACTCAAGGTCGAGAAATTTGATCCCTCGCAGATGAAATATTTGCTAGTTGAACTCAAACGGTTAGACTATTTCGAATGGCATAAATTGGCCGCTGACGGGAGTGGAATCATAAGTGAACTTTTCTCCGCACACTTGTTTAGTTTAGATTTACTATGAACGTTTCCAAGTGTGTTAATAATGGATAACACCTACAAGATAACAAAGCACGAGATACCGTTGTATGAGGTTGTTGAAGTCACTTGTACCGGTAAGACTTTCTACATCGGGTTTACGTTTATATTCGAGGAGAAACTTGACAACTATAAGTGTGTATTAGAAGGCTTACAATCGTTTATGTTAACTCACTCTATCAAGCAAATGATTGATAGATAGAGACCTAACATCCATTAAAATGGCCGATCAAGTGTTCCCCAAATGTATCCACTTGTTATGTCAATGACACATTAACATGAACGTCATATAGAAAATAGAAAAAAAATCATCAATGATAAAAAAGTCTTCGATGCATTTTTGAAGATATGGAATAACATGATGTTGTCGGGAAATGAGCTCTTGTTCAATAGCTATCGGCCTGAAAAAATCCGTAAGTTCAAAGATTATCCGAAAATAATTGAATACACCAAAAATTGGTTAGAGTCTTACGATGATAAGTTTATCACGTGGAAAACTAACAAATTTTTGTATTTTGGTAACCACACCACTAACGGTGCCGAGAGCGCTCATTCCACCTTTAAGTAGACCCTTGGAACGAGTAAAGGTAACTTCGATTCGTTTTGGTTGAAGTTGCATACTTTACTCGGTTTACAACATAGAGTAATTAGAGGCTCGTTCGTGAAGAGTTGAGTTTTAGCCCTACATAAGTTTTTACACAAGACGTACGAAGACCTTAGAGGTAATGTCTCTCACGAAGCTTTAGAATTTTTTTATGAAGGTATAATGTTCCCAATATATGGTAGTTAATGACATTTCATATTTCTTGTGTCCTGTACAAACTACACACAATATACCTTGTTCGCACGACATCTTCGATTTTATAACTAAAGGAATATTGGTACCTTTACATTATTTCCACGATTATTGAAAGAGGTTAGATGTAGTTTCTCTTACTACTGTAACAACGAAAAAGCTATTGATAGAGAACATGGATAAACTATTTAATGTTGTCATACAAAACGAATACAAAGCACGCGTAGAGCATGTGTACAAAAAATGGTTTTCAATAGTTTATCCGGAAACATCTTCCATTTTAGGGCCTACATATTAACTAAAAACATGTGGTTGTCGAACTATGAAATGTAAAATATATTTTTATGCATCGAATTCATCCATTAGACGATACAAATCATATCACGAACATTTTTCCAAAATGCAGAGAACATGAGTGAACCAACGTTACACCAAACTTTTAATACTCCATCGACCATTATGCGAGGGAACGAAACTCCGCCAATCAAACTACAAAAAGGGAACGGAGTTCCTACACAATCAAATGATCATATTACTTATCCCGAAAAACCGCTTAAAGTTGAACTGTCATTTGGAACTCGTACGATGCATTCATTATCAAGTGGTATGATGCCTTCTAAGGTATGGGATTCTCATATGGAAGGTTACTTAAAATAGTTCATTATATCGTATACACCTTTCTCAACTGCAATCAATGATGTTAAATCATATAGGAATTATAGATTTTGATCGAGTGTGTTTGACTTATACAAGCAACAATATGGATAGAAGTCGATTATGAATTCCCTCCACCACGAGCTTATGGATTATCCAGCTGATTATATAGGGTATGGTAGCATGTAGGATTTATCTAAGACTTTCGAAAGTGTAAAATACGACAATAGTATCGGTTCTTTTGAGTATTGGATGACAAGTCCTGAGATGGGAATCGCGATCACATCAAAGTTTAACTACATCATTCACTTTGTAGCGCAGTCGGGGAGGAATGATGTCAGTTACACTTATTTACCATTAATATCTCTACAACTACTGCTAAAAGGAAAGCTATATTTAAGTTTTTAAACATGTGGTGTTTACATAAAAATATCTACAGATTTGTGGAGGATTGCTGGGCTGTGGAATCCTCTGAGTCTCCTATCTCCAAGCTTTGGTTCAAACTTAAGCATCTTAAAGCTAATTTAAAGGTGTGGAACAGGACAAGGTTTGGCAATGTATTTAACTCAATTAAAAGCTTGGAAGGGGAAATCAATAAATTGGAAGCTAAGGTACTTATTTCTAACTCTAACCAGGATAAAGAACTGTTGAAAAAGGCCAAGGATAATCATCTCTTGCTACTTGCAAGAGAAGAAGGATTCTGGATCCAAAAATCCCATACTAACTGGTCTAGGGATTGGGATAGAAACACAACTTTCTTTCATAATTATGTTAAAAGAAAGCAAAGGAGATCCGGAATCTCTCGTATTTGGAATAGTATGGACTGGCAGGAGGATGAAAATGCTATTGGTGAGTCTGCTGTAAACCATTTTAAAACTCTAATATCTGATCTCCCTAACCCTTGGTACCCTAACATATTGAAAGACTATATTCTTAATCTTGTTACTTGTGAGGACAATGAAATGCTGATGAGGTTTCCCTATGGAGAATGAAATCTATGAGATTATTAAGGGTCTGAATCCTAATGTGGCAACAGGCCCTGATGGCTTTAATGGAAGTTTTTTTAAATACTGTTGGCCTATTATAAAAAAATGATACTTGTAAAGCCATAAGAGACTTCTTCAGAGAGGGCTCTTTTCCTACGAGATTATATGTTACCGTTCTTTGTTTGATACATAAAGTGGAGGCTCCTAAAAGATGGACTGATTTTAGGCCTATCAACCTCACTACTTTTGTAAGTAGAATCATCTCTAAAATTATTAACATAAGGCTATCAACTATCATCCCCAACATTATCTCTCCTGAACAGAGTGCTTTTTTTAAGGATATAACCATTCATGATAACATTATGATTGCCTAGTTTTTATCTATGAATTTATCAAGAAAGGTCAGGGGTGAGAATATAATGTTGAAGGTGGACATGGACATGGTGTTTGATAGATTGGATCATACCTTTTTGCTGAGTGTGTTGGCTTCTTTTGGGTTCAGGGCTGATTCCTAAGGTTGATTGAAAGAGGTTTAGTTAACTGCCAATTTTCTGTTCTGGTCAATGGAGTTCTAAAAAGGTTTTTCAGCTCTAACAAAGAGCTTAGACATGGTGATCCATTATCACCCAGTCTGTTTATTATTTCCCAGGAATATCTTTTCAGAGGCTTAAAGGTTCTTTTTTCTAACTTTCCCACAATCAATTACAATCACATAGGGGATTTGAACTTACTAATGCTATGTTTTGATGATGACATCTTGATTTTCTGCAACGGGTCTGCTGATTCTGCAATAAAGATAATGGAAATGTTTACCAACTATAAATATGTATCTGGTCAGCTTGTTAATAAGGAAAAGTCTAGAGTTATTACCTCAAAGAGATGCTCTGCAATTCATGCTAAAAAACTAGAAACTTTGCTGGGATTCAAACATTTTAACTTGCCTTTTAAGTATTTGGGTGCTGTAATAAATAATATAAAAAGAGTTAGTGACTATGAGGATCTGATAGCTAAAACCATTAACAAAATCACAGAATGGGATCATAAAAACCTCGCATTTGGAGGTAGGCTGATTTTGGTTCAAACCGTTCCAACCACCTATCCTATTTTCACTATACAATGCTCTGAAATTCCTACAACTATCATCAAAAGGCTGGAAAATTTGTACAGCAAGTTCATGTGGGGCTCTAAAGTTAACAAGGCTGCTACTAACTGGTGTAAATGGTCTATTATGTGCAAGAGCTATGCAGATGGAGGGCTGAATCTGAGAAGAATCAAGGATATGGTGAAGGTTTTCTCTCTTAAACTATGGTTCTATCTGAGAAGGCAAAACTCTTTATAGTCATATCTAATGAAGTCAATTTACTTCAATACTCAACATTTTTTAATTGTGCCTCTTCATATTAAAAGTTCTCACACTTGGAAAAGGATTTGGAGAGTGAAAGATATAGCAGAGAACTACATAATGTGGCATGTAAAGGCTGGTAATATGGACATCAAAATTGACAGATGGTGCCAGAAGGATCCCTTCATCAAATTTTCTAGTGAGGATGTTAGATCTAATTATGCATGCTCTATGGTGAAATAATTCTAGGATGATGGGAGATGGAACTACTCAAAACTTGAGAGTATTTTGGACTCAAATCAAATCCAAAATATTCTCAAGCTTTTCCTGGATCCTAATAGCACTGACTCAATCAGTTGAACAATCAGTGAAGATGGGAACTTCAGTACTAAATCTACATGGTCTGAAATTAGAAGCAAGGGTAATAGATCAAACCTGTATGCTAGGATTTGGAATTCTGTGACCCCTCAAAAGTACTCTTTTATGTTATGGAGAATTATCAAGGGCTGGGTGCCAGTGGACTTTGTCCTGCAAAAAAGAAACACACAATTAGCATCAAAGTGCCAAAGCTGCTGTAATTCTGAAAACATTAAACATGTTTTCATAGAATGCCAAAGGGCTTGCGATGTTTAGGTCTATTTTGCTGCTCAATTCAACACCCATATTACCAGAAATATATCCCCCTCTCACATGGTGAGAACATGGTTCTGGTCCTCCAGCAAGGACATTCAGATGCACAACATTCTACCTCAGATCATCGTTGGGGTAATTTGGTATGCAAGGAACAAAAGTAAGATGGAGGAAAGGAGTATTAAGGCTGAGGACATGATAGAGCATATTATTTACATTCGATCAAGCCTGGGCAGAGCTAATCTTCTAAAGAAGAAGCAATGGGCAAAGATAGCAGG
Organism: Limnanthes douglasii subsp. nivea; assembly: GCA_036936605.1. Classification (NCBI taxonomy): domain Eukaryota; kingdom Viridiplantae; phylum Streptophyta; class Magnoliopsida; order Brassicales; family Limnanthaceae; genus Limnanthes; species Limnanthes douglasii. The sequence goes on along the minus strand of JAUPFV010000003.1, from coordinate 14,569,222 downwards.
ATTGGTCCCTCAATTGGGTGTGTGAATCGTTTATCAAGACCTAACATTTCGGTCTCCATAAACTGGAAATGTCCAAAACTTGGGTGTTACAAGCTTAACTCTGACTCGGGTGAATGTTATGGTGGTGGTCTGGTAACGGACAGCTCGGGGAAGATGGTGTTTGGTTATGGAAGGGTCTATGGTAAGGGAAGTCCCATCACTGCTGAGACCAGAACCATGCTGGATGGTCTTCAGCTCTGTTTTGAAAGGGGTATCAACATGCTGGACATTGAGACAGATTCTGGGATACTGGATCAAATGCTCATAAGAGGAAGATCCCCTTGGTATCTCAAAGCAATTATATCCTCCTGCTTCATACTGATCTCTTCCAACATGAAAGTAATTCACATCTTTAGAGAGCAGATTGAAGCAGCTGACTATTGGCTACGATTACTCTCGAAATTAAGAAGAACTTTCACTATGAAGGGAATGGAGTCCCTTATAGAATGAGAGTGATCGTTTTTTTGGAATAAATTGGGTTTTGTTAATTGAGAATTAGCTCGAATAACTGAAAGAAAATAGGTTGCATGAAAGTTTCGAAGACTTACCTGGATTCAGCTTCAATGAAAGTTCTCAACTTTTCTTCTATGTCTGAGTTGTTTAATATCTGATGGTTTTTCTGGCTTTACTGAAGAAATTTTGGATAGCTTGTTAATGGATTTTTTGATTTAAAGGATTGAGTGATGAATTATCGGTGGATTTACAGCAGTGAAACTCGATTTGGGTCTAGAGGAGGCAGAGAAGTTTTTAGGGTTTTGTCAGATTTTGGGATTTTTGTTTGTTCGATCAAGCTGTTTTTCACAGTGTGTAATATGTTAAATGGTTTCTAATAAAATGTCAAGGTTTAAGAAAAAAGTTACACTTATTTACCTTTACGATGAGCACCCCTGCTGATGTTAGAAATGAAGGAAATTGGGTTGGTTAGGTGAATGACAACCATTTTGTCAATGTAAATGTTTAATTTCAACTAAAATATTTATTTGAATTGACAATAGTTTTTAGATATTTACATTTTTTCTTATGTAGTTTACCATTGAGGATGACGGTCCAAAATTTAGGAAATAATATGACAAATCTTGGACTTGGGAATTACCGATTATTTCCTATTGCAAGAGATATGTAGAAAATTAAAAACATAATTTTGAAGTAACCAATCTAGCCGTTTTCGTTTAATTTATGTGAACTATTTTTATCTAACTATTTGTCATTGTAACCTATGTACGAATAAAACTTGAATTTTATCAATATCATAAGAAATGGATATTCAAAATAATAACATTATACATGACTTTATTACGACTATTTTGTTACGACTACTGTGTTATGTACGGGTTTAGTAGTTTTATGAATTTACCGGTGTTAGATATTGATAGGTCTATTCCAATTACATTATCAAATAAAGTTTAAGACAATACTTTATCTCAATCCTTGTATTTTTTTATCGCAACCCCCCTAATTTAATTAGAATTCATCACGTGGGTTTATCTTGAAATACCCTGGCATGTGCGTTAGTCTTATCTGATAGGTGTCCCAAGAAGATTGGTTCATGTGATTACGTTATTCATAACTTACACGAGTCTAATTTTGATAAGTCTATTCGGATTAAGTTATCCTCACCGAAAAACTTAATAAATAAATAATTGAGTATTGCAACAACTTAACCTTGAAAACTCAAAAAAATGTGATGCAAATTTGAATGTGCACAAAGATGCGTATATGCTGAAACCAGTTGATTGCATGAAACAAAAATGTTGGAAGAAACTCATAGTTTTATCGACATATTTTTATACATAATATACTTCATGCATGGTAGGGAAACAACATATTTCACTTGTATGATTTCGCGATCACGCGGACGTGAAAAAGTTACCGTTATTTTAGATTGTTTGAAAATGGTTTCGAGTATACCGATTAAGCCACTCCTTTATAAAATTGAATGTGAAACCCGAGATTTTTTTTCCAGTATGAGACTGTAGAACTTTATTACAAAAGATATGTTAGATTATGCTGTTCAAGAACTTCAAGATAAAGTGGATGCGTAAGCCAATTGCATCAAAGCAGCTTACGCAAATTTCGATGAAACTAGTGAAGCTGAGAAATATATGTTCAAAAAACAGTTTGAACATGAATGAAATTATCCGTCATTATAAATGCACCTTTCGCGTTAACAATTTTAACTATTTATCTAGTTTTCTTTCTTGCATTTGTATTTCAATTATGTTGTACGTATGAATTATGTAATCTTCCTAAAAATGTCAACTAATTTATATCTATTGTTATATTTTCAAATTTATGATTATCAAAAAATTTATAACATACACTGTTTTAGCATTCGAAATAGTACATAAATTGTACATCGACCATGCATAATTTATATACCAACGACAAGAAACTCCATCGACATTGTACACATGTAATACTACGGGTGTAGTCCTAAAAATGAAGTGTGAGTGAGTTTATTTAAAATAGGAATCCACTGGCATTACGCGATTTATACGCTACGAGTAGAATAACCTGCGTTACTATTGAAATTGTTTGACACTGACAACAAAGTATTCAACCACTAATGTGTAATAGCTCATGTTACTCATGTAAAATACATAAAATTAACTCGGATAAAAAACCCTTTCTTATAGACGAATGCCAGTGGTTTGTAATTTATACGCCACCAATGGTACCACTACGTTGCTGGTGTGTAATTATTATACTGACAACATAATATTCCACCGTTAGTGGCACTACTACGCTGTTGTTGTTCAAATTCTACACCGCCGGTGTATGCACTACTACGTTGTTGTTGTTCAAATTCTACATCGCCGGTGTATTACTATTACACCGATAGTGTATGATTTATACACCATTAGTTTCATAACGATGCTAGTGTCTATTTTGTACACCAGTGGTAGGAAGTTCCACAATAGTGTATTCATATTAACGTCGGTGGTGCGGACTAGGTTCTTTCAAAAATAAAACAGGATACTCATTTAACTTAAACCAAACCAGTGTTCATTAATGACATCTGACCAAACTTAAACAAACACCCATCAAATTGAACAAACATTTATTTAACAAACCTCAACTGAATTTGAATTCAATAAAACATTCATACGATTAAACCCAATTGTTCAAAATATCATCATCTAAAGTATAATAACATAATCTATTGCCAAAAACATCATCTAAAAGTCATAGTGTAAAAACAACAGTTACATGGTGCATTCAAAATACAAAATAGATAATATCAGAATGAGTCAGGGGTTGACGATTGTTTTGACTTGTTTAATAAAGTTGAGAAGTTCCTCATGGTTATCGGCAATAGACATAATACAGTTTATGGTTTGAATCTCCTCTAACATGTTCTGTTTTCCTAGAACACAAAGAGTGATCTGGAACCAACTGAACTTCGCACGTAGGCTTCATATTGATCTGTAACCGTCCTATGATTTGGTATAAAAGAGTTGGTGTACATGTCAACTAGAAAAAATATGTGTTTACCGATTATCCCAGTGCGACTTGTTAAACGGGTAGCGTCAGTGATCATCTTAGATTCATTCGAGCTAAAGAAACCTCAAAGGGATTCTTTTAGAACCAAACGAATTGGCTCATCACTCGATTCGTCATATACACTTCGATCACATGCATAATCCAGATAGCATTGTGATATAAACCCACCCTACGCTCACGAAAAATATCCTTAAATCTGCATACAGCTGGAATATCACCTACAAATAAACATATTAACATTGATGAAAGTAAAAATAACAACAACAACACTTATGTCATTCTCCTCGAGACCGACAATGAAATCGCCCTAATATATCTTCGGCCTAACATTTCCCCCCGTATGTTTTTTGGCGACCAACTAATAAACTTGGGAATAGATGACCTATATCTGGTATTAACTTAAGGGCACAAACATGGGCAATAGTCGTATACCCAATAACCGAACAAGGCTTCGAATCTGGTCAGACTCTTTAAGCATAATTTCGATGCTTCTCACATGTCCTTGTATAGTCACGCCAACACGTAATTATGCCAAACCATACTACCAAACTGATCCATGTGCTCTAACAAAGTAATAAATATTCTTGTACATTCTTCTGACTAGGGTTAGTCAATATGGTACAACCGAATATATACATTGATAATGGAAGGAAAATATAGGTGTTTGGCATGTAATTTAGCCTACTAATAAGGTCAAGGTCAATGTATTAAGTGACTAAGGCCCAAAGTAAAGCACACATAAGAAGTGAGGGACTTGAGTGATAGTCCCCTAGAATTTGTTTGTAAATAGTAAGATAGTGGGGTAAGAAATCAATTCTCATAATGGTAAATATGTAATTTCATCCACTACCCTTTTTCCTATATAAAGGACATTTCCTTTTGGGAAAAGGGCCAATGATTGAGTAATAATTACAACACATATTCCTTTTGTCTTGTCCATTTCTAATAATTCACTATTCACAGTCACGTCATACGAACATTTTCTAGTCTGACCCCTTCACACGAACATCTTTGTCTCTAAGTCTCACTAAAGTATCTGAGCGCATCATACATGACGTACACACGTATGATGTGTAGGACCATAATGATCCTCCAAAGTATTCCTTAGTCATTTTATACCGAAACCAACCCCAAAACCAAACCAAATTTACATAACCTCTTATGCATTATCCAATAATGGTGCAATTTTCTTGCACCGGGGTGCATATCCATTTAGATGTTATTGTTTGGTTCGTGTTTTTTACCATTTGGTTTTTGTTTACTTCATTGTGGATATTATCTAAATTTTATTATTTGATTTGGACATTAATAATGCTACGATTTATCCGACTTGAAAGACGAAGTGGTAAGATATTAGGTCGGTATTTACTTTGTAATATAAAACCAATAAATGTGTACCATTGAGGGTGTTTTACGTAACAAGGATTAAATTATATTTTAACTTAGTAAGTCAATGAGATTTAGTATCCATAAATCAAATATATGTATAGGCTCAAATTCCTATATAAGGTAATGCATTTTTTTCTTCAAGACGGTGAACAATTTACTAATTTTTGTCAATTTCTCTCACTAGATTTCCATCCTAAATCCCTTTCATTCAAGACCCGTTTACCTTTTAAATATTTGAAGGAGTCATTAGTGGCGTCTATAATGAGAGGTTAGACTGGTACCCTCATAAAATATACAAAACCAAAACCACTAAGACATTAAGCTCGACTCCAAATTTTTGTGAGATATGGATCCTTAGATGCATGCAGATCCTACGAGGATTACTAACAGAATGGTAATTTGAAAGAGCCCCGACCAGTTAGTAGAGGGTGCTCAAACACAATCACTTCTCAAATAGCAACGAAATCTATTGGACCTAAAGGGACATCAACATCAATTATTATATGAAGTTGTTGCAATAAATACTCATAGAGAGACTATGGTTACACGTTCAAGAAAGATTCAGTTAGAAATTAAAAAAAAGAGAAATAGAGAAAATTCTTATGTGAGTGATGATGTTAGAATCTCTACGAGATCAAGAAAAATACCGAAGGAAATAATTTCAATGGGACCAAATTTATCGTTCTTTGAAAAAAAAAACATAAAATCATATATTGGTACATTCTTTTGGAGTCTAGTGACTATTCTGTTTCTGATTTGGATGAATTTTCTCAATCTTGAAACGAGGTTATCGCCAAAGGAGAATGCCTTGTTCAAAAATATATTCTAGTTGTTTTAGAAATTCTAAACGAGAGCGAGATAAGAGAAGACAACGTGATTCATTAGATAATCAGGTACCCATCTATGGATTTAAATATAAGATAATTACCGAAGGTAGGATAGTACAACAACAAACTATACTTCAGGTTCAAGCCAATGCTACACAATTGGGTACGACACTAATGATCAATCAATAATATCAACAAGGGGGTTCGAGTAACCAAAGTTTTGATTACCATGTGAACAACTGATTTACGAATCCTTCCGAGTATGGTCTTCATACAATGATTGATGAAGGTACAAGGGTATTAGTATAGTCAATGTCATATTGGAAGTAGTCTTCTCTATCACCAACAATTTTATTCAGGCATATGCCGAAATGATTTGACATATCAAAAGTGGAGAAGTTTGATGGAAACCGAGATCTAGATAACCATATCGAGCACTTCAAGAATTTCATGATGAATTATGATGATGATGATGATGATAAGTTTTTATGCCATATTTTCTCCTAAAATTTTAAAGATTGTTCCTTGAAGTGGTACAATCGGTTTCCTCAAGGTTTTATCAACAAATTTTGACATGTTCTAGATAGTTTTTATGCGGCAATTTGTGAGAATTAACGAAATCCCATGAGACGGTGATACGATCATCTAGTACAAATAGTTAATTGGAAAAAGTCTGAAATATTACACCATAGGCTTTGTTTTTATAAAGTATAGTTAAGAGGATTTCCATGAGCAAGTCATTTGTGTCGCTTTTAGACAAGGGTTTCTCCCCAAAAAATTGGTTGATGAAGAGAAAATTAAGGTAGAAGGGTCTAAGAAATTGATACTTGTTCCAATGCCTCAACAAAGACAAACTCAACAATTACTCGTTAAGGTTTACCTACATCACCAAGTCCAAATTTTTATGCCTCGGACTTCTACTTATTTTCCTCTTAAGGGTCTGAACCAAATGCTGCCATTGTGAAGAGTAAATCAGTAGAATTTGGCTCACCAACAAAGATCGAGAGCGAACTAGTCAGTTCGACCCAAAAAAATTGATATTATTTTTTATAAGACCCAAAACATGAAAAAAATGAATAACATGTTTTTCAAATATCAGAACAACATTGGTCATGATAAAAGGGACTTCATATCTTTAAATCATGAAATTCAAACTTTAATTGATAATAGCAAGTTAACAAAATTTGTTAAGAGACAAGCGGGAGGCCAACAACGGGCTCTGATATGCAACCAAGAAGCATCACAAAGAGATGTACTTGAGAATGCTATGGAGCAAGAAAATATTATGGTCATAATAGAGCCTCTTGGCCATTTTGATTTATCCTTATAATATTCATATTCAAACTCTAACCGAAGAATTGTTATGATAATTGATGAGCCTAAGATCGAGGGAAAGTTTAAAACCTTGTGTAATTTTTTCAAATCATTGACTATCTTCGGTGGAGATATTGTGACAGGAACTACAACTTGATCTCAAAAGAGGCATGTTATGAGTTTAAAAACACCGTTAATGGAAGGAACGCCAACTCATATTTATAGAGATTTGTTTCCCATTATGTTTTTGAAGATGATGATTTAAAAGGGATAGCTGGATTCCACGAAGATGCAGTGGTAATTAGGGAAGCTATCGAATTAAGAAAATTCCGGAGGATTCAAATTTATATGAGCAGTTTGGACAATATTTTATTTATGCCCACTTATATATATATATATATATATGGAAGATCCTCATATTATCCTCCGTTATGACAAGACAATTGTGGGATCCATTAGGATAACGTCGATATCGTTGGATAGTTTGAATGAAATGTATTTTTGGGCCAATGACCTTTTATGAAAATGGTAAAAGTATTATTTATTGTGATAGATGGTCTAAATTTGTATAATGCGATTTTAGTAGGTCTTTGCTATCAAGGCATGTTATTTCCTCTACCATCCACAAATATTTGAACTATGTTATTGAGAATCAATTATGAGGTATCTGAAACAACCACTAAGTGGAAAAGGAATGTTATATTGCTTCGTTAGCTCAAAAAAATATTGAAATTATAGGGGTCGACTGTGGAGTCAGATGTTTTAGAAGATCTGAGGGAAACCCTCGGTTCGCTAACACTTGAGGAGAACGTTGAAACTAATTTCTTTCATAATGTTAAAGTTTTAAAATTTGAACTCTACAATCACCGCGATTGATCGAGTAAATATTTCTGGGAACACACCATTTGCTATGCACGTGGCATATTAGTAAGAACATTCTTGGGACAGTTTGATAGTTATTGCACGATGATGTGATTGTGAAACAATTTGTTGAGTTTTATGGCTACATAGTCGGAACGAACACGATCGAAAGTTACAAAATAAATCTAGCTACATTGAAGAAAATGTTTGACTCTCACCCCAAGTGTATTGATTACATTATGAACGCATGGATAACGAAATATGGTGACAAGTTTCTTCAACATTGAACAAACAAGATAAAATATTACGGCCAAACAACAATAAATAGGTAGAACTTATTTAATTATACTATATATCTCTTTTAAAATACGTCATAATTATGTACTTGTATTATGTAGGTGCGAGAAAGCTCACTCGATCTTTAAAAATACCTTGGGACGAACCAATGTAATTTCGATCGTTTTGGGAAAAAAGTTCATAATCTCCTAACAAAACAGCATGCGGGGATCCTCGAATCGTTCGAGCGAAGTAAGTTTCATACTCTACCTGGTTTTGATTGTACTTTGACCAAGGAACTTAAAAGACATGTATCCCATGCGAGGCTAGCCGAATTGATGCATGTTATTGTCCGTTATAGAAATATAAGAGTAAATTAGGTAGCATGTAGAGGATGTGTCCTTTGGAAAACACATGTGTTACATTGCGCGTGTGAAATTGCATCAATAACGAAAGAAGGTAGATGCATTCTTAAGGAAATATGGATATATTATGGAGACGATTAGATATTTTTCATAGAGATCCCACTTCGCGTGAAGAAGATTTATAAAAAAAAAACTATCCATCATAGATAGTTATATTCGTAGTTTTGACCATGGCCAACAAGACCATACTAACAATAAAGTTATGCAAACCTTAAAGCCTGAAACAAGCCATATTCAAGAGCCTAAAGAAACGTTTAGATCTAAAGGTATGCCAAAATGAGGTGTTGATAAATCGACCAAACGGAAACCTAGTTCGTGGGAATATCCCATTGAACCAACCACTAGTGCTAGCACTCCAGCAAACTCGATAATTAGTACACCCGTTAACACGTTAGGGAGCACGACTGCCTCGTAAGTGGTTCCGGTTGTAGCACTCAAACCACCACTTGCAAAAAAGAAAGTTGGTCAGCCAAGGAAAATTGTTAAGGATTGGAAGTTAACTGTATATTATATCACTAGTTGGTGGATGTTCTCTCGGGCGAACAATGCGGATATTGGTCAGTAGCGCATTTAATATACCTTAACGAGGATAGATGGGAAAATGTTAGATGCGATTTGTTGAATGAGTTGAATGATAATCGTGCATCTTGGTTGGAGGTTTATGGTTCGTCTGATGTTTTGGATAATATGGTACGCAGGTTGGATTACTTTAAACCCAACCCTACTAGCCGTTATTGGATGATATTTCCACACATAAGATTAATCATAACGACAAGGTATCAGTACATGGTATACCATGTCTTGCAAGCTGCGTCACTAACGTTTCTACCAATTCGTGGACGTCCACCTGTGAATGCTTCAACGATTATAGAGGTCAGAATTTCTTTCGTACATGGAAGCCACTTTGTTAGTGTAAGTATATCAATTTAACTATATTTATGGAATTTTCTTATTTTTTTCATACCCAATGCACTAATTTGATATTTTATTTCACAAATTACTATTCATCTCGATGGACCGTTGCCGCCATTATAACCGGCTTGGGGTGCCTACGCCACCAAAAAGGCAAGTCAATGGGCGCATCCGTACTACCGTAGGTTCAACAAATTTACACAAATTATGCCGCTTATGAGAGTGAATCTGAACGATACACCAAATGTTACCGATTTAACCAAATATGAAAATTGATGTTATGTTGGTTTTCATACTTTTTCCTTTTTTATGTTAATTAACTTGTGGATTAGATGTTTATTACCTTACGAATTGATGTTATTAAATTATGAAATTTTGTATGCTTATTTAATTTACTAGTTTTAATTTTATTGTGATTTCTTCTCCAATAATTCATTCTCTCCTTATTATTTTTTCCTACCAAATATTTTTTTTCGCCAAATATTATTTTTCACAAAATATTTTTTCCAGCCACCCTTTGGTTCCCGTCTAAATTTGAGTCCCGCCAAAAGTGATTATATCTTCTTCTATATAAATGAGCCTAAATCGTCACCTAAGAGTTCATCTACCAAACGTTACTGAAAAAAAAACATTAAGGTTTTGAAAATATAGTTTTATGTAGATGAAGACTATCACTTGCTTCAGGCTATAAATTTTGTCACATTGGCAATGTCTGACGATACGACTGATGCTTTTTTTGACCGAGTGCTATGTATGCTGTATTTTGATTATGGACGATTTGTAGTGTCAAATCCTCCACCACGCAGTTGTGAAGAAGTAAACAATAAGTACAGTCGTGTGAAATCTGAACCAATGCAACGTATGTTGTACACGCGTTACAAAATTAAGCAAGAAGTTGTTGAAGCGTGGAACATGAATGTTAGTGATGTATACTCTGTCTTTCTATTAGAGATAATTTTTTTCCAAAATTTGATAAAAAATCTATAAGTTAAATGTAAAATCCAATCTTATGAGAGCAATCAAAATAAAACTTTTTTCTTAAAAATACCGTGACTCAATCTTGATAAGTCGTTGTAGTGTGCTTTATTGGAATATTTCTTTCTCTTTCTCTTTCTGTCTCCCTCTGCCTCTCAGACTCATTCTTACGCACGATCACGATCATGGGAAAGAAGAAAGACGGAATCTCATACAAATGCACGAGATGCCTCGATAATGAGTTTTTTTACATACAATGCGATGATTTCCCATTACACAGCGAGTCATCCAGGAAAGGATGACCACTTCGTCTGTAAGGAATGCAAGAACAAGTTTAAAACTTCAGCCGTGCATACCTGAAGAATTGAACAAGATTAAAAAAAAAAAGATAAAGATGAGGAAGAAGAAGCAAAGAGGAAAAAAGATGTAAAAGAAACTGGTAAGAAAAGTGATACATTGATGTAGAGTTGTAGAGTCTTTTTCTTTACTTTTATTATTGTAGTTGTCAAAAAAAAAGTTTCTAAATTATTATTTTTATTATTATACTAATATTTAAATATTTCCGGTTTAATTTATGATTATGGTGGTTAATAGTTCACCGGAAACTAAATCGATAAATTCGAATTAAAAATTGGATTAGTTATTTTTCTGATTATTAAGATAATAGTAAAAGAAAAAATCAGATTGAAAAAGCAATTCAAAACGAGTATCTTTTCTTTTTTCTAAATCCAACTCTTTTTAGCTTTTTAAATTAGGATTTTTAATAATTTACCAAAATTGTAAAACCAATCGATTTACCGAAAATTAAATCGATAAAACCGAACAAAAATTTAAACCAACAACTATTGGTCTAGATCATAATCCAACCATAAAAACTAAATCTCAAACCAAACCGCTAGCTTTATTGATTGCTGCCGTCCAAAACCAGACCACCCAAACCAATCGGAGCCTAATGTTGTAATGTGATGCATGCTACTAGTTTTCGTTAGAAAGTATTATTTTAAATAATATTTAAAGTGATTTACCCACTCAAATGTGATTCGAAATAAATGGGATCCTCCCCCTATCTTGCTTCCCGAAACCTCAAAGTCCCCACACAAAAAAGAAAAAGTGATTGTCACTCACTACCTACCTACCAATCAACCCTATTCCTTCAATCCAACTCTACACAAATCTCCACTTATCATTTCTAAACACACCAAATCTCTCTTTCAATAAACTGGTTCTTGAATCTTGAATCTTGAATCTTAACCCAATTTTTTTGTTATAAATTAAAATGACTGAAAATTTACTACAACATCACTTCCCTTCACCATCAAGTCACCAACAACAACAACAACATCAACATCATAGTCATAATGTCATTACCAGCAACAACCAAAGGAGTTTACAAGATATGGTTGTTATAAGAGACAGCAACACGGATCAGCTGTTTTCTCCATTGTCTGTTTTGGTTTCTGGTGTTAAAAGATCTTTTATTAGGTGTACCATTATTGATTCTGGTGTTGAAGAGATTTGTAAGATGGAGATTGGTTTACCTACTAATGTTAGACATGTAGCTCATGTCATATTTGATAGGTTTCATGGCTTTCTTGGTTTGCCTGTTGAGTTCCAATCTGATGTTCCTACAAGAGCCCCTAGTGCCAGGTTTGTTATCAGTATTGATTTTGTACTGCATCTTCAGCTTCAATTCTAATATGGGGTTGTAGGTCAATTAGCTGTTGACCGTCTTGTAAATTCTGCTTTCGAAATCATAGTTTGTGACTTGAAACCTCAATTATGTGGAAATGTTAAGTCTATATTTCTGGGTTTCGAAGTAGTTTACGAATCCAAATCATGTTATACAATTGATCTTCGTTGTTTCGAAAGCATATGTTTGGCTGATTGATACTGTCCGACTCATTTCAACATTTGTTCACCAGTACTCACATTACTCCCATTACTCCGACAACTCAACATTTGAAATTTAATAAAACAATTCCGTGACGACAGTAGACACTATCTTGATACTAGAGTGTATTTACTAAGACTATTCTAAATGCAGCACCAAAGTGTTTGGAGTTTCGACAGAATCAATGCAACTCTCGCACGACGCCAGAGGGAATAGTGTGCCGACCATACTCTTGATGATGCAACAACACTTGTACAACCAAGGTGGCCTGCAGGTATATATATATAAAAAGGGTTAAATCAAATATCGATCAACTGAAACAAGAATGGTGATAAATAACGTAAATCTGCAGACAGAAGGTATATTCAGAATCAACGGTGAGAATAGCCAAGAGGAGTATGTGAGAGAGCAGTTGAATCGTGGAGTCGTGCCAGAAGACGTCAACATTCATTGCCTTGCAGGTTTGATAAAGGTAAGCCTTTTTATTAAGGATGTCAATGGGTTGGATTTGGGACGAACCAACTCTATAAATAGAAATCTGAGCATGACCCCTCCCAGATGTAGACTATGGCTTTATAAATCCTAATCCAGTCGGAGAGCCATCGTCTCGACCCACCCATCCCAAATTTCTCTATATCTGAGCTGATAACTCAGTAAATTGACATAATTCTCATTTTTTATCTTTATTTTTTCCGCTAAATTAGTTTTGAAAGAAACCAAATAGCCTTTCATCTCTAAATATCAGGCCACATGGCATCAGGTCAGATCATAAGAGAAAACACATACCTGAATCCGACCAGCTATCTCTTTGGCCCGGCCAGGTTGGAGTTTGATTGCCTTCTCCAGTTTATGTTCTCTTTGTTTGATCCTGCATTTTTAGTAACTTGATTGAATTCTATTTTATTTAGGCTTGGTTTCGAGAACTACCCACCGGTGTTTTGGACTCTCTGTCACCGGAGCAGGTAATGCAGTCACGTTCAGAAGAAGAGTGTTCTCAGATTGTGAAGCTTCTTCCCCCCACTGAAGCAGCTCTGCTTGATTGGGCAATCAACTTAATGGCTGATGTCGCTCAGATGGAACATCTTAACAAAATGAGTGATCGTAATATTGCTGTGGTTTTCGCACCAAACATGACTCAAGTAAGTAAGAAGTATTAGTGGCAAAATCATGACCGGCTAATCTTTTCTTGATCTGTAAAAAATCGGGTAGGACAAAATTTCTATGTCCAGATTCTAGATTGCAACAGAAATTTCATTCTATTTGAGTTTGGATATTCGAACAAATCGATCAGATATCAGAATCAGACATAGGAAAGTGATCTATCCGGATCTTAATCAGGGTCAGGTACAAATACTTTAAAATTTTATCAGAAAAAAAGGTTAATACCATGATCCAGTCAAATGGTCAGTTCCGGCTTGTACGAATTAAACACCGTGTTTGCATTTTAACAAATATGAGTCCAAAATCCAGGTTTTGACACTATAGCCGCATTGTCTGGCAGGAATCCAACTCAAAACCAGATTTTTGTCAAGCCAAGTAAAAGTTAGAATTTTTCTTACTTTAGTAAGAAAATTATAGATTTGAATCAAATGTTTTGCAGATGTCCGATCCCTTAACTGCATTGATGCATGCCGTGCAAGTAATGAATTTTCTCAAGACCCTTATCGCCAAAACACTTAGAGAACGCCAAGGAGCGAAAACAGAATCAGTTCTGAGGTTAGACCAAGAACCATCTGATGAAAACAGTAAACCGAGCTCTATAGATCTGCATCTTAGCCGAGTTAACGAAGTATTAAGAACAGAAAACATAAGGCACGAGGAATTTGCAACACAGACAGTATTGGAGGCTCAATCTCGACTCACTAGAGATAATATTAAAACTGAAATTGAGACGGTTGATGCTCTATCTTCTGTCAAAAATCTTATACCTGCAGGAAACACTGATTCAGCTTATAAGTTTCAAAGCTTAACCATTAAGAAGGGATCTAATAAGCGGTTCATGGGTCAAGCTGTAAGATATGACGACAAGAGTAAGGAAATCTGTATTACTGACCATATAAATTCACGGTTGGAGCTGTTCGAAGCTTGGCTTTAAGTGTTACTTAATGTAATGTAATCATTCATCTTGGCTGTTGTCAAAACTGTGAACTTTTCTTTTAACTCAGTTATAACTTGTTCCTCTCTTCAGAATTCATAGTAAACTTCTAATCAAATGGAGCGCATTTAATAAGACTAGAGTCTCCAATGGAAATAACCATACACAAGGGTTGTCCGGTGCAAAACTTATAAGCCTAAAATAAGCAGGAAAAAAAAGTTAAAAAGCTGAAATAGCTACTTGTTTTAACTTTTAGCCTTTGGATCTTGTAAACTTAAAACTCTAGTTCTTCGAGCCCCAAAATTATACCAACCAAAGAACTAAAAAGACTTAAAAACCAAGACTCTTTTTCCAGTTTTTTCTTTTTTTTTTACCTTATAACCTTTAAAAAGTTGATGGCAGGCACCAAACAATGCCAAGTGAGAATCTGATTATAAATTGTTACCAATAGTCTCTGCAAGAACAAGTTCCATCTCTGAAATGATGGAAACGACTCGCATCTCTAACAACTAACTTACGGTTTACGATTTTGCTAACCAACTTCATAAACAAGTGACAATCTTCGCAGATTCTCAAATTTTTTATCACAACAATATCTGTCCCTGGGTTAGTCCTTAAAAGACCAAATGCAATTGCCAGCTTCTCACTGTGTACATTTTCGCCATTTGGTATTTCTCGAACATGTTTATTGTGACCACAAATTTCTATTACTGATATCTCTAACTCCTTCAACATCATATATATTTCTTTTGTTTGAGGATGACTTCTATCTCCAGCCAAGAACAGGTGAACTATCCCTTTATCTTCAAGATAACTATACCCTGGCTCCTTCTTAAAGTTTCTCTCCCTCATCATCAATCGAACACGTAATACTCCATCTAAATTTTTCGAATCGGAATATATATTCGACATCAGTACATAATAACCAATATTCAATGGCTCCAGCTCGATTACTTGTTTGAAAGCTAACTCGGCTAGCTTTTCATTCTTGTGGATCTTACAAGCACCTAAAAATGCACCCCATACTGCACCATCCGGTTCTACCTTCATTGAATCAATAAGATCTTTGGCCTCATCAAGCCGGCCTGCCCTACCTAAAAGATCAACCACACATGAGTAATGCTCTGGACCGGGCTGTAACCGGAAACAATTTTTCATGATGTTGAAATAATCCAAGCCCTTGTTTGTCAACCCTGCATGGCTACATGCAGATAAAACACTAACAAATGCCGTTCCGTCAGGCTTAACACCGGTTTTAATCATTTCATCGAAGAGCTCTACAGCTATTTCCCCAAGTCCATGAATTCCGTAACCTCCTATGATTGCTGTCCAGGAAACTACAGTTTTCACAGACATGGAATCAAATAAAGCACGAGCTTTCGGTAAGTTACCCGATCGTGCATACATATTCATGAGAGCATTATTTAGAAAAAGATTTGAGCGTAATCTATTAGTTTCCATTAACTGCTCAACCTCATAACCAATGCCTTGAGCTCCAAGGTGAGCACAACATGACAAAACCCCAACAAGAGTAACAGAATCAGGAGAAACCCCACTCTCTTTCATCTCCTGATAAAGTTCCAACACATTAGTAGCTAGCCCGTTTTGCGAATACCCAGAAATCATAGCGTTCCACGAAATTAAACTCTTCTCAGGCATTTCATCGAACAGTTTCCTACCACACTCCACCGACCCACATTTCACATACATAGTAAGCAAAGAATTCGCTACTGAGAAATCAGCATCCAACCCAATCTTAACACAATGACAATGAAGAGACAAACCAAGCTCATACTCAGGAACAGTACACATTGGCACCAAACTCAGAATCGTAACAGCGTCAACTGACAACCCCATTCCTCTCATTCTCTTAAACAACTCAACCGCATCGAAAACTCTCGAGTTCACAGCAAACCCAGATATCAAAGCATTATAACAAACACTTAACAAACTTGACTGAGGATTTTCATCGAAGACTTTACATGCATCGTCAACCAACTTACATCTCGAGTACATTGATATTAAAGATGTTACCACAAATGGTTCTGGGTCGCATCCGGTTCTGATAACGTGAGAGTGAAGTTGTTGGCCGTAAAACGGGAGGGATAGAGCTGCGCAGGATTTGAAAGCGAAAGGGAAAGTGAAAGCATTTGGCGTGTAACCAGATTGAAGCATTTGGCGATATAGATATAGTGTTTGTGTGAAGAGATAGCGGTTTGCTAGTTCGCGCAAGCGACTGTTCCATGGCGCTGTTGCAGTTTTGGTGGAGGTGACGGCGGCGGCGGTGACTGTGGATATGAGCTTATGCGCTTGGATGGACATAAACTCTCATCAAGAAACACCGAGTATTTCGGCTGATTTTTTAATAACGGGCACCCGGTTATTTTCCTTTCAGTACAGCTATATCTCTAACGATGCTGTTACCATTTTTACATTTTAAATCTTTCAAAAGGTTTTCTTATTTTTTTTTCCTTGAAGAAGGGTCCAGACACAATTTGATATCTTAAACCGCTTGGTCTTATAAGATACATTTTGATATTTTTTTTTGCTAATTTAGTTGAATAATTTTTATTTGTGAAAACCTATTTTTTCTAAAATATAATTATGGTTTTGAAACAAATGTATTTTTATCTTTTAATATTATTTTATTTAAATTTTAAAAAGGATACGGTTAATACTTATTTACGTTAAACCTTATAATTAGATTAGCAAGTAGAGATACCTTAAATAAAACCCAAATAATTTTTTTATCAATTTTTTTAAATGAGAATATATTAGAGTTGGATGAAAAATTCATCTATTTTAAACGTGGCAATGATTCCCTATGAAACTTGGTGCCAACTCACTATTGTTTTGGATAGACATTTGTGTTATACTCTGATAACTTTTGCAAGCATGTAACACGTAACTCTTCCAAACTCAACCGATCCATTTATTATAATTAAAAAACCGGAAAGCAAAAGCCAATTACTCAACCTTTGGTTTAGCCTACACAACTCAATATTCTCCTTCCTATATAAAAATGCTCTTACCCTTTTAGCTCCATATCTTACTTAATTTTGGACAAATTTATCTTTTCCACCAAAATTAGGTATAAAAGGGTTTGATAAATCTGATTCCTCATGCTATAATTTGTTTTTCGATTTCGTTGGGTATAAACTGCTGAAATTAGGTTTTTAGGTTTCGATTTCAAAAATTCGATTTTTGCATGATTTTAGGTGTTGTTTTGTTATATTAGTGTTGTATTATTGTTAGTTTTGCTAGGATCTATGTTTATGTGTTTGATTTTTAGTGAAATGAGGTTGCTTTGGTGGGTTTCTAAAAATGGGTATAGTTGTTGTTGGTAGCACGATCGTGCTACCATTTTGGATCTGGTCGCACGATCGTGCGACCAAGGAGATATCTGTCGCATGAGACGGGTTGTGCTTTGCCGTCTCATACGACAGACAGCTTACGCTGTCTCATGCGATAGACAACTTAAGTTGTCTCATGCGATGAGATGCCTATTCACATCATTTTTTTGTGTTGTCTCACTAATACATATTTTTTATGTTGTTTTTACAGGATGGGGCGGACCAAGCAGAAAGTCAAAAATCCGTTTAAAAAAGCGAGGGAACGCGAACGTTTGGTGCGTGAGGCGGAAGAGGCGGCAGAGGCTAGAGTTTTTCCCGAGCACGTAGAGGCAGGTCCCAGTGAGGGACATGATCCTAGTACGCGTACGAGACGACGTCTCCGTCGTCATCGAAATGACGATTACATTCCTACTACTGCCGGTAGCACAGGGGCAGGTTCTTATTCGCAGCCACCTGACCTTTCTTATGTTGACGATGCAGATGCATCTGAGGATATGGATGGGGTGGAACGAGGGGGGGGGGGGACCTGAGGCCTCACATTCACAGTACGAGGACGATGCACCTCACGCACCCGAGGCGGCACCCCACGCACCCAAGGGTGAGGATCACGAGTTTCTATCGGTGATGCCGCATGTCCCGGCTCTCTTTCCCGATTACACCCAGCACGAGGCGTTCAACATCTATCACGGAGATGTAAGTATTATACCTTTATAATGATTTTTTTATCAATTTCTTACGTGTTTGATACAATGTTATAATTATTGTTTTATCACTTTCTTATGTGTTTGATACATATTACATGATAGGGTCAACCTGCGATGCTTTGCTATGTACGACAGTCTCCACAGATGGGACTTGACGAAGCAGAGCATGGTACGGGCAAGGGTGATGGAGACTATTTTTGGCCCGCTCGTCGATGCACTCTCCCGCTGGCATACCAACCTCCATTTGATCGAGGCATTCTTAGAGCGATGGCATGATGAGACTTTTTCATTCCATTTCTCGTTCGGGGAGGTGACAGTGACCTTGGACGATGTCTTCATCATCATTGGATTACCGGTTGTAGGTAGGTCTTTTGATGCTTTACCTTTTGACTCGGAGGTTGAGGAGATCAGTACTTATGCTGGCATACTAGGTGTACGACCAGCTGAGTTGAGTCAAAATATTAGGAATGCTAGTAGTGTGAACCTTGGGTGGCTGCGCACTACATTTACGGGTGCTAGGTATAGTGATAGTAGGATCACAGCTGATAGGGTAGATCATGCCACTCATGCCTACATACTGTATTTGTTAGGTACCATCATCTGTGCCAACAAAACCGGGAACAACATTCCTTTAGATTACCTCCAGTTCGTGAACCTATACCAGGGTATGCATAGGTTCAACTGGGGTCAGTTGGTCTTAGCACAGTTGTACCACTCCCTTAGTCAGGGATCTCTGCATGGTATGGGAGGCATTTGCGGGTTTATAGGGATGCTCGAGTCATGGATATTTTCCCACTTCGTTCAGCTACGGGTCCTACTGTTTTGCGATTACAACATATCTATGCCCCATATGTGCCGACATGCGCCGCAGAAGATTGGCGTTTCTCATGATGTGCGTAGGCAGATGAGACATGCACTTTCGACGTGCACGGGGGCAAATGTAAGTCATATTTGTTCATTTTAATTCTAAGTATTTTTACTAATATAAATGTCTAACTTGTTCATTTTTTTATTTGCAGGTCATGTTCCTTCCCTTCATACACTTACAAGACCATTATCCGTTCCAGCCGGTTACTTGGGTTGAGTTGACGCTTAAGACGTTCGACGTGGTTGTGCCGTACTACCCTGATCGTGTCACTCGACAGATGTGATTCGTACAGTTGATTCCTAAGGATATACGCCCTCCTAAATTGAAAAAGGTAGGGAAGAAGATGGTCTGCAGATACCCATAGGACGTGCACTTGTGGAGGGATTGGGAGTACCATGTGTACACTCCTAATGGCACGTTGTACCATGGTAGTGGAGAGAGTGCTGACCCGATGTACTACATTTGGGTGAAGAGGAGGTTGTGGTACATCGTTAGTAGCTCTGCACCAGCTAGAGGTCCTCGGTTGGAGTCGCACGGTGCTGCTGACTTTGTAGGATACGAGAAGATTGCTCGGTTTGCTCCATCGATACCGACTAAGGAGGACGATGATCTTGTAGAGACCGCCCTTCACATGTGCAGGATCGCTGAGAGGTATAGACATCACTGATTATTACTCACAACATACCTTTGTCATATTTTTCGACGTTAGCACTATATTTTGTAACCGGTTTATTTTATGACTGCTTTTATTTATTGTGTTTTGATTTATTGCATGCTTGCTTTCAATTTATCAATTTTATGGGTTCGATTCCAACTCAATTTTATCCGTTTAGAATTTTAGAATGGAATTCCATAATAAACCGAAAAGACTCAAATCTACTTTTAATTAATCAATTTTATAGGTTCGATTCTACTGAGTTCAATAGTAATCTGAAAAGACTCGCATCTACTTTTATATATCACTTAGCCTTAACATCCACCTACCACAAATCAAATCAAAAATACATTATCATATTAACAGATAAACATCCAAAAAGAGATAAAAAGAAAGCACTGGTTTTGTTGTTCGAACATAACAAACATAAGAATGGCAGTTTTATCTTCTTCAAGAAGATGCTTTGCTCCCACTATATTATCTTTCTATTTTTCTTATCACGTTTGATTGTTACTACTCTCCAGAACATTCCTGTTGTAGTAAGAGTTATAGCTTCTACGATTGAAAAACATTATATGGTAAGTTTTGCCTTTATTTTTTATATTATTTCTTTTGATAATATATCATTTTATTATTACTCGCAGCATACCTTTAGTACGAAATATAAGGTCAACATAAACTCAAACACAAATTCAAACACATACTCAAACACAAACTGAAACTCACACTCAAACTAAAGCTGAAACACACACTCCTACTTAGCGCACTCATACTTAAACTGAAATACACACTCATACTTAAATTGAAATACACACTCATACTTAAAATGAAACACACACTCATACTAAAACTGAAGCACACACTCATACTTATCTATCAAGCCAGTTCCATTTCATCAACTTCCTTTCTTCTTTCGCATCCTTGTAGTCACTGATTTCCTGTAGCAGGGTGTCAATAATGTCAGAGCGGACCGCATCCAGCTGGTCCTCTGTTATAGAATCCATGACTTGACAGATGAACACGACGTTCCAATTCGGTGAGGCCAGAAACTGGATGTTGACGGAATGTGACCAGGACTGACCACCTAGCTCTCACTTCATCAATACGCCTTGAAATTCTAGGCGGCTGAACACCATCCCTTCCGCACAGGAAGTACATCTGACCTACCAATGCCTTGCAGTACCTATTACCCCCCTCTGGAATGTGCATGTTACCAGCTTCAACTGAGGCCCTCATCAAATATTGATCTTCCAACTCAGTTCATGGATACATTTTTCCGCTTAATTTATCAACTAATTTACACTTTAATGTGAATAAGGCTTTTATTTATAGACAGTTTCGTTGCAGATAACGTAATCGGAAACTACGAATGAAAACGTGACACGTGTAAAGTAAGAAACCAAAAACTCCCGCTCATTCTCAAAAATAAAAAAAATCTCGCTCATTCTCAAAAATAAAAAACTCCCGTTCATTCCCAAAAATTAAAAACTCCCGCTCGTTCTCAAAAATTAAAAACTCCCGCTTGTTCTCAAAAATCAAAAATTCCCGCTCGTTCTCCAAACTCAAAAACTCCCTCCAAAATTTACTTCCATGTATCAAAGGACTCTAAAACCTTTAACATTCATAAACACTACTCAAACATAAACAGTTTAACAAATAGAGTTTACTCCTCATGAAGACTACCATTTGCTTGAGGCAGTGAAGATTGCCCGCCGAGAGATGGGGGAAGATACTAGAGATGCGTTTTTTTAGGCTTAAATCGCTGTTTAGTCCCTCGACTATCACGTTTTCTGTCATTTAGACCCTCGACTAAAAAATCACCACTGAGAGTCTCTCGACTATCCCATTTTCTTTCACTTATTCCTTTGACTTCAAAATCACCGGTGAGGGTCCATGGAATTTGCAAAATCTATAAATTTAGTCCCCGAATCTAAGAAAAAAACCCCAAATCAGGGACTAAATTTATAGATTTTTTGCAAAGTTTAGGGACCCTCACAGGTAATTTTTTAATCGAGGGACTAAATGAAAGAAACCATGACCGTCGAGGGACTATTTCCTGATTTAAGCCATTTTTTATCGAGTGTTTTGTAAGATGTACTACGAATATGACCGTTTACAAACTGGAGGTCTCCTCGTGCGCAACCGTGAACAAATCAAGCAGAGGTACATTTTTTGTAAACCGCTCCAGCGTTTGTTGTTTTTGCCATATAAAATTAAGCAAGAAGCGGCCGCCGTTTGGAACATGACGGTGGTAGAATTCATCACTAGGGATATGGTGGCGTATCCCTAAGATAGGATTATGGAAAGGGAGGAGGGAGTTGATTCTGACGACAACTTGGGATATGACTTCGACGTTTGAGCATTTTGGCTGTTGGCATGTTGTTGGTTAATTATTTTTTTATGTTTGTTTAAGTTAAGGTGTTAACTTGTTGTTTTCGTCTTTATGTATTTCCTTCAAGTGTATTGTCCAACTTTAAATTTAAAATTTCCCCTTTTTAATGCTATCTTACTCCAACAATAGTATAAACCGTGCTGTTTAGGCCATAATATATTAGGGTTTGCATCGCATGCGACAAGGGCCAAAGGCAGTCGCATTCTGGGCGTGCGATATAAGCCATATGTCTCAAAAATAAGGCCAGCTATTTAGCCTAGCGTCGCATGCGACTGGGGCAAAAGGACGTCATATTCTGGGCGTGCGATATAATCCCTCTGTCTCAGAAATAGGGCAAACATTTTAGCCTTGGGGCGCATACGACTGGGGAAAAAGGAGGTCGCATTTGACGGGTGCCATATGTTATCTTTTTAACTTGTTTAAATGAAAAAAAACTCATAGGAAAGGCTTCTATTTAAACTAAAAACAACATCATAAATAATTTCATCAACTATAATACATCAAATGGTTGTAGGGATTTTCCTACTATATTACATCAAAATTACATCAACTATATTACATCAAACGTTAGGCAAAATAACTTTAAATATTGTACAAAATCATTTCAAACGTCGTCTGTAGTCAAATCCGTTACATGTGGTTTTTTGTTCAAGTTGATTTTCCTAGCGGGCATTATTTGTGTAAATTTGTTGAACCGACGGTAGTAGGGATGCACCCATTGATTTGCCTCTTCGGTTGCGTATGCGGCCCAACAAGGGTATAATAGAGGCAACGGTCCATCAGGTGGAGTAGTAATCTACAAGAAAAAAGAATAAATAAATGCATCAGTAATGATAGCGTAAGAAATTTGGATTGGAAACGAAATATACTTACATTAACAAAGTGACATCCATGTACGAAAGCTATCCCAACTTCTATGATCGTTGAATTGTTGACGGGTGGCCTTCCACGGATTGGTATAAACGTTAACGAGGCTGCTTGCAATACATCGTATACCATGCATTGATACATTGTCGCGATGACTAGTCCAATGTCCGGAAATGTCATCCAATAGTGGTTACTCGGGTTGGGCTTGAAGTAATCTAACTTATGTACCAAATCGTCAAACACCTTTGGCGAACCATATACATCCAACCAACATGCATGGTTGTCCCGCAACTCCTTCACCAACTCGCGTCTAACATCCTCCCATCTGTCTTTATTATTGTATATTGAATGCGCTACGGAACAATATCCGTATTGTCCGTCCGGAAGAACGTCAACTAAATTTAAAATGTAAGTGTGTAGAAAGGTCGGGATGCAATCCAGATATAATGTTAACTTCTCATCCTTAACAATTTTCTTAGGTCTTCCAAATTTATTTTTTGCTAATGGAGGTTTGGGTGGTACGATGGGAACCACGTTGGATGCGACCGTGCTCCCTAACGTGTTTATGGGTGTACTACCTACCGAGTTAGCCGGAGTACTAGCACTAGCGGTTTGTTCAATGGGATATTCCCACGAACTAGGGTTCCGTTTAGTCAATTTATCAACGCCTCCCTTTGGTCTACCCTTAGCTCTAACCGCTTCTTTAGGATCTTGGATATGACTTGTCTCGGGCCTCAATATTTGCATTACCCTATTGATAATGTGGTCTTGTTGGTCGGGTCGGAAACTACGAATGGAGTTGTCAATTAAGGAAAGTTTTTTTGCAATTCATCTTCACGAGAGCTAGGATCTCTATGCACAATGTCTAATCTTTTCCAAAAGTTATCCATGTCTTCTAAAGGGATGCACCTACCATCTCTAGCTATAAACGCAATTTCACATGCACAAGGTAAACCATGTGTTTTCCTAAGGAAACAACCTCCACACGCTACCCGATCTACTCCTATATTTCTAGCACGTACAATAGAAACCATCAATATCTTTAGCCCCGCATGTGACACATGACCTTTAAGATTTTGGGTCAAAACACCATCAAAACCGAGAATTGTTCTAAACTTACTTCGCTCGAATGATTCGACGATACCCGCATGCTGCTTCGTTAATAAGTTGTGAACTTTTTCCCAAAATAGCTCAAAGTTTCATTGATTAATCCCAAGATATTTTTAAGGGACGAGTGAGCACCCTCCGCCCTACATAGTACAAGTAATAAATTATGAACTTATTTGAAATTAGATAAAATAGCTAAATGAAAAAGATGATAAACGGACTAACCTATTTGTAGTTGTTTAGCCATAATGCTTAATCGTGTTCGTTCGGTACGCAAGGAACTTGTCACCATATTTCGTTATCCACGAGTCCATAACGTACGCAAAACACTCCGGTTTAGATGCAAACATCTTTTTCAGTGTATCTAGATTCTTTTGGTAACTCTCAACCGTGTTCGCCCCCGCAACGTAGTCGTAAAAGTCAACAAATTGTTTCGCTACCGCATCATCGTGCAATATCTTCCGGACCGCCCCAAGAATGTTCTTACTAATGTGCCACGTGCATAACAAGTGGCGAGTGCCCAGAAAAATATTATCGATCGCTCGCATGAGAGCTAACTCTCGATCGGTAACGATAATGGATGGAAATGCGCACACGCTATCCATCATCAAACCACGAAGAGTTTCCAAAGCCCATACATAGTTTCCAATCTTCTCTCCGCTCATAAATACGTTCGCAGCGGTAAATGTAATGGAAGTCAACGTTAAACCGACAATCTTTAATAACAGCATCTTATACCTAGTCGTCTTGTACGTACAATCTATAAATAACACGTTCGGGAATGTACGTAATAAGTCTACGCTAGTAGGATGTGCGAAGAAAAAGTCAGTGATCACCTTTGAATCATCTTTCAAACGCTCCCACGTCAAGTATCCATTCTCCTTCAACTTCGTCAACAAATATTGCATTTGTGTTTGTCCCCCGTGCTCAACATCCCGGTGTTTTTTGCGGCAATTGTAGATTGCACGCATGTTCAAAATGTTCTCGGGATATTGGTACTTCAAACCACTATAAATCTCCATAGCATGCCAACCGAGGTGAGACAAACTACGAACTAGTTCATCTTCATCCCATTTTAGCCTACAAGCGCGGGAATGACCGTCTAGGCGAACGTAGGGTTCATGATTATGAGTATCGTTTATCACCTCCAAACGCCATTTCATGGCTAGGACGTCGATCGGATGACCTTTTAGCACAAACTGACAATTATATTTCTTCGTCGATGTCTTCCGCTTTCTTAAAGTTTCCGGTTTCGCTTTTGATACGAATACACCGTATCGCTCGCAAACGTATTCTAACCTAGGAGTCCTTCCCCATTTTTTGCTATCGTAGAGCTTTGTAATTGTGACAAACTTGATCTTCTTCAATTTAATGTCCACAAAAGCATCCAATTTGTCTTTAATAAATAACCTATCCGTATTGAATATTCTACTGTAGTCGGCATCCATAAATGGAGGTTGGGCAGGTTCTTCCTACAAAATATGTAATTGAAAGCTATAAGTTTATATAACAGTTTGGTCGCACGAGACATGTCTTCAGTGCTGTCGCACGAGACATGTCTTCAGTGCGGTCGCATGAGACACGCTTTTATCTTCGTCTCATGCGACTGCTACGGTTACCAAGTCGCACGATCGTGTGATGACGAAGCTGTTCGTCGCACGAAGTCCGTGCGACACGACCAAAAACCGAAATACAGGGTTTCACTTCTTACCTCTATGCGGTAAGCTTCCTTCCCGTCTAGTAAGTCTTCCAGAGAGACGCCCATCTCATCATTGTCCATAGATACTCCGATTCAAGATTTTTCGAAGCAGATTTGATGAGTTTGGGTAAAAAAAACTAACTTTTTCGGTTTAATGGGTTTAGAGTAGTAGATGTTCGTACAAAGCTTGTAGATTTAGGATAATAACTGATAGATTTCAGAGTTTCGGTTGATTTTGAGAGGAAATGGCATGAATGTAAAAATCTTGAGGGAGAAAGGGAAATTTTGGAATTTCAACTTTCAGTTTGAAAAAAGAAGGGGGTAGAGTGAGAGATCTATCAAAATGTGTCTTTTTCTAGCATGGCCCCTAGAAGAATTCTTTTTTCTTTGTTTGTAAATTTTGAAGTTTGAGAAAAAATAGAGTAGCCTTTTCGAAAATTTGATGTTATAGTGAGAAAAATATTTGAGTTTTATATTTAAGAGAAGGAAATAAAAAGTTTAGGGGTAGATTTATATTCAAATTTTAGTTTGTATCTTGCTGAATTTATTTTAGCGTGAAGTTATTTTTCTCCTAGCATTTTTTATTTTTTTTCGTAATTTAAAAATTAAAAACACTCATGATTTGTTTTTATTTATTTTTTTCATTTTTTTAATTTAAATTTTTGTGTCATTAACTATTCTCAAACACTAATAGCAACAAACATAAGATTAACCCAATTGAATCTAACATATATGCTTTATTTTATAAAATTAAACTTTAAAAACCAAAAAACATTAAACTTATATAGATTATCCATGAATGAGGAAGACATTCAAACCAAAAATTTAACACCAGAGAACATCACACAATCAACCAACAAGGTAATTTAATTTTGTTTTTAAGTTGTATAACTTGAAAATCCGCGTTAGAAAATGACATATGCTTCCGAAATACGAGTAATATACAATCGAAAACATACATCAAATGTTAATAAGATTAATATTATATGAATAATGCTTGAAACAAACCACATTCGATAACATACATCGGTAAAAAATGCATTGTAAAAAAAAGCAAACATCATCCACAAAATTAAGTAACATAAACTACAATAACACAAAACTAAACATCATCATGCTATATAAGTCTTGCTTATATAAATGCAGTTCTTTAGAGCAGCACGACACTCTTCACCCATCATAGTGTCCACATATTCATCGTACGTATCGATAATTTTGGCATAACCTCCGGTGATATTATCTTTGAGGGTGGAATGTTCTGGTTCTTCCCCTGTAGGAAAATCTTCTTCTCGAAGTGAATTTGAAACAACGTACCAAAGATTTTGACGAATCCAATCATCATAATTGGGACGATAGTACTTATTATGTTACCTTTGTTAATAAGATTTCCTCTCCAATCCGACGGTATTAAGTGTTGGTATCGATCTTGTAATACATGATCCTTAAAGTCAATCATTGTATTCGTCAAACGACCTCGCCTAGGAGTAAGTTTTGTCCATAAACTTCGAAGGTTTTGGATGTACCCAAACTGACGCGCAACTCTAAGAGGTTGTTGCTGCTCGGTTTTGTCCATGAATTTCAATCCACCATTAAAACATGCTAGCTCGTGAACCAGTTTGAACATTCTTAGATACTCGTAAGGCTAAAATATAACATGTAAAAAAATACAATCGAACAAGATATATGAAAATATATTTGAAAATACAATAGATATAATGAGTTAGAATATAAACGTACCGAATAGATATCTAAGCGATCGAGTGTCAATTTGAACGATTGAAGTAGTGGCACGAACTCTTCTTTCGAGTTTTTACATTTGGGCGTTGCCCACGTACGCATGTGAGGCATTTGAGGATAGATTCCCTCCCAATGAGGTGAGTGAAGTGGTAAAAAATCCAGCATTCGAGTAGTTGTACAAATCCACTCATCGTCTTCGTAGAATGTTTGGAAGCCACACGCAACCCGCTATAAAACTCGGCAAGAATACACATCCCCACGCATATGATCCTAACTATTCAAAGTCATCGATGACGTGCAACCAATCTTCTTTAACGCCGTAACCGTTTTTGTCTACAAATAGACATGACCCAAATAAATAGAGTACGTAGGACTTCACACAACGTTCGATATTGATCTTCCTTATTCGACCACTTACATCTTGAAAACGCTCATTAGAGAGGAGGTCCCTTAACCAAGTTAATCATAGACTGATACATTTTCACGCTTCAAGCTACGCTAAAGCTTCCGCGTATGGAACCCCAATAACATCTAGTATCAATTTCACACGTTCTTCGACGTTAATGCTTCGACGCACATCCAACAATCTATTGCATATCGGTAACGCAGTAATGATGGTCACGTCATCTAAAGTGACCGTCATCTCACCAAAAGAAAAGTGAAATGATGTTGTCTCATGATGCCAACATTCTACGAAAGCGACTACTAAAAGTGTCTCGGTACTCCAACGTTGGAGTACGTCCAACAATGGTCCAAAAAGGGTGGACTCGATCAACTCAAGAACACTAGTTTGGTTGTTCAGTTTCGAATGATTGACCGCAGTTCCAACGGTGAAAAACCGTAAAAGACGACCACCTCTTTCATGGTAAAAGAAAATAAAACATTATTATCAAAAATTAAAATAATTACAAATTAACTTATAGCAAAGAAACGAAAAATCTTACAGAGCCTTGGTAAACATGGTACGCCGTATAGTTTGTAAAACCTTTGTATTGGAATATGTGCGGAAATCGTGTTAAAAAGGCTTATTTCTCGGCTTCTAAAATTGATTCGTCTATGCTTTCAACGATTTCCTCATCTTACGAATCTGATTGCGGTATCGCAACCAGAGACGATTCTTTCCTCACACCCCGCCGATTGTGTCTAGAACGACAATTTCAAATGGTTGCGGCGTCTCAACAATATTCAGCTTGTTTTGGGCATTTTCCGCAGATGATGAAGACCCATGAAAAATACGCTTTAATAACTTTCTTGGTCCCATACTACGAAAATTAAAAAAATATACAAATGAGTAACTGAAATCAATAACACTATTATAAACATAAAAATGTGATGTTTTTTTAAATACATGTAATTCCGAGATACCGACTCAAAATTACATGTTATTTTTTTAAATGCATGTAATCCCGAGATACTTACTCAGAATTACATGCATTGTTTTTTAAAAATAGCATTTAAAAAAAATCACAGCATGTAATTCCGAGTCGGTATCTCAGAACTACATGCATTTTTTAAAAAACTGCATATAAATCCGTGAAAGTACCTCGGAATTACATTCCTTTCTTAAAAAAAACATGTAATTGCGGGTTTATGCCTCAAATTTACATGAGGTTTTTAAAAAAAATAGCAAATACACCACACATTATGAAAGCAACAATACACCACACTAAAACACTAAAACGAACAAAAATATTGTAAAACAACATTTATTCAAGCAATTCATTCAAGAGAAACCATTTGAAATCATCAATTCAACAACAACTTTAACTGTTCATAAAATTTAACAGCAACTGTAACAATTCAAAACATCTAACAACAACATCAACAATTCAAATACCAAATCACATGCTTATAGCAACACCAAACTGGAACAATCTCGTATTTTTAAAAACATGTAATTCCAGGTTTCTACCTCGGATTTACATGCAGGTTTTAATAAAACAGCAAAAACGCCACACAATATGACAGCAACAATACACCGCACCCAAACACTAAAATGAACAAAAATGCAGTAAAACAACATTTATTCAAGCAATTCATTCAAGAGAAACCATTTGAAATTATCAACTCAACAATAACTTTAACTGTTCATAAAATTTAACAACAACTGTAACAATTCAAAAAATCTAACAACAACATCAACAATTCAAATACCAAATCACATGCTTATAGTAACACCAAACTGGAACAATGTCGTTTTTTAAAAAACATGTAATTCTAGGTTTCTACCTCGGATTTACATGTAGGTTTTAATAAAACAGCAAAAACGCCACACAATATGACAGCAACAATACACCGCACCCAAACACTAAAATGAACAAAAATGCAGTAAAACAACATTTATTCAAGAAATTCATTCAAGAGAAACCATTTGAAATTATCAACTCAACAATAACTTTAACTGTTCATAAAATTTAACAACAACTGTAACAATTCAAAAAATCTAACAAAAACATCAACAATTCAAATACCAAATCACATGTTTATAGCAACACCAAACTGGAACAATGTTGTTTTATAAAAACATGTAATTCCAGGTTTCTACCTCGGATTTACATACAGGTTTTAATAAAATAGCAAAAACGCCACACAATATGACAGCAACAATACACCGCACCCAAACACTAAAATGAACAAAAATGCAGTAAAACAACATTTATTCAAGCAATTCATTCAAGAGAAATCATTTGAAATTATCAACTCAACAACAACTTTAACTGTTCATTGATGAGTCCGAATGTTGCCACCTCTCTGGACGGGGACAGTTTGGACTAAGATCACCAGACCGGACAGGGCAGTTCGAACACCTAGCCCATTGAACTGTTCGAACTATGACTAAAGTACTAAAAAAACCTAAACACTTTCTGACTAAGCTGTTTGCTCTTCTAACTAAGAGCTCATGGGTCCTTGAACATGACCCGGTTCCATTAAACATGACCCGAAAGCCCATATACCCAAATGTAAGGGTATAAATACCCAACCACCTGCATTAAATATGGGTAATGAAAATTAAATACAACCGGGCTGCTTAATTCTCCCTCTACTCTCTACTCAAAACATTAAACACATACCAACCTTCACAAACTCTAAAAAAATTACAAAATTACCCTCAGACGAAAATTAACCACACCAAATTGGCGACCACAGTGGGAGTACGAAGGTGCCTGAATCGAGCATTCAAAACCAACTATAAAATCAGTCCGAATGAATCCGGACGTCCCGGAGATACCACCAGCTTTGCTTGAAGTGGTGGGTGAAAACGATGAATACACTATCGAGGAGCGCGATAGGCTAAAGGGCGAGATAGAAGCACTGAGGGCAGAAAAGGCAAAGATGGGCATGAAAGAAAAGTCAAAAGCATCGGTTGCTCATCACAGCGATAACCCTAGAGAGCACGAGCCTTCAAAGACCCATGTGAGTACCAAAAAGACTTATGCCAGCTCCAAAAAGTCTCACCGGTCTAAGCCAGTGGAGAGTTTTGACTCATATTTAGAGTCTTCTGATAGCTCCTCGGATAAGGAAGGAGTTGAAGAGTCCTTGTCCTCTAGCAGCGATGAGGGCCGAGCTAAAAAGAAGCAAAAGTTGATCAAAAAATATTCAAGGAAAAGGGATAGACATGGGAAATTGAAGAAGAATATTGGCAAAGGGTCATCTCACAGCCGGAGGCATGTAGATAAGATGCTGATGGATCATTTTGCCTTCTACGATGAACCCGGTATCTTTGCAACTCCCAATGAGGATATTGCGTTCAGTCGTGGCCGAAATTGGAGACAATCTCCATTGTCTTCCAAAATTCTGTCCGGAAACCTCCCTAAGAGGTTTGATAGCACTAAAATGGAAAAGTACGATGGCAGTACTGATCCGGACAACCATTTGGAGCAATTTAAAAACTTCATGATGAACTTTGATGATGATGACAAGCTGCTTTGTAGAGCATTCTCCCAATCTTTTACGGGGAGTGCTCTAAAATGGTATAACAGCCTACCACAAGACTGCATCAAGAATTTTGATACTTTTTGGGTGGCCTTTCGAAGGCAGTTTGTTGGGAGTAAAGAGTTGAAAGGGTAACGGGGACACAATAATCGATTGTGCCCAGGAACCAAACGAATCATTGAAAGAATACATAAGTCGTTTTGTGAACACCAAGAATGGGCTGGCTGATTGCTTCGAGCAAGTAGCAATAGCATCCTTGAGACATGACTTAAACCTTGGGAATTTGGCTGATTCAGTAACCAGAAAGAAAGCCATGACTTGGGGAGGGTTGCTGAATCAGATTGGAAAGCAGATTAACGTTGATGAAATAAAGAAAACGAGGGTGCACAGGCAGGTGAGGTCTACCCCGGTGGCACAAAACCCCAATCAGAATCAGTCCGGGAACAAGGAAAAGGAGACCGGACAGGGGCATGGCAGGGCTAAAGCTCAATCTTAGCCAGCTGCACCTGCTCAGAGTCAACAATCCAGGAATAAGAGAGGGTCTTGGGTTCAACCGGAGTGGTTTGCAGAATTGAAAGAAAATGTGGCCACCATTTATGATAAAACAAAGGAAGAGGTACACTATAGAAGACCGGCCACCCTACAATCTCCTAGAGAGCATCGTAATAACTCTTTCTGCCAGTATCACAATGATATTGGCCATACCAACGATGATTGTATAGCCATGAAACAAGAGGTTCAGAACTTGATTGAAAGGGGAAAGCTGGGGGCATATGTCAAAAGAAGAGGAGGTAATAGGCCTGACAATACACACCTGGTTGGTCCAAGTAACGCTGCTCCGGAGGGAGCCATGGTTATAGTCGAAAGGTTTGATGTGGAATCAGAATACTTGGATCCGGATCCAGCTCGAAATAGAGTGGGTGCCATTGAGGAAGGTTCTAGAACAGTCTCCGGGCTCATTAAGTTTTTTGAGTCACTTACAATTTTCGGAGGGGATACTATGACAACTACTACTGCTTCTTCGAGGAAGAGGCATGTTCACACTTTAGCTACCCAGCTAGAAGAAGGCATGACTTCCTATCAATCACAAATTCCCTTCCCCTTCATTGTTTTTGATGAAGATGACTTAAGAGATATAGCTGGCCCTCATGAAGATGTTGTTGTCATAGGAGCATCCATTGGGGGCAATGACATAAGACGAATCTTGGTGGATACTGGAAGCTCAGCCAATATCCTCTTCTTAAACACTTATAAGAAAATGAAAAATCCAGCCGTAATTTAGCGTTCGAACAGATCAATTGTGGGCTTTACTGGCAGCTCAGCAGATGTGATCGGGGAGTTTGAGGAGGAAGTTTTGTTGGGCAAGGGCCCTTTCAAGAAGATGGTCATGATACTTTTTATTGTGGTAGATTGTCCCATTTGCTATAATGCTATTTTAGGGAGGTCATGGATCTCTAAGATGCATGCAGTGGCATCGACAGTCCACCAATGTTTAAAATATGTTGTTCAAGGACAAGTGGGAGTTGTCCGAAGCAGTCAAAAGATTGCAAGAGAATTTTATGCTACAGCCCTGGCTCCCCGGACGTTGGGGGCAGTTCGTATCAACGAGCAATAGAAGTTTGAGGGGCTTTCTGGGGGTGAGGGTGAAATTGATGACCCCAGAGAGACCCCTGGAGTATTGATACCAGTTGAAGAGGTATAAACACATTGTTTAGAAGAAGGGAAAAGTGTCAAGACAGGGTCTAAAATGCCACCTGATCTAAAAAATGAGATGTTAAAGTTTTTGAAAAGCCATCATCATGTTTTTTCTTGGTGCAATGCTGATGTTACTGGGGTTCCAACAGATGTGATATCACATCACCTATCTGTCTGGAAAGACATAACACTAGTGGTTCAAAAGAGAAGGGCTTTTTCCAAGGAAAAGGCTGATGTTATTGTGCAAGAGGTTGACAGGCTCACAAAGATGGGGCATATCAAGGAGTCTCAATATCCTTTGTGGACTGCCAATCCGGTCCTGGTTAAAAAGAAAAATGGCAAGTGGCGTATGTGCATTGACTTCACAGATCTCAATAGGGCTTGCCCAAAAGATTTGTATCCAGTTCCCCGGATTGACCAGCTAGTAGACTCCACCTCTGGGAATAAGCTGCTATCCTTTATGGATGCCTTCTCCGGGTATAATCAGATCCAAGTATATCCGAAGGATCAAGAGCATACCACATTTGTCACTGACAGGGGTCTTCATTGCTATAAGGTAATGTCATTCGGATTGAAGAATGCTGAGGCTACTTATCAGAGATTGGTGAACAAAGCCTTTGCTGATCAAATTGGAAGGAATATAGAAGTATACATCGATGACAAGATGGTGAAAAATGTGGATGAGCAATTTCACTTAACTGACCTCCAAGAAACTTTTGCCAACTTGGTAAAAGTGAATTTGAAGTTAAATCCAGAAAAATGTGTGTTCATAGTGCAATCCGGGAAGTTCCTAGGTTATATAATAAGTGAGCAAGGGATACAACCCGATCCAGACCAACTTAATGCTCTATTCCAAATGGAGCCTCCTCGGAATATTAAAGAAGTACAACGATTAACTGGGAGGTTGGCTGCTTTAAACCGATTTATCTCAAGGTCTTCGGACAGATGCGCCCCGTTTTTTCAAACTTTGAAGGGTGCAAATGGATTTGACTGGACATCACAGTGTGATGAGGCCTTCAATGAGATCAAGAAGCATCTCTCCTCCCCCAAAACTCTATTTAAACCAATTGACGGGGAGACACTCTTCGTATATTTGGCAGTTTCAAGTTGTGCCATCAGTGTTGTATTGGTGAGAGAGGTAGATAACTACCTCTATCCAGTGTACTACATCAGCAAGAGCCTGATAGATGCAAAAAAACGTTATTTGAAACTCAAAAAGTTAGCATTAGCCCTCGTAATAGCTGCAAGAAAGATGAGGCCTTATTTCCAGGCTCATCCTATTATCGTCCGGACATATTTCCCCTTGAAGAATGTTCTCCAAAAAGCAGACATTTCAAGTAGAATGACTAAGTGGTCAGTAGAATTGGGAGATTTCGATATAGATTTTGCTCTCCGAACAGCAGCCAAGGCCCAAGCTGTGACTGATTTTTTAGTTGAATTCCATTGTGACAGAGATTCAGAGCAGACTAATGAGAAGAAAAACAAAAAGGTTTGGGTCGTCCAAACGGATGGTGGATCCAGCACTATGGGATGTAGTGCAGGGGTGTGCTTGACATCTCCGTATGGTGACAGAATGTACCAGGCTATATGTTTTGCTTTCAGGGCTTCCAATAATGAGTCCGAATACGAAACAACTGTAGCTGGTTTAAAGTTAGCTTATATTTGTGAGGCTAAAAGGGTCAAGCTATTGAGTGACTCCCAGTTTCTTATCCACCATGCCCAAGGTCAATCTGAGGCTAAAAAGGAGCAGCTAGTGAAGTATTTAATTCTCCTTAAAAATGAAGCTCTCAAGTTTAAAAGCATTGTTTATGAACATATACCCCGGACAGAAAATGAGTTGGCAGATTCATTGGCAACCATAGCTTACACAGAGTCATATCCATGGATCCATGTACTGGAGAGCCCCTCCATTCAACTTAATGTGGGTAAAGAGGAAGAAAGTTTTGAAGTACAGGTGAAACAACCTCAGGATTGGAGATTTCCTCTCCTGCAATACCTCTCCGACGACATCTTGCCTCATGATAGATCACTAGCAAGAAAACTGAAACACAAGGCTCGTGG
The DNA here is from genome assembly GCA_036936605.1 of Limnanthes douglasii subsp. nivea. Classification (NCBI taxonomy): domain Eukaryota; kingdom Viridiplantae; phylum Streptophyta; class Magnoliopsida; order Brassicales; family Limnanthaceae; genus Limnanthes; species Limnanthes douglasii. Next base: position 14,533,643 of record JAUPFV010000003.1, on the reverse strand, counting down.
TTTTATCATACTAAGAGATATTTTGTATAAAAAGTCTTACAGTAAACTACTTTTGCGCTGTTTAAGGGATGATGAATCTCAAATAGTCCTCTCCGAATTACATGATGATGAGGGATCAGCTCATTGTGGATTCAGGGCTCTAACGAGGAGAGTTTTACTGGCCGGCTACTATTGGCCATCTATCATGCAGGATGCTAAAGAACTGGTAAGAAGGTGTGATCCATGCCAGAGATATAGCAATGAAATTCATGTCACAACCATCCGTTTAGAGTCAATTTCTGAGCCTATACCTTTTGCTTGATGGGGATTGGATTTAGTAGGGTCTCTCCCTATGGCGTCCGGAGGGCGCAAAACTATAATTGTTGCTATAGATTACTTTTCGAAATGGATTGAAACAGCCCCCCTGGCAGGAACAGCATCAAAAGCTGTCATAAAATTCATTTTATCCAACATCTGTTGCAGATTTGGTGTTCCACAAAAGATAACAACAGACAATGAGCCACAGTTCGACAATAGAGAAATGGAGAGTTTCTGTGCCTCAAGGGGTATATAACATTGTTTCTCTTCGCCTTTCCACCCACAAGCAAATGGTCAGGTTGAAGTGGCTAACAGAACTATTCTGTCCGGTTTAAAGAAGAATCTGGAAGGAGCTGCTGGGAAGTGGCCTAGCTATTTACAAGAGGTCTTGTGGGCCTACCGGACAACACCTGGGGCTGCAACTCAGGAGACACCCTTTTCCTTGGTCTATGGGATGGATGCAGTAGCTCCCATAGAAGCAACTCTCCCATCGTTTCGGGTCCACAAATTCTCCGAATGCTCTAACGAAGTGGCGATCAGAGGACAACTTGATTTGGTAGAGGAAAGACGAGTTAAAGCTCACCTTAGAGCTGCACACTATCAGGGTTTGATGAGAAGTAGATTTGCTTCTAGAGTTAAAAGAAGAGATTTCCAGCTGGGGGACAAGGTATTGAGGAAAGTCTTCTTACACACTAAAGAGAAGCTACTTGGCAAGCTGGCCCCAACTTGGGAAGGACCTTATATGGTTGTTGAAAGGCTTAAACCCGGAACATATTGGCTAGAAGACAAGGATGGAAGAATTTTGACCCACCATTGGAATATTGAACATCTCCGGATATACTTGGAGTAGCATCTGTGTAAATATTTACTTGTTTAAACATCCATGTAAATATTTGGGGGCATACTCTTTCCTACCCTGGTGGCGCGGGGAGGTTTTAATGAGGTGTCCGGGCTTTTTAATGAAATTTGATGCCTTCTTAAAAATTTTCCGAAGTGTTCTTACTTTGTTTTTTGTCACACCATCCGGATTGAAATAAAAAAATGATGACCATTTAAACATTTTTCATCGGAGAGCTTAAACACTCTCATTTTAGACTACTTATGAAATAACTAAGGGCTATTTAAACACTAGCCACCAAAATTGAAACAAATTATGAAAGGATGCGAAAATTGTGCAAAACAAGGATGTTCATTAAAATAACTTAAGTGCCTTGGCCTTCCAAGGAATTTTAAATTTTCGAACAGAGTAAAGGATCTATCCGGTCAGACACCGGACACGCTAACAAAAAGAGTGCCTTGGCCTTCCACCGACTTTAGTTTAGAAAACATGAAAAGTAAAAAATAATTCATAATTTAAGACTGAGCCTTTGAAGATGGCTCAACTTCATCCACCTTTTTCTTCCCCTTGGGATCGTCTTTCTCCTCGTTTGGGCTCTCCCTGGTGTTCTCTTCGTCATCAGATGAGGATGCACTATAGAAGTCAAACCTGTCGCCTTCGGTCATTGTGTGAAATGAGAGGTCTGGATACTCTACATGAAGCCACAAATCTCCCAGGTTCCTCTTCGGAAACTTCTCGTGGAAGAGCAGGACCATGTCCGATCTCACCTTGGCATACATTTGCTCTTGAGTGTCGATCACGTTGTTGGCATAAGCGTTGATCTTGGCTTGGATCTTGGCCTCCTGCTCCCTTAGCAGATCAGCTTTCTCCTCGGCAGCCTTGGACACTGTGTTCTCAAGTGCAATCTTGTCACTGGTTAAGTTGTGGATAACTTGATCCTTGGCCTTGGTCTCCTCTTTCGAAGAGTTGAGATCTTTCTCCAATCCGGACAACTTCTCCCGGAGATCCTTGATGGTGTCTTCTAGAGTGGGAACTTTTGTGGTCCACCCCTCCTGGTTCTTCTTCAGCTCTTCGTTTTCCCCTTTAGAATGTTAGCATGTTGGGTAGCAGTAAGAAGGTCATCAGATAGCCTCTCCTTATCGGACTTGAGGTCTTTGATAATGTCTGCCTGACTTCGAACTTGCTTCTCCAACGCAGGCACCGACTGAACATTGCTTAATAAAGAGTGAGCTATAATGTCCCTTTCACTTGAAACAGTAAAAGTCTTACCATTAAAATTGACTGTGTTTGAAGTACTCGGAGGGAGGTAAGGCCCAGCAAAATCATCTCTGGGGAGGTTGATAAAGTACTCACCAAGCCCACCAAGACCAGTGATGTCTACCCCATCGATGCTAAGACTTCCTCCTTCGACCTCGTCAGTTTGAAAGTCACCAGGTATCTCCTCTGCTTGTGTTGGGTCAGTGGGATCAACATGAGGGAGAGGCTCCGGAGCCCGGAGAGAAAGTTCATCACCCTTAGAGGTCTTCTTCTTTTTGGCCTCCATATCCTTGCTCTCAGCTCCCCGTTTACGATCTCTTTTGGAAGCCCTTGGGGGATTTGGGGAGTGAACGTTTTGCCTAACACTCTCTTGCTCTACCGCTTCCAAGAGAGTAGCATCAATCTGACTTGGGGCTGGCCCCTCCGGATTTGTTAAAGCAGCTTCCTCCACCTCGGCAGGGTCTCTTCCACCTACCACTTTCTTGCCCTTCTTCTTTTTGCCTTTCATCTTACTCGGGGCCTTGGTCTGGCCTGGCAAGTAAAGTGTCCCATCCGGTTCGTGTGTCCTTTTGAGCACTACATCCGGAGGGGGTTGAGTGGTGAGCTCTTCCCAGGTTAAGTCCCTCCGGCCAGTAGTATTCCAGATGTGAGACCTTGCTAAGTTGCCCCCAGTGAAGGCATCGTGAAACCGGTTCCCCCACTTTTCAGCAGTCCAAGCGTTGATCTTGGTGCAAGTGGTATGCCCGGACTTTTGGTAGTCATTGAAGTCCTTGGGCAGTTCTGATAAGAAGAAGACAAATTCAATCAGTTTAAACAAGTTTGATAAAAATATATATATATAAAGTAGGAGTCTTACGATCACTCCTCCATCTGCTGGTGAGGAGACTTGGGCTGACTCCGGCCTTGATTTTCTTCCCGTTCTCCCAAGCACCACTTACGAACAGGAATTGAGTCCTCCAATTCCTCTCCGATTCTAGCAGGTCATCAACAATTTTGAAGTTATCCCCCATATTGAAGTGGTAGAAGGGAATGTGGTGGTTTCTGTAGAGACTGGCCACAACAGCAAACTCCTCCATTGGTAGAGGAATCCCGGATAGCCTAGAGGCCATAATGCAGGCCATGAGGGTGTACCAGGAATTAGGACTCAGCTGGCTCGGACAGAGCTTTATCAGATGAAAGTATCTGACAATCTCTGGGTCCAAGGGGAATCTGATCCCCGAGTTAAACAGCTCCGTGAAGATAACTATCTCGCTCAGCTTGCAATCCATGGGAATTTCGGGGGTGATAGGGATTCTTATCTTCACATTCTCTGGAATCCCCCACTTTGTACGCATCCTGCCCAATTCAGTTGTATGGATGAAAGGATAGTTGATCTTTTGCAGGGAAAGGAGGTACTTAACATTGACCTTGTGAAAACAAGGCCCTACCCTTCCTTCAAGACTCTCCGGCAGGTCCGAGTGCCTCAAGCATAATTTTTCCTTGCCCTTGTTCTTTTGGGCAGCCACAGCACCACTAGTCTGTTTGGAAGGCTCAGACTCGAACGGATCCTCTTCAATAGAGTCCTCCATTATTTTCTCCATAATTGAGGAAGGGTTTTCAGTTTTAGTGGTGAGAGGGAGATTTAGATTTGGCTCAGCCTGACTTTCGGACTGCTGCGCTTCAGTGTTTTCTTGGTTCATGGCCTCCGGTTAGGGCTCTGGTATAGACATTTCTCTTCGAGGACTTGTGTCAGTGCCCTCCGGGCCGGACAGCCTGTCTTTGGGTGCTCTAATGGGTGCCTCTGACCTAGTGCTACTGTCCTTGGCACCCAATTTCGAAGGGGTGCCCTTAGAAGCCTGACCCTTGACTAGCCGGTCTTTTCTTCGGTCAACTAGCTTCTAAGGAGAGGTTTCAGCATCACACCCCATGGCTAAGAATGGGGAGGGTTTTTTAGAGCTAGTGACTGTTAAACATGGCTCGACAACTGGTTCCGATTCTTGAACCGAAGAACCTGAGATAATGGGTGAAAGATTAGTTTGAAATAACCTCTTCGGTTTGATGCCCTTTGCAGAAGAAGAACCCTGGTCTGACTCTGTGGCTGAAGTCACTGGTTTGTCGATGGGGGAAGTGGGTAAGCCTGCTGCAATGCGCCTTTCCCTTTCGACCTTTTGCGCTTTTTCTAACTCGGAAAGATTGAGCCACCCACCTTTGATCAAAGCGTTCCTAGCCATGAACATAAACGACCTGAGTCGGAAGTTGTTTTTGAGAGAAAAAGCTTTAAGGATTTCTAGAGTGAAAACGAAAGTGATGATGAAACAGTAGAAAGTATTTCAATTTATAGTAAATCCCAAAAAGGAGTCTTGATTCCTAGGAGAATTCGAAAAGATTAGTAATGATTAAAAGACTGCGCTGATGTCACCCTCATTAATGAGGAGGTTGCTTTTCGAAGAAGGTGGGTGCCAAATTCAAGGTGAAAAAACGGTTGAAGCAACCAACCAAAAAGTGACACGTGTCCCATGAACTCTGGCAAAAAACCGTTTGGATTCGCAGAGCTTTTTCAGTCCGGATAGAGCCATAGCACAAGTCGGAAGACCTGTCCGGGTAAAACTACCCCTGACATCGGACTGTTTTTCAGGTTTTTGGTAAAGGTATTTAAACAAACACCTAAAAAAGGGGCTCCTGATGAGTCCGAATGTTGCCACCTCTCCGGACGCGGACAATTTGGACTAAGATCACCAGACCGGACAGGGCAGTTTGGACACCTAGCCCATTGAACTGTTCGAACTATGACTAAAGTACTAAAAAAACCTAAACACTTTCTGACTAAGCTGCTTGCTCTTCTAACTAAGAGCTCATGGGTCCTTGAACATGACCCGGGTCCATTAAACATGACCCGAAAGCCCATATACCCAAATGTAAGGGTATAAATACCCAACCACCTGCATTAAATATGGGTAATGAAAATTAAATACAACGAGGCTGCTTAATTCTCCCTCTACTCTCTACTCAAAACATTAAACACATACCAACCTTCACAAACTCTAAACAAATTACAAAATTACCCTCAGACGAAAATTAACCACACCATTCATAAAATTTAACAACAACTGTAACAATTCAAAAAATCTAACAACAACATCAATAATTCAAATACCAAATCACATGCTTATAGCAACACCAAACTGGAACAATGCAAATCTAATCATACCAACACATTGCAAACCTAATCATAGAAACACTTACATATCTGAAGAACTATCAAACCCACTAGTTAGATCAGCCCCTTCTCCCTAAACCACAAACATATCGAGTTATAACATGACACTACAACTTAGAACATATCAGTCTTGATTATAAGAATGATAATATCCTGAAAATTACTTATACCAAATTAAGAAACTAGATTCAACATGTTGAAGCTTAATTACTTCTACCAAATCAGAGACTAAACCAGTTAATGCTTACCTTGATTTTTCATATTCGATAAATCACATACCCAAATGTAAAATAAAAAAAATAATTACGACACAAAATATGTAAAACACAAACAACAGAGAACTAACTTTCTGACTTTACCACTTTATAATCATAACAAGTTTTACACAAAGAAAACAAACTTTAACAATTTTTACACAAAGAAAACAACCTTCGTCAGATAACTAAAATCAAAGATCCAATATTACTCTACCACTCTATTAATCAACACAAGTTTTAAACAAGATATGATTCCATATCTATACCATTCAAGCTTAAATGCAACTACCTGAACTCAAAATGTTCGTCAAGAATCTGAGATACAAACCTTACTAAGCCTCTCACTTTCGGGAAAACCAACTGTATATGTACTATCGTGTAAACCAAACTCTACCTGGAAAAAACCCATATTAAATCAATACAGAACACCAAAAATGAACAATCATGAACTGAAATCGAAAAAAAGTTCCAACTGCACCTGAATCAAACCCGTCTGAATCGAACTAAGCCTCCCGGTTTCGGGAAAACCAACTGTACCTGTAAACCAAACTCTACCTCGAACAAAAAAAATTGAGATTAATACAATACAAAACACAAAATCGAACTGTCATCAACTAAAATCGATAAAAAAAAATCCAACTACACTTGAATCAAACCCACCAAACCCATTTGAATCTCCCTCGACTTGTACCTACCTGAATCGAACTCGACATGTACCTACCTTAATTTAACTCGACCTGGAACAAAAATAAGAAACAGAAATGATTACAGAGGAGAGGGGAATGAGGTGTAGCAATAGAAATAGATGTTGTGTTTATTTAGGTTTCGGGTTAAAAGAAAGAGAGGGAAATATTGGCTACTGTGAACAATTTTTAGAGGGGTTTTGGAATAACGTTCTCGATCAGAGGAGGAGAGATTAAAATAATAATTTGGTGTGGATAATAATCGCATGAGGGTAGGCTAGTAATTTCAGTTGGTGTTTTATGGTGGTATGTGGGTGTTTAAGTGTTTAGAGTAGAGAGTAGAGAGATAATTAAGCAGCTTGGTAGCAGTTAATTCTCATTACCTATAGTTAATGCAGGTGGTTGGGTATTTATACCCTGATGTTTGGGCCCTTATGGGCTTTCGGGTCATGTTCAAAGACCCATGAGCTCTAAGTAGGAAAGCAAGTAGCTTAGTTAAGAAGTGTTTAGGTTTTTTAGTAATTTTGTCATAGTTCGAACAGTCCTATGGTCATAGTGTCCAAAGTGACCTGTCCGGTCCATGTGATCTGTCCTGTATCCGGAGAGACTGGACCGATCTGTCCTTGTACGGGGAGCAGGCAGAATTCAGACTCATCAGGAGCCCCTTTTTTAGGTGTTTGTTCAAATTCTCTTTGTCAAAAACCTGAAAAATAGTCCGATATCAGGGGTAGTTCTCATCCAGAGAGGTCTATGGGTTTACCCGGACAGATTAAGCTTTACGAATTCAAAACGATTTTTGCCAGAGTTCGTGGGACACGTGTCGCTCTCTGATTGGTTGCTCCAGCCGATTTTTCACCTTGAATTTCGAACCCACCTTCTTCGAAAAGCAACCTCTTTAATTGCAAATGGTGATATCAGCGCCGTCTTTTAATCATTGCCAAACTTTTCGAATTCTCCTAGGAATCAACTTCCTTTTTCAGTTTTACTATAAATTCAGACTCACTTTCTACTGTTTTACTATCTCTTTCATATTTACTCTGCATATTTTCTTAAAGCTTTCTCTCTCTAAAGCAAAGATTTACTCGATAGTTTATGTTTACAGCAAGGACTGCTTTGATCAAAGGCGGGTGGCTCAACCTTTCTGAGTTGGAGAAGGCACAAAAAGTTGAGAAGGAAAGACGTATTGCAGCAGGGTTACCTACCTCGCCTGTTGACAGACCAATCTCCTCCGCTACAGAGTCAGATCGAGGCTCGTCCTCTTCTAAAGGTACTAAGCCCAAGAAACTATTTCAATCCACCCTCTCCCCTATAATCTCTAGTTCCTCAGTTCAGGAGTCAGTGCCTACTGTCGAGCCAGGAGCTACAACCACTAGTTTTAGAAAACCTTCTCCCTTTCTTGCAATGGGATCAGACACAGAGCACTCTCCTCAGAAGCTGGTTGTTAAGAGGACAAGCCGGCTGGTTAAGGGGCAAGCCTCTAAGAACACTCCATCAAAGTCGGGGGCAAAAAATAGCAGTTCTGGGTCTGGAGTGCCTATCAGAGCTCCTCGGGAAAGATTACCTGGTCCGGAGGCTAGCAACCCAACACTTCGAAGAGAGACCTCTGCCTCAGAGCCCCAGCCTGAGACTAGAAGTCAAGGAAACACTGAAAACCAACAGTCCGGAAGCCAGGCTGAGCCAAGTTTGAACCCTCCCCGGACCACTGCCACTGATATTCCTCCGACGATCATGGAGGAAAGAATGGAGGACTCTGCTGAAGAAGTCCCTTTCGAGTCTGAGTCCTCCGGCCAGACTAGTAACACTGCTGCTGCCAAAAAAGATAAAGGCAGAGAAAAACTGTGCTTGAGGCATTCGGAGCTGCCGGAGTGTCTTGAAGGGAAGGTGGGGCCTTGTTTTCACAGGGTCGAACTTAAATATCTCTTGGCCTTACAAAAGACCAAGTATGCATTCATCCATACGGCTGACCTGGGTTGGATGCGCACGAAATGGGGGATCCCAGAAAACGTGAAGATAAGGATTCCCATAGATCCTGAAACTCCTATGGATTGTAAGCTGAATGAAATAGTCATCTTCACGGAGCTATTTAATTGGGGACTCAGATTCCCATTGGACCCAGAGATTGTCAGGTATTTTCATCTGATCAAACTCTGTCCGAGCCAGCTGAGCCCCAACGCTTGGTATACTCTGATGTCATGCATCGTGGCATCAAGGCTGTCCGGGATCCCCCTTCCTATGGAAGAGTTTGCTGCAGTGGCCAATCTTTGCAAACATCACCAATTCCCCTTCTACCACTTCAATATGGGGGACAGTTTTAAAGCTGTTAATGATCTACTGGAGTCTGAGAGTAAATGGAGGAGCCAGTTTTTGTTCGTTAGTGGCGCTTGGGAAAACGGAAAGAAGATCAAGTCCGGAGAGAACCCAAGCCTCCTCAGAAGCAGGTGGAGGAGTGACCGTAAGTCCCTCACTTTAAATCTTTGTCTATTTCTTCCTTCTTAAAATTGGTTTAAATTAACTGGTCTTTCTTTTGTCTTAACAGAACTGCCTAAGGAGTTCGGTGGTTACTTGAAGGCCGGGCAGGTTACCTGTGGCAGGATCAATGCCTGGGCTGCTGAGGAATGGGGGGAACCGATTCCACGCTGCCTTCACCAGTGGAAACTTGGCAAGGTCTCACCTGTGGAACACCACAGGTCGGAGAGACCTGACTTGGGAGGAGCTCACCACTCAGCCTTCTCCGGACACGGTGCTTAAGAGGTCCCATGAACCAGATGGGACGCTCTTCCTGCCAGGCCGGGCCAAAGCCCCAAGCAAAATGAAGGGCAAGAAGAGAGGCAAGAAGGTGGCTAGTGATGCTGAAAATGATGCTCCAACAGACCCGGAGGGGCCGGCCCAGAGCCAAATCGATGCTGCTCTCTTGCAAGTGGTGGAGCAAGAGACCAAAAGGCAGGAAGCAGACCTCCCAAAACCTCCAAGGGCTCCTAAGAGGATTCGCAAACAAGGAGGTGAAGGCGAAGACCAGGAGGCCAAGAAGACAAAGACTTCAAAGGGAGATGAGCTTGCACTCCGGGATCCGGAGCCTTCTTTCCATGCTGACCCTTCTGACCCAACACAGGCCGAAGAGATCCCAAGGGACTTTCATACTGATGAGGTGGAGGGGGAGATCTCAACATCGATGGAGTAGACATCACCGGTCTAGGTGAGCTTGGCGAATACTTCCTCAGCCTCCCCAGGGATGAATTTGCAGGGCCTTACATTCCTCCGAACAGCTCCAACACGGTCAACTTCAATGGTAAGACTTTCATTGTCTCTAGTGAAAAGGACATCATAGCCCACTCCTTGCTAAGCAATATGCAGCCGGTACTTACACTGGAGAGGCAAGTTCGGGGTCAAGCAGACATCATTAAAGACCTTAAGTCTGAGAAGGAAAAGCTGTCCGAAGACCTTCGCACTGCTATTGCCAATGCTGACATGCTAAAAGAAGCAAATGAGGAGTTGAAGAGGAATCAGGAGGAAAGCACCACAAAAGTTGCCACTCTAGAGGAAACCATTAGAGACCTCCGGGAGAAACTGTCCGGTGTGGAGAAAGACCTTACTGCCTCAAGAGAAGAGACCAAGGCAAAGGACAAGATTATCACCAACCTAACTACTGACAAGATTGCTCTTGAGAATGCAGCATCCAAGGCTGCCGAGGAGAAAACCGATTTGTTAAGGGATACAGAGGCTATGATCAATGCCAAGATCAATGCCTACGCCAACCAGATGATTAAGAGCGAAGAGCTATTGCTTGAGAAGGTGAGGTCTGACATGGTTCTACTCTTTCATGAAAAATTTCCGAAGAGGAACCTAGGGGACTTGTGGCGTTATGTAGACGATGATGACCTCCCACATCATACAATGGGCGAAGAGGATCAGTATGGAGTCTCCATTGCGTCCTCATCCGATGATGAATAGAGGACCGGAGAGAGCCCAGACAAGGAGGAAGATGATCCCAAAGGCAAGAAAGTAGATGAAGGGAAAAGCGACTTTAAGGGCAAGAAGGTAGATGAAGGTGAGCCATCTTCAAAGGCTCAACCTTAACCTACAATCTACTTTGTTTATTTTTTATTCAAACTAAAGTCCTTGGAAGGCCAAGGCACTCTTTTTGTAATGGTGTCCGGTGCTCGACCGGACAAGTTTTTTGTATTGTATCTTGACTATTTCAAAGTCCTTGGAAGGCCAAGGCAATTTTAAGTTGTTTATTTCAATGAATATCTCTGTTTCGTACAACCATCATCTTCTTTCATTGTTCGTTTTAATTTTGATAGCCAGAGTTTAAGTAGCCTTTAGTTGTTGCATTGTGAGAGTGTTTAAATTCTCCGGCTAAGTTTAAATAGCCCTTAGATATCTCAGTCCGGATAGTATGACAAGGGATAAAACTTTAAAAACACTTAGAAAATTTTTAAGAAGTCATCGAATTTTATTCAACTGCCCGGACACCTCATTAAAACCTCCCCGTGCCACCAGGGAGGAAAGAGTATGCCCCCAAATATTTACATGGATGTTTAAACAAGTAAATATTTACACAAGTGCTATTCCAAGTACATTCGGAGATGCTCAATATTCCAAGGATGAGTTAGAACTCTGCCATCTTTGTCTTCCAACCAATAAGTTCCAAGCTTGATTCTTTCAACAACTATATACGGACCCTCCCAAGTTGGGGCCAGCTTTCCGAAGAGCTTTTCTTTAGTGTGTAAGAAGACCTTCCTTAATACTTTGTCCCCTGGTTGGAAATCTCTTCTTTTAACTTTGGAAGCAAACCTGCTTCTCATCAAGCCCTGATAGTGTGCAACTCTAAGGTGAGCTTTAACCCATCTTTCTTCTATCAAATCAAGTTGACCTCTGATTGCCACCTCGTTAGCGTGTTCGGAGAAGTTGTGAACACGAAAGGAGGGGAGGGTCTTCTCTATGGGGGCTACTGCATCTATCCCATAGACCAAGGCAAAGGGTGGCTCTTGTGTTGCAGCCCCAGGCGTTGTCCGGTAGGCCCACAAGACTTCTTGTAGATAACTAGGCCACTTCCCAGCAGCCCCTTCCAAATTCTTCTTTAAACCGGACAGTATAGTTCTATTAGCCACTTCAACTTGCACATTTGCTTGTGGGTGGAAAGGTGAAGAAAAACAATGCTGTATACCCCTTGAGGCACAGAAGCTCTCCATTTCTCTATTGTCGAACTGTGGCCCATTGTCTGTTGTTATCTTCTGTGGGACACCAAATCTGCAACATATGTTGGATAGAATGAATTTTATGACACCTTTCGATGTTGTCCTTGCCAGAGGGGCTGCTTCTATCCACTTTGAGAAGTAGTCAATGGCCACAATTATAGTTTTGCGCCCTCCGGACGCCACAGGGAGAGGCCCTACTAAATCCAATCCCCATCGAGCAAAAGGAATGGGCTCAGAAATTAACTCTAAAGGAATGACTGGTACATGAATTTCATTGTTGTACCTCTGGCATGGGTCACACCTTCTCACCAATTCCTTAGCATCTTTCATGATTGATGGCTAATAGTAACCGGAGAGTAAAACTCTTCTTGTCAAAGCTCTAAACCCACAATGGGCTTACCCCTCACCATCGTGTAATTCGGAGAGGACTTCTTGTGACTCTTCATCCCCCAAACAACGCAGGAGAGGTTTACTGTAGGACTTTTTGTACAACACTTCTCTCAATATGATGAAACCACGAGCCTTGTGTTTCAATGTTCTGGCTTGTGACTTATCTAGAGGCACGACACCATCGGAGAGATATTGTAGGAGAGGAAACCTCCAGTCTTGAGGCTGTTTCACTTGTATTTCAAAAATTTCCTCTTCTTTACCCTTACTAAGTTGAATAGAGGGGCTTTCGAGCACATGGATCCATGGATATGACTCCGTATATGCTATGATTGCCAATGAGTCTGCTAGTTCATTTTTTGTCCAGGGAATGTGTTCATAGACAACATCTTTAAACTTAAGTGCTTCATTTTTTAGGAGGAGTAAATACTTCACAAGTTGCTCATTCTTAGCCTCAGATTGGCCTTGGGCATGGTGGATAAGCAGTTGGGAGTCACTTAACAGCTTGACCCTCTTAGCCCCACAAATGTAGGCTAACTTTAACCCAGCTATAGCTGCTTCGTATTCGGACTCGTTATTAGACGCCCTGAAAGCAAAACAAATAGCCTGGTACATCTTGTCTCCATATGGGGAAGTTAAACATACTCCTGCACCACATCCCATAGTGCTAGATCCACCATCTGTTCGGACGATCCATACTTTTTTATCTTTTATGTTAGTAGTTTGCTCGGTATCCCTGTCGGAGTGGAATTCAACCAGAAAATCAGCCACAACTTGGGCTTTGACTGCTGTCCGGGGAGCAAAGTCTATGTCAAAGTCCGCTAACTCTACTGACCATTTAGTCATTCTGCTCGAAATGTCTGCTTTTTGAAGGACATTCTTTAAGGGAAAAGAGGTCCGGACGATGATAGGATGAGCTTGGAAATAAGGCCTCATCTTCCTTGCAGCTATCACCAGGGCTAATGCCAATTTTTCAAGTTTCAAGTAACGCCTCTCAACATCTATCAAGCTTTTGCTGATGTAGTACACTGGATGGGGATGCCCATCGACCTTTCTTATCAGCACAACACTGATGGCACAACTTGAAACTGCCAAATATACGAAGAGAGTCTCCCTATCGACTGGCTTAAACAAAGTTTTGGGGGAGGACAGGTGTTTCTTGATCTCATTGAAAGCCTCATCACACTGCGGGGTCCAATCGAATCCCTTTGCACCCTTCAAAGTTTGAAAGAAAGGAGCACACCTGTCCGAAGACCTTGAGATAAATCTGTTTAAGGCAGCTAATCTCCCCGTTAACCGCTGTACCTCTTTAATGTTTCGAGGAGACTCCATTTGGAATAGAGCATTAAGCTGGTCCGGATCGGGTTGGATTCCATGCTCACTTATTACATAGCCCAGAAACTTCCCGGACTATACTCCGAACACACATTTTTTTGGGTTTAATTTCAAATTTACTTTTACCAAGTTGGCAAAAGTTTCTTGGAGATCGGACAAGTGCAACTGCTCATCCACACTCTTCACCATCATGTCATCAATGTATACTTCCATATTTCTTCCAATTTGATCAGCAAATGCCTTGTTGACTAACCTCTGATAAGTAGCCCCAGCATTTTTCAAACCAAATGGCATCACCTTATAGCAATGTAGACCCCTGTCAGTGACAAACGTGGTATGCTCTTGATCCTTCAGATCTACTTGAATCTGATTGTACCCGGAGAAGGCATCCATAAAGGAAAGCAGCTTGTTCCCAGAGGTAGAGTCTACTAACTGATCTATCCGGGGGACCGGATACAAGTCTTTTGGGCAAGCTCTATTGAGATCTGTGAAATCAATGCACATGAGCCACTTGCCATTCTTCTTTTTCACCAAGACAGGATTGGCAGTCCACAAAGGGTATTGAGATTCCTTAATGTGCCCCATCTTTGTGAGTCTGTCAACCTCTTGCACAATGACATCAGCCTTTTCTTTGGAAAAAGCTCTTCTTTTTTGAACCACTGGTGCTACGTCTCTCCGGACAGATAGGTGATGTGACATCACTTCTGATGGGACTCCAGTAACATCAGCATTGCACCAAGCAAATACGTGCTGATGGCTCCTCAAAAACTTCAACATTTCATTTTTCAACACAGGTGGCATCTTGGACCCTATCTTAACACTTTTCCCATCTTCCAAACAGTGTGTTTCAACCTCTTCGATCGGTATCAATACTCTAGGGGTCTCTCTGGGGTCATCAATTTCACCCTCAGAAACGCCCTCAAACTGCTATTGTTCATTAATACGGACTGCCCCCAGCGTTCGAGGAGCCAGGGCAGTAGCATAGCATTCTCTTGCAATCTTTTGGCTGCTCCGGACGACTCCAACATGTCCCTGAACAGCATACTTCAAGCACTGGTGGACGGTTGAAGCCACTGCATGCATCCTAGAGAGCCAAGACCTCCCTAGAATATCATTATAGCAAGTGGGACAATCCACCACAATAAGGAGTACTCTGACCATTTTCTTGAAAGGGCCCTTGCCCAATAACACCTCTTCTCCGAATTCTCCGATCACATCTGCTGAGCTGCCTGTTAAGCCCACGATTGACCTGTCCGAATTCTGAATTATAGCTGGATTTTTCATTTTTTTGTAAGTGGTTAGGAAAAGGATATTGGCTGAGCTTCCAATATCCACCAGGATTCGTCTTATGTCATTGCCCCCTATAGACGCTCCGATGACAACAGCATCCTCATGAGGGCCAGCAATGTCTCTCAAATCATCTTCATCGAAAACAATGAAGGGGAATGAGTTTGGTGACTGGTAGGATGTCATGCCTCCTTCTAGCTGGGAGGCTAAAGTGTGAACATGCCTCTTCCTCGAAGAAGCAGTAGGAGTTGTCATAGTGTCCCCTCCAAAAATTGTAAGCGACTCGAAAAACTTAATGAGCCCGGAGACCGATCTAGAACATTCCTCTATAGCACCCAATCTGTTTCGAGTTGGATCAGGATCCAAGTATTCAGATTCCACGTCAAACCTTTCAATTATAACCATGGCCCCCTCCGGAGCAGCATTACTTGGACCAACCCGGTGAGTGTTGTCTGGCCTGTTGCCTCCTCTTCTTTTAACATAAGCTCCCAGCTTTCCCCTCTCAATCAAGTTCTGAACCTCTTGTTTCAATGCTATGCAGTCATTAGTGGTATGGCCAATATCATTGTGATATTGGCAAAAAGAGTTGTTGCGATGCTCTCTAGGAGACTGCAGTGTTGCCGGTCTCCGGTAATGCACCTCATCCTTTGTTTTATCAAAAATGGTGGCCACACTTTCTTTTAACTCTGCGAACCACTCCGGTTGGACCCATGGCCTTCTTTTATTTCTGGATTGCTGACTCTGAGCAGGAGCTGCTGGCTGAGACTGAGCTTTTGCCCTACCATGCCCCTGTCCGGTCTCTCTTGCTTTGTTCCCGGACTGATTTTGATTGGGAGTTGGTGCCACTGGGGTAGACTTCACCTGCCTGTGCACCCTGGTTTTCTTTGTTTCATCAACCTTTATCTATTTGCCGACCTGATTCAACAACCCTCCCCATGTCATTGCCTTCTTTCTGGTCACTGAATCAGCTAGATTGCCTGGATTCAAACCTTGCCTTAAGGATGCTATTGCCACTTTTTCGAAGCAATCAGCCAACCCATTTTTGGTGTTCACAAAACGACTTATATATTCTTTCAAGGACTCATTTGGTTCCTGGGCACAATGGATTATTGTGTCTCTATTGCCCTTCAGCTCTTTACTCCCTACGAACTGCCTTCGAAAGGCTACCCAAAACGTATCGAAATCTTTAATACAATCCTGAGGCAGGCTGTTATACCATTTCAGAGCACTCCCCGTGAATGATTGGGAGAATGCCTTACAAAGTAGTTTATCATCGTCGTCAAAGTTCATCATGAAGTTTTTAAATTGCTCCAGATGGTTGTCCGGATCAGTACTGTCATCGTACTTCTCTATTTTGGTGCTGTCAAACCTCTTGGGGAGGTTTCCGGACAGAATTTTAGAAGACAATGGAGATTGCCTCCAATTCCTTCCACGACTGAACACAGTATCCTCATTGGGAGTTGCAAAGATACCTGGTTCATCGTGGAAGGCAAAGGGATCCATCAGCATCTTGTCCAGATGCCTCCGGCTGTGTGATGACCCTTTACCAATATTTCTCTTCATCATTCCATGTCTATCCCTTTTCCTTGAATAATTTTTTATCTACTTTTGTTTCTTTCTAGTTCGACCCTCATCGCTGCTTGAGGATAAGGATTTTTCAACTCCTTCATCGTCCAAAGAGCTATCAGAAGATTCTGAGCTTGAGTCAGAACTCTCCACAGGCTTGGACCGGTGAGACTTTTAGAGCTGGCATGAGTTTTTTTGGTGCTCACATGAGTTTTCGAAGACTCATGCTCCCTAGGGTTATCGGTGTGATGAGCAACCGATGCTTTAGACTTTTCTTTCATGCCCATCTTGACCTTTTCTGCCCTCATAGCTTCTATTTCACCCTTTAGCCGGTCAAGCTCTTCGACAGTGTATTCATCGTTCTCTCCCACCACTTCGAGTAAAGCTGGTGGTAGCTCTAGATTGTCCGGATTCATTCGGACAGATTTTCTTAGCTGGTTTTGAATGCTTGATTCAGGCACCTCACGCCTCCCACTATGGTCGCCAATTTGGTGTGGATAATAATCGCCTGAGGGTAGGCTAGTAATTTCAGTTGGTGTTTTATGGTGGTATGTGGGTGTTTAAGTGTTTAAAGTAGAGAGTAGAGAGATAATTAAGCAGCTTGGTATCAGTTAATTCTCATTACCTATAGTTAATGCAGGTGGTTGGTTATTTATACCCTGATGTTTGGGCCCTTATGGGCTTTGGGGTCATGTTTAATGGACCCGGGTCATGTTTAAAGACCCATGAGCTCTAAGTAGGAGAGCAAATAGCTTAGTCAAGAAGTGTTTAGGTTTTTTTAGTACTTTTGTCATAGTTCGAACAGTCCTATGGTCATAGTGTCCAAAGTGACCTGTCCGGTCCATGTGATCTGTCCGGTCCATGTGATCTGTCCGGTATCCAGAGAGACTGGACCGATCTGTCCTTGTACGGGGAGCAGGCAGAATTCGGACTCATCATAATTAATTTATACTATGGTGGCTAAGGTTTAACTAATGAGAGAAGAATTTAATGGTGTTAGGTGGGTGGATGGAAGATGAGAGAGTGGGAGTTAATGGTGTTCTTGAAGATGAGAGAGTAAGAGTAAATGGGTTGATGGAAGATTGAAGTTAATGGTGTTCTTGAAGATGAGAGAGTAAAAGTAAATAGATTGTTAGAAGATAGTTAAATTTAATAGATAGAGTAAAAATATTAATGATTTTGTGAGTAAGAATTAAGAGAATGGTAAATATGTTATTTGTTTTATGGAGAAAATAACAACGTGGAGTTTTTTCTCAAATAAAAAAAATTTATAATGGGCAAATAACTTCATCCATTATTTTATTTGTTCGTGTAGTAATGTTTTTTAATCAGAATTTTTATTAATGAAAAGAATTACATCAATTAGTTTGATTGAAAAATCTATAAAACTTAAATGACTACAAAAAAATAATCCCTAATGGAAATTGAAAGAACATTTGGTGTTATAATTTCCCTCCAATAGCAAAATTAATTTCAAAACATAGAACTGAAGTCTCTGTAATCAATATTCTCAAGACCATCAAACATCTTCATTCCTCCTCACGAAATATTATTCCATCAAGCTTTAATATTCCACCACCAGCCATTGACGACTCTGCATCTTCTCTTCACCTCCAGCTAGAAGCACCAAATCCTGCAAATCTGAACAACTAAAACAAAAACTAAAAAAAAGGATTAGCCATGGCTTCAATTGATGTACCCAATACCTAAACTTTCCAAAATTATAATAGCAAGCAAACTATTAGGAGCATTCAAGTGATTAAAAGACTAATCAAGACCCATTTTGTTGTTTAATCTGCAGTTTGACTCTAATGTCGATGAGTAAATTTGATAGTCATCTTAGAATTAATAAGGCTTCTGCAAATAGTCAATAAAGTATGAAGGTACCATGGACACTTACCTGCTCCCAGCATGTTGATAAGGGACATACTATCAGACTCAATGTCAACCTCTTTCCAATTGTTATGCTTACATTGGAGAAGAACTTCAAGTAAATTCCTAGCTTCAGCAGCTAAAGGTGTAAGCTTACCATACGTTTTGTCCATCCCTTTCATAATATCGCCATTACAGTCTTTGAAGATGATGCCCCCACCAGTTTCTCCATTTCTAAGGCAAGCAGCATCGACATTGAGCTTTAATCTTCCTCTAGCAGGAGCAAGCCATTTGATGCAAGTAACCTTCTTCTTGTTATTCTCAATATTACATCATAGATGAGAAGCTGCAAACTCCACATTTCTACAGTGCTTTGTAGTAAACAAGCTGGAAGCATTCAAACCAACAATAATCTTATTGATTAGAGTAATAGAAAAAGAATGCGAAGATATATTATTTTTGACCTTGGATCTATTCTTGATTTCCATACCACCCAACAGATGATAGCAGGAAAGACATGAGTGACATGAATCTTTTGTTTTGAAAACCAAAACCATGTTCTGATCACATGAGTAAGCACCATGAATCTTTACATCTTTACATTGAAAATGTCACTAAAATGCTTCCAAATAGACCAGACGTGAAAACTGTTGACAAACAAGTGATTGATATCCTCAATGTTATAGCAAAACTAACCTTTAGAGGCACGAGAAAAACACCTCATGTTCATGACAGAATCAATAGAAATAAAATTCCTTAAAAATTTCCACTAGAAGAAAAAACATCTTCTTAGGAGAAATAGGATTCTAGACCTTTTTGAATGAACTAGACTTATTGTTCTTCTGTCTAATATTTCTCCAACTAAGCTTTGTATTAAAGTTATAATTAGGAGAGAGAATCCATATCATTTTATCATATTTGCTCTTGTTAACTTCGTAAAGATTGATTTGATTAGTTCTGTCATAACTAATCAAACCATTCATATTGTTGCCCAACTCGTATTTGTTATCTTTCCAGAATGTGCAAAATTTTGTCTCAAGAAACCTATCATCGGTGTTGTCAATAACCGGCAATTATGCCAATTTTCTCTCGAGAATTCCATTTCCTCTTTGCCAAGAAGCCATCTGATGTTGCATTCAGCTTCGTCTTTCATACCTGAAGGATGCTTCCAGATCAAAAAGGCAGATTTAATGAGGTTAATTTGCAAATGATGCTTGTTTCTATTACAAACAATGTCCATAATTTGAGACTACAATCTCACGTTTCTCCTGTAGTTAAACCATAACTTTTGAGATAAGATGTTTGGAATATCAGAGAGTTTCCTGATATTCAATTCACCCTCATCAAAAAGTATACACAGCTTCTTCCAAGAGGACCAATGAATACTAGATCATTGTAGTTGGTTCTCCAAAGAAAACTATTGAAAAAAATATAGCATTTTGATAGCACACTAAGGAATCTCATAACATTGCATCCAGTAACAAGGAATACTCATGAGAACAGACGAAATAAGGGAGAGTCTCCCACCATATGAAAGGGATTTACAGTCCTCATTCATTGATTTTAGAATTAATCTTATCCACCATCATATTATAGTTGCTGGATTTGTTATTGCTATTCAGAGTAATTCCCAAATAAGTAGAATGCAGCCCATCTACCATAAAACCAGTGAAGTTTTCGAGAAAGCTAATTCTACTTCGATGAGATTTATTGGACAAAATTATCTTCATTTTTTGCTTGTTAATGGACTGTCCAGATATCCTTTGGTAATTATCTAGGAGGCAGCTCAACTTGTTAATAGATGAACTTAAGCAGTTGGTAAAAATCAGAACATCATCTACAAAAGCAATGCAAGGAACATTAAGATCATTTCTTGAAGCATATTTCATCTTACTGTTATTGTAGAATAGATTATTAAGTCCTCTTAAAATGACTTCCTCACCAATGATGAAGAGGTTTGGGGACAGGGGATCACCTTGTCTAATCCTCTATTAGTCTTGAAATATCCCAAAACATTATCATTAATCAAACAGAGATATTAATGTTACTAATTAACTTGTGAATCAGACTAATGAAACAACTAGATAAGCCAAAACAAGAGAGGACTTTGATAATGAAAGGGAAAGACATTCTGTCGAAGGCCTTTGGCATATCTAACTAAATCAATATGTTTCCAGACTAAGGCTTCCTGTTAATATCATATATAAGCTCTTTCGCAGTCAATGTTTTTCATGAATTGATCTATTATTAACATACGCAACTTGATAGTTAGATATAATTCTAGGAAAGTTAGTAGATAATCTGTTGTTAAGGAGTCTGGATAATATTCTATTAAGCATAGAACAAAGGCTTATTGGCCTATAATTGTTCCAGGACACATGGGTAGTAGCTTTAGGGATCAGGCATAAACCAGTAGCAAAAATGTCAGAGGGAATACTATGACCAGCAATGTAAGTATTAATAGCAGAACATAAATTTTGATGGTACTCCAATACGTTTTGTAGAAAATGATATTGTAGTCATCAATACCAGCAGCACTATCAGGGCTCATGGTATTGATGGTTTCCCAAATTTCGTCCTCATTTGAAGGCCTCATCAAACTGGCATTCTCTTCAGCAGTAACCAAATTGGGAATATTATTAAACATCCCATCATTCATCATAGCAAACTCATCATCATTGTCTTTGTAAGGCTGAGAAGAAAGAATGGAATTCAAATAATCCTCAGCTGATGTGCCAATCTCTTCATTGTTGTGAATCCAGTTATTATCCACCTTAATACTTTTTACAGTATTCTTTCTCCTCTTCTTAGAGACATAAGCATGGTAAGCTTTGAAGTTATTATCATCATTTCTCAACCAGTTATTATAGCATTTTTGCTTCCAAAAGATCTCTTCATTCATGAGAGCCTGAATATGCAAAGCAATAACCTTGTTAAGGTTACTTTTAGACATATCATTGTTCTCAGAAATGTGCAGAGCTTCCATCATTAATACCATCTTTTTAGCCTCCTTAGTTTTATTGAAGATGTCACCAAACTGCTTAACATTCCACTCCTTTAAACACTTCTTAAGTCTTTTAAGTTTAAGCCAAAAGACTTTATTAGGATTGCCCTTGATTGGGAGATTCCAATTCTTCTTCACCAAGCTTAAGAAAGAAACATCATTAATCCAGACACATAAATTTAAAGCTTCTAAATATTCTGTGATTATTATTATTATTTTGAAAGGTAGAAATTAGAAGATGAACATGGTCAGAGCATATTCTGACCATGTGAAGAACCTGAGTAAAGTTAAAAGATTCAGTCCAAGCCCTGTTAATCATTGCCCTGTCCAATCTATTCCATTTAGTGTTTCTATTCCAGGTGAACTTCTGCCCAACATAGCCAACATCTTCTAACTCACAGTCTCTCATCATATCCACAAAGTCATCAATACTGTTTTGGAAAATGGCAGAGCATTCTATCTGTTCATTATTAAAGGCAATAATATTGAAGTCACCAGCATAGATCCACATTTTATTAGTTGAGGCAAAGGATCTGAATTGATTCCACAAGCTGATCTTTTGATTTCTTTGTCATTTCGCGTAAACCACCGTCAGATAAAAAGACATATCCAGACTCTGGTACTCCACCTCCAAATGCATGCATTGATCATGATTAACAAGGATATTAATGCATGAATCATCATCCCAGAACACCCAAATTTTATTGGAAATGTTAAACGTGAAATTAGTAAAGTCCATATTCAAAATAATATCACTAATTATATTTGAGTTGGCCATTGGTTCTTGAACAACTAAAATTTTAACTTTCTCCTTGTAAGTAATAGTCTTCAGCCTCCTAATGGTAGCTTTGTTGTTGATGTCACGCAAATTCAAATTAAGAATCTTTATCATTATCAGATAAATATTTGATACGAATGTTGGCCTCTGAGTGTTTAAGAGACTTTATAATAAGATTACTAGGATTTTTTATCTTTCTTGCAGCTCTGAGCTTCCTGTTTAATATTGTGCTGAAGTTGTGATCAGAAGATAAAGCTTCCATGGATGGAGTATCAGGGTTGCTACCAATGTTTTCTTGGGCAGGAGAGTGTCTACCAGTTTCTAATAAATCCAAGTCTTGATTGGGGTTTTGATCGACAACCTGGTTAAAAAATTGTATTGCTTCAATTATTTTGGCTTCTTCAGGGCCAGAATTCTCCTTAGAATGATTATCAGACAGTTTGGAATCAATAAGATCTTGATTTATGTAATCTTTCTCTCTGTTGAGATCAACATTTTATATAGTTTCTTTATCATTGTATTGATTACTTTGAACGACTTTTGATGTAACTTTGGGCTTGTAATTTTGGCCTTTAAAAGCTAAAGGGATTCTATCTCGCTCTCTTCCCGTATTCAATGCTTCTACTGTAACTTTATTTTTATCTTCAAGGGTTGGCTTCTGCAGTTTATTACATTCACTGGAGTTATGACCCATATGTAAGCAGCGATCATAGTAAGATGGCAGATTCTTGTAACCCACTTTCAACCAGCAACCGTCATTCAAACCAAAACCTATCCAAATGATATCTTTCAAGTTTCCAGTAACATCCAGTTCAACTAGAGTGTAGACTGCATTCTTGTAGGCCCTATTATAGTCAAGAACTATAATTTTATAAGGAGTGCCTATGGAAGCAACAATTTCTCGTAGGATGTCATTATTATAAAGATATTCATGAATCTTTTGAATTCGTATCCACACTAATGATACATGACATTCTTTTTTTATACTGAAATCGGGTTTCCACCTTAGAATTCTCATAGAACCTTCAACACTCCAAACATTTTTAGCCCAAATCTTGCAAACATCATTTTTATGATCAAACTCAAGAAAGATGTGCCTGGTAATCCATTCGAAAACTTCTCCACAAGCGTGATTTTAAAATTGTTTAACAAATAATTTTTGGTTTCTCTGATACACCATCAGGTTGAAGAACGATCAGGATTTGAAGCTCTGAATTAGGATTTGAAGCTCTGAAGGTTTAACAGAGTCAGCGAATGATTTTCAGATTGAAGAATTGAGAATTCTTTTTCATGAAACAATACATTGTTATGAATCTCTATAAAAGAGAGCAACGAATGATAAAGATCAAGGTGGACAAGAGTCTCTGTTTCTGGGTTCTTGGTTTCTTCGTTCTTCTTCCAAAACCTCAAGAGATTATATAAACCCGCGAGAATTAAATTCATCTCAATCGTACGAAAATGGTCATTATAAACGCAGAAACCAACCGTATATATATATTCAAATTGATTCAAAATAAAGAAAAAAAACACTACTAAAATAAAAATAAATTTGGGATCAAACATTACTAAAATAGAACCGTTTCAAAACCGATCCACCTCATGTGCCAAATAATTGATAATTAAAAAAATAAAAATAAAGTAAAGTAAAGTAGTTGTACATGAATTTGAATTAGGGCTTTAATTGTTTTTTTAAATCTTAAAAATACTTATTTGGCGTTCTGTCGCATATACTTTGAAAATTGAGACAAATTATAAATAATTTTTAAATGACACATTCCCTCACGAAAATATCCAAAATTTAAGACTGAACCCTAGAAACTTCCCTCTCTGCTCAGCGATGGCTGAATCCTTCCCTCAACCTCATCCCGAAGTTACCATTCAGAAAAATCAAGATAGAAATGCTAAGGCAATGCCTCTTCCTAGCTCAACAAAATCAAGACCTCAAGATAATCAAGATTCAGCGAAATCTATCATCCATCCTCAACAACAAACCTTACTTCCATCAATAGATGAGTTCTCTCCTTTACCTCTATCAAGCAAAGCCACTTTATCTAAATTGCTCCTTTACTTCCATCAATAGGAGCCTCTTGGAGCAGCTGAAAAAATTGCTGAAATGAAACATCTGAGGTAACTTTTCCTCCTTTCAGTATCTAAATTTTACATCAATTTACTCATTTAATAAAAAAAGATAAAGAGTTTTAATTAGCTGCAATATATGATATACTCTTTTGATATACTACAAAATTATTAGTGATTTGATTACCTTTCTTATTTAAGTCTGATAAAGTCTGATAGTAATTTTTTTGTCAATCTAGTTCCTCCATTGGAAGGTACCTTCCACATTTGTGAATCTTGAGCGTTTAAAGTTCGATCAGATTCCAATTAAAGATTTCTACTTCTCTCATTCACTCCTAAGAAGAAGCTCAACAAATCTAACACAACTTCTCATTTGGGTACATCTTTTAGGTTACTTTTATAATATGTTTCTATAATTGTGTTCAAATGTTTATTTCTAGTCGACTTTGTTATTAGGCTATTACTACCGAAACATGTTCCAACCAAAAATACCGTCATAAAATACAAAATGCCGTCATAAAATACATTAAAAGATTTCAAAAAGACTACTAAAACTTCCACGACTGCAAATGCAGACAATATCGAAAAATAAGCTGGAAATATATTTTATCAGCCTCATTCTCGCTAAGTTATTCAATTTTATAAGTATGACAGTTAAACATGACAAAAAATTGGAAGTTAAAGGGTATCATTCATAAAAAAAACAAAAACATTGATATTCACATAAATCGAATGTCGGAGGTGGTAAATAAATATGAAAACTACCAAAATCGAGTTAGACAACTGCGGTTGCAAAGCTAACAAAAGAGAGAGGTTTGGAGGAAGAAACATTTTCAATTTGGGTTTATTTCTATCTCTCTCTAGTCTGTTAATCAACTCGCGCGTCTGTTAAAACTTTGCTTACATATTGATCGAGGATTATAACAAACCCAGATATCAAAGCATTATAACAAACATTTAATAAACTTGATCGAAGATTTTCATTCGAAGACTTTACATGCATCGTCAACTAACTTACATCTCAAATACACTAATATTAAAGAAGTTACCACAAATGGTTTCGGGTTGCAACACGGAGAACGTGAGAGTGAAGTTGTTGGCGTAAATTGGGAGGGATAGAGCTGCGCAAGATTCGAAAGTGAAAAAGAAAAAGAAGACATTTGGCGTGTCACCAGATTGAAGCATTTGGCGATATAGATATAGTGTTTGTGTGAAGAGAGAGCAGTTTGCTAGTTCGCAAGATTTGAAAGTGAAAGGGAAAAAGAAGACATTTGGCGTGTAACCAGATTGAAGCATTTGGCGATATAGATATAGTGTTTGTGTGAAGAGAGAGCAGTTTGCTAGTTCGCGCAAGCGAATGCTCCATGGCGCTGTTGCAGTTTTGGTGGAGGTGCTGTAGATATGAGCTTATGCGCTTGGATGAACATAAACTCTCATCAACAAACAGTGAGTATTTCGGCTGATTTTTTAATCAAGAAGGGGCACCGGGTTATTTTCCTTTCGGTACGGCTATATTTGTTACCATAGATACATTTTAAACCTTTCAAAAAGTTTTGTTATTTTTTCCGAAAGAATTTTTTGTTTGTTTGTTTGTAAATTTTGATACTTGAAGAAAGGACGAGTAGCTTTTAAAATATTTGATGTTAGACTTAGATATTTTTCAAAAGGGTAAGGGTACAGTGGATCCATTTTTACTATATAAGGAGATTTCAAAATTAAAAAAATAAAATTGTTAATGTGAATTGATTATTTTATTCTTCGTATATAAATAATTCTTAGCCAACTATTTTTACGAGATTAATTATAGGCAGATTCAAAGTAAAT
Source organism: Limnanthes douglasii subsp. nivea (assembly GCA_036936605.1). Taxonomy (NCBI): domain Eukaryota; kingdom Viridiplantae; phylum Streptophyta; class Magnoliopsida; order Brassicales; family Limnanthaceae; genus Limnanthes; species Limnanthes douglasii. Next base: position 14,507,788 of record JAUPFV010000003.1, on the reverse strand, counting down.
AAATGATTCCGCGGTAGAAAATAGAAAAATAAATATTTGCAACATATTTGAAATCTATATTATACTACCAGTCTCATGAAAAACTAAAATATTTCTTGCATGTCGCTGATTAGTGCAGCCAAAGCTTTACACAGAAAACTGGATAGGTCTAAGAACTAAGAACTCTGAATGATGCTGGAAGAGTAAAATATGTTAGTGTTCCGGTCATTTTAAGACACCGAGAAGCGATATGAAAGAATATGTCGTGCTTTGTGTGAAGGATGAGACACATGTAATGAACAGGCTCAAAACAATCCCCCAAGCTAGAGTTATTGGGTTTATTCTTCAAAATTCAAAAATCATGAATCCTAACCCCTAAAACTCATCCAAAACCAACAAACAACATATCAAAATGTCGAAAATCACTAGATCAACAGTTATCTACAACTTACTTTAAAAAAAACAACAACATTTAGATGAAAATTCGATTTTTTCGAAAAAAAATCTATAACTCTAAATATCACTAAAAATACCTAATTAAAATGCATAAAAATTACATCAATAAGTATAGGATTCATACCTAACGTGTTTGTGAGTCGGATTTGAGAAATCTTGAGAGTTGTTTTTGTTGATATTGAGAGTTTTTTGTGTGAAAAAGAGATAAAAGAGAAGTTTAGGCTGAGATAGAGCTTTTATATCAAAGGTAAATTGGTCATTTTTGAAATCTCATTATATAGCTAAAAAAATCTCATTATAACCAAAAGGAAGCTCAAAATAGACTTACCCTTTTTAATTTTTTTTTTACTTAGGTTTAGATTTGAATTTTGTTTTAAGTTTTGGTGTATTTTTTATTTTTTAGTAATAATTTGAATATTAGTTAAAAGAAATTTATTCTACATGAATATTCACACAGATCAAAAAATATGTATAACCGTCATTTGAATCAGGCGAAAATGATCATTTTAAATAAAAAATATGTAAATTTTGTATAGATTTTTTTAGGAATGGATAAAATGTAAAAATAAAAAAATAAATTTTAAAAATAAAACTAAATTAAATATCTTAAATGAGTGAAAAAAATTTGAATGAAAAATAACCAATATCATATTATTTATAGTCTAACACTCGTTTTTGTTATAATTTATGTTAACGTGACAACTAATTATTTTTAATAACACATAGTTAAGTTGTCATTAGTTTGATATATTTTTCTATCATTTTTATTGTTAATTACATATTTAAGTGTTTTTATTAAGTCATTATATGGAAAATTATTATTATCATTTTCAGTAGAATGCAAAACGCTTTATAAATAGTATTTTACTATCACATTTCTCTTGTTTTTTGTATATAATTTTCGAAACTTCCTAATTCGAACACATAACTACGGTAGGATAATTATCTCACTTATTTTGGTCAAGCTTTTGTGATATTTTCTTTATAAGTTATTTGAAGTTAAAATTTGAACAAAAAAAGTATGGTTTAAGTTGTATGTTATTTGATTTATAAGGAGTAAATGATTGTTTAGTGTTTTTTATCTCAATTTATGTAGTAAAAGTTATTGTTTTGGGTTTTTGGAGAGGGTTGTGGTCTAGCAATTTTGTTTTTGGTTAGCAACGGTGATTTGTATGAACATTATTTCATATGTTCACTGAGCTCGTGACAAAAAAAATTACCTTTGTTATGTGAAGATGATATATATCTTCACAAATATATCTTCAACGAATATTGAATTAGTTCACACATAGTTTACAAAGTTTTAAACATTTTTGTAAACTAGGTGTAAAAATATTTTCGTAAACCAGGTGTAAAAACATTTTGCTTGTTTTTTTGTTTGGCTTCGTTATTTATTGTAATGTTCTAGTTTTATTTTAGTTTAGATACATATATTTGAAAAATAAAAGTAATTTATTTTTATGACTCTAATTATGGATTTAGGTAAAATCTTATTCGTTAAAAATCTATTTAACTAAAATTTTGTTTATTTTGTTTTATTTTTTAACAAGATGACTTCATGTATATCGAATAGACTTAGAGGTATTGTTAGAAGTTAAAAGTGATAATTGTTACGTTGTGAGCCAGAGTCAAAATATTTCTATATGACAAGCGAAACTTTGTTGATGTATCCCCTCGTTCAAGGGGTGTACACAAATATCATGTTATGTGAGATTTGTTTCATGAGGAATACACTCATTCTCTTATCTGCAAGAGTGTCGAGCAGTGCTTCTCCTGCTAGTTATGATGAAGTAATACCGAATGGTGCTATGGTTTTCAAAGAAGTACTACATCATGTTCTTAGTTTTTACAAAGGATAAATGTAACACACGATCTATAATGTGCTCCAAATAGATGTAAGTTTCTTTACATAATATGTTTTAACTATGGCGTAATCTTGTATCTGATGAGTTAATCTTCTGACTTGGTAAATTGTCAATAGAGAAATCTAGAGAAAGAAAGAGTAAGAGAGTGTTTAGAGAGAGAAAGTTCAAGTACAAATGAGTTCCAAAGAAAAAGTGTTCAACCCCTTTATTAGAGTAGCCTTGCCCTTTATATAAAGGAGCCAAGACTTAGTCTCAAACTGAAATCTGTTACAAAAAAGGACTAATTGTTGTTTAGTCCTTAACAATTATACATAGTTACAAATATTCTCTAAAACTTACATCGGTTACAATTTAAGGACAATACTTACATTACTTATAATTAAATCCATAAATTTACATTATTTACAATTTAGTCCTCAAAATCTTATTTCCATATGAGAAGCCCCCCTAGTTTTCATGTTTGTAAATGAATGAGAACTAAAATATCTTCGAATTCAAATGTCTTTGAATCTTAATATCTTCGAATACTTCCATATGTAATGTAACCAGTTATAAATTCAAAGCAATCATTCGAAGCAGCCATTTTAAACAATCATTCGAAACGTACATGAAGAGCAATCATTCGAAGCGCGCATGAAGAATAATCATTCGAAGCATACTTAAAACAAATACCAATTAGCAATGATGCTAAAATCTGATAACCTTGCAAAGACAAAAAAAATTCTTCGAAACACTATAATAGAAAATCGTTTCGAACTATTGTGTAAACGAACCATCCTCGAACACTTTCAAAATTACCCTTCGAATTTTATCCATACTACATATGAAAGTAACTGTTGCATATAACCGTTCAATCCATCATAACCCTATAGTTTTTAGATCCATAGCTAGAGGTCTAGTCTGACAGATGTCGAGTATCTGATCAACCAACCGATTTGTATTCCAACCTATCATCATAAGAGTCTTTCAAACTTCACACGTCTTCACTTATTTTGTATAAATTCAACCAGCCTTTCATTTTTTCGTTCTCATTATATATCTTTTGTTTATAGTTTTGGTTTATCATATATAGCTATGAGATTTATTTTCCTTTTTCTTGTTTAGTATAATATATATATTTTTACTAGATAATTTTATGTTGATTGATTTTTTTAATCAAATGTTACATTCTTGTTTATCATATATATCTCTAGATTTTTTTCCCGGTTTCGGATAATATATATCTTTGTTTATATTTATGTTGAGGGATTTATTTAATTGTCAGATTCTTACTTATCATATATATATATATATTAAATGTATATATATATATATTAAATGTATTAATTTCTTTCTTGTTTAGGATAGTATGTATTTTGATTGGATAATATTATGTTGGGTGATTTCTTTAATAGAATGTTAAATTCTTATTTATCATTTAATATATCTCTCAGATTTATTTTCTTTTTTTAGATTAATATATATTATTGCATTCAAATTTGAAATTTAATTTAATTTTGCTTGAATATGCAATGTTATAACGAATTAATCTTTTATTAGTTATTAAATAATAAAATTTATTATTCTAGCAAAATTATAATTTAATTACATATATAAATTCTTATAATATTTTTTTATATGATGAAGGTTCAATATTTAATTAGATATATATTAATCTAAAAATATTTTAGATCCGGGTTTGGGGTTCGGGTTTTCGTGAAATTCACGGGTACCCGTGTGGATAAACTGAACCCCGCAGATTCGGGTTTTAGTTTAAAAAACAAATACCGGTCGTGGTTTCGGGCGGATTCAGATATCGATTTTATACTACGGGGCGGGTATTAGGTATAGATACAATCTCCGATCCTTCTCGTTTCCATCCCTATAAGGGAAGGTCTTTCCCAAGAAAATGGGATTTTATTATTATAACCTCCACTGTTATGTATCATTTTCCAAGGAAAAGGTGAAGGGAGATTAAAAATTTAGATGCAGCAAAGGTGAAGGGAGATAAATTTTTTGATATCTTAGCATATTGGAAAATAAACCATTATAAATATCCGGAACTCGCTACCATGGCTCGTGATGTGTTGTACATTCCTATATCTACGGTTGTATCAGAGTCGACATTCAGTGTTGGGGGTCGAGTTCTTGACCAATTTCGTAGTTCGCTTAAACCGGATACGGCTGAGGCATTAATTTGTACGAGGGATTGGTTATTTGGAGAGAAATGTAAGTTTTCTAAATTATAAAATTTAAATATTTAATAGTTTATATCTATTTTATATGATTCCAATATCTATTGTTTGATAATATCTTCTAGCTTTGCAAGAAGAGAAGATAAAAAAAACTCACGGAGGATTGTTTGAATTTGGATTTGGATCTTAACATGGATGATGGTTCAATTAGTTGATTTCGTTTAAGGTAATTAATGATATAATTGTATAAATATGTTATTGATTATAATATATATTTGAGATCTAAGTTTTATTTTACTTTATTTTTGTAGAATCTTCAAATTGGTGAAATCAAGAAAGTTCGTGTTTTTTTTATTTAAACATTTGTTGTTCAAGACAAAATTTGTGTAATGTAATGTTTTTAATATTTTGTAAGATGTGAAGTTAATACTCTCTAGATTTCATGTTACAAATTATGTATTTATGTTCGTTTTTCAGTTTTCATATTTTCGTGTCTAACAGGTCGTGTTCGTGTTATACATTTGTATCGGGTTTGTGTTTTGGGTTTGTTTAACAAGTTGGGTTCGTATTTCGGGTTTGAGCCAAAATTCGTATCAAACAGATCGGGTTCGTGTCAAACAGGTGTTTCGTGTTGGATACAATTTCGTGTCAAACAGGTCGGGTTCGGGTCCAACAGGTTTTTAACAGGTTGGGTTCGTATCTTTGAACCTGACACGAATTTTGGGTTCGTGTCACGGGTTCTAAAATCTCGGGTTGGTTAAACCCGACACGAACACGACCTGAAACCCAAAATTGACAGCCCTAATTCCCGATAGTCACCTTGTATAAGTTGCTCGCCAAAGGTCGAAGCCGAAGAATTTTCCTCTAAATCCAAGAGGGGAGAATCCGAGAGCAAGATCCCATAAAAAATTTATTTTTAATTTTTTTTTCATTTTAATCCAATCACTCCAGATCAAGTGATTATTATTACTGATAACGGACCAAAGGTATTTAAGGACAGCCGCATGATTCCAGATTTTGAGGTCTAAGATCCCAAAGCCGCCCTCTTTCGTGGGAGAGGTAACTTTGGACCAGGCTATTTCAGCCCTGTGGGTTTTCATGGCAGAACCCGACCAGAGAAAACGACAAAGGTATTAAGAGAGCTCTTTTATGATCCGTATGGGAGAATGAAAATGGAGGACCAGTAAACTTGTCCGGCAAAGATGACAGGTTTGATGAGCTGGAGTCTGCCCGCATAGGATTCATGTTTGGAATTCAAAGAGTCTATCCGAGCGGTAATTTTGTGATGAAGGGGACGACAGTCTGTATGGGTAAGACGCCTTGTAAGGAGGGAACTCATAATGGAAAGAATATCCTTCAGGGAAACCCATAATGGAAAGAATATCGGTTCTCAGATGGTGGTTGATACCCGAGAGAAAGATGTGGCTTTTGAAGGGATTGACTTTGAGTCCAAACAGGGCATGAAATTCTATCAAGGCTTCTTTGATAAGAAGTAGAGAACTGACATCCCTATGATAGAAAATCATGAGATCATCTGCAAAACAGAGATTCGTGATTTTGAGTTTGTGGCATTTCCCGTGGAATTTAAAGTTTTTATCGGAACTCATCTCCTTAAGAGTACAGGAAAGGACTTGCATGACCAGGACAAAGAGTAAGGGGGAGAGCGGTTATTGTTCATAAAGCAAAGGCGGAATTTGTTTTCCCAGTTTTCTTTGGCTCATTCACTAAGTTTGGTGAAGACCTTGGTGGCACTTTCCACATAATCAACATAGGGTTTTGTAATTCCGGTCATGGCTGTGAAAAAAGTTTGAGGAATAAAGTCAGTAAATTATTATCTGAGGAAGATTATAGTACGAGTTGAAAGACTTACATCTGTTAGTCCACAAAAGAAACAGTTTGTGTGGATTCGAGGGGGTAGACTCAGACCATGTTTCCCAATGACCAGAGAAGAAAATAAATTGTTGCCTTCACTTCTTGTCAGCTTCAAATAAGTCTTTCACTATTTTTTGTCCTCGTCCAAAGGTTAGTGAGTAAAAAGAGAAAATGGATTTTTGGCTAATCTAGATAATCCGATGAGCTCCTCTAAAGAAAATTCATTGCCAGAAATTCGAGAAGCCATGATGCACGCCATGAGCGTGAACCACATGTTTGGACCAGTTTGTGAAGGGCATAGATCAATTTTGGAAAAGTATTCGATGAAGAATGGGTCTAAGGGATACCTTAGCCCCCAATTCATAATCTCAGTATAGACGATCAGTTCATTGTCTTTAACTGACAAGGGAGTCTCACCTTCCACAGGGGATCTGAGGGTAATATACGAGGGGATACACCATCGAGTCCTAAGCATGGTTTCTTCCGATGGCAAGAAATACTTGTAGAAGATATTATGGAGTGGGACCAGGGACCAGGTGCTTGTTCACGATGTTTCGGATGTTGTTGCCCACAATGGCGTCAAGTTCCAAAGGAAGAGTGATATCACCTTTGGACTTTGAGGAAATTCTCAAAGCTTGCTCTTCGGAAATTGCCAGGGGGGGGGGGGGCTGTAGAAACTTGACTAGAAGAGGCCAGGGAAGGACCATCGGATTTACTCTTCTCCACGAGGGGAATTTATTTTGCCTTTGGGTCAGGGTTTTTTGAGGCGATTGCTTTCCCTTTATTTTTTAAGGCTTCGTTTCTAACTGATTGTACCTCCTCGTCAGTAATGGTAATTCTTGAAGGGGAGAATAGTGGACTTCCTTGCCCTGTCATCGAAGGGGTCGCTAGAAATTTTGATCCAGAGACATCAATTTTCAGAGGAGGATTGTTGATTACTGGAGCTGCATTCGGATTTTGGGTCTCCGAAGAGATTTCTTTAGCACGTTTACGTTCTTGAGAGTTTTTCTTGTCTTTGTGATGTCTTTTCCTTTTACCAAAAGAATGCTTGTGGTGTTTGTCTTTACCCGTGGATTCGAAGAGACTGAGATCGGAAGCTTGGTTCTGACAAGAAATGTCGAAGGGTATGATGGCAGGAGAATTTTCCGATGGAGGCCAGGAACCGTAATAAGTGGTAACAGGAGGTTTGGGTTGAGGCTCAACGTAGGTACCAGCAGCAAGTTTCTCTTCAAATTTTTGACTAATGAATAGCCACTCTGGGATTCGACGAGGCTTAAGGAGCATAAGCTAGCTTTTTCTCTCTAGAAATTTTAGAACAGAATAGTTTGGATTGCCAATGGGAAATGAAAGTATTTATAGAAGTAAATGGGCTTTTGGGGAGAGAAAGGCTTGGGTTTGTTTCCCTTTGTTTTGCATAGGGGCGTTATAGGTAATATAAGTGCATTTGTAGTGAATCGAGGTCTGAGGTAAAAGGTGAAGAGGGAAAAGATATGATGAGAAGCTTTGGAAAGTGTAATAATATCTCTAAAAAGATTTGGTGACAAAAATCTTTGTAGGATGACATCATAAAAAAATAAGGCGGGAGATTGTTGATTGGGATATGAAAATTGACATTGGAAAATTCGAAGGGATTTTTTAGTAAAAGTTTTTGCGAAGAATGTGCAAGTATAATCTTGTTTTCACAATTAGTTAGCCAAGACTGGGGGGCGATAACCAATTATACTTGTATAATTGTCTCAGAAAAGAATACGATGATTTTCGAAGGAGCAAGTTCGAAGGCAATGGAGTGTCTGCATGATTATTTCCGGTAAGATTATTTCGAGGGAACAAAAAATTTCTCCATGTTGGGCTACGTTCTAACCTTTGCTAACAAATTGCAAGGATTGAGGGGCTACGTGAGTATTGTTGAGGAAGACAGAAAGAAATTTTTGAAGAGTGGGCTATGTGAGTATTGTTGAGGATGACAGAAAGAAATTTTCGAAGAGGTATTTTGTGAGGAAAAATGCAAGATAAGAAGAAATTCGAAAGCTTCATCAAAGTTCTTGTAAAAATATTTTTAACAAGGATTGGGGGCTATTATAAGGAAGAATAAGAGGCAAGAGTGCAATTGCAAAAAAACAACAAAGCTAAGGCCAAATTGTAAAGTAAATATTGAAATAGGATTAAATATCATTAAATAATAAAAGTGGAGATCAAGTTTGTAATTATAAGGTAATTAGGTCCGTGGGCCATCCCTTCTACTATAAAAAGACCCCACCTGATTTGGGAAATGGTTGATTATTGTAGTATTACTTATAAAGCAAAATCAAAAGAATTGTACACTGATAATGCTGAAGATGGACTTAAAGATATAGGATCTCAAGCGCAAGATTTCCAAGGTTTAGAAATTCAATCAACATCAATAAATATCCTATTGATGTCAGTTGATCATTCAATTCAGTTTCTTGTAAAGCTTATAATTCTTACAAGTTTAAGTTTATAGGCGTCAAGTCCAATTTAAACATTGTATTACAACAATTTTACTATAACCAATAAATTTTATTTAAAAAAAAAAAAAGAAGAAGCCGGTCATAAAAAATAAACTATGAATGTAGATTTTAGATAATTATAATAATAAAACGACAAAAATATTACAATAATGGTATACAGAATAGTAACAGGTCTTAAAAAATACATTAGGAAAGCAAGTATCTATTTTTAGAAATTTGGACAACCTCGTATTTCAATTAAATTGAAAAATAATTAGTATAAAGTTTGCAAAAATAAATGAATAAATAAAAACTTTCTTAACTTTTAAAATTTTATATGAAAATGCATTTTAGTGTATACAATAGGGCTTATGCTAACCCGAGTCCTAGTTAACAAAGTAATAATTGGTTTACTTTTCAACAATAATTATAATACTGCAAATTAATTTATTTTAAAACAGCGCTTCGTTTTAGAAAGTCGATTATTATTAGGGCTATGCAATTTTATAACAATTGTATCATTATTTTCAATTAAAATTATTTAATACTATTGGATAATATTTATAGAAACTATATAATAATATTACCTATTTCATATTTTTAAATAAAATTTTGAAAATAAATTATAATAATATTTTAAAATACTAGTTTTGAAATAGGGGTTGTTTTTGAATTTTTTAATTAAAAACAACACTTATTTGTTTTACAAATAAACTCTTTTTATTAAAAATTCAAAACAACACTTATTTCAAAACTTATTTTTAAACTAATAAATTAAATATTTTAAATTTTAAATATTATGTTATCCACGTATGAACAATATGATAACGATTACATAAAAAGATATAAACATTACCTACAATAAATCATATATATTTTTATTATTAAAAAATGATTTAATAAAACTTAAATTTAATAGGCAAAAAAATAGAACAGGTAAATTAGTATCGAACACAAAATATATTTACATCTATAAACGTTATTTTAAAAATAAAAAGTTAATAGTATTTTTTTTATAATCATAGATATTGAATATTATTATCAATAAAATATGATAAAAAAAATAACGGTCTAAATTAATTTAATAATTTAAAATTATTTTAAAATAATAATAATATGATATTAGTTTTTTATTATAATTACAGTTTAATATAATAAATTTTAAATCGACCAAAATATCTATGAATGAATTAAATTTAATAAAACAGTATTTCTTAATAATAAATTATAAATTAATAAACAAAATAGTTATGTCGATATATCATTATCATCATGCTTATAAACTTAACCGATTAAAAAAAAGCACATATTTTATGTATGTTACACTGTCGGATCCTCCGATAGATTTCTCACCATATTTTGGATAAATTTGCTTTTTCCATAAAACCTACATAAAATTTAGGTATAAAAGCATTTTATAAATCTCTCACCATTTTTTTCGTTTTTTTTCTCTCAATGTCTCCCAGAACCTCTCAAGCACAAAAATTTAATCGAAAATCAAAATGTAGTTTTTGAAAAATTTGAAGCCACAACAACATTAAGACAAACCATTCAAGCTTTCCACTATAAAATAAAATTTCAAGATTTCGTTGTGTTTAAATGATACAAAATTAGGTTCTCCGATCTGTTTTTAAAAGTATGATTTTAGACTTCATTCTTGTAGATTAGTGTTATAGAGTTGTTTGTTACAGGCGGATCCGTCAATTTGGTTTCGATTTTGTTGGAAATTGGGCCGTTTGGATAGTTCGAGAGTTACTGGTTTTGTAGGTGCTCGCACGTGCTATTTTTAAAACTAGATTATGCTATATATATATATATATAACGTGATCCAGCTTTAAATTGAAATCATTTCGGCTTCAAGATGAAATTGTTTTTTGCTATTGTTATTTTTACTTTTTTATATACTACAAAATTATTACTGATTTGAGTACTCTTCTTCTTGTTTAAAAGTCCGATAGTATTTTTTTTCTCAATCTAGTTCCTCCGTTATGGAGTGTACCCTCCACATTTATGAATCTTGAGCATTTAAAGTTTCATCAAATTAATTTCAAGGATTTGGATTATGTATCTTCTCTCATTGACGGATAAGAAGCTCTCCATATCTAACACACGTTCGACCGAGAAGGGCCTGATAATACACTAAAACTTCAAAAAGACTACCAAAACCTGCACATGTACAAATGGAGACAATATTGAGAAATAAGCTGAAAATATATTTTATCAACCTCATTCGGACTAGTCACCCAATCTTGTGAGTATAAGAATTGAACCTGAGCAAAACTAGAAGTTAAAAGGATATCAACCGGTAAACAAATATGAAAGGTACCAAAATCGAGTTAAACCATTGCAGTTGTAAAGCTGGCAAGAGAGATGGTTGGAAAAAACATTACCTAATTCTTAGTTTAGAAATTAAAGATATCAATCGGTAAATAAATATGAAAGCTACCGGAATCGAGTTAGAAAATATATTTTAGAATATATAGTTGTTTTTAAATTTTAAACAAAAAAAAATATCCTTTAAATAGTCATTATTATATAGTCACGTAATACCTAAGTTTCATTTTATTACTTTTTAATAACCATTTCAACTATTAAACTTTACTTGACATCTAATATTATTTTGATACCCTAACTACCTTCACATTTATTAAAAATAACTAAAATTTCTCTTTTTACTTTTTTATTTTATTTTATTTTTTAAATTTTTTAGAAAACATTTATCATCTCTTTTTTCGAAAATTGCACAGTAGACTTCAAAATGAATTATATAATTAACTAATAATAATAATTATAATATCTACTAATAATATTGATAATGTATAATAGTCAATGGAATCAAATTATAAAACTCTAGTTTTGTTTAGTCAATTTGAACTTTTTTTAAAAAAAAATTGTACAAAAGTTAAAATAACTTACCATGAAAAAGAAAAGTAAAACATAAAAAATATTTGTTATTTAGTTATTTGGATAAGACTATTGAATTTAGTCATTTAAACATGAATTGATTGTTGGAGTTGCATTGCATTGTTAACTGCGTGTTATTTAAATTACAACCAATTGTAACATTAATTTATAACTTAAGACACTAAATAAATACATAAAGAATATATTTATTATATGCGGAGGATTTAGGACAACTAAGGGAGAGTCTGACAAGAATTGTGATAGCACAATTCTTATAATATATTTATTATATATAAAGATTTATTATATTTATCATCATTATTGAGCTTTAAATATTTTAACCCCAAACTTCTAAGATTACAAATTTTTTCTAACTTCTCACCAGCTTTACAATATTTCAGATAAAATCTCCTAAAGACAGAAGGTATAGCATAACTTTTTGGATTAAAAAAATCCAATAAAATAGGAAAGCAGTAATAGTAATTATGGACTGTAACCCCTATTTGATACTGTTACAGATCGATACAAATTAACAAAAACTAAGATAAAAATGTAAGTTAGGCATTCAAACCTTGACTTGAATACAATCCCGAAAATATTCTGGCATAGGTAGTTGGCATCAATATGGATTGTACCGACTTCGCCCTCGGCCACTTTCATTATTACGCCTCCCACCGCTGGAGCCTCCCCTTTGCATTGGTGGTGGCAGTGGGGTGTGCTGTTGTATCCCAAGTCCAGGTTGTTGCCTGTAGATTAGGATGAACATATAGGATCAACTTTTTACACCAAACCAGCTACAAAATCCAAGGCTGTGTTTGGTTCGTGTGCTCTCAAACATAATTTGACTTGAGAAAACAGTTTTCTAAATTCTAGAAAACATCAAATTTAGTTCTTTTGTGTTATTTTTATTGAATCTAAGATGAAATTTTTAAAACACATCACTGAGATTAAAAGCGGAGAATGTTTTCACGAACCAAACATAGCCTTATTGTTGTTTGAGACAAGAAGCTAGTTAAGCCAGATAAACTTACAGGACATATCCAATCCTTCCATCAGGCAAAAGAATTGGCACCATCGCCATTCCAGCGTGACCAGGTGCTCCAGCTTGAAGTAAAGGCTGCAAAAGACATCCCCATTTGTATTAGGAAGAAAAGAGAAACAACAATTTTTGTTTCTTTCAAATTAATCTATACACACTATCCACAGGAGAAACACAGTGCAGCTTGACATAAAAAATCAGCAACGTAAACCATCTCTATTCTAAGGAAGAAGTCTTAAAGAAAAAGAACAGGGGGTGTTGGGGACTATATCGAGCGAGTCGCAAAGGCTTATATGATTTACCTTAAAACTAAATATTATTACATGTATCCATTCAAACTGTACAATTCGATTGGTCATATTGGCCTACACATTATGACCTAAAAATAACAAACTGGGGTACAACACTATAGACTTCGTACTCTCCAGATTAATCAAATAGAGATGACCTAAGATTCTTTCAGGCTATTTTTCTCCATAGGACAGCATAAAAACTTCATAACTGCACCTCTGGTAAATATAGGCAAGAAACAACGATTTAAAATGAAATGAGTAAGAGAGAGACAAGTGAACTGAAAAACAAAGAGAAAGCTGAATTGATTTGAGTCAACCATAGTTTCCAGCAAAGATGGAGAGAGGATACCCACAATCTATATGATTCGAGTTCGGAGTTGTAGATAAAGCACGTTTTTCCATGTATCCTATAGAGAATCTAAGGTCAACTTGAAGTCTACATGATTGTGCCCCAGTTTGACAGCAAGTCTCCCGTTTTATAAATTGTAGAATGCCAACCTTTTGTCTTTTAATACTTGGTTATGATAGCTTACGCCATGTAATTTAAGGGTCCTATCCTACTTCCTTTTAGTATCTCATTTACAAGATGCTATCAAATTTTGAACTTGACACTTCTGCTATGATCCTGAATTAGCAAGTATCTTACTTGAGTAAAGCCTGCAGCACCATATCCTGGACCTAAAGCCCCAAATGCACCACCAACCATTCCGTAACCGAAATGAGGTGGAAAACTTGGCATTAATGATGTTTTCTGCAAGTTTGGACCACCAGCAGACTTCTGATCAGTCTGTGGCTTGGCTAGGGAACACTCTAAGACTTTCCCTGCAACAGCAAATATTAGAAAATAAGAAATTTCTTCACCGAGCAAAAATAAAATTAACTACAATGCTGGAAGGCGTACCATCTATCTCATACTTTTCAGTATTTTTCAAAGCTTTCATGGTACTTGACCTCTCCGCAAAGTGCACAAAACCATACCTGCTCTGCTCTTGTCCTGCTTTTGCAGGCGGGACGACAACTTTTGTGATCTTTCCATGATGTTCAAACAACTCCTTTAGCCGATCCTGGGTTATATCCCTCGGTAAGTTTTTTATATACAATGCCTTAACCTGTAACAATGGAAAGGTACGAGTCATCAAACATTCTGGGCGAAAGAAAAGTGCACAACCAAAAAACAATAAGGATACCATGATAGATAGTTACTGCAAATATGATCTAAAATCCCATATTGGTCAATACTGGAAGTGCGAGGTGGCAAGATAAAAGAGAACATGGGCATTGGTTTGCGTGACTAGGCTCAACATAAACAGACTCAAACAACTTATGTAAAGCACATAACAATTCAGAAGTTGGGTCTCAAAAACGAGATGCTTTCTACACAACATGCAGTCCTTTCCCGAAGAAAACCAAATCCCACTGCGCAGAATTGAAGATTTTGTGATTACCTGTGAAGTTGCAGAAGCTTCGGCACTCTTAGGGTCGGCCCAGCTCACAGTTGGCGCATTAGTGTCAAGCTTAAATGTTGGGTTTGACATCAATTGTTTAGAGTAATCAGCACATGCATGATTATAGTACTCAATGAAAGCAAACCCACGATTTCGGCTAGAGTTCTGTGGATCCTGTAGCCATAAGAAAATGATATCAGAAAAAATCAGAGCACACAAAAAAAACTAAATTAATTATTTGAATTGTACTTCCAGAAAAGACAATGAAAAAATAAAATCGAGGTAGTGTGTGGAATGACATGCCACCAACGGTTAGAAAAATGAAGACGCACCTTCAACAGTTCAACAGATACAACTCCAGGGCCAACCTTGCTAACGAGTTTTCTCATAACTTGCTCCGTCCAGGTTCTAGGAACATTACCAATAAACAAACGATGATGCTTTGCTTGGGTCGTTGAACATCTTACCTTTCTTCCCTGATAAATCAAGTAAACAAACTATTCAGAGACAAAAACATAAACTATCTCTATCACATTTGTACTTTACCAAGAGGTTAGCACTTCATAGAGATATACGTATCCGAAACAAAGCAAGGTTCAATGCACTTCATTATCAATATTCACAACTTTAACCATATTTGAAATAATCCGAATGGGAGCTAAATAGTAAATGTTACCTTAAAGATAGAATTATTCAAATTTTCAATAGCCTTACTAGCAAGCTCGGTAGTTTTAAATGTCACAAATGCATAGCCCTTAGCTTCACCAGAATCTCTACCCCTCATTATCCTAACCTGTTGCACGTATAAAATTTTATGTCAGTACTGACCACAAAACAAACACCTTCCGCAGTTATACTTATAAGCAAAGCAACTTACCTCTCTGACTTCTCCTATAGACTCACAGAAACTTTTCAGGTCCTCTTCAGAAGCATCAAGAGGAATCCCACCAAGGTACACCTCTGACCCGTGAGGAGGGAGTGCCATGAGTTCCGCATGCTTTTTCTTCTCACTTTCTTCAGCAACGTTCATCTCTTCGTCGCTATCTGATCCTTTCCGCACATCAGCTTTTTCATTAGCCCCTTCTTGTTCATCATCTTCTGTTTCCTCTTCAACTTCTTCTTCCACTTCTTCCTCTACCTCTACTTCTTCATACTCAACTTCTTCCTCCATCTCCTCTGGATCTTCGTCGCTATCAAGGTCCACCCGCTCAGAATCCATGTCTTTTTCGGTCCTGGTGGGCTTACCAGACAATTCTGTGTCCTGAGCTGTAGTACCGATGACCATCGTCCTTGCTATCTATGTATATAATAAGGAACGCTTGCAACGCGACTGTGAAGGAAGCACAGAAGCCAGAAGCATTTACAGAAAAAAGAATGCAAGCTGGGAAAGTTGGAGTAAAAAAGAGAGGCCAAAAGGAATCGAAGTGTAAGAAGTTTGATTGAATTGGAGCCATGATATGGATTTAAGGAGTTGCGACGTGGATAGTTCTCAATTAGGGGTAATATATAGTGCAACTAGTAAAAGAGACAAGCAAGAGAGAAATCTGAATGACAATAAAGAGGACAACAAGCGAAAAACTATATCAAAGAAGCAGTGACTTTCTCAAATTCTTTCGATATATCAATTCTGGCAATTGCCTAAAGGTAATGGTTTGTTTTACTGGTTAACAATATACATTCTTCGAAAGGAAGAACCCGGGACAAAAAGAGAAAGAAAAAGAAAACCAAATAAGAAATGAATAATAGCTAATGTAGCAGCAAAAGAAAAAAACAATATCCATCTCTACTGATTAAGAATCAATCACACAAAGCAATCCAGAAACTAAACTAAATTAGTACTACCCATCCAAAACTTAACTAAATTAGTACTACCCATCCAAAACTTACTTTCTTCAATCTTAGAACTAATCGAGTATGGAAATAGTAGGTGAATAACAGCAATTTAAAACAAGTTCCATTCAGAATAGGTAAATTACGAGCTCTACTATAAACAACGAAGACCCTAATTACGAGACGATAAAACACATAACACCTATAAATTCGTACAGACAAAATCCTAAATCCAAGCTACCTACAATCTCTGCTAAGCATGTTTATATGTATGGAGATAATAACTTCAAACACGAATCTATAAATGTTAAACGAGAGAGAGGCGGAAGATACCTTGTTGAAAAGAACAAAAGGATAGAATTTGGGAAATTTTAGTTGGTTGCTCGACAAAACCCTAATTCTTCGATTCGGTTTATTTCTGGTCTTTCTCGCGTGTGTTCAAACTATGATACGCCTTGTTTCATAAAAAATGAAAGATGGTATTTTAATATTTTAATAGTGTGTAGTTGATTCTACGCGCTTATTACAAATATATTTTCCATTTTTAAGTAATTTGTTATTAGTATGGAAACACTAAAAATGTCTTAATCGGTTGAGATTTTATTTATCAAAATATTAAACATATTAATAATAAATTATTTTTATAAATTATTTTGATCATATAAAATATTTTTAGTTATTACGTTGAAAACATTAATCATTCCTTTCATAGTATTGCTACCTTTATTTTCAATCAACTTCTCCGTAAATTAAACAATTGTAATATTTTATTGTTCTATCGATACCATTAAAATTAACTAATTTTATTTAGTCATGTTTAAAAGTTTTAATAGAAAAAACTCATAAAAAATTAAAGGTAAAAGATTTTGGTTTCGAAAATATATTTATAATTTATATTAGTAAATTATTAACTTTTTTACTAAAAATAACTTTTATATTTTAGAAGTTCGGATTTGATTTTTTATATATATTTTGCAAAAAAAAATTACTGTTCAAGTTTATTCTACATTAGGATTTGTGTACCCGATATTTATTATTGTTTGTCTTTATTAATTAAGGAATTTTGGTTTATATATTTTGGCTATCGATAAAAGTACTTTTGGTTTGTTTATTTCGGTATTTATCAATAGCGTGCGACGAACAAAAGAAAAAAAAAGATAAATATGTAAAAAATATTTATAGACAAAATGTTATTTTTTATATTAAATAGTTTGATCCAATTATCTTGATTCATGACGATGGTTTAAAGGATTGTTTGTTTTGGCCGAACTAAAAAAAGTTTGGTTTGGAGTTTACCGTATTCCAGAACATTTTAATTGTATGGTTACTCAAATTGAAAGATCAACGCGGTTTGATATAACTAATGATCGATCATTTGAGTTCTCTAGTTTTTCATCATTCATGACTGATCTTGTGAACTCTAGTTGAAATCGTCCTTCAAGCGTTATTATCGCCATTTTTTTGTCAAAACTAATAATTTTTAGTTGAAATGTCCTAACTCTTAAGAGTTTGGCTTGGTGTTGCTCTTACGCATGCCTCGTTAAAAACCCTTAACGGCCAAAACTTCTCTTAAGGACGAAAATTTTATTTTGCAGAAGGAAAAAAAACATATGAATAAATAATACGTTGATATCATAAATAATTCGTATTTTTCATAAGTAAAAAAATATTGTTGTTGGTTTTGATCCATGTGAGTACCCCCCTTCCCAAACACTTATAAGTTGTAAAAAAAATTATATTAGGGCGGGAAACAAAATAAAAAAAGTAAGGATGTGCACGTTATTTGGTATTATGTCGTACCCATCAGCTAAAACATGGTAAATTACAAGGCTTTTAAAATAATTAGAAAAATAGTTAGAGAATCTACGAATCAAATAAGTGATGATTGTGGGTGATGAAAAGATTATGTATCATGTGATATTATTGGTGGTTATAACATGTACGTTTTGACATGTGTCCCACTAACAGAATTGTCATTTGGGTTACATTGTTGTGACCGTTAGGTTTATTTAGTTATACGACATATTTTCAACACGTACACTTAAAATATATATTTTTTTACTATAAATATTAATCATTTAGTTTATTTTACTCTTTATTCCCTTTTTTTGTATATTTCACTTTCAATATTATGCTCACAATCTTTATTAGTCAAATACATATTGATCATCTTCTTATGTTATTGGTAATAATGAATTATACTTAAGTTTTATTTTAGAATCTGATAGTTTATAAGCAAAAAAATAAATTGGAGGCCTTCCATAGTCTAGTATAACCACATTGAGGCGAGGCCTGTTGCGTTGCGCCACCTTTGTCTTCCTTAAAAACTATAAATCCCTAAATTCATGTTATAAAGGGTTTGTTCTTCCATTGGAAACTATATATTCTTTAGGAATTACAAGTGAAAAAAAAAATCTCATTTTTCATGCCTCTCGAGAGTAAAGATAAAATTTCGAATGAGAACTATAAATTTCACGACCAGGATGAGTAATATTTGTTGCAATAAAGTGAAGTTAGTCGAAGGTAATGGTGATAATATTATCCACGAAAGATGAGACTCTTGCATATTATTTGCCCTAAAAACAATTTTTTTAACGTTATGTTAGACGTGGCACTGCATCTTGATCGTACGATACGAGGTGCTAATGCAACATTATAAACAAAAAGATATTATTCGTATATATGAAAAATATAGGGAGATGAACCCTTACTTTATATACATACGTACTGATGATCTAGAGTTTATCGACCTTTAAACTTAAATTGTGTTAAACAAAAACAAAAACTAAAGTCAGCAAAATATTATGTACGAGCCCAAATTTTCATTAGTTTACATGTATACTAGCTTAGAAAACAACTAATAAAACAACATGAACTATCTCATAAGGATCGTCACATGACCAAGTAATTCGCGCCCATATCTTTATCTATTACGTGCACATGAAATTGTGGGGGAAGGGGGGCTAAAGGGAACACCATTGTTCACCACGGATAAATAATATAATATATAAATAAGACAATTAAATTCACAAAAATCTTAAACAACTTATCATATATGCAATGATGAATGAATCAAATGTATCATCTGATAAGGAAGAATAAAAGACAAGGAGAAAAGTGTAAAGAAGAAACTTGACAGGAGAAAATAGCAAAGGAAAAGTATGATAGGAGGAAAATGTATATAAATAAATGTATAAGGGCTGAATTGTATTAATTATAGAGAGGTAGCCAAAATAGGAAGAAAGCAAAATGTAGGGACCAAAAGATGTAATTAGTCCAAGTTAAAGCGTGTGGGGTCCGCAATTGTACTATAAAAGGACCACACACGCTTCACAAATCCCGAGATGAATAGTACGAGACTTTCTCTCTCTACTAAACTTAACAATCTAAACTTTCTCTCTTTAAATCCAACACTGAGATATTTCTGTATCGCAAAAACCTCTATCAACAATCTTCGTATCGCATTATCACCCATGGACCACCTTTAAACTCTTCAGTGGCGCCGTCTGTGGGAAATGAAAATCGCTGTGTCGATAATCGCTTCCTCGAAATAATTCCTATTCCGAGGAGGACCATGGAGGGTCAAGGGGATGACTTGATTAACCACTGCGAGGAAAACATGGAGGCAGATGACTTCTAGAACGATATGGAATCCGAAGGAGAAGGAGGTCGGCGAGTCGAGAACGTTTTCGATGACTCCACCCTCCTGGCTCAGAGGAATGAATTGCTGTTGGAAATTGAAAGGTTGAAAGCAGAAAAGGAAGCCGCGCAGAAAAATCTTCGATTCGAGATAAGGAGAGAAGCCGTCATCGAAAAGGAGGAACGCGAAATTGAAGTTCGTCCCAAAAATAGAGACGACATATATCGGAGGCGCGAACGGCGGTCCCCGAGGAGAAGAGAGGGGCACCGTTCGGATTCGGCCGCTTCGAACGACTACTCGCGGTATAGCACCTCGGAATCATCACCTCGGAGATACCATAGGAGGAAAAAGCGTGATCATAGGCGAACCGATTTCCGAAGAGGAAGAAGTTCGGAGAGGAAATCCTCGAGGGAAAAAAGTCGCCACGACCGAGTTGGTGATCGGTCTCATGAACAGGCGAAGTGCCTAGGCAAGAATGGCATGGGCCCTCGAAATTCAGAATGGCAGCAGCAATACACTTTGCCTTCCGAGGAGGGGTTGTACTTTTTGAATAACGACAATCTGAGATCCAACATTTACCGTACGGGTCACAATTGGAGAGCCTCTCCCCTGTCCTCGGAGATCTTAGTGGGAAACCTCCCGAAGCACTTTGACATTTCAAAGTTAGAAAAATTCGATGGGACACAGGACCCGGATAATCACATCGAGCAATTTAAGAACTTTATGATCAATTTCGACGACGATGATAAGCTGCTATGCAGAGCATTCTCTCAGACTTTCAAGGGAGTGACATCTAAGTGGTACAACGGGCTACCTCAGGGCTCGATTAAAAATTTTGATATGTTCTGGAGCATCTTCAGGCAACACTTCGTGGGGAGCAAAAATTTCCGGGCCAACGGAGACACAATCATCTACTGTCGACAAAAGGTGGGGGAGAGCCTTAAAAATTATACTAATCGCTTTGTCAAGACCAAAACGGATATGGAGTACTGTAAGGACTCGGTGGCGCTTGCAGCTTTTAGGATGGGTCTGCTCCCCGGGTTGTTAAAGGACACGGTGGCGGAAAGCCAGGCGATGACCTTCGGAGCATTGCTAGATCAAGTTGAGAAGAGAATCTTGGTAGAAGAAACCCAAGCTTCGGAGAAAGGGTCAGGAGAGCAGTTGGACCATAATCAATTCCAAAGGACTGAATCAAGTACCCAGGGCCCTCGGTCGAACGTTCAGGCTAAAAGTGCGGGTCAGTATCCTCCGAGGCAAAAGTCGAACCCGCAGTACTATGGCAATCAACAAAACTACAATCAAGGGGGAAGACTCATGTCAAACAAATGGGTTTGACCCGATTATTTTGCGGAGTTGACAGAAAACGTTGCTGCGATATTTGATAAAGCTAAATCTACGGTCACGTTCAGGAAGCCTTTTCCCATACAGACACTGAGGGAAAGCAGGAGCGTCAACAAATATTGCAAGTATCATGAGGATATTGGGCATGACACCAAAGATTGCATAGCTTTGAAGAAGGAGGTGCAAGCTCTAATCGAGAATGGAATACTGTTGGAGTTTGCCAAAAAACACTCCCAGAAAAATGTCGTGGTAAAAGTTGTCTCAAAGAATACTGACACAGCCATGGTAATTTCCGAGGGGGGCGACGAGTTTGACATCGAACAAGAGTATCTGGACCCCAAAGTGGGGAGGAACAATATGAACCTGGTAGAAGAAGAAATTCTGAAGGGGAGGGTGGACAGTCTTTGTGCATTTTTTGATTCCGTGGAAATTTTCGGGGGAGACACAATCGCGGGAAATTCTAATAGCTCTCGAAAACGGCACATGGTCAACCTGACCACCCAGATTGAAGCGGGAGTCTCCGCGCAAATGCATCGCTCGCCTTCCCCGATTATTTGTTTCAATGATGATGATATGCGAAATGTTGCAGGCCCTCATGAGGACGCTGTAGTAATTGCGGCGGGCATTGCTGGGGATCAGATTCAGAAAATACTCATCGACACAGGAAGCTCTGCGAATATTTTGTTTATGAGTACTTACCGCCGCATCTCTGACCCACCGGTCATCCGAAGATCCGACAGGACAATAGTGGGCTTTACTGGTGACACAGCAAGGTGGAGGTACTTTTCATTGTGGTCGATGCACCAACCTCATATAATGCTATCTTGGGTCGCTCTTGGTTGTCCCGGATGCATGGCGTAATCTCCACGGTGCATTAATGCTTAAAGTACGTGATCGGAAACAATATTGGGACAGTCCGAAGTAGCCAGAAGATGGCACGTGAATGTTACCAGGTGGCCCTGTCCTCTAAGGGGGTTCGAGGGGGGACCTCCGACCCAGCATAGCAATTAAAGCCCCCCCCCCCCCCCCAGAGGCCATCCCCTGTGATGATCCGAGGGAGGCCCCCGGATTTCAGGTCCCAGAAGAAGATTCTGCGACACACGAATTTGCGACTGGCAAAGTTCTGAAGATAGAGGTCCACCTCTCTCTAGAATTTAAGGAGAAGTGAATTGCTTTCTTATCTGATAAACTTGATATGTTTGCTTGGTGTGTACAGGATGTCCCTGGTGTGCCGGCGGAAATCATGTGTCATAAACTCGCGATACGATTGGATGTTCAACCCATAGTCTAGAAATGAAGGCTTGTCTCCCCGGAAAAGGCCTCAGCAATTTTGTCGGAGGTCGAAAGGCTGCTGAGCATAGGTCATATTCGCGAGTCGCATTATCCCGTATGGGCGTCGAATTCGGTGTTAGTGCGAAAGAAAAATGGCAAATGGAGAATGTGTATTGACTTTACAGATTTGAACAGGGCTTGTCCTAAGGATCCGTTTCCTGTGCCTCGCATCGATCAATTAGTGGATTCAACCTCCGAAAATCGATTGTTGTCTTTTATGGACGCTTACTCGGGATACAACCAAATTCGACTGGCAGCTAACGATGAGGAAAGTACTTCTTTTATTACTGGACGAGGTTTATATTGCTATAAGGTCATGCCGTTCGGATTAAAAAACCCGGGGGCAACCTATCAGCGTCTGGTCAATAAAACTTTTGAGGGACAGATTGGGCGGAACATGGAAGCTTATATCGACGATATGTTAGTCAAAAGTGAGCGAGACGACGACCACTTTGCTGACCTGGCAGAGACATTCCGCAATTTAAGCAGAGTCAATCTCAAACTCAATCCGGAGAAGTGCATTTTTGGGGTGAGGTCAGGAAAATTTCTGGGTTACATGATCAGCGAAAAAGGCATCGAGGCTGATCCCGAGCAGCTAAAAGCTCTGATTGCGATGACCCCTCCCCGAAATATTAAGGAAGTGCAAATTCTGACAGGAAGATTGGCCGCTTTGAATAGATTCATTTCTCGCTCGTCGGATAAGTGTGCCCCATTATTTAAAATATTGCGGAATGCGAAGCAGTTCTGTTGGACCGAAGAATGTTCGACCACTTTTCATCAAATCCAAGAGTATTTGACCTCTCCGGAAATCTTATCTAAACCTGTGATAGGGGAAACGTTAATTGTCTACGTAGCGGTATCCGAGTGTGCTGTCAGTGCCGTTCTCCTCCGTGAAGATGACTCTCTTCTAAGGCCAATTTATTACGTCAGTAAGAGTTTGCTGGATGCGGAGAAGCGATATCTCACTTTGGAGAAGGTAGCTTTAGCATTGGTAACGGCGACTCGGAAGATGAGACCTTACTTCCAGGCCCACCCAATCGTTGTTCGGACGACTTTTCCTCTGAAGAGTCTATTACAAAGACCAGATATCTCTGGCAGGATGACTAAATGGTCCGTAGAGCTAGGAGACTACGACATAACATTTGAGCCTCGAACGGCGATAAAAGCACAAGTTTTAGCCGATTTTTTGGTTGAGTTCCATTCAGATAGAAAAGAACATGAGGTACACGACATGGCTGACGAAGAGGAATGGGTGATACAGACATATGGTGGGTCAAACATTTCAGGCAGTGGGGCAGGTGTCCAGTAGATTTCCCCGCAAGGGGTAGCTATGTTCCAAGCCATTCGCTTTGGTTTTAAGGCTACTAATAATGAAGCTGAGTATGAAGCTGCCCTAGCAGGCTTACGATTGGCTCAAATATGCGGGGCTCGACGAATAAAGTTGATCAGTGACTCTCAGTTGGTGGTAAACCAAGCTTCGGGGGAGTCTGAGGCCAGGAAGGAAACGCTGATACGGTATTTGAAGCTGATGAAAGATTTGGCATCTGAATTTGAGGGAGTCAAGTTCGAGCATGTTCGAAGAGAATTAAATGCTGTCCCGGATTCTCTCGCCTCCGCTTCACGAACATAAGGTTATCCGTGGGTGTTGGTTCAGGAATGTCCTTCGATATCGATTGGCGAAGAGCATGCGATGAACATCTCGGAGGAAAGCCACGTGATTACGCCTGATTGGAGAACAGTTCTCATTGATTTTTTAGCTCATGACATTTTGCCCGTCGACAAACACGAAGCCAGAAAAGTTAGATTCAAGTCCCACGGTTACATTTTGCTGGGAGGATTGCTGTATAAAAGATCTCTGAGTCGGCCTTTATTAAGGTGCTTGAGTGGGCCTGAGTCATAAATTATCCTCTCCGAGTTACACGACGGTAAAGGATCTGCTCATTGTGGATATAAGGCTTTAATCCGTAGGATATTCCTGGCAGGCTATTATTGGCCCACTATCACGGCCGATGCAAAAGATTTAGTCAAACGCTGTGACACGTGCCAGCGCTATGCTAATGTCATTCACAAGCCCGGGGTATTGATGGAAAGCATCTCAGAGGCAGTCCCGTTTGACAGGTGGGGCATTGATCTAGTTGGGCCTCTACCCATGGCGTCTGGGGGCAGACAGACGATAATAGTGGCAGTCGACTATTTTTCTAAGTGGGTGGAGGCTGAGCCGCTCGCGGGAACAAAGGCCAAAGACGTGATCAAATTTGTCCTATCTAACATTTTTTGTCGTTTTGGTGTACCATTGCAGATTACCACGAACAATGGGCCTCAATTTGATAACAAGGAGTTCCAGAGCTTTTGTGTATCGAGGGGCATACGACAATGTTTTTCGGCACCATTTCACCCTCAGGCGAATGGGCAGGTGGAAGTAACTAATCGCACAATCCTCGACGGTTTGAAAAAGAACTTTGAAGGTAAAGCCGGGAAGTGGCCCGACTATTTATAGGAGGTGTTATGGGCATACCGAACGACTCCCCGAACGGCCACTGTTGTGTCCCCATTCGCCTTGGTCTACGGGATGGATGTCGTGGTCCCTCCGGAGATCTGTTTCCCCTCACATCGAATAGCAACGTATGACTCGGACACAAATGACCAGAGTAGAGCATTGGCTTTAGACTTGGTTGAGGAAAAGAGACAGCAAGCACAGTTGACTTCCCTTCATTATCAAACTCTTATGGGGAGTCGATATGCGTCCAAACT
Source organism: Limnanthes douglasii subsp. nivea (assembly GCA_036936605.1). Lineage (NCBI taxonomy): Eukaryota > Viridiplantae > Streptophyta > Magnoliopsida > Brassicales > Limnanthaceae > Limnanthes > Limnanthes douglasii. Next base: position 14,482,399 of record JAUPFV010000003.1, on the reverse strand, counting down.
AAAGCATAGAGATTTTCAGGTGGGAGACAAAGTTTTACGCAAAGTTTTCTTGCACACTAAAGACAAGAGCTTGGGGAAGTTGGGACCCAACTGGGAAGGCCCCTACGAGGTCACCGAAAGGATAAAACCAGGCATATATCGGTTAAAAGATAAGGAAGGGCGATACCTCCGTTTACCTTGGAATATTGAGCATTTGAAATTGTATCTCGATTAAAAGAGCCAGCTGACATTGTATTTCTTTTTCCTCTCTATGTATCCCCTGGAACAAATTTTGGTGAGAACACACTCTTTCCTACCCTGTTAGGCACATGAAGGTTTTAATGAGGTGTTTCGATGAGCCCCTTAAATACAAAGATTTTTTTGCCTTAACTATTTTTTGGGTCACAGTAACATGTGCCTCGAATTGTTGTCCCTTCGAACTATTTTTTGGGTTACAGTAACATGTGCCTCGAGTTGTTGTCCCTTCGAACTATTTTTTGGGTCACAGTAACATGTGCCTCGAATTGTTGTCCCTTCGAACTATTTTTTGGGTCACGGTAACATGTGCCTCGAATTGTTGTCCCTTCGAACTATTTTTTGGGTCACGGTAACATGTGCCTCGAATTGTTGTCCCTTCAAACTATTTTTCGGGTCACAATAAAATGTGCCCCGAATAGTTGTCCCTTCGAATTATTCTGAGGGGTCACACTAATGTGTGCCTCCAGTTTTATAATTGTTTTATTGATACTTGGGTCACATTAAGGTCTACTTCAAGTTTTGGGACCTTCGAACTATTCTTCGGGCCACACTCACATGTGTCTCAAAGTTTTATTCTTATTTTATCCCTATTTGGGTCACACTATGATGTGCTTCAAATCCAGTCTCACTTATCATTAATCGATCATAATAATACGACTCAAGATATCAAAGCCTTAAAATTTCTAAGTAGATCACAATCATTATTCGAAGGGAAAGTATAAATGGAAATTCGAAGGCCCTGTTGAAAACATAATACATGTAAATTTATGAATAAAACTAATAATTGTTCGAAGGACAATGTAAATGGCGAAGGCCTTGCTGAAAGCATAATACTTGTAAGTTTATGAATAGAAGTAATGAGTGTCCGAAGGACAATATGATTGGAAGTTCGAAGGACTTGTTGCAAACTTGATATACATAGGAGTGATAAGTGTTCAAAAAATTGACCTGTCTCATAACATTAATACAGAACAACATGTTCGAGTCATTACTGGTGAGGATAATAATCGCCTAAGGGTAGGCTGGTAATTTCAGTTGGTGTTTTAAGGTGGTGTGTGGGTGTTTTAACTGTTTAGAGTAGAGAGTAGAGAGATAATTAAGCAGCTTGGTAGCAGTTAATTCTCATTACCCATAGTTAATGCAGGTGGTTGGGTATTTATACCCTAATGTTTGGGCCCTTATGGGCTTTCGGGTCATGTTTAATGGACCCGGGTCATGTTCAAAGACCCATGAGTAGGAGAGCAAGTAGCTTAGTCAAGAAGTGTTTAGGTTTTTTAGTACTTTTGTCATAGTTCGAACAGTCCTATGGTCATAGTGTTCGAAGTGACCTGTCCGGTCCATATTATCTGTCCGGTCCATGTGACCTGTCCGATATTCAGAGAGACTAGACCGATCTGTCCTTGTACGGGGAGCATGCGGAATTCGGACTCATTAGGAGCCCCTTTTTTAGGTGTTTGAGCAAGTATCCTTGTCAAAAGACCTGAAAAACAGTCCGACGCTAGAAGTGGTTTTCAATCCGGACAGGTCTATGGGTTTACCCGGACAGATTAAGCTTCACGAATTCAAACAGTTTTTGCCAGAGTTCGTGGGACACGTGTCGCTCTCTGATTGGTTGCTCCAGCCATTTTTTCACCTTGAATTTCGAACCCACCTTCTTCGAAAAGCAACCTCTTTAATTACAAATGGTGACATCAGCGCCGTCTTTTTAATCATTGCCAAACTTTTCGAATTCTCCTAGGAATCAACTTCTTTTTTCAGATTTACTATAAATTGAAACTCACTTTCTTCTGTTTTTACTATCTCTTTCATATTTACTCTGCAAATTTACTCAGAGCTTTCTCTCTCTAAAGCAAAGTTTTTCTTGGTAGTTTATGTTTACAGCAAGGATTGCATTGATCAAAGGCGGGTGGCTCAATCTTTCTGAGTTGGAGAAAGCGCAAAAAGTTGAGAAGGAGAGACGAATCGCAGCAGGGCTACCTTCATCACCTGTTGACAGACCAGCCGCCTCCGTTACAAAGTCAGATCGAGGATCGTCCTCCTCTAATGGTACTAAGCCCAAAAAACTCTTTCAATCCACCCTCTCGCCTATAATCTCTGGTTCCTCAGTTCAGGAGTCAGTACCTGCTGTTGAGCCAGGAGTTACAGTCACAAGTGTTAGGAAACCCTCTCCTTTTCTCGCTATGGGATCAGACACAGAGCACTCTCCGGAGAAATTGGTTGTGAAGAGGACAAGCCGGTTGGTAAAGGGGCAAGCCTCTAAGAATACTCCCTCAAAATCGAGGGCAAAAAATAGTGGTTCTGGGTCTGGAGTGCCTATCAGAGCTCCCCAAGAAAGGCCACCGGGTCCGGAGGCTAGCAGCCCAACACTTCTCAAAGAAACTTCTGCCTCAGAGCCCCAGCCTGAGACTAGAAGTCAAAGAAACACAGAAGGCCAACAGTCCGGAAGCCAGGCTGAGCCAAGCTTTAATCCTCCCCGGACCACTACCACAGATATTCCCCCAATAATCATGGAGGAAAGAATGGAGGACTCTGCTGAAGAAGTCCCTTTTGAGTCTGAGTCCTCCGACCAGACTGACAATACTGCTGTTGCCAAAAAAGGCAAGGAAAAACTATGCTTGAGGCATCCGGAGCTGCCGGAGTGCCTCGAGGGGAAGGTAGGGCCTTGTTTTCACAGGGTCGAACTTAAATATCTCTTGGCCTTACAGAAGACCAAGTATGATTTCATCCACACGGCCGAACTAGGTCGAATGCGCACAAAATGGGGGATCCCAGAAAATGTGAAGATAAGGATTCCCATAGATCCTGAAACTCCTATGGATTGCAAGTTGAACGAAATAGTTATCTTCACTGAGCTATTTAATTGGGGACTCAGATTCCCATTGGACCCGGAGATCGTCAGATATTTTCACCTGGTCAAGCTCTGCCCGAGCCAGCTGAGCCCCAACGACTGGTATACTCTGATGTCATGTATCATGGCATCTAGGCTGTCCGGGATCCCTCTCACTATGGAAGAGTTCGCAGCAGTGGCCAACCTTTGCAAACATCACCAATTCCCCTTTTACCACTTCAATATGAGGGACAACTTCAAGGCTGTTAATGATCTGTTGGAGTCGGAGAGCAAGTGGAGGAGCCAGTTTTTGTTTGTCAGTGGCGCTTGGGAAAACGGCAAGAAGATCAAGGTCGGAGAGAACCCAAGCCTCCTCAGAAGCAGGTGGGGGAGTGATCGTAAGTTTTCACTTTAAATCTTTGTCAATTTCTTCCTTCTTTAAGTTGGTTTGAATTAACTGGTTTCTCTTTTGTTTTAACAGAATTGCCTAAGGAGTTCGGGGACTACTTGAAGGTCGGACAGGTTACCTGTGGCAAAATCAACGCCTGGGCTGCTGAGGAATGGGGGAACCGATTCCACTCCGCCTTCACCAGTGGGAACTTGGCAAGGTCTCACCTATAGAACACCACAGGTCGGAGAGACCTGAGTTGGGAGGAGCTCACCACCCAACCTTCTGCGGATACTGTGCTCAAAATGTCCCATGAGCCAGATGGGACACTCTTCCTGCCGGGCCGGGCCAAAGCCCCAAGCAAAATGAAAGGCAGGAAGAGAGGCAAAAAGGTGGCAAGCGATGCTGAGAAGGATGCCCCAACCGCCCCGGAGGGGCCGGCCCAGAGCCAAATCGATACTGCCCTCTTGCAAGTGGTGGAGCAAGAGACCGAAAGGCAGGAAGCAGACCTTCCAAAACCTCCAAGGGCTCCCAAGAGGACTCGCAAACAAGAAGGTGAAGGCGCTGACCGGGAAGCCAAAAAGAAAAAGGCTTCACAGGGAGATGAGCTTGCTCTCCGGGATCCGGAGCCTTCATTCCCAGCTGACCCTTCTGACCCAACGCAGGCCGAAGAGATCCCAAGGGACTTTCATACCGATGAGAAGGAAGGGGGAGATCTCAACCTTGATGAAGTGGACATCACCGGTCTAGGTGGGCTTGGTGAATACTTCCTTAGCCTCCCCAGAGATGAATTCGCAGGGCCTTACATTCCTCCGAGCAGCTCCAATACGGTCAACTTCAATGGTAAGACTTTCATTGTTTCTAGTGAAAAGGATACCATAGCCCATTCCTTGCTTAGCAATGTGCAGCCAGTACTCACACTGGAAAGACAAGTCCGGGGTCAAGCAGACATCATCAAAGACCTTAAGTCTGAGAAGGAAAAGTTGTCTGAAGACCTTCGCACTGCTACTGCCAATGCTGACATGCTAAAGGAGGCAAACGAGGAGCTGAAGAGGAGTCAAGAGGAAAGCACCACAAAGGTTGCCACTCTAGAGGAAACCATTAAAGACCTCCGGGAGAAGCTGTCCGGTGTGGATAAAGACCTTACTGCCTCAAAAGAAGAGACCAAGGAAAAGGACAAGATTATCACCAACCTGACCACTGACAAGATTGCTCTCGAGAATGCAGCATCCAAGGCTGCCGAGGAGAAAACCGTTTTGTTAAGGGATCAAGAGGCTACGATTAATGCCAAGATCAATGCCTATGCCAGCCAGATGATTAAAAGCGAAGAGCTATTGCTTGAGAAGGTGAGGTCTAACATGGTTCTACTCTTCCATGAAAAATTTCCGGACAGAAACCTAGGGGACTTATGGCTCTATGTCGAGCCCGATGAACTCCCATACCACATGATGGCTGAAGGTGACAGGTATGGCTACTCTTGTGGCTCCTCAGTTGATGAAGAACACACTGGGGAGAGCCCAGACGAAGAGAAGGACGATCCCAAAGGCAAAAAGGTAGTCGAAGGGAAAAGCGACTTTGAGGGTAAGAAGACAGATGAAGGTGAGCCATCTTCAAAGGCTCAACCTTAACCCACAATCTTCTTTGTTTATTTTTCATTTAAACTAAAGTCCTTGGAAGGCCAAGGCATTCTTTTTGTAATGGTGTCCGGTGCTCGACCGGACAGGTTTTTTGTGTTATATCTTGACTATTAAAAGTCATTGGAAGGCCAAGGCAATTTTAAGTTATTTTTCTCAATGAATATCTCTGTTTTGTATAACCATCGTCTTCTTTCGTATAACCATCGTCTTCTTTCATTGTTCATTTTAGTTTTGATAGCCAGAGTTTAAGTAGCCTTTAGTTATTGCATTGTGAGAGTGTTTAAATTCTCCGGCTAGAGTTTAAATAGCCCTTAGATATTTCAGTCTGGATAGTATGATAAGGGATAGAAGTTTAAAAACACTTAGAAAATTTTGAAGAAGGCATCGAATTTTATTCAACCACCCGGACACCTCATTAAAACCTCCCCGTGCCACCATGGAGGAAAGAGTATGCCCCCAAATATTTACATGGATGTTTAAACAAGTAAATATTTACACAAGTGCTATTCCAAGTACATCCGGAGATGCTCAATATTCCAAGGATGAGTTAGAACTCTGCCATCTTTGTCTTCCAACCAATAAGTTCCAGGCTTGATTCTTTCAACCACTATATACGGACCCTCCCAAGTTGGGGCCAGCTTTCTGAAGAGCTTTTCTTTAGTGTGTAAGAAGACATTCCTTAATACTTTGTCCCCTAGTTGGAAATCTCTTCTTTTAACTTTGGAAGCAAACCTGCTCCTCATCAAGGCCTGGTAGTGTGCAACTCTAAGGTGAGCTTTAACCCGTCTTTCTTCTATCAAATCAAGCTGACTTCTAATTTCCATATCATTAGCGTGTTCGGAGAAGTTGTGAACACGAAAGGAAGGGAGTGTCTTCTCTATGGGAGCTACTACATCCATCCCATAGACCAAAGCGAAGGGTGATTCTTGTGTTGCAGCCCCAGGTGTTGTCCGGTAGGCCCACAAGACTTCTTGCAAATAACTAGGCCACTTCCCAGCAGCCCCTTCCAAATTCTTCTTTAAACCGGAGAGTATAGTTCTATTAGCCACTTCAACTTGTCCATTCGCTTGTGGGTGGAAAGGTGAGGAAAAACAATGCTGTATACCCCTTGAGGCACATAAGCTCTCCATTTCTCTATTGTCGAACTGTGGCCCATTGTCTGTTGTTATTTTCTGGGGGACACCAAATCTACAACATATGTTGGATATAATGAATTTTATGACAGCTTTTGATGTTGTCCCTGCCAGGGGGGCTGCTTCTATCCACTTCGAGAAGTAGTCTATGGCCACAATTATAGTTTTGCGCCCTCCGGACACCACGGGGAGAGGCCCTACTAAATCCAACCCCCCATCGAGCAAAGGGAATGGGCTCCGAAATTGACTCTAGAGGAATGGCTGGTACATGAATTTCATTGTTGTACCTCTGGCATGGGTCACACCTCCTCACCAATTCCTTAGCATCTTTCATGATCGATGGCCAATAGTATCCGGAGAGTAATACTCTTCTTGTTAAAGCTCTAAATCCACAATGGGTTGATCCCTCACCATCATGTAATTCGGAAAGGACCACTTGTGACTCATCATCCCCCAAACATCGTAGGAGAGGTTTACTGTAGGACTTTTTGTACAACACTTCTCTTAATATGATAAAACCACGAGCCTTGTGTTTCAACGTTCTGGCTTGTGACTTATCTGGAGGCACGACACCATCGGATAGATATTGTAGGAGAGGAAATCTCCAGTCTTGAGGCTGTTCGACTTGTATTTCAAAAATTTCCTCTTCTTTACCCTTACTAAGTTGAATAGAAGGGCTTTCAAGCACATGGATCCATGGGTATGACTCCGTATATGCTATGGTTGCCAATGAGTCTGCTAGTTCATTTTCTGCCCGGGGAATGTGCTCATAGACAACAACTTTAAATTTAAGTGCTTCATTTTTTAGGAGAAGTAAATCCTTTACAAGTTGCTCCTTTCTAGCTTCAGATTGGCCTAAGGCATGGTGGATAAGCAATTGGGAGTCACTCAGCAGCTTGACCCTCTTAGCCCCACAAATGTAGGCTAACTTTAACCCAGCTAGAGCTGCTTCATATTCGGACTTGTTATTAGATGCTCTAAAAGCAAAACAAATAGCCTGGTACATATTGTCTCCATATGGGGAAGTTAAACATATTCCAGCACCACATCCCATAGTGCTAGATCCACCGTCTGTTCGGACGATCCACATTTTCTTATCTTTTATATCAGTAGCTTGCTCTGAATCCCTATCGGAGTGGAATTCAACCAGAAAATCAGCCACAGCTTGGGCTTTCACTGCTGTCCGGGGAGCAAAGTTTATATCGAAGTCCCCCAACTCTACTGACCACTTAGTCATTCTGCTCGAAATGTCTGCTTTTTGAAGGACATTCTTTAAGGGAAAAGAGGTCCGGACGATGATAGGATGAGCCTGGAAATAAGGCCGCATCTTCTTTGCAGCTATCACTAGGGCTAATGCCAATTTTTCAAGTTTCACGTAACGCCTCTCAGCATCTATCAAGCTTTTGCTGATGTAGTACACTGGGTGGGAATGTCTATCGACCTCTCTTACCAGCACAACACTGATGGCACAACTTGAAACTGCCAAATATATGAAGAGAGTCTCCCTATCAACTGGTTTGAACAAAGTTTTGGGGGAGGACAGGTGTTTCTTGATTTCATTGAAAGCCTCATCACATTGTGGGGTCCACTCGAATCCCTTTGCACCCTTCAAAGTTTGAAAGAAAGGAGCACACCTGTCCGAAGACCTGGAGATAAATCTGTTTAAGGCTGCTAATCTCCCCGTTAATCGCTGTACTTCTTTAATGTTTCGAGGAGGCTCCATTTGGAATAGAGCATTGAGCTGGTCCGGATCGGGCTGTATTCCATGTTCACTTATGATATACCCTAGAAACTTCCCGGACTGCACTCCGAAGACACACTTTTCAGGGTTTAATTTCAAATTCACTTTTACCAAGTTGGCAAAAGTTTCTTGGAGATCAGACAAGTGCAACTGCTCATCTCTGATAAGTAGCCCTAGCATTTTTCAAACCAAATGGCATCACCTTATAGCAATGTAGACCCCTGTCAGTGACAAACGTGGTATGCTCTTGATCCTTCGGATCTACTTGAATCTGATTGTACCCGGAGAAGGCATCCATGAAGGAAAGCAGCTTGTTCCCAGAGGTAGAGTCTACTAACTGATCTATCCAGGGGACCGGATACATATCTTTTGGGCAAGCTCTATTGAGATCAGTGAAGTCAATGCACATGCGCCACTTGCCATTCTTCTTTTTCACCAAGACAGGATTGGCAGTCCACAAAGGGTATTGAGATTCCTTAATGTGCCCCATCTTTGTGAGTCTGTCAACCTCTTGCACAATGACATCAGCCTTTTCTTTAGAAAAAGCTCTTCTTTTTTGAACTACTGGAGCTACATCTCTCCGGACGAATAAGTGGTGTGATATCACCTCTGATGGAACCCCAGTCACATCAGCATTGCACCAAGCAAAAACGTGCTGATGGTCTTTCAAAAACTTCAACATTTCCTTTTTCAACATTGGTGGCATCTTGGACCCTATCTTGACACTTTTACCATCTTCCAGACAGTGCGTTTCGACCTCTTCGATTAGTATCAATACTCCAGGGGTCTCTCTGGGGTCATCAATTTCACCCTCACCCCCAGAAAGGCCCTCAAACTGCTATTGTTCGTTAATACGAACTGCCACCAGCGTTCGAGGATCCAGGGCAGTAGCATAGCATTCTCTTGCAATCTTTTGGCTGCTCCGGACGACTCCAACCTGTCCCTGAACAGCATACTTCAAGAACTGATGGACTGTTGAAGCCACTGCATGCATCCTAGAGAGCCAAGACCTCCCTAGAATGGCATTATAGCAAGTGGGACAATCCACCATAATAAAGAGTATTCTGACCATTTTCTTGAAAGGGCCCTTGCCCAATAACACCTCTTCTTCGAACTCTCCGATCACATCTGCTGAGCTTCCCGTGAAGCCCACGATTGACCTGTCCGAATTCTGAATTACAGCGGGGTTCTTCATTTTTTTGTAAGTGGTTAGGAAAAGGATATTGGCTGAGCTTCCAGTATCCACCAGGATTCGTCTTATTTCATTGCCCCCTATAGATGCTCCTATGACAACAGCATCCTCATGAGGGCCAGCAATATCTCTCAAATCATCTTCATCAAAAATAATGAAGGGGAATGAGTTTGGTGACTGATAAGATGTCATGCCTCCTTCTAACTGGGAGGCTAAAGTATGAACATGCCTCTTTCTTGAAGAGGCAGTAGGAGCTGTCATAGTGTCCCCTCCGAAAATTATAAGCGACTCGAAAAACTTAATGAGCCCGGAGACCGACCTAGAACATTCCTCTATAGCACCCACTATGTTCCGAGTTGGATCGGGATCCAAGTACTCAGATTCCACGTCAAACCTTTCAACTATAACCATGGCTCCCTCCGGAGCAGCATTACTTGGACCAACCCGGTGAGTGTTATGAGGCCTGTTACCCCCTCTTCTTTTCACATAGGCCCCTAGCTTTCCCCTTTCAATCAAGTTCTGAACTTCTTGTTTTAATGATATGCAATCATCAGTGGTATGACCAATATCATTGTGATATTGGCAAAAGGAGTTGTTGCGATGCTCTCTGGGAGACTGCAGTGTTGCCGGTCTCCGGTAATGCACCTCATCCTTTGTTTTATCAAAGATAGTGGCCATACTTTCTTTTAACTCAACGAACCACTCCGGTTGGACCCATGGCCCTCTCTTGTTTCTGGATTGTTGACTTTGAGCAGGAGTAGCTGGCTGAGACTGAGCTTTTGCCCTACCATACCCCTGTCCGGTTTCTCTTGCTTTGTTCCCGGACTGATTCTGATTTGGAGTTGGTGCCACTGGGGTGGATCTCACCTGCCTGTGCACCCTGTTTTTCTTTGTTTCATCGACGTTTATTTGTTTGCCAACCTGATTCAGCAACCCTCCCCATGTCATGGCCTTCTTTCTGGTCACCGAATCAGCTAGATTGCCTGGGTTCAAACCCTGTCTCATGGATGCTATTGCTACCTGTTCGAAGCAATCAGCCAACCCATTCTTTGTGTTCACAAAACGGCTTATGTATTCTTTCAAGGACTCATTTGGCTTCTGGGCACAATGGATTATGGTGTCTCCATTGCCCTTCAGCTCTTTACTCCCTACGAACTGCCTTCAAAAGGCCACCCAAAACGTATCGAAATCTTTAATACAACCCTGAGGCAGGCTGTTGTACCATTTCAGAGCACTCCCCGTAAATGATTGGGAGAATGCCCTACAAAGTAGTTTATCATCATCATCAAAGTTCATCATGAAGTTCTTGAATTGCTCCAGATGGTTGTCCGGGTCAGTACTGCCATCGTACTTCTCTATTTTAGTGTTGTCAAACCTCTTGGGGAGGTTTCCGGACAGAATTTTAGAAGACAGTGGAGACTGCCTCCAATTCCTTCCACGACTGAACACAGTATCCTCATTGGGAGTTGCAAAGATACCTGGTTCATCGTGGAAAGCAAAAGGATCCATCAGCATCTTGTCCACATGCCTCCGGTTGTGAGATGATCCCTTGCCAATATGCCTTTTCATTCTTCCATGCCTGTCTTTTTTTCTCAAATATTTCTTAACCTGCTTTTGTTTTTTCCTGGTTCGACCCTCATCGCTGCTAGAGGACAAGGATTTTTCATTTCCCTCGCTGTCCGAAGAGCTATCTGAAGATTCTGAGCTCGAGTCAGAACTCTCCACAGGCTTGGACCGGTGAGACTTTTTAGAACTGGCATGAGTCTTTTTGGTGCTCACATGAGTTTTTGAAGCCTCATGCTCTCTGGGGTTATCGGTGTGATGAGCAACTGATGCTTTGGATTTTTCTTTCACGCCCATCTTGGCCTTTTCTTCCCTCAGAGCTTATATTTCACACTTTAGTCTGTCACGCTCTTCGACAGTGTATTCATCGTTCTCTTCCACCACTTCGAGTAAAGCCGGTGGTAGCTCTGGATTGTCCGGATTCATTCGGACAGATTTTTTTTAGCTGGTTTTGAATGCTTGATTCAGGTACCTCTTCCTCCCATTGTGGTCGCCAATTTGGTGTGGATAATAATCGCCTAAGGGTAGGCTGGTAATTTGAGTTGGTGTTTTAAGGTGGTGTGTGGGTGTTTTAAGGTGGTGTGTGGATGTTTTAACTGTTTAGAGTAGAGAGTAGAGAGATAATTAAGCAGCTTGGTAGCAGTTAATTCTCATTACCCATAGTTAATGCAGGTGGTTGGGTATTTATACCATAATGTTTGGGCCCTTATGGGCTTTCGGGTCACCCGGGTCATGTTCAAAGACCCATGAGCTCTAAGTAGGAGAGCAAGTAGCTTAGTCAAGAAGTGTTTAGGTTTTTTAGTACTTTTGTCATAGTTCGAACAGTCCTATGGTCATAGTGTTCGAAGTGACCTGTCCGGTCCATATGATCTGTCCGGTCCATGTGACCTGTCCGATATTCGGAGAGACTAGACCGATCTGTCCTTGTACGGGGAGCATGCGGAATTCGGACTCATCAATTACAAAAAGAGGCCCTATCAGGCGAGACACAAAAAATTAACTTCTTCAGCACCTTTACTCAGTCTGAATTTTTTGAAGAGTCACTCCCCTCAGCTTCTGAGTCTTCACTTTCACTTACAATTATATGGGGGGGGGGGGGGGGCGAAGTTCCGGGGGGACAAGCTTCCAAAAAGGCCCAAGGTTATATTCAGGATGCTCAACATGGATTTGGGTCAGCAAACCAGCTCGAGTAGTGGCATCCCGGGCCTGCAGTTTACTTGTACATGTTGCTGCATAAGCATCCACAGCTTTATCTTTCTCCTCCTCGACTTCTACATGAAAACTTTTGATCCGTCTCCGCAACTGATCTCGGTCTGCTGTCACTGTTCGAAGGGCCTCAGTACATTGGGTGAATCCATCGCAAGCCAAGCGGTGTCCCTTTTTATACTCAGATATCATCAACTCTTGGGAATCAGTCTTCTTGACAACACCTCTCTAGTATTGTCACATAGTTCTCGTAGGCAGAGAGACGTTCGTATAAGGAATCAGCTTGGCCCTCGATCACCGCATATTGCTTCTTGGCCTCCTCAAGCTGAGAGGCAGCCAACGATGACTTGAACTTGTAATCATTTTTGCGTTTTTCAAGATGACGCATCTTCTTTCCTCTGTTTACTGAAGTGTGCAGCAATCTCCGAAGGTTCAATGAGAACTCATCATCCAAAGGGACTTCGAAAGAGCTCGAGGGAGACCCTAATGCTGTAGAGTCAAATTCGGAGAACCCACCACAAGCAATCTCTGGATCAATGAGTTAAGGAGGGTTGCTTCGAGGAACAGGGATAGGAGCTAGTCTTGGGCTGTCTTCGAGGGGGGCTGGATGAGAAGCCTCAGTAAGAGGCGAGTGCAGGGATTGATGAGAAGTTTCCCTGGGAGATTGGACACCCTTGTTCTCAGGCTCACTTGCACTCCCATGGACTTCTTTTTCAAGACTAGCCTCTTCATTATTGTCAGGATTTTCTCCTCCCTCGGATTGTTCTTCAATGGGCTCGAGGAGGATACCCTTACCCTTCCTATCTTTTTTCTTGGCATCCTTCCTCGAAGGAAGGATGGGAGCAGGGGGGGAGGAACGGGGTTCGTTGAAGCAGCAATAATTGGTGGAGGGGGTTGAGAGTTCGACGCCCCGGCATCATTCGAGGAGGGAGGCCTTTGAGTGTTTATGGGCCCTTCGGGATTCAGTTGTTGGGTTGACAGTACTTCATCTTCTGGAGGTTTCCCCAGGTGGCTCTGCGAACGGGAACGCTTTGGAAAGTATATTACCACATCTTTTTTGCTGCACCGCTCCATCACTTCTCGTTCTGAGGGCGAAGCCATTAATCCTCTCATGCTAATACGATCGAGGGGATTGAGCCTCTATAGTCGACTCCTAGCCAAATTATTGTCAGTGAAGCAGAGACGAAATCGGTTGTCCCATTGATCTTTTGCCCACAGGCGAAGGTTGGTAAACACAGTTGTAGCGCCCTCGACGTAGTCAGTATAAGGTTTGGATATCCTAGTCATCGCTGCAACAAGTAACTAACTTCAAAACCAATTACAACTACAAGTTCGAGGGAGCATACTATTCGAAGGCCTATAAGTTTTCGAGGGAGCATACTATTCGAAGGCATATAAGTTTCCGAGGGAGCATACTATTCGAAGGCGTATAAGTTTTCGAGGGAGCAAATTATTCAAAGGCATATAAGTTTTCGAGGAAGCTTAAATCGGGGGAGTATAATTATTCGGGGAGTATAAAATTCGCGGAGTCAAAAAAGTTGAGGGAGTACTTACACTTCATAGTCCACCTTAGAGAAAGATTGTGATGATTTGAAGGAGTGGCTTCTGATCAGGTCTCCCAGCAACCAGAGAAGAAGAGAAACTGCTGCCTCCATTTTTTATCAGCCTCCAGTAAATCTTTCAATACTTTTTGCCCTCGATTGAATGTCAGCGAATAAAAGGGAAAGTAAGGATTGCGGGCTAAACCGGCAAGACCAATAAGTTGCTCCAGTAAAAATTCTTGACCTGAGAGCCTTGAGGCCATGATACAGGCCATTAGTGTAAACCACCTGTTGGGCCCAACCTGCGAGGGGCAAAGGTCTATCTTTGACAAGTACTCGATGAAGAAGGGGTCTAAGGGATACCTTAACCCCCAGTTCATGATTTCTGTGTATACCACCAACTCGTTGTCCATCACAGATAAGGGTGTCTCTCCCTCGGAGGGAAATCTGATATTAACATAAGAGGGGATGCACCATCGAGTCCTTAGCATTGTTTCCTCTTCCCTCGAAAAGTACGTGTACCTGATGTTGGCGAGGGCCACCATATGTTTATTTTCGATGCCTCGAATATTATTGCCGGCGATGTTGTCTAGCTCCAAAGGCAGAGTGATGTCCCCTTTAGATTTTGGAGCAATCCGACGAGCTTGCTCTTCGGATATTGTTGTGGATGAAGACGTTGCAAGGTTCGCAGGACCCAAGGAAGGGATGATTGCCACTTTTGGGTCGAGGGGCTTTTTGAGGGGTTTTTTCCCTTTGGCATCTTGAGTTTCCTCACGTCTGTTGAGCATGTCCTCCTCGGTAATAAGTGTTCTCGAGGGAGAAAATTGAGTTCCATGAATGGTCATGGATGTAGTGGAAGGTAGACTCGACGCATCTGCTTCGCGTCTTCGAGGAGGGCAGTTTGAAGTACGTCGAGGGCTTGTGGCTGTCCTTGTAGATATTCGTGGAGGACTGGTAGAGGTTCGAGGAGGGCTGTTCGAGGTCCTTCGAGGACTTGCAGATCTCTGGGGGAGATTCTCGATATCTGTTGGCAAGGTTGGTTCTCGAATAACTAGGGAAGCTTCCCTAGCCCGTTTTCGCTTATGAGAGCCTTTTCTATCTTTGTGGGACTTCTTTCTCTTCCCAGACGAGTGCTTGTGTTGTCTATCTTTACCCATCTCTCCGAGGGGGTTCGACTCACTATGCCGGCTTTGTTGAGCGATTTCGCGGGAGATAATTGCGGTCGAATCGTTCGAGGGAGGCCAGGCACCAAAGAAGGTAGTAGTCGATGGTGGGGGGTGAGGCCTCACGTCTTCACCGGCAGAAATCCTCTCTTCGAACCGCTTACTAATTAACAACCACTCAGGAATTCGACGGGGCTTATTCGCCAGCTTTATCTCTCTAGAAATAATTGAACAGAAGTTGAGTTAATGAAGTGAGAAGGTTGGTATTTATAGACACATATGGGCTTTCCTGACAAATCAGGCCTGATAACCTTTTTATGATGTTTGCTTAGGGACATAATGGTCCATATAGGTGGGAATTGTTCTGACACTAGCCGCAGAGGAAGGTGAAGGGTTTTTTATGTCAGACAACGTCAGGAGAAGAGGAAGAGTTTTCTGACACAAATGTCAGAAGAATTGGTAACGTTTCCCAAAGAATTATGCTGACACAGGTGCTCGTTAAGTGACGTCATGACCACCATCAATCCTGGCACCCCTTTTTTCGCCTGAGTATGAAATCATTCGGGGGCTGATTTATCCAAAGTGGTGCAAGGATTGGGGGGCTACTCAGATAACAGGAGCAATTCGAGGGGAGACTTTTCGAAGAGTTGATTTGTGGCCTCAGTGGTTCGAGGAAGCTTTGTGGAACATTCGAAGAAATTTTTTTAAAGAGTTGATTTTGGCCTCGATAGTTCGAGGGGTGTTGTTGAAATTCGAAGAGTAATGATGGCCTCGATGGTTCGAGGAGCAATTTATGAAATTCGGAGAGGAAATGGGTTTTGCCTGTCAGGAGAATTATTCAGTTCTAGTAAAATAATTTTTACTAAGACTGGGGGGCTACTGATAAGGAAGAATAAAAGACAAGGAGAAAAGTGTAAAGAAGAAACTTGACAGGAGAAAATAGCAAAGGAAAAGTATGATACGAGGAAAATGAATAGAAATAAATGTATAAGGGCTGAATTATATTAATTATAGAGAGGTAGCCAAAATAGGAAGAAAGCAAAATATAGGGACCAAAAGATGTAATTAGTCCAAGTTAAAGCGTGTGGGGTCCGCAATTGTACTATAAAAGGACCACACACGCTTCACAAATCCCGAGATGAATAGTACGAGACTTTCTCTCTCTACTAAACTTAACAATCTAAACTTTCTCTCTCTAAATCCAACACTGAGATATTTCTGTATTGCAAAAACCTCTATCAACAATCTTCGTATCGCATTATCACCCCTGGACCACCTTTAAACTCTTCATCATCCACACAAAATCTCATAACACTCATACAAGAACATCCACATCGTCTTCAAAAGACAAACACTGTGGACATAAAATCTCATAATCCACATAGGATCTCATATTGTCCACATATGACCTCCCGTCATCCATATGAGACCACCTACATCATCCATAAAGGACGAACACCTATAAATATTTGTGTAAATGGGATGCACGTGTAAAATGATTACCACAATTTATATACTTATATTATAACTTCGCATTATTGTATACTCATTTATATATTAATATCATTTTGAACATAATTAAACAACCATAAATATATATAATCACATTAACGATATTATATTATTTATCCAAAAGAAAAATCAAACTCATCGAAAAGCATATCATCATATTTAATAGTATTTGTTTCTTATATTTGATGTGGAACTTTACTTGGTTGCATTTTTTTCCCAATTTATTGAGCTTTCTTCATCTTTGTCTCTTTTATTTAATTTTTCTTTTCTTAAAATTAAATATCTTATACTTTTGATTTTTCAACCAAAAGTATATATATATATTTATATTACATGTATGTAATTTTTGACATGTAGATATAAACAAATTTATCCGGATAATATTACGTGATATTTAGTTTAAATATTTTCATAAGTCCAAGCCCATACATTGCTACATTATTTTGTTATTTTGAATAATATAATAAGGACTTAATTTTATAAATGATATAGATTTATATACTAACTAATAATATATTTAAAGGAAGAAAATCAAACTTAATCATTTTTTCACAAATTACACTTTCTCTAATCCTTATTTCAAATATACACTTTCTTTAAGTCTAGTTTCGTAATTTACTCTTACTCATGTTCTTTATTCGCATATTTTTTTTCATATGTAATCCTTGTTTTGCAATTCGCATTTACCCATGTTCACAATTCGATTTACCGTTTTTGGCAATGCACGCTTCTTTTAACCATTTCTTTACATTTAGAAAATGTGAATCTCGAATTGTTTTCAAACAATACCATTCATGGATCTAGTTTTGATAATGTAAAATATTTTAAATAAGTGGATAAAAATATATATCATATTTCGATTTTTAGTTTTTTTAAAATCCTTTAACAAGTCAAACAGTTATTACATATTTATCCTAAAATAATTAGTAAATAAAATATAATTTTATTAATTCATGAACGGTATTTATAATTTTAAGTTCAAAAATTAACTTTCGAATTAGATATTATTTTTTAACAAACAAGAGTTAGAAAGAAAATCTTCAAAAATCGAATAATTGTAATGGATTTTTTTAACTGCTATAAACTATAGCTTGAAATGGATGTTTCGAAAGAAACTAGTAAACAAATTTGGTTTAACTTCGGAGAAAATGATAGATTCTGGCAAGAAATTAGATACCATGTTCTACCTTAAGAAATGTTCACATTTGGGGCATGAGACGTAAAATTGTAAAAGACTCTCAGAAAATCAAGAATTGAAACCTACCGTGAGCTCTACTGTAAATGACTCAACAAATCAAAATTTAAAGCCATGTAAAACCAACATACCTCATAAAATCAAATATTTTGTGATAAAAACCATTGGTAAGGACAAATTATCCTACAATCTTAGTCCAGATTCAAGCAAAGATCCAAACAAAGCTGTCGAAAGCAGATAACCACATATAAGTAAAGAAAAATACTTTGATAACAAGCTTAAATAAACCAACGACAACAATAAATTATCCTCACATGAGGGTATCTCAAGAACAAATTTAATTATAGTTGTTAACGATCTGAGGGTGGCATGCAAACCATTGACAACAAAGCTTTATTTGCATATATGAGATAAACTAAATCTTCTCAAAATACTGGTAGCTCTCCTATGAAATGCAATATAGAAAGTCTCTCCAAGATTAACATTGATTAAGAAAAGAAAGTATATAAAAAAATGGAAAGGAAAAAACGAAAAAGAGCTAAGAGCTGGAAGGCTAAAAGTACATTTTTTTCAAAAATAATGTAGTTGAAATGGTCTGCTAAACCTTTCCCTTCTCAATACAAATGACAATCTCCATTCTAAACTGGAATGCGAGAAGTTCTCTCAAAAGGTCTGAAAAAGTCTATTTTATGGCTTTGCAAGAGCCACTTATATCTGAAACAAATTTGAATATTATCTCAAACAAACTGGGGTTTAAATGTTATGGTGGGAACATCAATAACAAGATCTGAGTTATATGGAGTTCTGACATTCAAGTGGATATTATTTTGAATGATGAACAACTTTTACATCTAAATGTTAAACATCATCTTATATAAAAAAAAATTATGGTCACAATGGTTTAAGGAAAATGCAGAAGAGAACAAATAAATTACACGTGGGATAATATTAGGGTTGTTGAGTATCTCTAAAAAACGGATTGTCCTTGAGGACTTCAGTGCCATATTGAAGCATGATGAACAACTATCATGTTCTACCAACTGTGTTGATAGCATGGATGATTTTCATAACTTAATGCTTGATTTCCATTTGAGTGATGCAGGGTTTTCTGGATGAAAGTATACATGGACAAATAAAGGAAGTGGAAAAGGCTTTACAAAGTCTTATATAACACAACCTGGTCCAATTACTTTAAAAATACATCAATCAAGCACCTTGCAATGACATGTTCGGATCACTCCCCAATTAGCATTTCCCAGTATGAAGATCAAGGTCAGATCAAGCTCGTTTTTAAATTAAAAATATGTGGATTATGCATCAAGGTTTTATGGATATGGTTGAAAAAAGCTAGACTGAACGAATGAATGGTAACTCTATACAACGTTTTTAGGGGAAGCTTAAAAGATTTAAATCTGAATTGAAAGCCTGGAACAAAAACATATTTGGAAATGTGTTTAACTCATTATGAAGCAGGTGGAAGATGAAATATTATTCAGATAAAACAATTACGAAAATTCTAATTCCTCTTAGTAAACTCCTTCTTGATAAAGCTAAATTTACTTATATTGAACTGTTAGCTATAGAAGAGAGCTACTGGAGCCATAAAACTCTTTCCAATTGGCTAAAAGGCGGTGATAGAAACATATATGTCTTCTATAAATTTATTTAAAAAGGAGAAAAAAGAACAGAATTTGGGATGGTGTTACCTGGATTGAAGATCATAAACTGATTGGAGACTCGGTTAAGGGCTATTTCAAAAATATAATGGCTAAAAAGATCAATCTTTATGAAGATAAAGAGCTATTGAACATGATACCTAAACTTGTTACTAATGAAGATAACAAAATGTTAATGGCAAGTCCTAATGAATAATGATGACGAGATTCTAAATGATATTAACTCTCTTAATTCAAATGGTGCTAGAGACCCTGATGAATTTAATGAGATGTTTTTCAAAACCTGTTGGAAAATTATAGAAGGTGATCTTTGTGAAGCGATAAGAGATATCTTTAAGGGTACTCATATTCCTATTGGGATCTATATCACTTCAATTTGTTTAATCCCTAAGATTGAATCACCAAAGATATTGAAGGACTTCAGGCCTATTAACCTAACAACTATGTTCAGCATGGTAGTTTCAAAAGTAATAAACCAGAGGCTGACATCTATTCTATCTAACATAATATCTAAAGAGCAATATTCGTGAGAATATCTTAATTACAAAAGAACTCAGTTTTAATTTGAACTACAAGACCAGATGAGGTAATATAATGGTTAAGGTGGATATTTCAAAAGTCTTTGATAAAATTTCTAACAAGTCTATTCTAAGGATTTTAGTTGCTTTTGACTTTAAAGACTCTTTTATGGACCTAATCATCAATAACATTAGCAACACCTACTTTCCAATTATAGTAAATGGGGAGCTAAAAGTCTATTTCAAATCCACCAAAGGCTTGAGGAAGGGAGACCCCTTGTCTCTAACTCTTCAATTACGGAGGAATATTTGATCAGAGGAATGAAGCAGCTTACTACTCAATATATTTCAGCTAGATACAAGAGCAGAGGGAGCAGCTAGTTACCTTGTCTTGCCTTCGCTAATGACTTCATATTGTTTTGCAATGGTCCATCCTCTTCTGTAAGCAAAACCCACAGTTCCCAGAACCATTACAATAAAATATCAAGGCAAGCGATACATAAATGAAAATCAAAATTCTTTGTTCCTTCTAAAATGACAAGCATAAGGATTAGAGGTTTGGAACAAAATATGGGGTTCAACCATAGCAGATTGCCAATGAAGTACATGGGAGTTACTATCAACACTAACAATAATCTAGCTAACTATGAAGAATTGTTCAGTAAAGTCAGGTCTAAGATCATTGAATGTGACAATATTTTCCTCTCATTTGGAGGAAGGTTAGCTTTACTAATAGAATATTCTCAACACAATCCATATCTATGATAAATAGTCTTCATTAATCCCTAAGACCATTATTTAGAGAATCGAAATCATTTGCAGTAATTTTTTATTAAGATCAAAAGAAAGTAGCAATGTGATAGACTTGTCTTCTTGGTTTAAGTTATGCAAACACTATGATGAACGAGAGTTTATCAGGAAGTTGGAAGATGTTCAAACATTTTTCTCCTATAATTTTTGGCTTAACTTCAGAGAGAAAAATTCTTTATGGTTAATAATTATGACATCAATATACATTCTATAACTATCACCCTTTAACAATTCCAATTCTCAGTAAAAGGTCAAATGTGTGGGACATGGTGGTTGAAGTCAGAGATAAAGCTGAAAAGATGATATAGTAGAAGGTGGGTGAAGGTATAATGAAATTTTGGCTTCAAAGGTGGTGTTTTCCAAATGCTTTTATCATTATCGACTCTGAAAATGATAGAACTTAGTATCAGCCTAAAAAGGTCAGATCTTTATGGGGGAATGAGGATTGGAATATGGAAAGATTAAGAGACTGCTTTTCTTCAACAACTATAAAGAAAGTAAGAAAGTTTACCTTGAACAACAAAAAACATTCGATCAAATGGGCACCTTCTAAGTCTGGAGACTATAACACAAGAGGTACGTGGAATATTATAAAAATGAAAAACAACAAGTCCAAAATGTTTAAAAAGAACTGGAATTCAATCAATACTACAAAGTACTTTTTCTTGGCTTAGAGGATAATGCACAACTGGCTTCCTATATATTCTATTCTTCAAAGAAAGGGATTTCATTTGGCATCCAAATGCCAGCATTGTAAGGATTCTGAAAATACAACTCATGTCTTTATTCAATGCTCAAAGGCATGTGAAACTTGGTCTTTTTTTGTGTTTAGGATTTTCATTATCATAAACATGTTTTTCACTCATATATTGAGGTCGTGGTTTTGGTCAACAAGCAAGGACATCAACATCAGGACAATTCTTCCGGTGATAATCACGTGGGTCATATGGTCTACAAGAAATATAAATACAACGATTTATGTATCAATTCAAAAGCTATGATTGACTATGTCATCGGGATTTTATCTGGTTTAGATCAAATAAAACTTTTAAAAAGAAGCCACTCGGGGAAGGAATCTAATTCTGCTTTTCAACTAGGATGTGTCTATCATCTGGAAAATCCTAGAACTACTCTATCACTTAAGTGGAATCTTCCAAAGAACAGAAGATACAAACTTAACATAAACAAAACTTGCAATTTTAAGGATGAATCTAGTGGAGGTGGGATTATCAGGGACCAAAATGGTGACCTGGTTGCTGGTTTTGGCAGAATCTATGGGCATCACTCTCCTATTGTGGTCGAATGTAGAGCCCTTCTCGATGGGCTGATAATGTGTAAGGAAAACGACATTAACTTTCTTGATATCGAAACAAACTCCATCATATTAAAATGAATGGTTCTTAAAGGAAAGGTTCCATGATATCTCGAACCATCAGCAAGGTGTTGCATGAACTTAATTACTTCAAATATAAAGCTTGTTCACATCTTTCGCGAACAAAATTTCGCGGCATACTGAATTTTGAAACATACTCTAAAAAGTGGTGAGAATATGACATTGTTATATATATATATATATATTCAAAGTATTTAGACTATAATGTAAAATAAATATTTTACTCATCCAACGGTTTTATAAAAAAAAATTGAGTAACTTAATTCCCTCAAAAATTAGAATATAAACCATAATTTTAAAATTTAGTTTGTTTAGCTATAGTTTTTTTTATGATATTAAGGAAACCATATTAAGTTAAACTTTAAAAACAGTAATTAGAAACAAATAAACTTAAATAGTGATGTAGCGAAGACTGCAGACAAACTGATTTCTCGTTCAGGAATCGGAATTGGATCAAACAGATACTCAAATCGAAGATTTCAACGAGCCCGTCAAATTTTAAAACTGTGACTTTGTCACAAAGTTTGATACCCAAATTCAACCCATAAAGCCTTCGAAAACTAGTTTTTATTATGTTAGCGTTAATTTTATTTATTTATTTTATTTTATAACATTTATATAATTTCTCTTATTTAGAATTAGGGTTTTAGGTAAGTGCTATATAAAGCATCATATACCTTATTTTATCGCCAGACTTTGATTAATAAAAGTTTGAGATTATTTCTCTAACCTAGGGTTAGGGTTTTATCGTTGTTTCTTTCTTCGAATCTTCTGCCACGCCATCAAATAGTCAAACATTATCTTATTTTTATTTTTATTGAAATTTTACATTATTACCTATATTTAATATAATTAGGGACAACCACCCTCAAATGCACATCTACATACATATACATTAAGGCATCACGCACTTGCAGGTTTTGTGGGGTTCTCTTTCTTACAAATATATCTGCATATATCGTCTGTGCACGAGGATATGCCAGTTCGGTAATCTTTGTTGCAAACTGTTTTTCCATCTATTTTTTGTCAGTCAACTGGCATAAAACATTAAAATTTAACAGTTATTTTTTATGTTTATAAGATAAATAAATCAATATTAAAAACAATTTATATATAATGAGATACCTATTGGAGTTGCCACAATCAACATACATACAAATAAAAAAATAACAAACTTCATCATATTTGTTAATTTTCGAATAAATTTTAATATTGCTTCGTTTACGTAAAATAGAAGGTGTTACATAGGAGAGATCAACCATTACACCGTTATATATCCTTTTTAATAAAAAATAAGAGGTTTATAACCAATTAAGGTACAAAATGTATACAATTTATCAATAAGTCAAGCGGTCAAACAAATTTTACTAATATCTATCAAAATATGTTTTTTTACCCATTGGTCCAAATTTAAATTTTAAATACAATTTCGAGTTTGACAATGTGACAAAAAGAGTTTGAAGAAAAATAACTGTTTTTGAAATTATGGCAATGTTTTGATTTGGGGTTGCAATTTGTTTTGTTTTTAGGGTAATTGAGTCTTTTCTTAAATAGACTGGATCTATTTGTAAAATGGATCTGTTGTGGTATGACTTGATAAATATAAACAAAATTTATACTCATTATATAAATCTTCCATTATCTGTGATTTTATTTTCTTTCAGAACGTTTCCATATTTGGTAATTATAATAATTTTTTTATAATTCGATCTGAATTTAAGAATTTATATTTTAGATTGTAATATTTTAAATTATAAATTTTATTTTAATGATTATTAGAATAAATGTCTAATATAAGGCAGGTGAAGAGTGAACATCCGCTATATATTATTTTCTATTATTTTCTATGGAAAAATAATTGTGATTTTATTTTATTTAGACGGGTTCATATTCAATACTAAACTAATCCTAAAAATATAAACTAATCCTAAAAATATAGGATAAATTATAATGAATTTTGGGTGGTTTTGTTCGAATTTTAGATAAATATTTATATTTTAAATTATAGATTTTTTATGATAGTTAAAGTAAAGAGTATTTGATAGAATTAAAAAAAAAAATCCTTCTCGTACCTTATTGACTCTTCCCAATCGGCTTTTGTCCTTGGAAGGAATATTTCTGATAATATTCTTTTGTCCCAAGAGCTGCTTAGGTGATATCAATCAAAAGGTAGAGACAAAAGGATTGCTCTTAAAATTGACATCATGAAAGCCTTTGATAATGTTCGATGGCATCTCATCCTCGACATTCTTGTGGCGATGAACTTCCCTGAGAAAATGATTACCTGGATTGTAACTTGTATTTCTTCTTCATCTTATTCCGTCCTTATTAATGGAGATCTTCACGGATCTTTCAAATGGAAAAAAGGCCTTAGACAAGGTGATCCCCTTTCCCCTCTTTTCTTTGTTCTTGTTATGCAAGTGCTGTCCAGCATTCTCAGAAATAAAAGTAGTGATGAAAATTTTCAATTTCATTGGAAATGTCACAAGCAAAAAATCATTAATCTTTGCTTTGCCGATGATCTAATGATTTTTTTTCACGGCGATCATCCTTCTCTCAACCTCATCAAAGAAGCTCTTGATGAGTTCTTCTTCTTCTCTGGCCTGAAATTCAACCCTTTAAAAAGCCACATATTTTTCTCCGGAATTGATGATATTCTCAAATCGTCTCTGATGCCAATTCTAAATTTCCCGGAAGGCTCTGTTCCTGTAAAATATCTTGGAGTCCCACTCCTTCCTGGCAGACTCTCTTATACGGATTGTCGCCCTCTCCTCCACAAAATTACCTCTCGTATAGACTCCTGGACCTCTAAGCATCTCTCTTACGTGGGAAGACTTCAATTAATTAAATCTGTCCTATTTGCGGGACAGGTTTACTGGTCCTCGATTTTTATTCTTCCTTCTAGAATCATTAAAGAATTGAGTCAATACCTTAGAAGATTTCTTTGGTCTGGATCTGCAATGAAAATCCATGGAGCCAAAGTGGCCTGGTCCACTATTGTCACTCCTTATGACGAGGGCGGCCTTGGGATCCTAGATTTAAAAATCTGGAATCAGGCGGCCGTCCTAAAGCATCTTTGGTTTGCTCACTTAATTACGTAATGATTTTTGGAATATTATAACGAATAAAAATCAAATTATTTAAGTGAGATAAATAGATTTGTACAATTATGTAAAAGAAATTGAACAAGTATTACCATGAGGCGGATGAGTGTATGGTGCAAGAATGTGGAGAATCAAAGTATCAGGTTTAGGAGAATATGAACTAGTTTGTGGTTGACTTGGAAAAGTGGGAATGTGTTTGTCGTAAATGGAAGTTGTTGGGGATTCCATGTTGTCATATTATTGTAAGAATTTGGTCATTACAGCGCAGTATAATTGGTTACGTCTTTACATAGATTATGGTTTCAACACAAAATAATATATATTCTAATATCATTAACCTCGTCAATGGATACAAAAATTGGTTGATAGTTAAGGGAAGACGAAAAATAACTAAAAGGAATGATCCATCAAATAAAGTTCAACCATCTTTGGCAACATTAACATCTAGAATCAAAAGGTTGTCGAGGAAGTACAACATCCCTAGATGTGCAAAGTTTAATAATGAACGCAATTAACAAAAATGCATATCTATAGGCCAAATAGTCAGTCAACCTTACACTGAAGGCACATCCACAACCAATAACAAGTTTGCACATGTTAGTGAACCTCAAAGCTATATTATAATACCAGTAAGTGCGTTTCGTGTTTAGTTTTCCTTTGATTTTCTTCTAATGATCTCTAAATATTGTCTCTCTTTTATAACATGTTAGAATATATAGAGTAGGAATTCAAGGTATATCAATACCTGATGTAAGTACTATCCATATAATATTGTCAATATTATTAAAGTTAAAAGAACATAATGGTCCTTTCTTTAGATTGTGTTGTCTCTTTTAAATTTATATTATTAATATTTTAGTTGGTGTTTAATAACATGGTCCATTGTGTTGATAGAGGAGATAATTCTAATGGCATATATGTATAAAAGAAAAATATTGACCCACTTGTAATATTTCTAGACTTTATATATTAGAATGATTTTGGACATAATTTTCTAGAAATGTTGATTTTTATATTTTATTTAATATAATAGGTTGAGACAAGTCTATTCCATTCTCAAATAAACATCACTCCTGGCATACCAATTAGTTAAGAGGATGAGCTATGCAAGGGTTCAATGAAGCAAATCGAGTGTCAACAATAAGTAAAAACCAAAATCTCCCAAAAATTAAAAAAAGTCATTTTGAGTGACCCATGGTATGTGGTTCAGGTTCATGTGCCACTTGGTTTTCCTCTGTGGCATCACATGATACAATAGTAGCGGGTAGTGGTTTTAGATTACAATCTTTTGTTTGTACCAGTAACTTAGGTAACAACATTTTCACAACAGATGGCTTACAAGCATCGGTCCCGAGTAGTGGTAACATTATGGTTAATATTATTGAACCACAAATGAATTACTATTCACCTTAGAATTTTGTATTTGGTTATGAACTACATATGTTGGATGATGGTTGGTGGGTGGTTTTTTTACAGCGAACTTAGTGTGTGGTTGGTTTATGTAATGACTTTGAGATATTGATGATTTTTGGTGATGCATGATATATTAGGAATTCATTACAGGCTTATAGTGTTGATGTTGTTCATATTGATGTTGTAGTGCAGTTTTTAGTTGTTGTGCAGGGTTATACTTGTGATATAAAGTGTTATGGTTGTGAAATATAGATGGTGTGTTATGATATAATATTAGATGCAGTTATATGGTTGTGAAATTAATTCCATTAATATTATATTACTTTTGATAATTGATGCAGAGTTCTAGTTGTGTCTTACTTTTAGTGTTTTTCAAATAATTCAAAATTCGATAATTAAATTATGATTTTTGTGTTTTTCACAGATATGTATTTTTCAAACAATTTGATTATGGTTGTATCTTGCTTTTGGTGTTTTCACAAGTAAATGTTTAGCAATTCAACAATTTAATTACGCTAAAGTATCAAAAAACATTAAGTTACATAATATTTACAAATTCCATTCAGTTACAATACTCTGGGTATGATAATTAAGTTAAAATAATAACCAGCTCTTAGGCAATTCAATTGAGCTACATTAACACTTCAAGTCTATTACAACATTATAATACTTGGGTATTACATAATATTCAACAATTTCACAATTATTTAACTCTAGTTATTGGTATTACATAATATTAAGCAATTCAATTGAGTTACCGTTCAAGTCTGGTACAACATTACTAGTACATATAACATTAATTTTGAACAACACTACACTAGCAATATAACATTACATTAACAAAAGGAAACATAATAGAAATTAACACTATTATATTAACCATTAACACTAATACATCATTACATCATTATGTTAACAATAAATGAACATTATTACATTACACATTGAATTAACATTAATAAAGCATATATTTTGTAAAACACTTAACTAAAAAACACCATTAATAATAAAGATACATATAAACATATATTAAGAACCGTAACAATCAATTGCTCCTTTCAATATTATGCTTGCATTTTTTCAACTTTATTCAACAATCCATTAATCACGTCATGTGACCTATCGTTAACGATGTGATTAATCCATCTAAAATAATGATGATAAAATTATTATTCAAAAAAACCAAAAAACAACAAAAAAAAACAGTTTGAAACAATTAAAATTAAAGAACGTCTACTCCATAGTTGATATGCCAATTAAATTTTCTACCCGGATTTGGGTCTGTCAAATTAGTGTCGGTTATGCTGGATAAACCACAACTATAAAAACTTAAACTGCTCTTGCTAAATGAGGATTTTGAGGTATTGGAAAAATACATTACCAATATTGAATTTGTTAGAAAAAGGTAACTGAAGAAGGTGTGGTCAATTGATGGATTCAAGCTCATTCGATTAGGAGAAAAGAGAAGCAGTAGGTTGAAGAAGAGAAAAGAGGCACGATTATGGATTAGGGTTGCTTCGATTTAGAGAAGCATTTATTAGAGAAAACTGAATTAGGTAAGTTAATAATTAATGGATTGTGGTAATTGTTTGGATTCCGGTTAATTAATAATTAATTAAATTGGGTTTGCCTAACATAGTTTGTTTAAAAATTAAATTTAAAGGTACAATTTAAAAGTTAGGGACTAAACTTGCAACAAAAAAGCTAATGTTTACCATGCCACGTCACACTCTGGAAAATTGCATGTATGAAAAACCATAGATACACAAAAGGTAAATATAACAATATATTTTAATATAAAAGTGAACACCATGTACTATGTTGAGACAAGTGGTAAACACGAAGAATTAACCATAATTTTTAGACCTTATAACATGATCATTGACCATCTCTCATTTAGGGATGGCAACGTGTATATCCACAACCCTCCCCGTAGTAAAAACCTGATACCCGAACTAGCTTCAAAATCTGACGAGTATTATTTTTATCCATACCAAATCTGAATCTATAGGTTGAGGTAAATCAAACCTAAACCGAATCCGAACAGAACATAGACCGGAGCAAAAAAATTAATTAAAAATTTAACAATAAATTGAATAAAAATATTATAATATCTTAAAGTTACACATCCGTCAAACTGTCCCAAAACAACATAAAATATAGAACAAACATCCATCAAATGTATAAAATTAAGAACAAACATTCATCAAATATTTGAAAGTAAAAACAATTGTCTTCGTTAGCTTCTACATTTGTAGGCTTCAACAATCGACAACCTATTACAAAAACTTCAATTATTCAACATAAGATCAATTAAACATAAGATTCAGTTAATAATTTATTATACAATTTATATAATTTTTACTACATATATAATTCAAAAGGATAGAGAAACATACGATTTATATGACAAATTCAATAACAAATACAATACAGTAGTTGATAGAATGATTTTTACATGTTGCATATACATACTCAAAATTAAATAATATATATGATAAAAATTTGTATCAAATCTATAGAATATATCCAAAAATAAATGTTAAATTCGGTATAAATTTATAGGCTTTGAACAGTGAGTCGTCCCTCGACTATCGCTTTTGGTGGCAGATAGTCCATGGACTTTCAAATGTCCGTTGGAAGTTCCTGTACTATCGCGTTTGGATAAATTTAGTGCAGAGGATCCTCCGATCCACCAGATGTTGCCACATGTCACCATACTCCCCAGTTTTTTTGTGTCGCCGGTAGTCTCTTGACTTTAGGTACGATTTTTCTCTTTGACCAAAATCTTTGTTGGCATAACTGTTGGTGAGATGGAAAATTTTAAATACGTGGCACTTGTTACTGCATCCTATGTGTCATTTTTTAATTTAATTTAATTAAATTAATAATTGAAAGCCTTATAGACATATGTTTAATTATTCTTCGTTGAACTCGAATGCTTTCTCTACTCTACTTCTTTATGCTTTTTGCTTTCTTTTTATTCTTTTCTGCTTCTCTTCAATTCGTTTCCTAAAACCAGTAAAAAGAATTCATCTACATCCTCCATTAATGTCTACTAGCTTTACCTTTTTCCCTTGTAAAAAACGGAGATTCGGTGTCGAGATCCTTTTGTGGGAAACCTTTGGTAATTTGTACCTCATTGACAGAATCTAATCCAAGGAGGAGATTTTATGAATGCAAAAACTATCGGGTAAGTTTAATCTAAGCTAAATCTTCTAAAACCTAATTTATGTTTAGAACCCTAGTTTTTTAAAACCCTAAATTGATTTAATTTTACAAAGTATTGAAGGAAAATGTAGGTTTTTTGAGTGGGTGGATTCAATAGTTCCTCATCATTCCAAAGAATTAATTTTGTCGTTGAAGAAAAAGATACTCAAGATTGAAGCTGGGTATGGGTATTCGGTTCTTCGGTTCGATTCAGTTTGGTTCTTTCGGTTCTCGGTTCTTTCGGTTCTTTAAAACTAGTACCCATTTAAGAACCGATTAAAATTCGGTTAGGTTCAGTTGGGTTCTCGGTTCTTTCGGTTCTTTAAAACTAGTACCCATTTAGAAACTGATTAAAATTCTGTTCGGTTCGGTTCTTCTCGGTTCAGTTCGGTTACATTCGGGTTTCGGTTCCAAATGGTTACTTTCTAACCAAATGGTTACTTTGTAACCAGAAGAACCGTTTGGAAACGAACCCGAAAGGAACGAAATGGTTATTTTCTAACCAAATGGTTACTTACTAACAAAAAAAATTGTTTGGAACTGAACACGAAAAGAACCAAATGGTTACTTTCTAAACAAATGGTTACTTTGTAACCAAAAGAATCGTTTGGCACCGAACAGTGAACCGTGGATATTCAAGGGTACTATTGCTTATTCGGTTCTTTATGGGTACTACTCGGTTCTCGGTTCCGAACCGAACCGAACCGAGAACCGTGGATATTTAAGATAAGGAACCGTACGGGTATTTATAAGGAACCAGAACCGAACCGAATATGTTATTTCGGTTTGGTTTGGTTCTTAGGTTTCATACCCATATGCCCATGCCTAATTGAAGCTGAGAATTGTAGTCTGAAGATCAAAGTTAGTTTGTTGATGTTGTTTTGCTACATTTCCTCTCTGTTTTTTTATTAGTCTTGTTAGAACTAATTTACAGCAATTTAATTTATAGTTTGATAAGTAATGTAATTTTTGGTTTGATACGCAATGTAAGAACTGGTTTGGAGAAGTAATTTTATCAGTATTGTTTTTTGTTTGGTTTAGAGAAGTAATTTTATCAGTATTAGAACTGTTGAATCGCGTTTACTGTTGCTACAAATTAGGGCTAGCAACAAGGAGTGCAAAATGTGATTAAAGAAGATCATTTAGGGTTGTGTTTCGATTTGGGTATAAATTTAGGACTAGATAGATTTGGGTATAGTTTAGGGTTTAGATTATGATTTGATTTGGGGATTTGATTTAGAACAAGGGAGAGAGGAGAGGAGAAAGTCTAGGGTTGGAATTCGAAAAGAGTATAATTGTTCAGGGAGAAAGAAAATCTAGGGTTTAGATTTTGTTTAAGTATTTTAATAAATTAAATTAAATTAATTAAATTATAACGTAACGCGACCGATTGATAATGTTATAAAGGACTTTGGTAAAAAATATTCCACGTAGGCTAAATAATGCCACCTGGATAAACATATTTAATTCTTAATGTCACAC
Organism: Limnanthes douglasii subsp. nivea; assembly: GCA_036936605.1. Lineage (NCBI taxonomy): Eukaryota > Viridiplantae > Streptophyta > Magnoliopsida > Brassicales > Limnanthaceae > Limnanthes > Limnanthes douglasii. The sequence goes on along the minus strand of JAUPFV010000003.1, from coordinate 14,451,458 downwards.
TGGAAATTATAGGTGTATGTGGGTCATTTACTGTCGCGGACTAAGTTTGGGGTTTGACCTAAAGTCAAGGGACTACTGGTGACACAAAACACTGGGGAGTATGGTGACAGGTGGAAGAATCTGGTGGATTAGAGAATCATATGGACTAACTTTATCCAAACGCGATAGTACAGGGACTACCAATGAACATTTGAAAGTCCATGGACTATCTGCCACCAAACGCGATAGCCGAGGGACGACTCAAAGCCTACATTTATATGTATACTAAAAAAATAAATATTAATATATATATATATATATATATATATATATATATATATATATATATATATATATATATATTTCAGGAATACATAATACATATGATTAAAATTTGTATCAAATATATATATATATATATATTATTAAAAATATACATTATATATGATAAAAAAAGTTAAAATTTATATCATATGTATATATTAAAAATAAACATTATATATATATGATATAAATCTGTATCAAAAGTATATATATATATATTCAGAATTAAAATTATATTAAAAAAATTATTGAAGGTTAGTATAAATCTATAAGTATATGTTCAAAATTAAATGTTATATATGAGTGTTCAATATCAGATCTTATATGTACATATTCATAATTATTATATATGATAAAAATATGTTGCATATTGACAAAAACGAATGCATATATAATTCAAACAAATAGAAATACAGAAAAATAAAAATCCAAAATGGCTACAAAGCAAAACAGTTTTTATTATATTTGTAAGAAAACATGAACGGTTTTTAGACAGAAAAATAGAAAACGCATCACTCTCAAGAAATCATCGAAAGAAAAAAAACTCACCCACGTAAAGAGAAACTTGAAAAATAAAAAGGAAGCAAGCGACAATCAAAGAACAGAGCAACAATTGTCGGACGACTCTATGTAAGGAAATGAAAGCGAGAAATCGAGGATTAAAGAAGATATTGATAGGATTTCTTTTAGAGTTAAGAATATTATATGATAGGATCACAATCTTTATAACTCGTTATAATAAATAAATAATATTTATATTTATATAAATGAAATTTATTTTTACAGGGTGGCTTCGGGATGGTTAATCGTGGTTTAATATTTAAAAGCAAAATCCAACCCGAACTCGAACATGAACGAATAGTAAAAATAAAAAGCATACATCTTTCTCATTTTTTTCAGGTAACAGACCCCGTCGGTTCTGTTCAGTTCGGGTACCCTAGTTTCGGTTATAAATTACCATCCATATCCTGGTTGGATGCGATCTAAATTATATCATTGACCTCTAATTAATAACTCAAATACATTTACATAGAAAAATTTCATTTTGAAATAAAATAATTGGTAGGAGTTATGGAAAAGGTGGAAGAGTGTGGTTAAAAGGTGATGGAATAAGTAGGATAGAGTTTCAAAAAAGTGGGTAACCTAGTGGAGAAGTTAACCTAGAAAGTAAGAAAGGTGTTTGGGGTAAGAGGATATGAATGCTCTAAGACATAAACTATATTTGATCGTTCTTGTACCGTGAAAAAGCATCCATAAAGGATAATAATTTATTTCCAGATGTGGAATCCACCAACTGATCAATCCGGGGGACTGGGTATAAGTCCTTCGGACAAGCCTTATTGAGATCAGTGAAGTCAATACACATGCGCCATTTACCCTTTTTATTTTTAACCAAATCTGGATTAGCAGTCCAGATAAGATATTGAGATTCTTTAATGTGTCCCATCTTGGTTAAACCTCTTGAACTATGACGTCTACT